>CM031234.1:65600669-66800669 GCA_018340775.1 Taxus wallichiana var. yunnanensis
CCATGATGATTCTCCACCTTCCATTAGTGCACCTCTTATTGTGAATCTTGAGTCTACATATAACATTCCCGTAGAGCCTCCATGTTCTTTTCCTCGTCCCCCACCTCCTTCTCCTCCTTCCACATCCACTCATCCTTTTCTAATTCCCATGATCACTCATAATAGAAATGTTTAACCTCTCAATGCTCTTCTCACTTTTTCTACCATTCCTTCACACTCTCGAAATAAAATCCTATTATTCTTCCATTGATCATAATTATCTTCCAGGAAATCCAATCCCTAAAAAAATTCACAATTCAACTTTCCCTAAGGACTTCATCATGCCTACCTTTACATGTTTTGATGGCACCGACAATCCTTATTTGCATCTCAAGCATTATCGTTTAGCTATGGATTCTTATTCTAATGATCACTTTCTCCTCAAATCTTTTCATCATAGTCTTGTTGATCATGCTCTTCAATGGTATACTCATTTTCCTTATGGATCTATTAGTACTTACTATGATATGGAGGATGTTTTTCTTAGGCATTTTATGGTTAACAATGGTCCTAGAGTTACATATGATCACTTGCCTACTTTACATCAAGGAAAGAAAGAACCAATTATAGATTACATTTTATGCTTCAATTCTTACATGCATCAGTTATTATTTCAGCCCATTGATTTAGAAATGCAATTTATCTTTTGTCGTGGTTTGATTCCTGTATTGAAAGAAAATCTATTATATGATAACTGTGACTATTTTATGCTTTTGTGTTATAAATTCATTGATCTAGAACAAGATTTAATCACATAACATGTTATTCTCTATCCTTTTACTTCTTCTAATAATCCATTTCCCACTACTTCTTCTCCTCTTCCATCCATTGAGCTTCCTCCACGGTTCCCATATCCTCCTTAGCATAAGCATATTCCTTCACCTCCACTGCTTCGGCCTGTACCTAAGCCTTCTCAACCTCCTCCTCATGAACCATTGCATTTTCCATATGTTGCTAAGCCTCATGATGTCTTGTGTACTTGATAAATTTTTAATCCACTTGCCTTCTAAACAACATCCTCCTCCTCATTGCTTGCATCGCCAATGTGATTTCCCTTTCTATAATTTCCATCAAATCAATGGCCATCGTGATAATGAATCTTGTTCTCTAAACTAAAAATTACAATAATTAGAAAAAGTTTTCATTTCTTTCAATCCTTGCTCTCGCGTCGGTGCTCTCTTTCTCCCATTCCACATAAGAGAGCTTCGTCTCCTTCGACACTTCCTAAGGTTATCATTTGTCCACCTCCTAAGGTTATCATCCATCCACATCCTCCATCTAGCTCACATTCTCGCCATATCATCCCATCCTCCTCGCATTTCTACTATTAGGAAATAAAGGATAAAATATGCGAAATAATCTCACTCATAATCAAAATAGTAGAAACTAATATGCGAGATAGATATTACTGATTTGAAATAAAAGTGCAGAAAATAAAAGAACACAACATAGAGACAATATTTAACATGGTTCACCCAATTTGGGCTACGTCCATAAAGAATCACTTGCTCATATTTTATTACAAGCCACCTCTTTCTCTCAATACAATACCCATATATGTTTGGAGTTGTGTTCAAAAAACTCTCTTGAATTCACACTTGAACTCACACATCTACAATGTTACATCAAACGTACAAAAGAACATAAATAGGCGATTGCTTAAGCAATTTTACAATATTGTGGGAATCAAAACCATGGGCCAAAACATCCCCATAAACATATGGGTCAAATATCCCACCCATATGAGAAGAAAACGTTTCTGAGATATTGGGC
This sequence comes from Taxus wallichiana var. yunnanensis, assembly GCA_018340775.1. Lineage (NCBI taxonomy): Eukaryota > Viridiplantae > Streptophyta > Pinopsida > Cupressales > Taxaceae > Taxus > Taxus wallichiana. The sequence continues at coordinate 65,602,482 of CM031234.1, forward strand.
ATGTTTTTCAAGGCCGCTTGTTTTTCTCGGGAGATGCACCCCTCGAACCCCCACTACCGGGGATACCACCCTTAGACCCTCCGCTCAAGGCCCAACTTGGCCCCGAACCTTGGCAAGAAAACTTTGGAGAGTGCATAATATTTTTAGTGTACAATATTCAACACTACCACACATGAAATTAGGGTCCACAACATTATAGCTACTCCATCCCTTTGGCTTCCTAACCCGTCAACATTTGTGCTTCCTATGGCCTACATCTCCCATCATTGGCACCATTTCATCGACATTAAATTTGGATCTTACTCTCATGCTACTACCACTTCACATGCTTCCAACATCCCTCATAGGCCTCTCCATCTTTGGTTGGTGATCTCCCTATGATCACCTCATTACCCGATGATGGACTCGTGTTTTATAAGGTTCTTACATAACTCTTGAGGGATTTATTACAAAAATGAATCACATTCTTAGGCCGGGGCATATCTCTTCATCCTCCCCCTCATTCTCTATCACACATAATTACGAACATTGTTTCACATCTTCTCATTATACACCTACCGACATCCCATATGTTATTACTATCTACATAACATTGCCATTTTTACTGTTGTATCACATTACATCGCAGATTCTTATCATCATATCACTATACTATTTACTCGCATTCACATAGAAATCCTATTCAATTCATTACTTAAACTATTAATTCCACATCATGATATGTTTCACCATTCAACAATCAAGACAACCATCTCAAATGCATACAACATCTAGCAAATCAACATGCAACTAACAACCATCACATCATATACCAATGCAAGTAAACAACACATATGATATCCAATACATGTATCTCTATATATCTCATCAAAAATCATAGTTACAAAAATGGAATTGTTGGGGGGAAAGCCCGCATGCATCAATACAACCATATACATCATATATCATCTTCGCTATCACTATATACAATCATAGGAGCTCTAGAACTAGATGATTCACCGTTCAATCTATGCCACTGGTTGTGGCTTCTATATCTCTCTAGTTATCACCATTGTATAACCACCTTGGCCATATGCTTTTGAATCGTCCCCTGCCGCGAATCGTCCCCTACTCGTGAATACATCCTAAGTTAGGGCTCCTCCTCCTACGGCCTTCCTAGCTTGCTCTGTCTCTACATGAGCCTCAGCACGCTCACTCAATAACACTATACACATGGTTGCTGCTCTCACCATTGGCTCAAATAAATGGGAATGCTCACCCGCAATCGCATCCACTCACTCTAGCATGCCTCCTCAAACGATTACATCCGGAGGAGCATTCCATGTCAACGTGCATATCATTGAATCCACAATCAACAACCAATAGACATCACCTACAACCATATAAGACCACATTACTTACTACACACATATTTGCAATATGTAACAACCATGTAATAATTAACAAATAGAAATACTTATGCTCAATTCATTGTTGCTTTTAGCCCATATCCATCGGGGTGGGTACTACCCATTTACTTCCCTACATCCGGCCCACAATTGTCGCATCTACAAAAAGGAAACAAAAACACCCAATGGTGCACTTCCCACCGCTTGCTATACGACAAGGTACACCTGCATCATCAACCTATATCGGCTCTATGGATGCATCTACCTCATTTAAACTCGGGTGCACTAGTTGTGCTCCCGTAAGGCTTGACATCGCTCCTATCCGTCTTGCCACTCTAGTAGATCTCAACCATACATATGGCTCTAGGGCACATCTTGAGCCATACCAAACTATCTAGACACACGCTCCTCCCTGGAACAACTTGGTCACTCCTAGGAATCGGTCCTCCAACCACATGGTGCCGAATACACCACAACTCTACACCATCCTCCACCCAACCCCCATAGTCTCTATATGGCCTCCATATGATGGCCCTCGGACCCATCTAATATAGAATTGACTGTAAGTGGTCATGTCCAACCTCTTATAATGGGTCCCTACCCACCTTGCTGCAAATATCTCGGGTCTAGCCCACTCGGCTTATGGCCCACTGAGTGGCCTCAATATCACAATAAGATCATAGGCCCATACGTGTAATAAAGTGGTGACTCTGGTCCACCCCCATGATTTCCTATGTGGATCTTTATAAGTCCCTCTACAAGTAGGCCAATACACACCGCGCCCATGCATATCTCATCCCATGCTCATCTATCTAGCGACAAATATAATGTATATTAATCAATATATCAACTCCACCACCCTCTATTGCCATTGACAATGCTAGAATCAATGTAAAAACCTTCCCCAAAAGTGGAACACTAGATCTCAATATAACATCCAAACTGATACGAGTCTCTCCTTGTATTCTAATACCGTAAAATACCACTTCACCGCCATCATTTGCCTCCGAGCATCCATTATACTCATAACATGTACCCTCTCTCCTACAATAAGAAATCACAATATATAATATACATCCTCCAGTGTCATTGTCATCTCACTAGTAGGCAACCAAAACGTACATGTATTGTCACACCATCTCTCATACAATGTAGTCAACATTGACATATTATGGGGATTATTCCCTAATCTCATGCAATGTGTCGCAGCCGACACGAGTTCAATATATCCTACTACAAGCGTCGATAACCCCAATGTCGCAAGAATGTACTCAAATGAGGATCCACTGAGAATCTCTAGAATGTATATCTCTTCGCACAACACAAACAACCAAACAAATTATTGCATTAGTGTCTTATACATACTTTGAAAAACAACTTATCATAGTACAAAATTATTTAGAATACAAGTATTTCACAATGTCTTGCGCTGAACCTTGTCTGGGATGCCAATGCCTAGGATCAGGTCATGGGCACCCCGATCTGGTCACCGCCATCTTCTTGGAATTAGCCATTGGTTTCCCACGGGATGAAAATTCCTGGTCACTCCCGCCTGTGTCGAAACACTGAAAAATACAAAAATTCATTTTTTTAAATTGACAAAAACAAACATATTTGACCAATGTTTTCAAAAATATTCATACTTACCAATTGGTCATCTGTGAAGCCATAACCGCCACTACTCTCTTGAATCTCGTTGCTCTAACACATGGCATCCTCATACCTCGAGCTCCATTTTTCACACACACACACACACACACACACACACACAATGCACTAAGATGTTTTCTTAAAGAGGATGATTTATTTCAAGAAAATAGATGTAACATTATGTTGTTTTTGTTCAGGATAGAAGGAAAATTTCAGATTTCAAACCCAGAAATATAATGCAATACTTGAGCAATATACATATTTTTTCATCAAGTTTCAAGGATAAATTACTGCAACTTTTGCAAATTAAACATCAACTCTTTTCATTCAAAAAAATAGAAAAATAAATAAATAAAGTTTATATTGTTACCATTGCCTTTCTCAAATGCACAAAATAAACAAAAATAACCATGGGGATTTTAAAATCAGCAAGTTTATTAAATCTTAATTTCTATTAAGGAAGAAAACAAGGTGCAAAGCTTTCAAATTTCACAAGGAAGAGGAAAAATAATCTTTTGCTAAAAATTTGTTTCATAACCTTACACTTTTCCTTTCTTTAATAAAATGAACTATTTTATTTTCTAAAAGCCTCTTCAAGAGGAAAACAAAAATTTAAGTTCATGAAGCAAGAAGTTAATTTCAACAACGTAAAATAACAATCGACATTGTGCTACAACATTCACAATATAATTCAAATCTTAAAAGGACATGTTATAATAACTACAACAATGTATATTTTTATTTACACTATGAAGAGAACAAAACTAAAATGCAATTTTTAAAAGTGCTCCTCACAAGAGGAGACAACAATATCAAATTTCCAATGAAATTAAACTCCATGCACATAGAATAAACCTACAAAATTTTCAACTTTTTAAACTCATCCTTCAAGCTTCATGCCATCTAAAAGTAGCTCCAAACCCATGAGAAACACAAATTATTTACCTCCCAACCTATAGGCATAATTACATTCCATAAGGTGGACCAAAAGGACATGCTATCCCTCTGCCAAGCTATTACACCCTTAGTCTTATAACTTAGATTAGATTTGTAGTGTCAACTTGCGGCTTAGATAATCTATCTTCTTGTCATTTTTTATTCATTTACACTTTCATATGTTCAGTAGGTCGTCCTTAGTGTTGGCCATAACATATGATTGGTATATATAGGTGGTAGTGAGGAGTAGTTAATCAACATATTGAGCATTTGAGTCTTATTGTATGGTTTAGAGGTTTCCCCCTCAAAGTGGCTAAGCTATTATACTTGCATATTGAGATCATTTATCTGTAATCATGTGTTCTTTGGTGTTCTATTGTTGTTGATAATCATATTTATACAAGTAATTTCATTACAAGTGGTATTAGAGCTTGATCTCGTCCATTATTGCGTTAAACCCTAATTGTGAAGGTTCGGATGTATCTCAAAATTGGTAGATAATTTTTTTACAGTGTGGAAAAATCAATCAAGCAAGCTCCCCTCCAAATTTCAATAATGTTTGACTTGTCTTACAAAAGTTATAAAGGTTTTATGTTTTTCATAATTCAACTACTTAGATTACAATTTTTGTAATTTTTCCAAGTTTCTAATATTTTCAGAAATATTTCCAAAAGTTATCTAGGGTTTCTTATTTATGATTTCCTCAATTTGGACTATAATAATACAAAACAAAAAACCCTAAAGTTTATCCCTACTCTGTCTACCCTGATTCCTAAACCCTACATCATGACCACTAGATCAACTCGAGGCCAAGGGAAAGGTCAAGCAACTCAGGAATGATCCCAAATAAGGAAGATATGGATTTAGAATCTTCTAGTTTGGGAGTATTTGAGGTATTCATCCAACTTTAGGAAATGGTAAATAATATGGTGAGTAAGGATGACCTCAATAATGAGATTCTTCATCTAAAAGGTAGCCTTAGGGGTGAACTTCAAACATATTTTCAATCAATGAAGCAGAGTCATTTTTGCTCTCTCTTTCAAACAAAAATCCCAATTCCAGTCATATGGGTTCCTCTAACAATACTCACACGGGTCCAAATCACTCCAATCAAGGAGGATCCTTTACACATTCTGGTAGATCTCCTCACCAATGGCAGGAATTATTCCAAAAGTGGAAATGCTAAAATTTGATAGAAAGGATCCGCTCAATTGGATTACCCAAATGGATAATTTATTTTATCTCCATCATATCCCATCGGGACAAAAGGTGACCATGGCATCTTTGTATCTAGAACTTGACTAATTTTTCTCGTATCATTGGTTATGTGCTCAAAGGCATAAGAATGGTCTAAGTGTCACATGGACAGTTTTCACTGAAGATATTAAATTACACTATAGTTATAGTGTGACACATAATTAATCCAGATAGTTAGCAAAGTTACGAAAAATAGGTTCAGTAAAGGAGTATGTCCATCAATTTCAAAATCTTTCCTTGTATGTGGATGATATTATAGAAGAGTATCTGAATGACCTATTTCTTGGGGGTCTTAAGGACCACATTGAGCATGAGGTGTGCATGTTTAATCCAATCAAGGTTTTATTCTATTATCATGGCGCATAGGGCAAAGGAAAATTTTCTTTCCAGCATAAGGCATTCCTTCACTAACATAAAATATTGTAGCACTTTTCCTCCATTGTACCCTCGGCCAGTTTGGTGACTGACACCTCAACAAATTGAAGAAAAAAGAGCAAAAGGGTTATGTTTTAACTGTGACAAAAAATATGGACCAAATCATAAATGTGTTGAGAAAAAATTGTTCTACATTGAAGGGACTGATGATGAGGAAGAATATGAGGAAACATCAAGTGAGGAAGTGGAAAAATTAGAGGAAGAATCTGAAGATCCCCATCCCACTATCTCATGCCATGCTCTATTAGGTATTAGTACTCCACAAACCCTTTAGGTCATGGGTTATCTTAAAAAGTAGAAGGTGATTGGGGATTAGACATAATTTCATCAATCATAAGTCTGGAAGCAAGGATAAATGTTTCCATCTACCTAAAATCTGAATTTCAAGTAATGATTACAAATAGTGGTACACCCAATATTCGGGTAAATGCCATAAAATCAGACTTATGATGGGTGACTACACATTGGAATCTACGATGTTTTCTATTCCCATGGGTGAAGATGATATTGTCTTAGGTGTTTAGTGGCTCACAACTTTGGGCACTATAAAGCTAAATTTCTAGGAATTGTTCATACACCTTCATTCCGAGGGTAAAGCAGTTGAACTTCATAGAGTACAAGAACAAAATCCTCAGGTGGTTAGTTCTCACCAAATGCAAAAGATTCTTAAAAAGGGGGTTGAAGCTTTTATAGCACAATTTTTCTCCATGGGAGTTCAACCACCAACGATGGTAGTGCATCCTGATATTAACATGGTTATTGATCAACATGCGGTTGTCTTCGAGGATCCTAGAGGATTTCCTCTTGAAAGAGATCATGATCATGCCACTCGAGTTAAGTCTAGGAAGCCAACCCCCAACACCAAATCTGACCTACTAAACATATGAAAGCATAAATGAGTAACATATGATAATAAGAGAGATTACGTAAGCCACAAGTCGACACTACATATCAATATAAGCTATAGGACTAAGGGTGTAACATAATCCCATGGGAAAGAGGGAGGAGCATGCCTTAAACCAGCAGTAGTAAATGTCACAAAAAGACACCCATGGATACAACATTTAAGAATTTACACCAAAAACCATGAGAACAAAACCAACCAAAAACTAGAGAAGCACCAAACTTATCAATGAGGGAAGAGGGGATAAGATATCCCATGAATTTCCAAATTTAGAACCAAGTTAAACATAGTAAGCCACCATCTCCTTATCTCTCCATGAGATATCAAAATCCTCTCCTTATCTCTCCATAAATTCTCCCCTTATCCCTCCATGCCCTTCAAACCAAATGAAGGGGGAACCAAATTTCCCTCAAGCTTTTCCATCAAGCATGAGGGTGAGTAAAAGAGGGATTATTTCCTCTTCCCACACATACCAAAAATCCATTCCATTCAAGGTTGGATGGGAAAACAAAAGACAAGAAATTTAAACAACCAATTTCAATCCACACAACACAATTTTTACCATTTCTAAATAAGAACCAAGTTTGAGGTAAGATCCGCCTTAAGATTAAAAAGTGCCCCAACCATGCTCTCACAATCCACTTCCTTCTCCTTACAAGCTCCCAAAAGAAAACCAAAAATAATAAAAATGAAGCAAATAACCCCAATCCCATCCACAAGAGGGGATGATATAAAAAGATAATAACTCAAAGAACCAAATGGGAGGGTGACAAGTGTCACCCTCCACCTATGCTTCAACCAACCCAAAAATCCCAAAATTTACACCCCAAAAACCATAAATAAAAGATAAAAAAGGAAAATATCCATGCAATCATGGAGGATCCCCACATCCCAACACCATTCACATACTCAAGAAAATTTCATAAAAGAGGAGGGGAAAAAGGGTTAAAATGGGAAAATGGGCTCAATTTTCCTTGGAAAGATCCCACCCACCCATAGGTATAGGGCCTAGGGGCTCTTTCCAAGGAAAATTTAGCCCATAACTTTCTTATACACCTCCTAAATGTCACATTTTTCCCAAATCCGAGTTTGGGGAAAAGATGACATTTAGGAGGGGTAGTTGGGCTCACCTAATCCATGATTAGGTGTCCCAAATCCCCCATTAGGAAGGATAAATAAATACATAAGCCCAATTTTTCATAATGCCAAGGGGTTAGATTTAAACACAATATCAAAGCTAATAGAAAGGAGGATTATAATTATTAATTGTAATGCCATAGAAAGAGGGGGTTAGCAAAACCAAATAAGTAAGAAAGTAATGATAATACAACATCACAAGGAGTAATAATCCACAACAATAACCAAGGTAAAGTAAAGTGACCCACAAAAAAATAAACTAGGAAGGAAACTTTGGCCCTTAGTTCCCATTGTGTTGGTTCATGACATCCACTTCCCGAGTCCCACATTTCTCACTGGCTAATCCTATCATATGAAAACTCAATTTAAACATTATACCTACCCAATAATAGATATAAAATATGACAAAAATGTAACACTATATCAATGATAATCAACACATGATAAAAAAATATCTAGTGAATAATCAAACTATGATTAATCATTAGTGCAACAAGAGGGGAAACATGATAATGCATCTACGAAAATATCTATATTGTCATGCGAGATATCATAATCTAATCATAACATCATATCGATACGATAATATAATTAAGCATATTGGCATCATATGCCTTGTAAATCCCTATCATGAAATGAGTTAGCATCCAATATCAACATATAATTATCCATGTAATGTAACAACATCATCATCAAAATGAAAGATATATGATAGTCAATGTATCAATCAAAATAACACGAGTGCTACAATGAGTCAACATAGTCCAAAATGGGAATGGGAATAACAATAGGTGGGCACTGCAGATACATGTGTTGTCATATGTGTGAAGAAAATGTACTATCATAGGTCATTTTTGTAGGTGATAAGTATTAGAGGTTTATTTTGGATATGTAGATACACATGTTGACTCCCAACATGCCCCTAGATGTTCTTATAGGTGGATTAATGTTGGGAGAGTAGATCACACTTCTAGGGAGCATGCCTATTTGTTTTATACCATGGCGGTGGAAGTATATACATGTTCAATATTGTAGTCAAAGAAAGATGAGGCTAGGATGGAGCTAGCACAAAGCGAGAGGAGTATTTGAATGAGTTGGCCTAGCTCGAGCATGTTTGAGAAATACGTGGAGTTCCATGGCCGATATGTGGATATAGTGGTGAGGTAGAATCACTATGGGCTGGTTAGAGGAGAAATAGTCCTAAGCACAAATACAAATGTCTAGTGGCAAGGCGTCAAGTTCTAGATCTCCAATAGTAGCCTTTAATAGTAGTGAGGAGGATGTATGATACATGTTGTAGTGGGTGTTGCCCCTTGATTTTGTATTATGAAACTTTCGAGACATGTATATATACAATGAGATCATTTTTGGTATGATGATGTGTATTTGTGTTGTTGTATGATTTGTTGAGTATCTACTTTGAGTTGATTGGATATGTTGTTTGAATTGATGATGATGTAACTATAACGTATTGATGTTGTAGATTAGAGTATATGTGTTGATAACATAAGATGTAGTATAAAATAGAATAGAATATATGTGGTGATATAATATCATGATGGAAATGGAATAGGGTAAATTTTAATGGAGAATCTTTGCCAATTCATGAATAATTATATTTTTGAAAATCGCATTTGGAAATTTTGAGGAGTTGTCAGAAGCAAGATTTCGCCTAAAATTTCTGGGTGCAAGTAAATTTTGCGGGTTGTCTCACCTAGTGTTTAAAATAAATTTCATACTTATGCATGTATATCACCACTACCTTGAAACACTAATCGAGTACATTCACCAATATATACTAATAAAAAATCTAAGCATATGTGAAATTCAAAGGCTCTTACATAAAATACTCCCGATGGGCGAGCTCGACCACATAGTCTAGAAACTTGACTACGAGACGCCTAAAATATGAGCTTGAATAAATAGTCCATATGCCTAACTATAGACACATGACCTGCATACTCCAAACGACTACATGTATTGAGACTAAAAGACAAACTCTTGCATGTAGACATCCATCTCGTATACAACATGTTAGCTGCATGCATAGATTCTTGACTATATAAACAACAACCAAGCGTCTGTACATGTATCTTCCTTCTTTGCATGCGTAGACATGCATTTGTAAACATGAGTTTATTAGGGTTTGATCTGGAAGATTGAAACTTCGATTCATTTTTAAAGTGGGATGGAAAGGGAAGATGCTCTATTACAACACAACAAATTCAAATGAAGAAGTGCAATGTCTAAAGAAAAATGGTTAGCATTATTTCTTGATCCATGAAAAAACTACCTTAGTTTTGTTTTCTTCATTATAGTCTAAAATTAATGTAATTTCTGATATGTCGTGCATAGTTTAGATTCATATTTATTTTCTCTGTAAGGTTTTATATCATTTTATATAGTGACTGGATGCTACCCCCTTTCATATTTGGGAAGTTTAAATTGTAGATTTATTTGTTTACTTTCACCTGGTATTATATGTAGTCTCCCAGTAGTATATGTAGACGAGTGTCTGCATGCACATCCACCCATTGCATATGTAGATGGGCATCTACATGAGTAGACACACCTGGTTAAATATGCAATTGGGCATATGTATGTGTAGGCATCTATCATCTAGTGATTTTGTATAGATGACTTATCTACACTTATAGACGCCTACTTATTGGGATTCCATATAGTTGATAGATATGTGCCTTTTTCTTGTTACTCCCCAAAACCATCATTGACATGCCTTTTCCCAGATAAATTATTCTTCCACACATCACTATATACATTTTTCTCATATTCACCATCAACACGAAATCCATTTTTATAAATTCACCAAAAAAATTCAAGTTGGATTTTGGTAAGGGGTCTTAAAATTTTCCTTAGAATAGAATAGATAGTAGATTGATAATAAGCATGTATGTAAAATGATTGGCTAAAGAGGTCATGTAGTAAAAGTACTAACGATGGTAAAGAGAAGAAAGGAAGAATAAACCTCACAAAGTGAGAGAAATAGTGGCATATAGCTAGAAAATAGGCATGAAATCATGTAGCACAAAAGAACATATAACATCTAGCTAGAAAGAAGGCGATAAATACACACAAATGGCTCAACTACTATAGTATTAGGTGCATATGTACCAAATGAAAATCCCAGGAGTGATTGTAGAAACAATAAGAGGATGTGAATCATATAATAACAAGTGTTTCTCCTTCTGGACCCAATTATCTCTAAAGCGTATGATAAGTGGGGAAAAATTCTCATGCGTAGTAAACCGAGAGAGGAGGAGACAAATTAATATTAGGAGGATGAGAGATAGTAAAAGTAATAGATGCTTTGGTGTGTGGCATTGTGGCACTAGACAATGTGATTTATCAACATGTCGTGCACGAAAAATAAATGACTCCCGTATCCTCAAGAAAATGAATCCTATCATGGAGTGAATAGTAATCATCATCTCTATGATCATTGGTCCCATGGAAATTACATAATTCCTGTTACGATTTCTTCATAAATGATGAGGAGGATGATGCTCATTAGAAGGTTTCGAATCATCTTCTTATTAATAAAATTGTGTAAAATTTATTGAGGCCTAGTAGTTTGTGAGAAGTATAATGGATCCCTCTTAGGAGGGGGAGTGGAACATGGTGGAGACTTACAAATATGAGATGAATGATCATGAGTGTGTCTAATAGGAGATGGAGAATGTGAAAGGGGTGCAATAGGAGGAAGAGAAGATGTAGTAAGTGGAGAAGTGGTAGAAGAACTAGGAGCATGAGAAATAATATGTTCATTAAACATATATTGTTCTAAATCTACAAACTTAAAGAAAATAAGTGTAAAAGATTCACATGTATCATACAATAATTTTTCTTTCAAAGGAAGAATCAAGCCACGAAAAAGATATATTATATTTCTATATCAATATGATGATAAAGTAAATGATGTATGCATGATTTGAAACATAAGATATAATCATTAATAGGTTAGTTTTTTCCTTGATGAAAAGAAGGAAAACACTCAAATGTAAATTTAGGACCATTTTTAGAAATAAAATGTCTAAGAAATGCTTCTTCCATATCAAGATAAGTACTAATATATCCACTAGGAAAATTATGAAACCAATGAGAAGCAATATCAGTAAGACTACTAGGAAATTCTTTGAGAAGTAATCTATCATTATAATATGAAGCCATAACTATTCTAAAATCCTTAAGATGCATATAAGGATTACTTGTACCATCAAAAATTTTAAATGCAGGAAAAGTAAAACACTTAGGAAAAGATGAATTGTAAATATTTTTAGGAATAGGATTTCCATGAAGTGAATTATTATCATTTCTAGAATAATAGGCCCTACTCTCAAGGGTAAGGGTATGAATCTTATTTTACAAATCACCAACAACATTCATAAGATAAATAACTTCTTGGGGAGGAATGACATAAACATTAAGGGGTTGAATCTTTCCATTATAGGTAACCATAGGGAAACTATTAGGTTGAAATTCAACTTTTGGATCAACAAGTGTAAAAATAGGAATATAAACATGAGAAGAAGAATCAACAGGAAAATAATTTTGCAAAATTTTATCAACAAGATCAATAGAAGAAACAACATGCATATTATCCTTATAATCATCATTATGTACACTATCTTTGGAAACAACAAGAGTAGAAACACATGCATCATGTATATTTTTAGTTTTTAATGAATCATGAGAAGAAAAATGAATATTAACATCATTAGGAAGAACATAAGAGGTGGAATAAGAAAGATATGAATTTTGAGATACAATATTCAAGGAATAAGCACTTGGTTGAGAAAAAGAAGGAGCGACTAAGATAACATTAACAACAACAACAAGATAAAATTTAATAACTTGTGCATATGTAAGTTATCAAAATATGTATGAGTATCACAAACATCATTAACAAGACCTTCCTCATCTAAAAAAAAACCAAATCTTATATGCATGTATCATTTGTAGTAAGATAAGTAACATCACTATCATATTCAAAAGAGCCAATATCTTCAATAGGGGGGTAGGAGTACAACATCAACAATGGGGTTGTAAAGATTGGTAAATACACAAGGGATCTTGGGATGATATGTGGTAATAATATGTGACTTGTGGTAGAAGGTTGCTTCATATTTTACATTTACAAAATAGGTGAAGACCAAGTAATAAGAATAGATTCATACTTGGGTAAAGGAGGTTTAGGATGATGGTTTCACAACATATTTTGATAAGCCATGAGGTATACATGGAATGAAATATCTTAGGGAAAGCTAAGGTTTGATGAATAAATGGGTTCACTAAATGATTGAATGAAATTTTAAATCTTATATCAAAGGATTGAGATCAAATGAATATAGCAATAAAAAACAAGATCTATCATGCAAAGTACAAGTGTAAGCAATAGTAAGACAATAATGAATTAGCTTATATCGATAGGTATGAGCTAACTCTAGGTTGGAAATTAAATAGAACAAGATGGATCTGGACTTTGTAAGCTCTATCTAGAACTCTAAGATCTGTGACTTCTTCACACATGAGTGCCCATAGGAAGAAAAGACCACTCCGGTGCTAGTTTCTAATCTGGGCGCCGAGTGTCTGGAAGAAGCTATGCTTCGGTCTTTTTAGGGTCTAACTTGGTCCCTCTCTATCACTATTTTTCACTTTGGATTTGTCATCAAGTTATTGTATTGCACATGTTCCTATAAAAAAACTCTAAACACCTAAAAAAATGTAAGAAAACATTAGATAAAATAAATAATGAATATGATTTAATTTGGAATGACTGGAAAGTCACTCTAATGTGATAGTCATCGAGCGCTACACTACATTTCAGAATCTATGTAGTTCTTGTGAGTGTGTGGTTTGAATTTAGTCACTTAAAAGCTAGGTTACCTTGATGCTAGTTGCACTGAGATAACAAGCTAAAAATACTTTACCCCCAAGATGAATGTGTGAGATAGAATTTAGAATAATCCTCATATGCAATGAATAATGTAGCCCAAAATGTAGTTGTTAAGTGTTACTCTTGTAGATGGTAAATAGAGAGTGATAGCCCAAATTTTCTTGCTAATAATAATAGTTAGTAGGTTGTGTGTATATGAATTGTTTGAATTTAGGAACATAGTGACACAAATATTCAACCTAGGTCATGAGATAAAGATGAGAAAAGACCCAAAGTAAAGAAGAAGTGACAAGTTGGAAAATAAAGTAATATGGGAAAAACACCTGAAGGGACACTAGCGCTAGGGTGGTAGTGTCCTAACTGGGTAGTACTATCCCAAAGCCAAGAAATAGAAACAACACCAAGAATGGGGATAGGGATCCCTATGACATGACCAAAATATATACATGTAAGTAGTAAAAGGAAAAGTCACAATCAAAGTCAGTCAAAACTAGTAAATAGGACTAAGAAAAGGTGTCACTAGTGTCTAATATTTACACTTGGAAATCATGCATATAACAACATACTAGAGGCATGATGTAATAGTAATAAGTGCATATTTTTGTGTCTACATATATTCAACAATGTATCATATGATATTTTTGATGTATAACTTGATTATATCATATATGTAACATATTGTCATACCCTTTATTATCATCTTTTACATATTTATTATCATCTTTTAAATGTTCTTTGTGATATCATATTTTCATCCTCCTCTTGTTATCAATATTGTACCTATTTTAAGCACATTCACACTTTTTTCATCACCTCTCTCAACACTTTAGAGTTTCCTTTTGTCAAATTTACCTCATATGACTTTCCCATGCTTAGAAATCCCTTTCCAGATAGCATTGATGGTGGTCAATGTTGTTTGTTGAGCATATTTCCATTACCAATAACATCAACCCTGATTGATTCCATTGGGTTATTATCACAATATTAATGTATTCATTAGGATATTTATATGAGATTTTTGAGCATAATTTTGAATCACATCCATCATGCATTCGATTTTCTCGTGCTTTCCAAGCTTGCTCTAAAATTTTATATGGTCTTGAAGTTAGTCATATTTTTCTCATTTGGAGTTTACACTTAGAGCTTTGGGTACTTAATATCTGAAAGCATAGGAGTTTCACTTCCCATGGTATACTAATATTTTGGAGTTATCAAAGTCTTCAATCAAGGGTATTCCCAAGTCTTCTTCTAGATGTTTGTGATCTCCCACATAAAATCTCTATCATAAGGTGTTTCCGACCCTGGGGTGTTAATGCACCAATAGTGCATTCATACATGTAAGTATCTCTAACATTTATTTTTATTTACTTTGATTTTAAATTTGTATATTAGGGATTTCATCATGCATATATTAGGATTGTGTAGCATATTCTTCTTTATTACATTATTTATCTATCGATTCTTACCTCACAATCCCTTACAACCTTATACAAGCCTTGATATTGTTTTGCAATCTCTTGGACTTCACTTTACATCCTTGTGACTCTTTCCTAAAAACACCTTGTATTATCTATTACAACCTTATTATTTTCATACTTTAATTGGAAGCTAGTTAAATTCCACTACCCTATTCTAGGTCTTATTTTGGAACCCTATACCTCCTATAAAGCGTGAAGTGATGCCTTTCTAGATCCAAATTTACATCAACTTATAATCTAAGTTATGCATCTTGAGTGTGGTTTCATTTTTTTCCTAGTCTAGAATACCACCATCATAGAGAGACAAAGGAATTGTTGTGGGACCATTAGTTATTTACATATAGGTTACAAGTTCCATAAAGTGACAATTTTTTCATTAATATATTTTAAGGATCCAAATTAATTTTTTTTGGATGAAGTTAGATTGATGACGAGAGATAAGCTATATTATTTCTCTTAGGTCGAAAGGTTTCTTCTCTTTGAAGGATCAAAAATCAATAAAAAAACTTAATGCAATTAGGATGGTGCTTTTTAATTCATTGATGAAAAAATTCCCCAAAATCATTTATGAAGCTATAAACATATTAACTATTACATAAATAAAATGCCAATGCTAATTATTGTGGACTTAGAATATGCAATTGTTAGATATAAATATGAAATTATTGTAGTGGTAGGTGATTTCAATCTAATGTATTATAGGTTTATCACTCTATTATCCTTGAAAAGGTGAATATGTAGTGATGAATCACTCAACTCTATTGTATGCAATTTACGTGTTGGAAACAACTCCAAAGTTATATGAAATGGGGTAAGAGTTTCTAAAATGAAAAATATGTTTTGGAAACAACCCCAAAGTTATGTGAAATGGGAGCATAATGAAATTTTTGAAATGAAAAAGAATGAAATGTAGGTGTATTTATATATGCAACTACACACTAACGACTAGTGGAAAGTATGGGTGGAGAAACTCAACATTAAAAACTTAATGCAACCAAGTTAGGATGTAAGATTAACTCAAATTAATTTTCACCATCTTGTTTGGTGATGATGTATGGTGCATATGATAGAGGTCTAATTTTCCTATTTGGACCCTTGAGTTACTCTTCTTGAAGATGTAACTAGACTTTGTCCCCCACTTAAAAGCGATGAGGAAGTTGATGGGCATTATGATTCGCTTGTAATTTTTATTGGTCTTCTAAAAAATCTCATGACTGTAGTGTTACATGTGTCAATTTTTCTCCACATATTTCAAAATCTTTTCCACTTCAATTTGGGAATGGGAACATTGTTCTTCCAACATAATGGGTAATGTTATATCAATGGTAGATAATGACTATAAAATGATATATACCTGAAATGTGATATGCCTCATGGAGCTATGAAGAGCCTAAATGTATCTATATGGACATATACAATTATCTTATCCCATTTTTGTATATGTTTGGAGTGATAAATATCAATGAGATACAAAATCATGTGGTTGACCACCTCTTTCTACTAACATGTATCGGGGTAAAATGTAATAGACTTGTTAAAATTTGTGTCCATCAAGGACCATAGTGTAGACTAAAATCTCCACACAAAATTGAAATCCCTATTAGACATGACGCTTTTGGTAGGCTCAAATGAACCCATGCATTATTGAACAAGAATTTTACAGTCTCCTATGTTGAGATGCCATTTTTTCAAGGTGCTAGAATATCCATCTTCGAGAACTTATCGCTTACAAAAATACAATTATGGTCATGTTTGGCGGAAGGAATAACTAAGATGAATCTATTGAGATATACTCGAGCATGTTTCTAGATCTCACATGTGAGTGTAAGGAACCTACTTTTATAGAATCGATTTGTAACTATGTAAGATGTACATGAAAATGTACTTGGTGACATCATGACAAATATTTTTTCGATAGAAATACTTCTAAAATATTTCCACTATTTTGTATACCACAAAGTGACCCACCACTCGCTTATAATGAGCCTCCCAAATATTTTTCCGAAAATGTCCATTAGGAACATTAAGGTGTCATATGTAGCATAGAACCCTATGTTGTGGGTGATAGTTCTAAACATTTTTACAACACTCATTTACTAATATATGTCAATTTGTTTGGGTTGTGATCATATAATTGAGGTCATTTTGATGTCTCATGCCCACATGAATCAAAAAAAAGTGTTAGTGATGTAATTGGGGCTAAATCAAATAGTCAACAAATCAATTGACACTCTCCATCTCGTGAAGGGTATTGAGGTGGACTTTCTTAATATAGGTGGACCATCTCTAGTGACAATCATTATGCAATTTTCCTTATATTTGAATGAACCATAATGGCTTATGATCTATGTGTATGATAGTATATTTTTAATAATATAATGTTTCCATTTTTATAGGTGCTGCAAGAACATATGGGTTCATGAGAAATCCTACATCACATGATATTATAGAGTTAGTAAATAAAGACTTGCAAAATCTCATGCTACTCCTAAACATACCACATAGAAAAATAATGCCTTATTCATTTTTGTGGTAACATATCCAAGCCACGAAATATTATCCCAAACGACACATTATTATCTTGGTCATGTAAGATTTCTTATATTGTACAATACTATACTTAATCCAGAAAACCATTTTCATGTCGCATAAACCTTTACACATCCATCCTTTGTATGAAACATTATCATTGTGTATTGAAACCACAAAAACCTTGTGTTGATCACTAATGCCTAACTAATCTTATGATACAACCACGAGACCTCTAAACAATATATAATTTTACGAAGCCTTGTATTTTTGAGGGATCATTCCACTTTTTTTTTGTATGACGATATATACATCTGATAGGATCTTTTATCAACATCAATATAATCAAGAGAATCACATGTGTATCATGATCTATCCTACATTACTACGGTCTAACTACATGATTTGATTAATTCCGATTAAAAAAATAAAACCTTCCTAATAAGATATATGGAAAATAGATGTATCTAAGGGAATATTTTTCAAAACATATTTACCTTGTAAAGGTATATTTGTTCTCCTACTAGAGATTATAAAAATTCTATAAGTAGAAGGGAGTTGTGAGCATAAATTATTTGATTTCAAAATTAAGGAAATTAGAAAGTATCCATTTAGAGGTTGATCCATGTTCAATTATGTAGAAGCTTTGCAGTTGTGTCTGTAATATTAAGATAAGTACATGAGTGGAATGATTAGATGAATCATAGTAGTCTTTTTATAAGAATTTAATTGGAGGGTGGTGCCATTTTACCATCGAGTATGTAATAAATTTCCTCATTAATAGAATAAGTTTTCCTTGTTTCTTGTCAAGTTGTGCTCGAGATATACTTTTGATAAGGGTTATGTTGTCCCAAATTACACCTCATGTAATTTTGAAAAATTCATCTATGTTAGGACTTAGAAAAATCTTTCTCAAGAAAACTATGAAACACTAAATTAGTCTTCCTCATAGTACGTGAATATAGTGTTACAATTTTCTCCTATCCCAAAAAAAAAAGGAATCGAGTTCGAACTTAGGAATGTTTCAATGAAGTTAAACCTCCATGGCATCAACAAAGTTAGGGAACTCTGAGGTTTACATTCTCGTGAAAAGTTGGATGATTAGCAAAGGAAGGATGCTGCAAAGAAACTTACAAAAAAAGTTAGCAAGTTTAAAATTAATAAGGTTGAAATCCATGAAACAACCACATAGTATACTATGAGTTTTCTAAATATAATGTTTTATGGATCTCACAAGCCACATGAAAAATGAATTGCTAAAAATGAAGAATATCTACAGATGAGGGATGATAGATCGAGGATAGTTAAATACATTACAGAGCTTGGAAGTAACTCCACTCATCATTTAGGGAATGTAGAAGGTCGTGGAAAACCATGGATTGAAGAGAGTATGTGAGGAACATGAAAATTGTGTCTATCTCTAAACATATACCCAACAATGTCAACAACCGAAATTTAATGAAGCATGGGAACCTTTTTCATCATCATGTAAATATGATGGCATGTGCTTGGGAAATGTTAGGAACCCATACATGGCGTATGAGTAGTCCTTGGGGTGGTAGGTGGTTGAATTCATCAATCACTAGATGTAATCAACCCCTTCTCTCTCCTTTTATAGGAAATTATTTAAATGTAAGTTCCTTAGAAAATTTTATGGGTTCTTTACTATTGAAATGAAGCTCCTCCTTATAAACTTGTGAAGGTATTGCTCGTGGCCTATTTGATTTTCTCATGAAGTTTTCTTGCCTTGACCATGTGTTTGTAAAATGGTTAGATGTTGAAATTTATGCATATGTGACTTCTTTCCTTTGGATGCTCCACATCTAATGTGAATTCTTCAATCCTCTTGTTTGCCTTCACGATTTTTCATTTTATTTCCCTCCAAGTTATGTGTATCTTTTAAATCTTCATTTGCATGTTTACATCTGTGTATTTTAGATCCATAATAGATCTATTTAGAATTTGGTGCATCGCCTCCCTTTATTTTAGTTCTTTCCATCTCTCACCTAGTTTCCTTAGAGTTTCTTAGTTCAATGATAGAGTAGGATCTAATTAGAATAGTTGTAGTGAAATGGGATGAAAGGAATCAAACCTTTCATCTAAGGAATATGACCTTATCTAGAGGTTTGTCTCAAGGTGTAAGTCCCACACTTAGAGACAATCCTATGTTGTCCTAGAATTTTGGTTTTTCCATGATCCAAATGCAGGTGCGATTCTAAGCTCCATTAGTTTTTGGCACGCTAATGGGACCGGTTTAGTGAGATGTAAAACATATTCACTAATATTGGTGTGTTTCTTGGTGTATTTCTACCTTTGGAGGCATCCTTCTACACATTTGGCAACTCCCAAGATCAAATCTACTTATTGACTAGTCTAGTATTTGTTTACAATTTTCCGTCATACCAAAAGTTCAAATGAATGGTGGAGAGATATCTCATCGTGTTAACCACCTGCTATGCCAACACACCCCTGCATGATAGAGCTGGATGTAACCATGTTAACTTTGGGCCCACCACGTATTCACCTAATTAGGCGTAATGAAATTAGGAGGCAACAACACCGGGACTTCCGGGAGGTCACCCATCCCGATAATACTCCAGGCGGGCTCGCTTAACTACCTAACTCTGATACCATGTTATAATTTTCTGTCACACCAAAAGCTCAAACTAGTGGTGGAGAGAGATCTCATCATGTTAACCAACTGTTACGCCAATACACCTCCACATGATGGAGCAGATGTAACCACATTAGGGAGGCAATGACAATAAGACTTCTGGGAGAACACCATACGTACCCAAAATTGTAAGGTCTTCATCTTGCGTAAAAGTGTAACAAGTTCCCCAATGATGATACAGGTCTCCTCGCAAGGTGTTCGGGATCCGGAAAAGCTCTCGGAGTATGCGTTAACATCCCACATGCCCCGCTTAGCCCCCGCGTCCTTTGTTTTTCCTTTTTTCCCTCTTTTCTTGGCCTTTTGCTCTTCAGTGACGAAACCGCCACCCTGCATGGGTGGCGGTCTCTGTAACCGCCGCCCTGCTCAGAGCGGCGGTCCTTTACGCGTTTTCCAGAAAGTGTTTTGACGCGACTCACGTAAAGATCAACGTTTCACCAGCTTTTCCTTGCCGACTTGGGCTTGCATTTATGTTTTTGGTCCCCTGGAATAGTGTTTGGCCATTGTTTATAGTTTTTAGAGTTCAGTTTGGTTTTGATCTTTGGGTGAATGAAAGCTATAAATAAATGGCTTGTGCTCAAGCAAATGGCCCTGAAGTTTGTCTCTGAATTTCTCTTTGCAATAGAATTAGCTTTCATTTTGCTTAGAGTGCTTGGTTTAGTTCATTATATGTCTAGTTAGCATTGTTCAACTGTTGGTAAGCCACATATCCAACTTGTGCAAACGGTGTTGTTGTTTTATCCAATCCATTGGAGTAGAATAGCTTAGGAAGCCATTAAAGTTGCAGGTTTTTCTCTTCAAACAGGATAGTTTTAGGTTCTGGATGCTTTATGTTGCATGACTCATAGTAAATCCCGCTAGGAATTGCATAAGCCAAGCTCTGTACTCTTGCGCTATCCCTCTCCTACTCGCATTATATTCAGTCTGCATTCTGAGCTGTCCTTGTCCCAATATCTACTTCTATCGATGCTAGCATTACACGCTTTTCTAGATCCACATGAACACAAAAGAACGAGGAGATCACACTGAGGGGACAAGATCACACACACCATCAAATTCGCCACTGTTCTGCAGAATCCAGGTTTTAACTTTCAAAGTTCTAGTTAGAATCATATCAAATAAAGTAGTTAATTGCTTCATTTCAGTAAATTCTATTCTTGATATTGCCAGGGAAGCTGTGGGGATTGATAGTTTCTGAGAAACTATGATTCACTCCTCACTTCTGAGGTAGGATCGAGAAATTGCACAAATAGATCAAGCAAGTTATTTCATTATTTAGAATAAATCTACAAATTGCACAGACAAATAACTACACTCGGTTATTTTGTTTGTTTTAAATTGTTATTTAGTTGTTATTTCTAGATACGTTTAAATAGTTGCTTTTCTTCTTAGAGAGTTAAATACAAAAATAGAAGTTATATATGTTTTAGATAGTCAAAATTTGCTTTGTTGCAGTTAGATTTACATTTTGTTTTGTATGACAATCACGGGACCTCGGGAGCCCAGGGAATACGTATTTGAGCCAATCGTACCTCAACCCAACCTCGTCACAGCAATAATTGACATAGACCAGAACCTTAGAATACAAGTCTTCCAAACAACAACAGATTTACAACTAATCAGTTCTCAGTTGAGAGGGTTAAATATAGAAGACGACCAAGCACACACGTTTTGGTCAAATCAACCAAACTACAGATTTCCCTAGGCAAAACATTCACATGACTGTAGAAGGGTTCGAAAGAGAACAAACCTTTGGTTGTGATCCTTTGGTCCCATAGCCAGGTGCAGGAGACACTCTCATAGACATAGATACTAGTTTAAGGATCCAGGTTGCACGAATGCCTGTGAGATATTCTGAGAAGATTGCGCAGTTATTGGTCCTAAACATAGAAGCTGAGAAAGCGTACGATTACTGGATACTAGGAATTAGGACTTGATTTCGTATATGACCATAACAGGACCGCAACAACCAAGAGTCTATGGTTGTGACCCAAAAATTCCACAGCCTAACGAATCCATAAGTCAATCAGATATAAACACTGGCCTACGCACACTAGTATTCCAATCCACTCCACTTCCACCCATCATCATCGAACAATTGTCCTTACTAGATATAGCGGCTAACGAAGCTAGAGAATTTTGGACTAGGCCAGAGAATCATCCGTAGAGTCAATTGTATTCCACCATCCACCATATGACCTTATCTGGAGACATACACGAAACTATCCCAGGTCATTTCCCACGTATTCCACAACCCATAGATCGAATCATGCCAGAGCTCGATATTGATTGGAGCCTTTGTCATCATCCTGGCGATCGATCTATCACACCAGTCCAAGTTAGAAGGGCCTTCTTTGCCTTAGATTCACAAATTCCATTAGTGCGTATCGAAGACATTAGATTTCCCAACTAGTTTGTCTACATCCCACGTATGTTCCATCCCCACCGGCTGTCTCGGCACGACCTCGGGAGGTCAGGGTACGCGGAAGAGTTACCTGTAGATTCCCATGCTCGCTTGTTGCTTTTCCGGCGTACAAAATTGGTGAACCCGACGTGAAACAAACAAAATTAGTGAAGCTGACGTAAACTTCCTACTTTCTCGTTTGGAGTCATAGTATCACATGTTCTTCCAAGTTTAGTTTACTTTTCATCTTCTCCGCCTCTTTAGCCTTTCACAAATCACCTTCGCTCCTTCCCATTATTCTGCGGGTATTCATATACCCCCCGAATATGTCGGGATTCGATGCATATGGCAGACCCCTCTTAGGTCTCGAGGCATACTACGCCCAACAGAATAGACAATCATCACCCTCACTCTCAGTATGGGGCGACAACTATTCAACTAATTAGTTGTCAACACAAACCCCAAGAATCAGATATAATTCGTCTTTTCAAACTGAGGAGTTAGATCAACCCCTCGAACGCAACAAATAGAGCCTTCAGGCTCGAACAATATGACGTTTACCAGAGAATCTGGTTTGTCTCCTCAGATGCTACTTAGACCACAAATTAGTAGACAATCTGACCCATACCTAGTCTTAGATGATGAACAGTCAATACATTATCCTAGAAGTGAACAATGCTCTCGGGGTATGTACCCATCTATAGGAGGTTTACAAATACAACCCGAGGTCTCTTTTCAAGAAAATACCTCTATGCCACTGCATATAGGAAATACTCTCGGAGAAACTTGGCAAGATAGCAATCAGTTTATAGCAGGATATCACATGCCTATACAACACTAGGGTATACAACAAACACCACTAAGGAAAAGCACCGTGACTTCACCAAATGAAGTCATTTCAACGTTAGTAGAAAAAGTGAGAGGGTTAGAACTTGCTCAAGCAAGTCAAAATCCTCAGTTCATGCAAGCAGGAAGTTCCAATCCTCCATACCACCCTGGCCAAGTAGATCTCCTCACAGGAGTAGGCACGTTAGGCATGCCTCCTCAGTATCCACAACAAACGCCAACAAGGCCCATTATTTCTAACACTATTCCTCCCGGTCTAGTATCAAATAATCCATTACTGGACAATACCCCGTCATACTTAAACATGTACTCCAAATCACCACAAGGAGATATGTTCTCCTCTCCGGCATTTTGGCTCAAACGCAGGGACTTCCCTATGCCCCTGCCAATGCATACGCTGCGCCATATCAACAACCCATCCCACCACCACTCCCTCAGCAACCACCATCAATGGTCGAAACCTATGTGATAGGGACTTATTCAGAATATCTGAAAGAGCCCTTAGACTTCACCATACGAGGCGTCATGCTTCCAAGACCCCTTCCCGATTTACCCAAGTACAAAGGTGAGGGAGATCCAAACGCGCATATCAAAGCTTACGCTACAGCCATACGTGAATTACTCCCTTGGGATGGGGTTGTTGCTAAAATATTCCCCAAAACCTTGGAAGGCATTTCTCTCGACTGGTATTATAGAATACCTGAAGCCTCCATCCATTCATTTAAACAACTCGTATCAGAGTTCATTAAGGCATTCGACATGAACAAACTGTTGAGAACAGGAATCAGGGAATTCTTGCACATCAAACAAGAACACAACAAATCTGTCGCCCATTTCATCCAGAGGTGGCGTACAGTTCTTTATTCTTCAGCAAGTGCTCCAAATATGGATCAGATGGAACTATGTGATTTATTCCTTCATTCTCTCAGCAGAGAGGTGAAGGAAGAAGTCCAGAAGTTCCCGCTAAGAACTTACGATGAAGTACTTGAGAGCGCTCTTCGAATAGATCAAGCAGCGATAGATAGTGGTCGTAAGACATATGGAGCAAACGGGAGGTTAATCACCTCCAGCCAGAACACTACAACTACCACGAACATCAATCAAGGACCTAAAATCCTTAACAAAAATCATGGTGTAACAACGGATGGAGTAACCGACCAGCCCAAGAAGGTAAATGTGGTCAATACTCCATCACAAACAAACAACCAATGAAACAACAACTTCACCCCGACAATCAATACAGTGGATTTTAACCATCCACAACAACAACAACAACGGTGAAATCCTATACAAGGGCCAAGCCAAAACTCATTTGGTTATCAAAACCAAAGCCAAAAACAAACGCAAAATTTTAATCCTAATAGGCAATAGTTTGATCAGAATTTTAGGCCACAATATACACCAAACCAACAAAATAGGAATTACAATCCCAATTCTTATTGTGGTTTCCACAAAATTCGGGGTCATGATACTAGAACATGCCGTGACTACAATAAATTCATGCAACGTTTGCCAGAAGAACAAAGACAGTTCTTCACAGATTTGTTTTTGGCAGATCCTGTGTCACCACCACCAAATATGCTCGCAGGGGCAGTTTCCCCTCAGAATGCTCCCCTCAAGATCTTTAACGATCCACTCCTAAATCATGATAAAGAACAAAGTGAACCCAAGCTGGAACAAACAAAAGTGCAATGACGGAAACAATGATCATGAAGCCTCGACTTCACTAAATCCATCAGTTGCGCCACAGTTAGGAAGTCAACCAAGACCCAAGATAGTCAGTTTGGTAGAATTAGATGCTGAACTACCTATCGAAGCTATAACAAGAACACGAGAATATTTCTCTCAACCGAGCCCAAGTCATCTGCCAGAAACGGATAAGAGTAAAAAAATAGTAGAAAAACCCATGGGTGCCTATTATTTAATTAGTGACCTAACAAAGACCTTCTCGCACATTTCATTTTTGGATTTACTAAAGAACTCTCCTACTCACATGAGCTGCTCTTTTAGAAGCATTAGGTCTAGGTCATCTAATTAACATCACTCCACCTCCTGAAACACAAGCAAATCACATAGATTTTGATATCCACCCCGGGGCAGCCGGACAAGGATGTCGAATTCATATTTGAAATAAGTAAAATGCCTACGAATCTTTGAGATCGTGTTATCCAAAATTCACCCCCCTGGGTAATTTTGATAACATACATCAGAATATTCAAGTCCCAGGCAAATTGATTGATTCAGAGAAAACATCATGTTTCTGAGGTTCTCTCAGATATTTTTCTAACTCCCCTGGCTGAAGAAGGAGGGAGCAAGCTCTGAGAAAATGCGAAAAAGTTGCAGAAAGGCAAGTAGGTTGATCCAGAAAAAATCGTGAAAATTGGCTAAGTCCTGCTCAAGGTCGCCTTTGGGACGTGTGGGACAGAAAGACGCGGATCGGCGAAAAGCCTCCAGGCGGCCCGCTAAGCATTTGGGACAATCGGGCCAGAAGTACGCGGCGGGCGCGAGAAGCCGATCCGGCCGAAAGAGGAAGAAAAATTGGCTAACTGCTGAGCGGGACAGTTCGGGACAGGAGTACGCGAAGGACCCGAACCGGCCGGATCGGCCGAAATGAGAACAGACGGTCCTAAAGCATTTGGGACATCTGGGACAAAAAGGCGCGAACCGGCCGAATCGGCCGAATCGGAAGATTTTGTCCCACAAAGCACAGGGACATCTGGGTCGCGAGGACGCGAACCGGCCGGTTCGGCCGAAATCAGCACAAGGAGCACTGGGCCAAATGGGACAAAGGGACGCGTGGGACGCGGATCGCCGAAGGAGCCGAAAGCCAATCAAGCAGCGCCGCGTGTCATCGGCCGAATTTGGGACAAGGAAGCCCATTTCGGGCGGATCGGAGGTTTATGTCCCAAACATTTTGGGACATCCGGGACAAAAAGATGCGAAGGGCGCGAAAGAGCCGGCAGGGCCGAGGACCAATCAACGCATGACACGTGTCACAAGGGGAAAGGTCAAAAAGGTCAAAAGGGTGAGTTTTGAGCGATCCAAACCAATGAAATAGCGCCACGTGTCCCGGTTGGGGCCACAAGGAAATTTCAAAAGAAATCCCCCGAAAGGTAGAGGAGAGAGAATCACATGACCAATCAATGCGTGCCACATGTCATCCAGGTGGCGAAGCACGGGAAATATTTCAAAATCCATTTTGGTCCGTTCCGTGCCCTAAATCTTCAGATCAACATATCTTTTGATCCAGATCTCGGATTTTGCGTTCTTTATATCAACGGAAAAGCTTGTGAGATTCTCTACATGATTCTAGGATCAATCTCGAGTTTTGGTGTAGTCTGGAGAGAGAAAATCGAGAAATGGCTTTGACGCGTGATAATGGCCAGAAGTGACGTTTCAACAACCTGTTTTAATGCTAATGGGTCGCATTCTTCTTCAGCACGGCCAGAAGTGACATTTCAGTGGCCATTTTAATGCACATGGGTCGCATTCTCCTCCAAATTGGTCAAAGATGGAAGGATATGGGTGGGTAAGGTATCCATGCCATTTTAATGCATTGGCATTCAATGAGGAATGGGCTTGCACGTTTTCCCACGTTTCTGTCTCCTGTGCTCGACCCATGCAATGTAAAAAAGCCAGATTTGGCTCATTTAAAGGAGTTGTTCATTCTTTCTGCTCTGCCCTCCCTTCTTTTCTTCTCTAGAGTTGAAAATGGAGTTTGAACCTCCTCCCTTGCTCTGTAATGGCGTTTTTGCCTCTTATTAATGGAATGATGTTCTGTGCAAACTTCTGGAGCAACAAAACGTGTTTTGTGATGCATCTATCCATCCTTGCTCATTTTTGCTTGTTCTCTTCTTGCCTCTCTTCATTATAGGTATTTGTGCATGTTTGAATGTTCATTGCAGGTTTGGAGCTGTGTTCATGGAGTTTTGGGACATTTTCTGTGTGAAATCTATCCTTGGGCCTGTGATGCATCTGTCCATCCTTCCCATTGCTCACCTCTCTTTGTCCCATGGCAGTTTTGATAGAGGTTCAACATTCTCCTTCTACGGTGTATCACCTTTGTTTTAGTGTAGGCTTTTTCTGTTTTTCCCTCTCTCTCTCTCTCTCTGTCTCCTTGGCATGGTTAGATTAGGATTAGATTAGCTTGCCTGCACTGGAATAGCTTGTGGCAGGTAGTTTAGGAGCAGGAACCAGCCTTCTCTGGAGATTCCTCTCTCGGTTTTACAAGTCCCACGCTTGGAGAGAGGTTTCCATGTTGTGCAATCACACTGGATGCACGAACATCAACCTAGAAGCTTTGATGTGCATCCGGGAGTCTTTGTGATTTTGCACTAACAGTTTTGGCACGCCGGTGGGACCTTAGAGGTCTTCCACTTCATCTTTTGCAGGTTGGTGTGTTCCTGTGAAGATTTCAGCCTTTGGAGGCACTTGCAAACACATCTGGTGACTCCATCTGATCAGCAACCCATTTCTCTGAGCTTGCAGACCCATTTCCATCCATTTTCATCCATCTTTCTTTCCATCCCTTTCATTCTTTTCCATTCCATGAAGTTGTGCAATCATGACTTCATTTCCATCATGGAATTCATATCAACAACAACAGTATATTCCACCTCCAACACGTTTTACAAATCCTCCAGATCAGCATGCATACTCATATGAGCAGCAGTGCCAAAGTCAGTTTGGCTATGGAGCTTTCCAAGAGCAAGAGTATGCATACAATGAAGACCATCAGATCCAAGATGCTAGTCTATTGGAGAAAATCCAAAAGATGGAGGTGGGGATGGTGCGATCAGGATCAAGCACAAATGAAAGCTTTTGGAATCGGTTATGGAGCACCCTGTCCATGGGTGGGACCTTTTCCAAGACACTTCATCCCTCAGGAGAAGCTTGACTTCATGATTGCAACGCTGCCTTTGCTTGCTAAGTGGATTGAAGAAATAGAGGTGTATGAGAGGAGTATTCAGCAACCTTGTCAACGGGTAAGCACACCTTCTCATACCTTTTCTTTTCCTCTTTCCCAATCTGTATCATTTCAGCAGTGTCAAGTTTCAAAACCTCCATCTGCTGTCCCAAGTGTTGAATCCATCCCTCCATCCCTCAGTCTTCCACCACACCTCGATTCTTCTTTCCTTTTCCCTTCCAAACGGTCATCCCCTCCACAAGAGCTAACAGAAACACCCCCTCCTCCAAAGAAACAAGAGGTTTCACCGCCTCCACCACCACAAAAAATTGTAAAATCAGTTGAGTTACAACCCATCCCTCCTCTTGCATTCCCAAATCCATGTTGGGAGGATGAAAATCAGAATGCCAGTCAAGGAAAACAACAGCAAAAAAAGAGGCCAAACAAAGATGAAGAAATTCAAAGTCTGAAGAGTTGGGCTCTTAGATTTGGGATGACAAAGATCCCCTTGATGGTTAAGCCTACAGAAGAGGCTAAGGTTGAACAAATGGTGGTGAGGACTGATTTTGTTGAAGAAGAAGATCTTGCAGTCCCAACTTGTCCTCTAGAGCAGCAAAATGAAGAGTTTGACTTGACAAACTTCATGCTAGAGGAAGAGTTTTATCAAGAGCAAGATTCTCTTCAAGTAGTAGAGGAAGGAGAAGCTGCTCCAAATCCAAAAGAAGAGGAGCACAATCTAGCTGTGGAGGAGAAAAGTGCAGATCCAAGGGCTTTGAGCACAAAGCAGGTTATAGAAGAACCTTGGTTCTTCTCTCTACTTCATCTCTCTCAAGTTCTAGTCTTGAAGAAGAGTTTGATCTCTCAAACTCAATGTTGAAGATGAAAGAAACCATGGTGATCAAGTTGCGAGATCAAGAGGACACCATGGGAGAGTTGAACATTTGCAGCGGGACAGCAATGAGGCAGTTTATCTGTCGATTTGGAGGACTGTTTTGATGGAGAAGAGCCGGTTGAGTTTTCACCATTCTCTCTTTCATCATCCACATTCCAAACACCAGAGTCTGCTGTCATGGAGGAGAGCATTCATTTGCAGCAGCCCGCATCTTATAGCAGCTCTTTGGAATCAAAATTGGAAGATTCTAATCTTCCTGTTCTTCATTGGAGGAAGAGAAAGGACAGAAGGATTCCACCATTTCTTCCACACCATCCATTCAGAGGGTCTACAAGAGAACTCCATTCTTGGAGTTGAAAATCAGAGCTATGGGCATATCAAATGGATCAGACCTTGCCCAATCAGGTATTTGGCTTCATTGGAGCCAAAGGAGAAGCCACAACCGGTCATGCTCACTTCTGGGCATGAGGATGAGCTACAAAGTACCAAGGATCAGCTGCCATACCTCTTCAATCCAAATGCAGAGCAACTAAAAGAGGTATTGGATTTGTTTCAGTTGATACCTTGATGATTTGGATAGAAGACCAGCTTCTTGTTGATTTTCCATCCATCAAACAGCCATGATCGAGTGCCGAATCAATTGCATGGCTGCCAATTTTGAAGAAAGGAAGCTATTTCTCACAACCGATTTGCGGGGTTTGTTTAGCTTGCCTTTGCTTTCGATTAAGTAAGTAGAGTAGTAAGTTTGCTTTCAGTTGAAGAAGTGCTTGTGCACACTCTGCATGTTCCATTTGGGGCATGTATGATTTTGATTTTGTACATAGTTTTTGGTGTTGCTGGTTTTGCTCTTTGAGTTCTTTTCGAGTGGTTTTGGTGAGAACAACTCCATGTCCAGTGGGATTCAAGTGGCTCAGAGGGAAGTTTTCAAAGTTCAGATCAGTTTTCAGGCTTGCTTATGACTCCATGCCCAATGGATTGCTTCAGGAAATTGGTCTTTTCATCTAGCAGGCAGATGACCCCGCTGAGTCGCCAAAACTGTTATCCAAAATTCACCCCCCAGGGTAATTTTGATAACATACATCAGAATATTCAAGTCCCAGGCAAATTGATTGATTCAGAGCAAACATCATGTTTCTGAGGTTCTCTCAGATATTTTTCTAACTCCCCTAGCCGAAGAAGGAGGGAGAAAGCTCTGAGAAAATGTGAAAAAGTTGCAGAAAGGCAAGTAGGTTGATCCAGAAAAAATCGTGAAAATTGGCTAAGTCTGCTCAAGGTCACATTTGGGACGTGTGGGATAGAAAAGCGCGGATCGGCCGAAAAGCCTCTAGTGGCCCTAAGCATTTGGGACAATTGGGCAAAGAAGTACGCGGCGGGCACGAAGCCGATCCGGCCGAAAGAGGAAGAAAAATTGCTAGCTAACATCGGCGGGACGAGTTCGGGACAAGAGTACGCGAAGGACCCGAACCGGCCGGATCGGCGAAATGAGAATAGATGGTCCTAAAGCATTTGGGACATTTGGGACAGGGGACAAAAAGCGCGAACGGCCCGAATCGGGCGATCGGAGAGAAGATTTTGTCCCGCAAAGCAAAGGACATGGGACATGGGTCGCGAGGACGCGAACCTTGACTGTTCAGAGGTTCCGAAATCAGGACACAAGAGGAGCCTTGGGGCCAAATGGGACAAAGGGATGCACTGCAGGACGCGGATCGCGAAGGAGAAAAAGCCAATCAAGCGGTGCCGCGTGTCATCGGCCGAATTGGGACAAGGAAGCCCATTTCGGGCGGATCGGAGGTTTATGTCCCAAACGGTTTGGGACATCCGGGACAAAAAAAGACGCGAAGGGCGCGAAAAGCCAGGGAGGCCGAGGACCAATCAACGCACGACACGTGTCACAAGGGGAAAGGTCCAAAAAGGTCAAAAGGCGAGTTTTCGAGCACTGATCCGAACCAATGAAATAGCGCCACGTGTCCCAGCTGGGGCCCACAAGGAAATTTCAAAAGAAATCCCGCCGAAAGGTAGAGGAGAGAGAATCACGCGACCAATCAATGCGTGCCACGTGTCATCCAGGTGGCGAAGCGCGGGAAATATTTCAAAATCCGTTTTGGTCTGTTCCGTGCCCTAAATCTTCAGATCATCATATCTTTTGATCCAGAGCTCGGATTTGCACGTTCTTTATATCAACGAAAAGCTTGTGAGATTCTCTGCATGATTCTAGGATCAATCTCGAGTTTTGGTGTAGTCTGGAGAGAGAAAATCGAGAAATGGCTCTGATGCGTGATAATGGCCAGAGAGCGACGTTTCAACAACCTGTTTTAATGCTAATGGGTCGCATTCTTCTTCAGCACGGCCAGAAGTGACATTTCAGCGGCCAAATTAATGCACATGGGTCGCATTCTCCTTAAATTGGTCAAAGATGGCAGGATATGGGTTGGTAAGGTATCCATGCTATTTTAATGCATTGGCATTTAATGAGGAATGGGCTTGCACGCGTTTTCCCACGTTTTTGTCTCACAGGCTCGACCCATGCAATAAAAAAAGCCAGATTTGGCTCATTTAAAGGAGGTTGTTCATTCTTTTTGCTCTGCCCTCCCTTCTTTTCTTCTCTAGAGTTGAAAATGGAGTTCGAACCTCCTCCCTTGTTCTGTAATGGCGTTTTTGCCTCTTATTAATGGAATGATGTTCTGTGCAAACTTCAGGAGCAACAAAACGTGTTTTGTGATGCATCTGTCCATCCTTGCTCATTTTTTCTTGTTCTCTTCTTACCTCTCTTCATTGCAGGTATTTGTGCATGTTTGAATGTTCATTGTAGAGTGCTGGAGTTTGTGTTCATGGAGTTTTGGGACATTTTCGTGTGAAATCTATCCTTGGGCCTGTGATGCATTTGTCCATCCTTCCCATTGCTCACCTCTCTTTGTCCCATGGCAGTTTTGATAGAGGTTCAACATTCTCCTTCTCTGGTGTATCACCGTTTTAGTGTAGGCTTTTGTTGTTTTTCCCTTCTCTCTCTCTCTGTCTCCTTGGCATGGTTAGATTAGGATTAGATTAGCTCCTCGCACTGGAATAGCATGTAGTTTAGGAGTAGGAACAGCCTTCTCTAGAGATTCCTCTCTCGGCTTTACAAGTCCCACGCTGAGAGAGGTTTCAATGTTGTGTAATCACTGGATGCCCGAACATCAACCTAGAAGCTGATGTGCATCCGGGGGTGCTTTGTGATTTTGCACTAATAGATCGCACACCGAGGTGATCCATCCTTACACTTACAAGTATGGGTTTATAATAACTATGTAAAACGGGAAATGGTTGACGATGGGGCTGTAGTTAACATTGTCCCTTTCTCTTTCCTCCAAAACTAGGATATGGGGAAACAAACCTATTTCCACCACGCAAAATACATTGAGAGGCTATGATAGTCTTAAAGCCACTTCGATAGGAACTATAATGCTGCCGGTCACCTTAGGACCCAAAACAATCCTGACTGAGTTTTATATTATAGATCGGGAAACTAATTATAATATGATACTCGGCCGACCATGGATACACCGAATGAAGGCAATCCCTTCTACGTTATTTCAAGAAGTAAGATTCTTGCATCTAGGAAAGGTATTTGTAGCCAAAGGTGATCCAAAACCTTTCGATTTGCACCTAGCTGATTTAAAGAAAAGACCAGGTGTGCACTCAGAATTTGAACTTCCAACAAACCAACTCAATAAACCCACTGACCCAAAACTAGAGGAAAAGTTGGTACCTACAACAGATCTTGAAACTATCAGCATAGCCAAAACAACCCCAACCCCCAAAGATAAGGCTATAGAAACGGTATCATTAGGAACTACTGCAAAAATCGTTGAGTTAATAGAACAAGATTCACCAATGTTCTTACCATTTGATTCAGTTGGCATAGGATATTCCCTCGGTGTTGGTTCCCTTCCAGCAGAGGACCTTTGAATGGTAGAAGTTAAGTGCGTAAACACAACAGATATCCCAACATCTATACTCTCGGATAAATATTGGACTCTCCATTTCGACGGAGCTAAATGCCATTATGGAGCGGGGGCAGGTATAATTCTTACTTCGCAAGAGAAAGTCCTCCCATTTTCCTTTAAGTTAAATTTTGAATGCACAAATAATGGTGCTTTGAGTACGAAGCCCTCCTCCTTAGCCTCACCTTAGCCAAAAGAATTGGTATTGATAACATCGAGTCTTAGGAGACTCGCAATTAGTGACAAACCAGGTTTCTGAAGTATACGAAACCAAAGCTAAACATTTGCAGATTTACAAAGAAGCCGTATTAGATTTAAGCAAGGCGTTTAACTTCATATCCATTGAAGCAATTCCGTGAGAGAAAAATCTTCTCGCCGATTCAATAGCAACTTCAGCATCACGTTTTACTACAAGCAATGAGTTAGAAGATACCTAGTTCACGGTGTCCATTCATGATGAACCATTGATAAAAACAATGACAAATCCCCTTTCAAGCGGAAGTTAATCTACCGTCCTAGATGGTATTGATTGTTATACGGCTACTTTGGATTACTTAAACGCCTATGCAGCACTACATCTCTCCTATCATATGCTAGATTTATCCTTAATTCCACATTCATCTTCTTACTTTGGAAATCCCATGATGGATCTTCCCTCACAAATGGAACCTAGCATATACGCAGTAGAAAATGGGGATGATTTGGATTTACCTCTAGCACCACCTGAGTTCGAAGAAGGTAACGCCTCTTTGATCGAAGAAACAATCGATGTCAACATCGGGACAGAAGATGAACCGAGAATATTGAAACTAGGATCCTCGTTAACCCCAGAAGAAGTAGAAATACATACTCAGATCCTCAAAGAACATCAGAAGGCGTTTGCATTTAATTATAAGGAGATGACAGGAGTCACACCCCACATTGCGGTGCACAACCTCGTCACTAAATCAGATGCAAAGCCAGTTAAACAAAAATCAAGACCCATGAAGCCCAAGGTAGCTCTCATGGTAAAAGAGGAAGTAATAAAACTCCTCCAAGTAGGATTTATCAAGCCAGTCGACTACTCCCAATGGGTATCGAACATCATTCCCGTTCTCAAGAAGAATGGAAAGATACGCATCTGCATAGATTTTCGAGACATCAACAAAGCATGTCCTAAGGACGACTTCCCATTACCATCCATAGATGTCATTGTTGATGCAACAGCTGGATTTGAAATTTTGTCTCTCATGGATGGATTCTCGGGATACAATCAAATCAAAATATCTGAGCAAGATCAAGCTAAAACTACGTTTATAACTCCTTGGGGAACCTATTGCTACGTTGTTATGCCATTCGGTCTCAAGAACACTGGTGCTACCTACCAGTGAGCTATGACATATATATTCCACGATTTAATTCATAAAATCATGGAGTCCTATGTAGATGACTTATTGGCTAAGGCCAAGAAGCGTTGTGACCATCCGGAAGTACTCCGCGTCATTCTTTCACACCTAATAGAATATGGAGTCACACTAAATCCAGAGAAATGCGTCTTTGGTGTGACAGGAGGAAAGCTCCTAGGTTACATCATATCGTCACGAGGAATAGATGTTGACCCAACCAAAATTCGGGTTGTCCTCGAAATGGTCCCACCTTCGAATGAATCTGGAATCAGATCATTTCTCGGAAAACTGGGTGCAATCCGGAGATTTATCCCAGACTTAAGCTTCGCCATTCATCCAATCAACAATTTACTCAAGAAAGACTATAGCATTGATTGGACCAAAGACTGTAATGAAGCCTTTGATGCAGTTAAGCATTTCCTATTATCACCACCTACGCTAATGCCACCAAAGCTAGATCACCCGTTAATCTTATATTCACGAGCTACCAATGTCTCGTTAGCTTGTATGTTGGCCCAAGAGGACGATGACAAGAAGGAACATGTGATTTATTTCATCAGCCGAATGCTGCTCGACTATGAAACACGCTATACACAGGCAGAACGAGAATGCCTTGCCATAGTCTTTGCTACTAAATGCCTAAGACATTATATGCTAAACCAAGAAACAAGGGTCATGGTAAAAATGGACCATTTACGAACTTTCCTCACACAAGGGTCCTTGTCTAAAAAGGCTGGACATTTTATAACCTTAATGGGAGAATTCGAATTAACATTTGTAAATCAGAAGTCGGTTAAAGGACAAATCATCATAGATTGGTTAGCTGACAACCCATTAGACGAAGGCGATTTAGTAGATTTAGACTTTCCAGATGAGTGCGTATACTACATCGAAACCTGACCCTCTATCTCTGAGTGCCTTTGGTACATAGATATCATTAATTATATCATGGACCATACATACCCAGAAGGAGTTACACCGCAACAAAGAAGGCGGTTACGCATTATCGTAGCTAAATATGTCATTATAGAGCAAGTGCTCTACCGAAAAGCATTCGATGGAATGCTCCTAATATGTGTCGACACGGAAGAATCCAAGAAGATTCTCCATGAATCTCACAGTGGAATATGTGGAGGCCACTTCGGTGGCCATGCCACCGCTCGAAAAATACATCGAATGGGCTATTTTTGGCCCACTCTAGAACATGACGCAATAGAGTTTGTACGCAGGAGTCATAAGTGCCAAGAATTCTCCCATGATATCCACATGCAGGCATAAGCTCTGCAACCAATCGCTACTCCATGGC
The DNA here is from genome assembly GCA_018340775.1 of Taxus wallichiana var. yunnanensis. Classification (NCBI taxonomy): domain Eukaryota; kingdom Viridiplantae; phylum Streptophyta; class Pinopsida; order Cupressales; family Taxaceae; genus Taxus; species Taxus wallichiana. The sequence continues at coordinate 65,638,500 of CM031234.1, forward strand.
CCTTTTCTACATGGGGTCTAGACTTAATAGGAAAATTTTCTCCTCATCCATAGATGGCCATAATTTTATAATCACGACCACTGAATATTTTACCAAATGGGTAGAGGCTAGGCCTCTTACTACTGTACTTGGTTCTGTAATCGCCAAGTTCATTTTGAACCAAATCATTTGCAGGTACAGTATCCCACAAATCATTATCTCTGATAATGGAACTTCTTTTAAGAATGAAGAGGTTCACGAACTATGCAATAAATTTAAGATAAGCCATCATACGGCTTCCTTGTATTACCCTCAAGCCAACGGACAGGCTGAAGCGACAAATAAGACATTGAAAGCCATTCTCCTTAAAACGGTAAAAGAAAACAAACGAGATTGGCATTTGAAGTTATATCCGGCCTTGTGGGCCCACCGAACCTCAATAAGAACACCAACGGGAGCAACTCCTTTCTCGCTAGTATTTGGGGCAGAAGCAGTTCTCCCACTTGAGGTCGAAATACCCAGTCTCTACATTTCACTACAAGGGATTCTGGATGAAGACGCTTATAGAGAAGCACGTCTTTCCCAACTAGAAAGCCTAGATGAAACTAGATTAGATGCTGAATAGTGGCATAGAGCTTATGCTGACCGAATGTGCCGGCAGTATAACAAGAAGGTCTATGAACGCGACATATACGAAGGTGATCTAGTTCTAAGGCTAGATAGCCGGATCGACAAGAAGACCGGTAAAGGAAGGAAATTCTGGCCCAAATGGTTGGGCCCGTACCGAGTCATGAAAGACTATGGAAATGGTGCTTACCTCATATGTACACTAGAAGGTGAGGAATTTGGCGAAACAATCAATTCCCTTCACCTCAAGCGGTTCTACGCATAAGCGGCTAGCACTACTCATAATTATCTACATTGCATCTTCATATAGATTAAGATCATTTTGTCCACTTGTTTCTTACATAAATGGTGATCAAGGAATCTATCCTCAAAGTAATTCATTACAAACTCATGATGTTGTTGGCATAAACTTTCTAATCATACCTCTCCATTTTCGTGATATCATCAAATCATCTCAGAATCATTTTATCAAATAAAGTCAGACATGACGAAGTCTTAACGGTAACCATACCAAGATCTGCAAGTTTATTCTCACTTTGATTTCTTCTTAGGATAGGTGCCTTACCTATGGTCTGTTCTAGAAGCTTCAGGGTGTCACATCTATCCCATATGTATATCTCTTTGGAAATAAGCACATACTGACATTTTACTCAAGAAAACAAGTCAACAAGTGATTAAACAGAAAATTTTAATTTTACACATTTCCTTGCCCCACCAACCTTCGGTGATGAGCTTGCATCTCTTACTAGTGACGTAGGGTTGGGAAAGGATGGAAATGCCCTTACTCGCCTATACCTTGTCCATGGTGATAAACCCACGCTTCTTACTAGTAGCATGGGGCAAAGTATAGGGGGTCCTCTTGAAAAAGCAAACATTAAAAGTCATAAACAAACAATTCAAACTTTGAGTCAAAAATGAATGAATCAGATGTTCAAAATTCCAAGAGAGTTAAAATCCTAAAAACCTAGATTTTGTCTACTATGTGGCCATCTATGGATCTAAGTCTAGATAAACCGCAAAGTAAGTTGCATTCTAAACTATGAAGTCACTCAGGTGGAGTAAGCTTGTAGTTTCCTATTTGGTTCCACCAAAGCTTTGTCTGTATTTCATTGCTATCATTTCAGCTACACCTCATAACTTGTGCCCTTTCTAGCTCTCGGTAAAGAGCCCTCGCATCTTACTAGTTGCGTGGAGTTAGGAGTGGGACAAGTTCATCTGTTCATCATACTAGTTATATTCATCACTTTGCAAAACAAACATGAGATATCTAAAATTGCTTGCAGAAACTAATATTCAAAATCACATTACATCTACATATATCAGCATCATGAAATACTCAAAAGGAAACAAACATTTGCATCATTTGTTCTCCATTGCATACATTCTAAAAAGCATATAAACATACATCGTAGTATACACAAAGAAACTAGAAATAGAAAAGAAACCATGAGTGCCAAGATTTTGATCCAAAACAAATGCATATATATAAATGATCAACGTTTATATACAATGCCATCATGCACTAAGCATGGTCAAAACACTCAAAGAGCCCGTGATATACAAAGGAATATATAATACAAAATACACGAGAGCCAAGTGGCCTCTCAATCCCTACGCGACCCCTCCAAAGGTGCACGCCCACGCCTAGGACTCCGGCTACGCTGGCTCTCGAATGTACGGAGGGCTCAGGATCCCTAGGAGTAGCCACGGTCTCACCGCGAGAACGGCTCCTCATAAGACGCTCAGCCGTCCTATAGCCTACTAGCTCGGTGCAAAGGGTCGATACCATCCTGGCCACATGCCAGACTAGAGAAAAAACGTCGGTATGCCTACCGGCTGCTGAAGGCTCCCCAACATCTACGGACAGCTCTGCACGCGTCCTATCCATGGGGATCATCAGGGAATCGGTACATACCCTGCGGATCAAATCCCGCCACTCATCAATAGTCTCTACAAACAAAGGAGAAAACAAATTAGAAACTAAGCAAGAGGCTAAAAGCAACAAAATAACAAGGAGAGCCTACAAATAAACATTAAAAGGGAGAAAGGGTAACTTACTCGGATCCCAGGAGCCTCCAAGATGGGTCATTGGGCGGCTCCACGCCACGGATGTCACCGCGACCGAGGGGCTACTCGTGGCGGGGAGCAACGTGTCACCCCGCAACCAACTCATCCTCTCCACCATGGCCCCGAGAGAGTGGCTCCTCGGAAACTAGAGTGTCCCTCTCTGCGCTCCGCTCGACCCTCTCTGCTGCATAATGTCACGAGTGTCATGCCACTCGGGATCACCATCCTCGGTCTCCTCCTCTATCCCTCCCTCTGTAAACTCCTCGGACTCAGAGTCAATATCAATAGGGTCATTGCTACTATGAGTAGGACCCGCAGCAATCTGAAGCAAAGGTTCCTGAGGTGCACCGGCTCTCCCTCTAGCACGAACTATCCTCCTAGGCTGCAATGAGAATGCCAGGAGTAATCACTATCCAACCTCGGCCTCTAGGCCCCCTGCGGCCTCACGTGCTGATCTCAAATCAAACTGGTGCCACTTGGGGAAGCATACCCATGTATGGAAGGCTGAAATACTGAGGAACTCGGCCAAAGGGGTGCACCTCCACTCGTCCCACTCGATCGATAAGCTGCCTGTGGTGGAGCAGGAAATCAAGGTAAGGGCCTCCTCCCCATATCTTCGGCCATGGTTTGGTATGGTGTCGCCTCCATATTGGTGGTAATTAGAGAGGCAACTGGATGATGAGGTGCTCTAAGCACCAACATGTCTGACCATCTCGCTGCCCTAACGGCTCCAGGATCTACCACCTCCACACCCCTGCCATAGGGGATGAAATGCTCATAAACCCAACTCATGACTAGAGTCGAGTGGCTCAGTGATTGCCCCGTAAACGCACCACCCTATATAGATTGTGGTAAGTGGTCCCAAGAATATCTGTACCCCAAGCGTATATCCAGCCATGCCCCTCTATCTGTGTAATGATAGGGCCCCAAGAGTATAGCAATGTGTCCCCTCCCTTGTCCCCGATCAACCTCGAGGCAAGGATCCCCATGATGGCTCACAAAATATGGGGATAGGCAAAGAAGGAATGGATTGAAACTCTCACCCCTTCTTCGACCCCCGTGGAGATGGCTTCATCTCCCATATAAGTCGCCCACTGTGTGTCTGTGCTCGTGAGCGCCTATCTCCAAAGTGAGTCGCCCCGATAATCGGGACCCCAAGAATGCGGTAGACGTCCTCCAATGTAATGGTGCACTCGACATGGACCCCAGCATCGGAAGGTGTTCCGATCTACATCCCAGTAAGAGAATAAGTCACAAAGGATGTGACTAGATGGTGCAACATGGGGCACGTGCGATATGCGCAATATGCCAGCCCTCTGAAGTGTGTCCTCCTCATCCTGTGAAAGGGCATCTAATACCCCTGAGAGCCAATCACACTCTCTCTCTCTGCTCCATCGGATGTACTCCTCTCTCGCCTGCATACACCCAAAAACACACAAAACAAACTAAGTTAGCATCCAGGCAATGCTGAGAAAGTCATAAAAACACGTAGAAATGCTAAAAATATAAACACAATCTCAAAAACAAGTTCTTTTTGCATTCTGTGCAAAACCGCCGCCCTGAGCAGGGAGGCGGTTTTGTAACCGCCGCCTTAAAGGTGGCGGTCATGTAACCACCGCCCTGGCCAAGGCGGCGGTCGTGGTCTCGAAAACCCACGCGGGCTTTTAACCTAAAAAGGCCTAAAAAGTGCCAGAAAAGACCATTTTAACTAAAAACAAAGCCTACCCAGTAGGCGCCCCCCCTAGGTGGACCTTTTGAACCTAGCATTTTCAAAAATGACCCCCCCATTACAAAGTATTTAGCATTTCAAAATTAAGGGGGAAAAACAATAAACTGAAGAAAACTAACCTGTGATCACTGAGGTCGGTGTTCCGCACGCGGAGGCATGATCATGATCTCGCTGCGAACGTTTCGACTCTACTCACGCAAGAAACCATCACTGTGGGTCCCAAAGCTCAAAATCAATCAAATCGACTCGCGTAAATGAATAGGAAAATGGGCCCACTTTCATATATATGGCACTCTATTTCGTTTTAAAATAATTTTTTCACAGGTTTGGAGCGCTGATGGAGGTAAGTTCCTATCCCCACACAAATGGTACGTTCTCATTCCCTGTTATTCTTAGCGTTTATTTTTTAAACTATTGTATCTATCTGCACTTGAGTTCTCTTTTCATTTTGCAAGTAGCGGGAATTTTGGATGGCATCATTTCAACACACGGACATGTCAGGTATAACTTCTAACTTCCCATTTCGGGACTGCCATACTCGGACCCACCGTTTTATGCCTCTTCATGGCTAAAACGCTTCTCCGAGGGGGCAATATGTATGTACCCAAAATTGTAAGGTATTGTACTACCGGAACAGTGTAACAAGTTCCCCAATGATGATACAGGTCTCCTCGCAAGGTGTTCGGGATCGGAAAAGATCTCGAGTATGCGTTAACATCCCGCATGCCCCGCTTAGCCCCTGTGTCCTTTTTTTCCTTTTTCCCTCTTTTCTTGGCCTTTTACTCTTGATGTGAAACCGCCGCCCTGCATGGGTGGCGGTCCTGTAACCGCTACCCTGCTCAGAGCGGTGGTCCTTTACGCATTTTCCAGAAAGCATTTTGACGCGACTCACGTAAATATCAATGTTTCACCAGCTTTTCCTTGCCGACTTGGGCTTGCATTTATGTTTTTGGTCCCCTGGAATAGTGTTTGGCCATTGTTTATAGTTTTTAGAGTTCAGTTTGGTTTTGATCTTTGGGTGAATGAAAGCTATAAATAAATGGCTTGTGCTCAAGCAAATGGCCCTGAAGTTTGTCTCTGAATTTCTCTTTGCAATAGACTTAGCTTTCATTTTTCTTAGAGTGCTTGGTTTAGTTCATTATATGTCTAGTTAGCATTGTTCAACTGTTGGTAAGCCACATATCCAGCTTGTGCAAATGGTGTTGTTGTTTTATCCAATCCATTGGAGTAGAATAGCTTAGGAAGCCATTAAAGTTGCAGGTTTTGCTCTTCAAATAGGATAGTTTCAGGTTCTGGACGCTTTATGTTGCATGACTCGCAGTAAATCCCGCTAGGAATTGCATAAGCCAATTTTGTGTACTCTAGCGCTATCCCTCTCCTACTCGCATTATATTCGATGCATTCGAAATTTGTTCTTATCCCAATATCTACTTACTGATGCTAGCATTACATGCTTTTCGGATCCACGTGAACACGAAAGAACGAGGAGATCCCACCTTTGGGGACAAGATCACACACACCATCAAATTCGCCACTGTTCTACAGAATCCAGGTTTTAACTTTTAAAGTTCTAGTTAGAATCATATCAAATAAAGTAGTTAATTGCTTCATTTCAGTAAATTCTATTCTCGATATTGCTAGGGAAGCTGTGGGGATTGATAGTTTCTAAGAAACTATGATTCACTCCTCACTTCTGAGGTAGGATCGAGAAATTGCACAAATAGATCAAGCAAGTTATTTTATTATTTAGAATAAATCTACAAATTGCACAGACAAATAACTACACTCGGTTATTTTTTTGTTTTAAATTGTTATTTAGTTGTTATTTCTAGATACGTTTAAATAGCTGCTTTTCTTCTTAGAGAGTTAAATACAAAAATAGAAGTTATATATGTTTTAGATAGTCAAAATTTGCTTTGTTGCAGTTAGATTTACATTTTGTTTTGTATGACAATCACGGGACCTCGGGAGCCCAGGGAATACATATTTGAGCCAATTGTACCTCAACCCAACCTCGTCACAGTAATAATTGACATAGACCAGAACCTTAGAATACAAGTCTTCCAAACAACAACAGATTTACAACTAATCAGTTCTCAGTTGAGAGGGTTAAATATAGAAGACGACCAAGCACACACGTTTTGGTCAAATCAACCGAACTACAGATTACCCTAGGCAAAACATTCACATGACTGTAGAAGGGTTCGAAAGAGAACAAACCTTTGGTTGTGATCCTTTGGTCCCACAGCCAGGTGCAGGAGACACTCTCACAGACATAGATACTAGTTTAAGGATCCAGGTTGCACGAACGCCTGTGAGATATTCTGAGAAGATCGCGCAGTTATTGGTCCTAAACATAGAAGCTGAGAAAGCGTACGATTACTGGATACTAGGAATTAGGACTTGATTTCGTATATGACCATAGTAGGACCGCAACAACCAAGAGTCTACGGTTGTGACCCACAAATTCCACAGCCTAATGAATCCATAAGCCAATCAGATATAAACACTGGCCTACGTACACTAGTATTCCAATCCACTCCACTTCCACCCATCATCATCGAAAATTTTCCTTACTAGATATAGCAGATTAACGAAGCTAGAGAATTTTGGACTAGGCGGAGAATCGTCAGTAGAGTCAATTGTATTCCACCATCCACCATATGACCTTATACGGAGACATACACAAAACTATATCTCGGGTAATTTCCCACGTATTCCACAACCCATAGATCGAATCACGCCAGAGCTCGATATTGATTGGAGCCTTTGAGCAGTCATCCTTGCCGATCGATCTATCACACCAGTCCAAGTTAGAAGGGCCTTCTTTACCTTAGATTTACAAATTCCATTAGTGCATATCGAAGACATTAGATTTCCCAACTATTTTTCGCATCCCACGTATGTTCCATCCCCACTAGCTGTCTCGGCATGACCTCAGGAGGTTGGGTATGCGGAAGAGTTACCTGTAGATTCCCACGCTCGCTTGTCACTTTTCCGGCGTATAGTCACCCATCCCAGTACTACTCTAGGTCAGGAGGGCTTAGCTTCCTGGATTTGATACCATTTTAGGATTTTCCATCACACCAAAAGCTTGAAATTATGGTGGAGAGGGATCTCATCGCGTTAACCAGCTATTACGCCAACACACCCCTGCATGATAGAGCCAAATGCAACTATGTGAGCTTTGGGCCCACCACGTATTCACCCAATTAGGTCCAATGACATTAGGAGGCAATGACATTGGGACTTCCCGGGAGGTCACCCATCCTAGTACTACTCCAGGTCGGGCACGCTTAACTACCTGACTCTGATATCATGTTACGATTTGCCGTTGCACCACTAGTTTGAGATTTTGGTGTGACAGAAAATCATAACATGGTATTAGAGCAAGATAGATAAGCGTGCCCAACCTAGAGTAGTACAAGGATGGGTGACCTCCCAGGAAGTCCCGATGTCATTGTCTCCTAATGTTGTTGCACCTAATTTGGTGAATACATTGTGGGCCCAGGGCTCACATGGTTACATCTAACTTCATCGTGTGGGAGTGTGTTGGCATAGAAGCTGGTTAACATGATGAGATCCCTCTCCACCACCAATTTGAGATTTTGGTGTGATGACAAATCCTAACATGGTATCAGATCTAGATAGTTAAGCACACCCAACCTGGAGTAGTCTTTGGGATGGGATCTCATCATTCTTTGATACCATGTAAGATTTTTCATCACACCAAAAGCTTAAACTGGTAGTGGAGAGGGATCTCATCGTGTTAATCAACTGCTATGCCAACATACCCCCACACGATGGAGCTAGATGCAACCATGTGATCCTTGAGCCCACCATGTATTCACCAAATTAGGCCCAATGACATTAGGAGGAAATGACACCGGGACTTCCTAGGAGGTCACCCATCCCAATACTACTCTAGGTCGAGCACGCTTAACTACCTAGTATCAGAGCTACACAACTTGTTGTCACACCAAAATATTGAATTTGGTAGTGGACGGGGATCTCATTGTGTTAACCAGCCAACAATAACCAAATGAACTGAAATGACATTAGCAACAACATGGATATGGTCTAGTTGGGGTGGTAAGGTTTTCACCAATGAAGAGAAGAATACTTTTTAAGTAAAACATTGGTGTATTATTTTGGGAATTTAGAGTCAAGGACTACCACCACTCAATATAACAAAGGTTAGGTTTCTTTGATGTGCCATGAAGGGAATATACCTTAAGTTTTTATGGGAAAAGAGAAGTGTCTATTGATTGGAAGCGTGGAAATAATTTTGTTTGAAATTAATGGTAATATATGCAATTATCTTCCTCTTCCTCTTCTCGATGAGAGTCTATATACACTTTTCCTTGGTTGTAACCTTATTTCCACTCCTCCAATAGGTAGACACTTATCTTTTCCCATAAAAACTTAAGGTATATGCCCTTTATGGCACACCAAAGAAACCTACACTTTGTTATATTTAGTGGTGGTAGTCCCTTGACTCTAAATTTCCAAAATGATACACCAATGTTTTACTTAAAAAGTATTCTTTTCTTCATTGGTGAAAACATTACCACCGAACTAGATCAAATCCATTTTGTTGCTAATGTCATTTTGGTTCATTTGGTTATAGAGGATGATGTTGCAGTTATTCTTCTTAATTATTCACTTAAAGGAAAGACACTTCAATGGTATATGATTTTGAGACTGGTTCTATTCACACATGGGATGAGACTCGACACAACACTTTGTCAAGAGTGCGATGAGAAATAAGACAACATATCCCTATTAGAACAACTAATAGCTATAAAAATGCCCCCAATGAATTCATGGTGGATTTCAACTTCATATTTCAAAAGACATGGGACAAAATTCCACTTCTTTTAAGACCAAATCCTCAACATGTTTTCCTTTAATTCTTAAGATATTTAAATTCTGATATAGTAGTAGTGATACAATCTATGGGTGTTATCAAATTACCTGATGCATATCCAATAGCCATTAGGGCTGAAAATTGTTTGATACAAGCTAGAAAAATAGCCCCTAGGTTACTTATGCCCATGTTCCCTGAATTACCTCAAGATTCTCAACATTCTTTTGCTCCCATTCTTGAGCCAAGTGCCCCATCTACTACCTCCACTTCATATCCTTCCCAAAATTAAAAATGTTGACGATGAACTTAGAACCTTGGTTAGGAACATGTTAAGTGAAATTGTCTCTCTGAAGAGGCAAAAATTCAATCCTTTAGAAGTTACCCAACTTATAACCAAGGATAGTCTTTAGGCCAAAATTTTAATCAAGGTTATTAGTCACATAGAACCCAATATCCAAATAAGATATATGGCCAAAATCATCAAATTGGTGTATTACAAGGACAAAACCCATATCTTCCCCTTCAAACAATTTCTCTTACACAACCGCTTCCACGCCACAAAATTAAGCAAAACAATTGTTCATGTGAAAAATAATGTAATACAAGAAGTAGAATGGTGTTTTCCATGTAGTCAACCATATAACCACAATAATTATGCAAATGGATCACAATTTCAGGCCCTAATGGTTCAAAATTATTCCTATTAACATGAACGATTAATGAAAGAAATAAGTTCTAATGTTGAAAAAATGTGGGAAGCTTCCATTAATCCTGACTATTTGTTTTTCAGGTATGATGACTTCTGTGTGGTCACCAATCCATGTGGAAAATCACACAAGGTCAAAGAGAAGGTAGAATGAGATGGATGTTCCATTCCCATCATTGAAAAGTCTACATCCTAGAGACAATTAATCTGTGAACTCAAGTGGAAGTTTGAATTCATCCAGTCATTTGTGAATCACTCAAAAAATACAAAAGAAGAGATATCCATGGGATAAATAAATTCCAAAAGACACTATGGATCCATGGTACATGCAAAATATTCCAATCAAATATCCTCCATGGGTGGAACATACAAGAAAGGAGAATGCCACACCTTTTATGTATAAATATGTGGGTGTCCCAATCAAAATTGTCGAGCATATGAAAAATAAAAAATTGAATGTGAGAATGTGGAATGCCATATCTATTCCATCTCGGAGGGATCTTCTACATAAAGCTCAAGCAGTTTCCTAGTCTAATCTAGCTATGAAAAATACATTTCGTGGTCAACCAATTCTAACGAAAGGAGGAAAAAGTAAGAAAGGATAAGAAAACCCCACCCTTTTACATGTCTCTAATTGTAGGAAAACACTTGGTTCATAATTGTATGATTGACTCAAGTGATATCACTTAGTAATGCCTAAGTAAATAACCGATATCATAGGACTTGAGTATAATCTAATTTCTAAAGGTATCCTGCAACTTGATGGATCAAATTTCAAATTTTTAGGAGTGATTAAAATCTTGGGTTAACCCTACATGCTTATCCTTGGCTAACCATAATTTAAGATGTCTCAATTATTGATATGCCTCCTTTATTTTCCATTTTTCTATAAAGATATTTTACATCCAAGGTGGGTGATTAGTTTTCCTTAGATTGGTCTCACATGATCTTGAGAATAAGATACAATACTAGATTTACCATCAAAGTTGAACCAATCATTTCTTGCAATGTTGAGTTTTATGGCCCTACTCCTTCCCAATCTAATTTTGTAATACATGAAGATGAAGTCGATTTGAACATTATGAGTTTAAAATTTATGACACAACTATGGAAATTGACCTAAGAACTTACTGCATTCATAAAGAGGATTTCACTAGCCCCACACCACACAAAGAAGAAAAGAATGATTCTAGATGATGGAAAATGTTATTTGATGGATCTCGAAGTAGAAATAGAGTTGTGATGGGTGTATTTCTAATTTCTCCAATAGATGGCAAATTCTTATTTTCTCATAGGATACATATTGCATGTTCAAACAATGTAGTGGAATATGAAACATTGATTCAAGGTCTGCTCATTTCCGAAAAGAGACAAATCAATGCCTTGTAGATTTTTAGGGGTATAAAATTGGTCATACACCAATTCGAGAAAGATGTGATGCCAAGAATAAGCTTTTAAAACATTATAGACAGATTTTGGGACCTTTTGGAGAGTTCGATGCTATCCACCTTAAAGTGGTGTCACAGAATTGGAAAAAATAAGAAGAACAAATGGCGGCTATTGGAGCACAATTTTCAATAGTTGAAGACATCATCTAAGGTAATAAAAATAATGTTAATATGTCTGTAAGACCATCAATTATAGATGATAAAGTTAGCTATAAAATATTTGATAGTGATGAGAAAATTATCCAATTTATCCAAAATGAATTTAAGTTGTCCTAAAAATTACAACCTATTTTTCATGACGACTATGGTGATCAAATCATTTAGCTAAGAACAAAGAATTTTCCCAAAGGATTGGTCACCCTTGAACACATTTTTACTCCTAATGACAAGTTCAAAAGATATGAAAAAATATAACAATAAAACAAGAGGACTACTAACTTGATCATATTTGCCAAAGATAAGAAGCTATTTCTTAGAAAGGTATGTGATGAAGCTGAAAAGAAAGATTTTATCTCCTTATGTAAGAAATATAATGATGTATTCTCATGGAATTATGAATATCTTAAGGGTTTTGACCCTAGCATTTCTCAACATACTATTGATCTTGATCCTAGTTCCAAGACAACTGGATAGAATCCCAAATTTGATCCTCTCATGAGAAAAGAGTTAACCAAAATCATTGAGGAAAAAATTATATTCCCCATTAAGTAATCCTCTTAGGTGGCTAATTTGGTGCTGTCGGGAAGAATAATGGAGATATTAGACTATTCCTGGATCGTAGGGATTTGAACAAAGCCTCCTTAAAAGATCATTATCCTTTACCTTCTATGAAAAAAATTATGTAAACACTAGCGGTAGATAAAATATTTTATATGCTTGATGGCTACTCAGGTTTCAATTAGATCAAATTTAGAGAAGAGGATCAATATAAGACCATATTCAAAACCAAGTGGGGAACATATGCATATGAGAATATTTTCTTTAGTTTATCAAATGTTGGTGTTACATTTTAATGAGAAATGGATATTTCTTTTAAAGGATGTATAAATGATTTCATCCTCATCTACTTGGATGATATCACTATTTTCTCAAAAGAGAGTAAAGACCATATCAGTCATCTTGAGAAAATATTTGAAATATATAAGGAGTTTAGTATATCTCTTAACCCCAAAAATTGTATTTTTGAATTACCAAAGGGCAAGCTATGGGGTTACATTGTTTCTAAGGATGGTATTGCCATTGACCCTAAAAGAATATCTACCATTATCTCTCTCAAATTTCTTTCTCACAAGAAGGTTTTGCAGTCCTTCATAGGAAAGATAAACTTTATTAGGAAGTTTATTCCTAATTTTGCAGGATTGGTCAAGCCTATCACCCTAATGCTCAAGAAATATGTGGATTTTAAATGGTCTCGCAGAAGGATAAAAAATATTTTCCAAGATTAAACATGAAATTTCTTAGGATCCCACACTTATAAACTTTGAATATTCAAATAATTTTATACTTTATGCATCTGGAATCGAGGCAAGTGTAGTGTAATTTTGACATAACAAAATGATAATGGTTTAGAGAAACCAGTGGATTTATTCAGTAAAACATTGAATGATTGTGATTTAAACTATAATCATGTAGAGAAGCATGTATTTTCTATCATTAGAAATCTCTAGAATTTCAAGAGCATTATTTTTGCTAACCACATCAAAGTTTTAGTCTCACACTCTAATGTGAGAGACTTCATCATGGGAGCAGAAATCAATGAAAAAGAGATGGATGGGTGAGCAATATTTTGGAATATGATGTGGCCATCAAGGATAAAAAAATTGGTAAAAGGAAAATCAATTTACGAGCAGCTGGCCTTCGATGTTAAGGATAATCAAGGTGCTTCTTTCTTTATGAAGGAAGAGAAAGAACAAATCACAAAGTATTTATTTATTTTTGAGGATCATAAAGTTGGAAACCCAAAAATTTGCACAAATAGGCTAGGTATTTTGATTTTTCTAACCTTGATGGAGAAACATTGCAAATCCCAGTGAATGGGATTTATCTTAAACAATCCCATTAATCCTTTATATTACATCTTGTAAATACCTACGTGTTTTTTGTTTTGTTGTTGGAGGTTCCCTCCTCTATTGTGTGTTGATCATATATTGAGTGCATTTTCCTCAATCCTCTTGGTGGTCATTTTATTTTATAATAAGTGTGTATGTACTCTCTACATGTTTCACTTAAAACATGTATGATCTTCCCTTTTGAACATAGGTTTTATAGGTCCATTGTAGTCTCACATGCCATTTCATTTTCCTCCCTTCATAGTAGAAAATCAAAATATTTTGGGTTAGTTTTCAATAGTTATTTAAAGATATAAAAATCAACTTCAAAGAAAAAATAGAGTTCAATGTTAAGTTTGTGTGGATTTAGGGACAAAATAAAATGTTTGAGATCAGTTTTCTTCAAGTTATATGCTTGATTCTATGCCCAATGGATACTTCAAGGCTATTGGTATTCATCATATAACAAGAATATGTCCCCTAGAGGTCACCAAATTGTTGTCCAAAATTACACCCGCATACAATTTTGAATAACTCATAAGGTTATGACTTAGACACTTATTTCTTAAGAAAATTGTGGAACACTAAGTTATTCTTCCATGAAGTGTGTGAATATAGTGTTCCACGGGTTCTCTTAGCATGTAAACAAAGGAATTATAGTTTAAAAATTAAATGGATTTCAATGAAACTATACCTTCGACACATCGGAAAAGCTAGGGCATCGCAAGGTTTACATGCCTACAAAAAGATGGAAAATAGGAAAGGAAGGATAATGCAAATCACCCTATAGAAAAATTTAGCAGGTTTAAACACAGGTAGGTTGAAAGTTACAAAACACCCACATAGTGTTCCACAAGTTTTCTAAATATAAATTTTTCATGATCTCACAAGCCGTGGGACAAAGGAAATTCTAAAAAATGAAGGATCTCCATAGATGAGGGAGAATAGACCGGGGATAGTTAGATACATTGTGAATATCATAAGTAACTTCAATAATCATCCAGGGAATGTAGAAGGCTGCAGAAAATAATGGATTTAAGAGAGTCCACGAAGCACATGAAAATTGTGCATGTCTCTAAAACAAATTCCCAAAAACCCCAATAATTAGAATTTAATGAAGCATTAGTTCCGTCATCCTCATCTTGTAAATATGAGGGCATGTGCTTGGGTAAATGTCAGGCACCCATACCTTTCCTACTATTAGTCCATGGAGTGGTGGGTGGGTGAATTCATAAATCAATGGATGTGATCAGCCCCTTCTCCCTCATTTTCTAGGAAATGTTATAAATGTAAGTTACTTATCACATTTTACAAGCTCTTTTGTTGAGTCAAAGATCCTCCTTATGAGCTTGTAAATATATTTCTCATGACATCTATAATTTACTTGTGAATTTTTATTACCTTGGCCCTAGTTTTGTAAAATTGTTAGATGTTGAAATTTATGAAAATGCAACTTCGTTCCTTTGTATTCTCCGCATTTTATGTGAATTATTCGGTCCTCATGCGCACCTTCACTATTTTATATTTTATTTACCTCCAAGATGTGTGCATATTTTAGATAGTTATTTGTATGTTTACATATATGTATTTTAGAGCCAAAATCAATCCATTTACAATTTGGTGAATTACCTCCATTTATTTTATTTCTTTCCCTCTCTAACCCTATTTCCTTGGAGTTTCTTAGTTTAGTGATAGAGTAGGAGCTGATTATAGTAGTTGCAATGGATCAAGATGAAAGGAACCAACCCTTTCATCTATGGAAGATGGCCTTCTCTATATGTTTTTATCAAGACGCAAGTCCCACACTTGGAGATAATCCTATGTTGGCCTAAAATTATGGGATTTTCATGATCTAAAAGCGGGTGCAATTCTAAGATCCAATATGTTACATAGTGTAAGTCATCCCTTCATTGGGAACCCTAACCATGATCACATCATTTTTGGTATATGCATGAGGATTTTGAAGTCTTGATGAAGGGATTTGTATGGACATCAATATGGGTTGTGTATGTGATATTGATAGTTGCTAATTTTTATATTGAGGATGTGGTTAGAAATTACTTGTAAACATTTTCCAACATTTTCCTAGGTAGAAGGTGTAGATCAAAAATTCTTATTGAGATATTGTGAGGAAAGAAGATATGGAACACATAATGAAATTTTTTTCTATAGAAAAAAAGGTACAAAGGATTATGGACTTGAATGACGTGATAAGATAAATACAAGTCCATTTGGAGGTGATGGATATTATGTCGTGCAAAAGAGATTCCATTGATGAAGGTCTAAGTGATGATGAGCATGGGAAGAACACCTCAAAATTAGGAGTCTGAAGAAAAACATGTACATCAACAAGCGGATTGATCCTTGTGCAAAATCATGAGGATTTGAAACAATCTGTGAAATGTAGAAAATACATACTACTATAGGATATTATATTGAGAAAATCTCATTGAATATATCACAAAAATGGATATATACTTTGATTATGAAAATGTGTAAAACAACATGAAGCTAAAATTTATGATTACCAAGTTGAAGTGACATGTATTCTTATGGGGTCATGTGCAGATCGAGAGATTCAAAGAGGAAAATATAATATCAAGTAGGATTAAATGGTGATAACATTGAAAGATAAGTTTATTGTTATAGATTACCAATTCCATTTTTTTAAGAAATCACATATCCTATTTCAGAAGGAATTGAGTGTAAAGAAGTACACTAAGGAGTTCTCTCGCCCAACATTAAATACAAACATGTGGATGATGACACATAAAATATATTATTAAGGTATGTTAATGGATTACACATCTCCATTCAATATGAATTTAGTATAGTTAGATTGAGAAATTTGGAGGATTCCCATTTATTTGAATTTATGGCAAAGGAAAAGATGTCTTTAAGGTAATAGAGAAAGCGTGGGGAAACAAAAAGCTCCCATGAAAAGGAGGAAGTTTGTGTAGAGATTCAAAAATCACACACATGATGGAAAAATGAATAGATTTCATGGGAAAAATTTATAAAGAGGTATAATTATATATTTTAGAGGAAGAGGATGCATATGAGATAGAGGATTTAGAAGAACATGTTTCCATTGTAGAGAAACTAGAAATTATGCATTTGAGTGTCCAAAAGCCAAAAAAGAAGTGGTAGAAGGAGGAAATATGCTAACAATCATTCTTATTAATAATCAAACATAGAAATTCATGCTTATAATAATAGTGCTAAAGTAAAAATGTGGAGATACTATCATGATGAAGAGGTCTTGTTTAATACTTGAAAGAAATAGAAAGTTACCAAGTAGAAAAAACATCTATTTAAAACCATTTGAAAGTTTGGAAGTGAGTGTTCTAAATCCATCATATTTATGTGATAACCATTCCTTTTTACACTCTACTCTACCTTAGATGAAATTAAGAACATGAAATATCCCTTGGAATTGTATATCAATGTCAATGATACTTAAAAATTCATTATAATATCTTTACGATTGTAGCACTAATGCCAATCCTTCAACTATTCATAAATCATGTAGTAACATAAATTTTTTTGTAGACCTTCCTTCAACACTTGACCATCATGGGAGCATACTTCAACCTGTGCACACACACACACACACACACACACACACACACACACACACACACACACACACACACACACACACACACAAACACACACACACACACACACAGTAATACAAGCCTTCATAATTCATATATGGAATGAATCCAACCACTACAGATGAAATATATTCATGAACCATAATTAATGTGCTCTTAATATTTTCAAACTTTCATGACATGATACCCTGAATTTGTTTATCTCTCATCACAAAAAAATCTTGTTACCTTGTTCATGGCTTAGAATACCTCAGACACAGAACCATTCTGGAGGATGAAATCATAACTGACCAATTAAGAAACATATCACCATGATGACCTTTATTTAAACTTTGAAAACCTCCTATATATCTTATTCACTAGCTTGGATCATTCTTGCACTCATGGTACACTTCCTTTTTGAGCATGATAAGACTTTAGATTGTATGTACAATTATCCACATATTATCAACAAGGTTTGAAGATACATCACCATATTTGTTCAACAATTTTTATCACCTTGAACATTGACACAAAATTTACTGATCTTGTACCATCATGACATGACTTCATACATAACCTAGAGAGTTCATGATCATTTGATTAACTATACTAGGAGATTTTCCCATGTGTAACAACATCTTGAAACTCAATTGTTAATACTCACAAAACATGGCAGCAAAAAATTCTCTTCATAACATCCTTGGACTTGTGATAATGAATTTTTAATGTAAAAAAACTAATAATGGTAAAATCATGGTGAGACACACACTCATAATGGATCACATGATGCTAAAACTTCCTTTCAACCTTATAAAACCAACTCAGATCCTATAATACCTTAGACAAAGCCTTCAACCTTAGTACAAGAGAAAAGTTGACATGAATGAACCTAAATAACCTCTATGAGAACAAAAAAATAGACCTTATACCTTCATGAGACTGAAAATGATGAAAGAAGCATGCTCACTTTTCTATAATAAAAAATTAGACACCTTACTAACTATAAGGACTCCAAATTCCTAAATTCAAACCTCATGGATAGTCACATATCATACCTTATAAATTTTGATGTATCCCAAAGCACATATAAACCTATCAAATTCTTAAGCACATGTGACTGGATTACAATCAAGCACATATGAATTTCATCATTTTTGGTCCTTCAATCATAGCAAACATACCTTGTTGATCTCATTTGAGCTTGATTATCTTGTCTTCCTTATTCTCACTAATGTATATCTTCTTGATTTAATTTAACCCCTCTTTAACAAACCTTATTGGATTAGACTTCATGTTGTGCACCTCTTCCAAGGCTAGGTCTCTTTGAACCAACCTTCTTAGTCTCTTTCATGTCTTCATAACCACTAGAACTTGTCATATTGTCAACAAAAATTTTCTCCATCCATTTATATGTCTACAACCTATTAATGTCAGCTCCAACTCTGATTTCAAGGACTTTAGTTCATCTTCATATCTCGATACAATATTATTCTATCATTCTTAGGGTTTCCACTTTATACTTAAGCTCACAAAATTCTCCTTTTCCTTTTTATCTTCTATCATACTCCTAATTTGGGATTTCAAATCTTTAATGTATTTTTCACACTCAACCTCCATATCACTGATTTGTTTTTGAATTCCATAAACAAATGAATCTACAATTTCATACTTTCATCTTAAAATACAAGATGATTTTCCCATTGTGCTTCAAGGATCTCCTCCAAGATGTTAAACTTGTTTGAAAAGGACCTAGCTCGATACTAATTATTAGAATCAAAGTGAGTTAAAGTGTAGTAAATCAGTCATACAAAAAAATTATTTATTTTTACATTACATACGTTTTAATTCAAACCATCCCTTTAACATCCATAGCCTATTATGAACTTATTATGTGTGAAACATCCATTGAAAAGAACATGAAACAAGAGAGAATACACATGAACACTATATATAAAATGGGAAACCATAAAAGGGAAGAAAACACATTAAAACCTATGCTAATATTACTCATACCAAAGGACTTATGTGAATATTACACATCACACAAGATTTGTTTAGTGAGGCACTATACACACCCAAAATTGCATGTGCTACATTATCAGAAAATGGTTATAAAATTCCCCAATGATGATTCATGTCCTTTCATAATGTGTTTGAGTTCCTAAACCCATATGCAATGTGTATTTGTAACCTAAACATCCTTACATAGATTTTGCATGCCTTTTCTAGTTTCCACATTGTTCTGTGCATGTTTTGGCCATTAGTGTCAGGACCGCCACCCGCTTGGGTGGAGGTTCGAAACCTCCGCCTAGGTAGTGTGGTGGTCTTGTCTGCTTTTTCTAGATTCTGTCATGTGTGTTTTCAACATGTGACGATTCACTTAACTTCACTTTTAGGGTGCGTTTGAACCAAATTGCCTAAAAATAGTCTTGTTTACATGGTATTCCTTCCCTCTTCTATTTTTAAATAGATTTAATTAGTTGAACTACCATTTATTTCCTTGTGCATGAAGGCACATCCCAGCCCCAATTCTTATATATTCCATGCTTGTGTTCAAGCAAAATCCACGAGAACTTTGTGTCATTGCATAGTATTACGCCACAATCATGTTGGAAATTGCATATCCAAGCTATGTTCACTTGTGCTATCTCTCTTCCACTTGCATTGCAACTAGAATACCTTCAAGATTCCATTTCTAAATTTTCTTCTTCTTTGTTGCTACCTTTGCATTCCCAATTCCTTGGAATCATATGGACACATAGAGAAAGAAAGGGAAAAGCGGGGAGAAATTACTACATATATTGATTTACCTCTATTATGTGAATTTTGGGTTGGATTTGTTGTTTGAATTCCTTTATTAATATAATTTATCATTGTTACATCATATCAAATAGAGTAGAAATCATTTTCCTTTCATTTGCAAGTAATTAGTTAACTTCCAAGAGGGTTTGAATCTTTCATAGCAGCCCTCGTGACGTATCCTCTTCTTCTCATCCACGTGGATCTCGAAGGAGAGAACATATGCAGGAGGTTGTCTACATATCATAGATAATTTGGAAAAGTTCTTGTTTTAAGTTATCTTAGCTTCAATACACTCAAAACAAGTGAATAACCACACCGGGTTATCTCGCTTGTTTAGTTCTAGTGTATAAATATTTTAATTGTTTAGAATAGAAGAAAATTGTTGTTTGTGATTGTAATATTTCAGTTTTGTGATTTGTTTGGATTAGTTTCCTTTCAGTAGTAGCATAGATTGTTATTTTCAGCTTAGTTGATTTGGACACTTCAAACTATATCAACACTTAGATCTAAGTTAAAGGAAAAACCATAGGGAATTTATGCTACCCGTCCATAGCCTATAAATTTCCCCTTTTCCAATTATACTACTGGGAAATCACACTACTAGATCTTAGTCATTGATTCTCTCATAGCCAACCATCCACACATTCAACATTGTCTACTCCGACACAACCTTACAAGGTCAAGTGTGAAAGAAGGTCACGTGTTCATTTTATTTCGCACAAATTGGTGAACCCAATGTGAAGGATTAATTCATTATTGTTTCATTTTCGTTCATTTCTATTACCTCTTTCCCTATTTTGGTAGCTATTTTATACTTTCTAAAATATGTCGGAAGAGAGTTTGGTGGGCCATTTGGCTCGATAGATATTACACCAATGTGAAACCACAACAATCCCCTTCGCTTTCAAGGTGGGGTGAAAATTACACAAGAAACATTCAAACCTCCCCAAGTTACACTTTAAAGCCCATTAGATATGTAAGGATGGAGGAGGTTGATCAACCGTTAAACATACAATACAGTGAACCCAATGCAAACCATGTTGTTATAAAAAATGAAACAAGTTCTTACCATAGAGTCTTGTCAAGACCTCACATTGCCATGCAATCAACAGAAGATGATATATTCACACGAATAACAAATAATCTTCATCAGATAGATGAGTATTTGGATAGAATGAAGGCTACATCCTCTAAGATTTCAAATGCCTATCCTAAGATTCTTACTTCTGAGGAGGACAAGAATTATAACACTACACAATTCATGACAGGGTATCATGAGCCTGCTCAATCAAATCCTATGCCACATACAACCCAAAAAGGGACTCAATCCTCTTCTAACAATCTCATTTCTACTTTATTTTTGAGGATTAGAGAACTAATGCGACGTTCCTTGGTTTTATGCTCAGTCCATATCCTAGTACTATCCTACCTTACATGCATATGTGTTCAAAAAATCCTCAGATGGACCCATATATCATTCTTGCTCCCTATGAAAACCCTAGTACATTCTAGTAATACTTATAATAGCTTATTTGTTATTTTATCAAGGATTTCAATGGTGGGAACTTACGTAATAGGTACATATGCTAAGTAATTAAAGGATCCTCTTCTTACATGGTGATTCCACACCATTGCGGATCTTCCAAAATTTAAGGGAAGTGATGGGTTTCATTATTTTCTTCATTTTACTCTCTGTTGATGTCATATTCAAACTAGGGGTGTGTCTAAAGAAATGCAACAAGAAAACTAGTGACTAGTAATTGTTTGTAGGTGTTTGTTATTTTATTTTCTAGGGGTATTTTTGAAATAAACACATCTATATGTTATAAGAAACTTGCTGAAATAAACAGTAGAAATAAAGATTAGCTGGAAATAAACACACAATATAGAAGTAAACACACTTCTTTGGAAATAAACACATGGTTGAAAATGTTGTGAAAAGATTGCAAGGAAATAAAAATCTAGTCTATAACACCTACAAGGACAAGTATACAATAGAGTTCAACTTAAAGAATCAAAAGCATTTATAGAATTAACAGATCTACACTATTTTCTTTAGAAATATAAATACCAATAAAATGAGAATCCTAGTTCTTGGAGGAGTGGGCCCTTGCTCCACCTTGAATCAAGATTTGACAAAGTAATATTCTCTCAAAATGAAGTGGCTATTTTATTGCTGAAATATTCTGTCTTACAAAAATGTATTGTATCTTTCTATATCTCTATCTCTATGTATATGTGTGTATATGTTCTCTTCTCCCTTTTCTAAATCTATCTATAGGTCTTATATATATATTTCATTCAAAGATGCATTTACAGCCATAGTTGTTCTACCGATTCAGATGGAACCGAATTATGCCCAAAATAGATGTTGAATTTGGAACCTTGTTAGATGTACAGTTGTCTGATAAGTTATCCTGGATCTTTGAGTATGAAGAATTGAAAATCTTTTGATCTACTCTTGATTGAAAGGCTCATTGATTGCTCTATCATTGGATGTTATCAAAATAAATAGATTCCCATTGGTTCCGAAACTTTGGAGAAGTTCCAAAACTAAAGGGGATTGTTCTAGATCTAACCATGAAAGTTTGGAGCTAAATGTAGGAGTTCGGAACTAAACACTTTGGAGTTCGGAACTAAGTGAAAGTTCCAGAACTAAGTGATAGAGCTCATAAACTATGTGATGGAGTTCTAGAACTAAGTCTGGAAGTTCGGAACTAAGTTGTATTGAAGCCAAGGCTCCCAAAAACATGTTGATCGCTTCATACTTCATTCTTTGACTGATTATGACCTATTTTATTACAAAAACTGAATTTCCACACACTTTGTTAGGAATTACAGAGATTTTAAAATTTAGAAATAAATTCAACAAAAGATGGACAATTACATCCTAACTTACATTAGATCAAACAAAAGTCACAAAATGTAGTCAAACTTGATAAAAAGGAGAGTAAAATAAGATCATTTATTGCGCATTAACGAGACATATTTTGGCCTTATCATCTCCCCATACTTACTTGTTTGTAAGTCCCCTTACAAAATTTACTCTTCAAATCTTGGGTTGTGTATTCTACATTCAATTGACTTCTCAGTCAAATGGCTGAAACTAAATATCCTAGTGTTTTAGTTCAGAAGTACTATACCCTGATCTTGCTTCTACTTTCCTCTGCCATTCCTCAAATTGAGTGGGATCTTGAGGCTCTCTATTTTTCCATGGAGACATGGGGGTGAGAAGAAGGAGAGGAGGCCTTGTTCTCATTCCCATCCATATGCCCCTACATTTTTCATTGACTTGAGGGATTAGTGTGCATAAGGCTTTAGCTCTTTCTAAGCTCCATATTAAGTTTGTGGGAGATATCACTTCTCTTCTTCTCAATGAAATTATGAGAAACTCCCATCTTTTCAAACATCCATCATAAATCTCTTCAAAATTTTCTTCCTCATAAGAGGTGAAGGAATTAATAATTTTTTGTAAACTGGCCAAATAATGTGCCTTGAACTAGTTATCAAAGGCATGGGATCTAAAATGTATAGCAAAGGTAGATGGTTTACCATAGTGATCCCTCATGCAAAGAGACCAGATGAACTAGCTTTTAATAGATGCTCAGAATCCCTCTCTTTCCATGCAATCTAATTTTGAAGAACAAAAACAAATGCATTCAGTTGGCTTTCCCCTACATACAAATTGATCATGAAGCCTGTGTTATTTTCCAACATAAGATTACGAGAGATAGAATTCATGAGAATATTTTTCTACTCTGCACTAGCTAAGGAATAGGCTGTCATGAACTTAGATTCATCTTTTATTTCATGTGGAAGGCCACATGCAATTCTTGACAGCTATCAGTGAATAAATTGTTCTTCCAAAAAGATATTGTATGCAGGAGAAGGTCTCTTGCATGTGAGTAACTTTTCACTCATTATGCAAACCATTTGTATTTTTACAAGACATTTAAATTTGTCTTCTTCCTCTTTGTAGAATTTTTCTTCCCATTTCTTCCTTGCTTTCTTTTCTTCTTCCATCTTGTTTCTCAGGTCCTCATTTGATGTTTTAAATTCATTAAGTTCCTTGCAGGTATCATCCCACAACTACTTGAGTGGCCAGTAAGTAATTCATTCAATTTGTGCAGATATTGTTGACATAACACTTGGTCTTCTGGAAAATTGACATTCTTCTTCTTTTTCCATCATCTGTTGTTTGACCATTGTCAATTCTTTAGTCCTATTTGTGAGCTGATTTGTTAGTTGCTCAATGAGCATTTCCCTTTGTTCTAACTTGAGTTTGAGGAAGTTTAATTCCTCATCCTTCTCTCTGATGATGATTTCTCTCTGGAAAAAAACAAAGTCTAGTTTTAAGTCTATTTTTCCTCCTTTTCTAAAAGTTCATTGGGAAATGAGCATTCCTCTTCTACCAAAGGGGATTTCCCTTTCCATTTCCAAGATGCCAATTCCTCTTCTTCATGTGACAGTCTTTGTTGATTCACCAAACTCTTGAAAATCATGTTCTTCAAATATTTCATCTTCCTTCTCCACCTCAATTTGGCTTGGTCTAGGAGGAGTCATGGCCATGCTGCCCAAAATATCAACAACTTCTTTTTCCAACCCATCCTGTTCTTCCATCTCTCTAGAATTTCCCTAGATCTCTTATGAACTCTTCTTCTTTGAGGAGCTTCAAAATGTTTGGAAATGGGTTTCCTCCTAGAGCTTCTTTATGACTTTCACTTCATGCTCTAGCTTAGGTGAACTATCACTATCAGAGATAAATATTAGTTCTCTTGGTACTGTTGTAGAGGAAGGAGTTTCTTTGATAGGCACAATAGGTTCTGTAGCTTTAATCCTTCTTCCAGATCTCCTTCTTTTTGGTACATTACCCCCACCTATTTCCTTATTTTCCTCTATAGGGGAATCAATCTCCAAATTACTTGTAGGAGAAAAAGGGGTTGGTATTCCCCTCCTGATAATATCAGGGTTTTTCTTAAACTTGTTAAGAAACTTTTCCCATATTTCTTCTCCATTTTTCTTTGAAAGAAAATGGTGTTGGCATACCAAATGGATTAACCCATGATGTTTGATTGTTCCAACTCCCCAAGAATACCTCTGAGCCATTGTTTGGATGGAGTCAAAAGGAATCCTAGAAGATTTACTATATATTCTAGTTTTGAATTCCCATACCTAAGATATATTAACATCTTAAGGACTTCTCTTCCCATAGTCCCAAATTGACCATCACAAGTTAAATACTTAACTACCCAAAATGCTACCTATGTCAAAGGGTTTGGGAAAGCTGGCCCTTTTGACCCCCTTGATGATTTTCTTGGTGTTATAGATATATTGGGGCTCAGATTCCCCCTCTTGTATCAAGGTTTCCACCAGATATTTAAGGGTTCCCTTGACAGGATTTGGGACATGCACAATTGGTATTCAGACACATTACTCATTATATTGACAATAAAAGGAATTACAATGCTTCTAACTTTAGTTTTGGATTCTTCTAAATTTACAACAAATTCCCTTACCAATTCGTCATTGTACCTCGAGAAATTTTTAGGAACTCCAACCACCCTGCTCGTCCAAAAATGGTTGCCACTTCTTCATCTACAAGAAGTTGGGTATCATCCTCTAGCTCTGACTTATTTTTAATCCCCATGGAAAAGAGGACGATTCAAATTCTTCTTTCTTCAAATTTAGAATTAGCTGCAGAACTACTGGATTTAGCTGTGGAACTATTGTGTTTAGCTACAGAACTATTGTGTTTATCTATGGAATTGATGGGTTTAGCTGTGGAATTCAAATACAATTCTTCTGCTTCTTCTTTGAAATTCTTCTAAACTACTTCTCAACTTCGTTTATTCTACCCAAATGATAGGTAATTATAAATACACTACCACTTTCTTATTCCATCAACATCAACCTCATGATTACTTACTTTTAATCATAATGCACAATAAATGACTCATCATACTGAATTTTTAAATCAAGTCTAATCACACATGCAAACTTTTAATTTAACCTTTAATAAGTTCAAGACATAATTACCATCCTTTGCTGATGTAATCCCTCCGCCTTGATGACTCATCATTCCTAAAAGTGAAAAAGGAAAAATGGTTAGAAAAGACAGTTGGAATTCAAACAATTTATTTTTATTTTACATTAGCCATTTATTGAGGAGACCAACCGCCATTGTTGGTTTTCAATTGATCTTTGAGAGATTTTTTTTGGGGAAGAGAACACCATTTATTGGTTTTCATTCCTTCCCTTTTTATTTTTTTTTTTTTTTTGGGGGAAGAGAACACCATTTGCTGGTTTTCATTCTCTTCCCTTTATTTTGGATCCATGCATCTGATTATTTGATCATTTTGGAAGAACTGGGTTCTTCCATATGATCAAATTATTTGTCTGCTTCAATCTGCTTCAAGAATTCATCCCTAGTAGGAGGCTTCCTATAAAGTTTTAGCCTATGTCCATTGACCAAAAGTTTCCTTCTACTACCATTAATGGGAAGTAGCTGAATAGATCCATTGTCAAATATCTTCTCAATTTGATAGGGTCCTAACCATCTGGTTCTCAACTTTCCTTGAATTGCTTAGTACTTGGAATCAAACAATAATGCCCAATATCCTACCTTGAATTGCCTTTTCTTGATATGTGTTTCATGCCACTGCTTCCTTTGATCTTGGATTATCTCTATTTGTTGAAGTTCTTCCATTCTCAACTCATCAATTCATTGAGTTGAATAATTCTTTCCTTTTGTGCTGCATCTAACTCAATACCCACTTTAGCTATTGTCCTCAATGTTTATAGTTAAAATTCAATAGGTAACAAAAGATTTTTCCCATAGACTAACTCATATGGTGAAAACCATGTTGTATTCTTCAAGTTATATTATAAGCCCAAATAGCCTCAAGTAGTCTCTTTACCCAATCTCTTACACTGCTTTGCTTTTGGTAAGGATGTTTTCAATTCTTTGTTTGTTACTTCTTCTTGTCCATTTGATTGTGGGTGATAGGGAGATGACTTCCTATGATTTATCTGATAGTACATTGTGAAGGATTGGATCATATTAGACATGAACTATGGCCCCTGATATGAAACTATACTCCTTGGTGCACTAAATTTCATCATAATTCTATGCCAAAGGAAATCAACAACTACTTCTTCAGTGGCATTTGTTAAAGCCTGCACCTCTTCCCACTTTTTCACATAATCAGTACACATAAGAATGTGCTCCTTTCCTTGTGAAGGAGGAATAAAGGGACCAAAAAATCCAACCCCCATCTTTCAAATGGTTCAATCACTACTTGAGGTTGCAGAGGCATTTCATTGGTAAAGGTTGGTTGTCCCATCCTTTGACAGGGATCACACCACTTGATATATCTCTTCACATCTTTATACAGAGATGAATAATAGTCAATGTCAAGTATCTTGTGAGCTGTTCTTTTTATTGAAAAGTGTCCTCCACTTGGTTCATCATGACATGCCCTAAGTATGTCAAAGATTTCATCTTCTCTCACACACTTGTGTAAAACCAAATTAGGACCACATTTAAACAACATTCCATTTAACCATTTAAATTGTGCATTGGTTTTGATTAACTTCTTCATTTGTTTCTTAGTGAAAGAAGGAGGAAACTTCCTTATTGCAAGATAATTTTCCATATCAGCAAACCATGGTGTATTAGCTGAAATAGAAAACAATTGTTCATCTGGAAAGTTATCCTTAACTAGATCTTGCTCCCCTATGTAGTGGTCAATCTTGACAAGAAATCAGCTACCACATTAGATTTTCCTAGATTATCTACTATGGTAATATCAAATTCTTGTAAAAGTAATAACCATCTAATTATCCTACCTCCAACCACTGGTTTTTTCATTAAGTATCTAATTCTTTGAGTGATCTGTATGTACAAATATTTTGTACCCTATAATATAATGTCTGAATTTATTAATTACATAGATCATAGCAAGAAATTATTTTTCAGTGGTAGTGTAATTTATTTTAGTGGGAGTAAGATTTTTACTAAGGTAGTAAATAGCATACATTTTCCCTTCTTCATCTTTTTGTCCCAAAACTACACCAATTGAGTTATTTGAGGCATCTGTTTGGATGTGAAAAGGTTTCTCCCAATTAGGTCCTCTCAATATTGGGGCAGTGATTAATTTTTCTTTAATTTCCTCAAAAGCATGTTGACACTTTTCATCCCAACAAAATTCACAATCCTTGGTAAGTAAACTAAACATGGGGAAAAAATTTTACTAAAATCCTTAATAAAACCCTATAGTATCCAGCATGCCCTAAAATGACTTGATATCTGTGGGGTTTGAGGAACAAGTAAATCTAAAATAATCTTGATTTTGTTTTGGTCAACCTGAATTCCTCTTTTTGAGATGTGGTGTCCTAATACAATCCCATCATCAACCATCATCAAACATTTCTCATGAATAAGAGACATATGGTGTTTCTCACATCTTGTTAATACTCTGTCCAAATTTTTAAAGCATCATCAAATGTGTCTCCATGCATAGTAAAGTCATCCATGTATACCTCTACACAATCATTCATTAGGTCTACAAAAATTTCTAATACAACTCTTTGGAAGGTTGTTGGAGCATTACATAGTCCAAATGGCAATACCCTATAGGAAAAGGTACCCCATGGACAAGTAAAGGTAGTTTTATCCTAATCCTTAACAACAAATCTAATTTGATTATATCCACTAAAGCCATCCAGGAAGGAAAAATATTGTTTACCTGCAAGGTTGTCCAAAACTTGATCTATGAATGGTAAGGGAAAATAATCTCTCAGTGTGGCTTTGTTCAGCTCCCTATAATCAACAAAAATTCTCCATTTTTCATTATTTTTAGGAACAATTACAAGAGGAGACACCCACTGACTATCTGAGATAGGGTAGATAAAACCTACTTGTAATAGTTTTTCAATTTCTTGCTTGACTATGTCCCTTAAGGCTGGATTAATCCTTCTCTGAGGTTTCCTAACTGGTTTAATGTTTTCAGTATAGATGTGATGGGTGAAAATAATTGGATGGATTCCTTTCATGTCTTTATAGTCCCAAGAAAAATATCTAGTATGATCTTTTAGAACATCAAACAATTTAGCTTCTTCATCATTCTTCAGCCAACTATTAATGTTCAAAATTTTACCCAGTTGAATCTCAACATGTTTGGTTCAATTTGTGATGAACCGATTTTTGAAAGGGTTACATTAAGGTTTTTAGTGGAAATGGATGTGGTAATAACATATGATATGCAACAACATCTCCAAAATTACCTTGAGAAAGAATACTGGACAAAGGACAAGTAGGAAGAGTTATGATACTTATCTTGTTGTTGGTCAAACTCCTCGTCACTGTTGTTTTCCAGAAGTTCCTCACCATTTCTGATATATTTGAAACTCAAAGCTACTAATTCCATAGCTATTTATTATCCTCCCCAAGAGAAATATTATTCCTATAGGGTGAAATTATTTGCATTTGCATGGGAATCCTATTGTTGTGGTTATAGTTCCAAAATAAAGTCGATGGTTACGGAACTAAATCTGATGGTTCCGAACTAAGTCCGTAGGTTCGAACTATCCCGATTGATCCAAGGACAGTTGGTGTTCATTCAACAGTTGATTAATCATATCTTCCATCTCTCATATGTGATCCTGCAATGTTATCATAGCCAAAGAAGACATATTTTGTTTATTAGTGTCAGGATCATCAACCCATAATTGTTCTTGATTATCGATAAAAGGTCATGTAAAGGGATATAAGGAAATTTTCTTAGAATTCTTACCATTTGAGATAGTCATATCACCTGATTTGTAATCAATTAAGGAAACAACTATAGCTAACCATGGTCTACCAAAATAATGGGATAACCAAGTGTTTTACCTTTTGGCTGCAATATGAGGAAGTCCACTGGATATTCCCATGATTCCACCATAACTGCCACATCTTCAATAACTCCTTGTACCATCTGCAATATGGTGTCTAGGTTGGATTTTAATGGTAATGTTTTCAAAGTTTCCACTATCATCACATTTATAGCTTCCCCAAATACCCAAAACATTATGTATATCTTTATTCCCTATAGAGATAGAAATAACAAGGATACTAGGATCTCCATATTTGGGAAGTAAGAGTTTTCCTGCTAATAAATCAACAAGTTTCCCATCTACCTTAATAGTCTGGGGTATTGCTTCTTCCTTCCAAGTATTTTTAAACATAGCATTTTGATTAACTTGTTCAACTCTGGAATGTCCTTGATTACTTGTAACAATGGTATTTCAATATTTAATTTCCTCAACTCCTGCACCAACTCAGATTCCTTGGTCCCTATAACTTCTTTAAATCTCTCTAGAAATGGAGTTTCAGTAGAGTTGCTATCTGGATCCTTATCTTTTTCTTTTTCATCTTTCTTGGGAACAACCGCACTAGGGGTTTTAGTTTCTTCTGTCATTTCAGTAATTATAATAGGTGGAATGCTAATTAATTTTCTAGATTTGGTTTGAATATATTTACAATCCATGGCATTTAGATCCACTAGTTTTTCTTATTCTGCCCCATAGACATGAGTTGTTTGTTTTCTAGGATTAGCAATTGGTTGTGCTGGTATTTGTGTTTGAACCACATTTTTAGTTTTTGAATTTTGTGTTGGGGAACCCATTATGGCTTGTTGATTCTGATTGGGATATGTCCTCCTTGAGCATAATTATTAGGGCTCCACCTAGGTTGTGACCAAGCATCCAGTTACCTTGACCAAACCATGGTTGTTGGTGTCCTTGGGCATACCAATATTTTATTGACCAATCCTAAGGATTCCATGTTGGTTGAGGGACCCAAGGTGGTTTTCCATAACTTTTTGGTATTTTCTGAGATGTCCATGGCATCATCAGGGGTTAGGAACTGACCTGGGCATGAACTACCCTTGGCTAGGTTGTCTCTGGACAAAATTTACTTCTTCTGATGTGGATGGAGTGCTAGTTTGTTTAAGCTGATTTTTAATAAATGGAAGAAGAGAACAAGCATTACTCTCATGGTCCCTAGATTCACAAATAAGACACATTTCTATTTTATCCAAAGGACAATCTCTTATTGCATTCTTCTTCCTACATCTAGGAAAATACATAGCTAATGGTTTCAATTTTAGCATTTTCTTTAGCTTACAATCCATCCATGGTGGAGGTTAATTGAACTAGAATGTCTGTTTTAAAGTTTTCTAGTTCATCCATTAGTTTGTTCATATCTGGGTTCATATTTTTAACTATTTTTCCTTTCCTAGGTCCACCCCTTATTCTTGAATAACTTCTATAAATGTATTTAATATCATTCATTCTTATATGATCAATGTTTCCACCTCCCATAAAATCAAGGACTTCTCTAGATTCATCATCCAGACCTTTAATAAAAATGGTTTTGCTTAACTCTTATTGTAGTACAAATCCACATATTTTACTTACAAAGAGGAATATGTCTAAATAATCTTCCATATTCTCATCCTCCTCGTGCTTTATTTTTAAAAATTATTCCTTCATGTTTCTCCCTCTTCAATAGTCTTGATACTTGTCTAGAAAGGTAGTTTCCATTTGTGCCTAAGTGGTAATAGAATTAGATGTTAATCCCATAAACCACCTCATTGTTACATCCTTCAGGGTAGATGGAAACAACTTGAGCTTCTAATTATCTATTTTGTAATCATAAGTCTGACACAATATTTTAAATTCAAACAAAAATTGGTGAGGATCTTCAGATGACATTCCTCTAAATGTGGGTAAATTTGCAGGTGAAATATTCTTCATAGGTGTATCATCATCATCCAACTGAATTAGATAAGTAAAGGTCCTATCAGGTTCTCTTTCATCTTCTCATGCCATTTCTATAGTACCTTCTAGACTTTTCTCCCAATCAATATGGTATGTGATCTGCTTTGGGGAAGGTGAAAAGTCAGGAGTAGGAGGTTGACTACTCAATTGTGAATCAAAAATTGCTCTAAATGGGTCTTGGGATATAATCCTCTTTCTAAAGGTTCCACTTCCTTTTGGTGACTGATCCAAGAATTCCAAAGGTGGCAATTCTACTTCTTGTCTAACAGGAGACAATGGTGCTTCCAATTCTTGGTCAACTTCCTTATTTGAACTAGAGGATGATGATAATTCTTGTTGAGATGTTTTTGGGAGAAATCTACCCTTTGAGTCTCTTGGTCATAAATTTTATGATGATGTAGGGAATATTATTCAATTACTAGATGTATGATTGTTGCACTTTTTGAAACCTAATTAGAAAATTCTAACTAGTGGTCCCTGGTAATGGCACCAAAAATGATGGGTGTCATTATTCCCTTCATTTAATCAACTCTTTGTTGATGTCATATTCAAACCAGGGGTGTGTCTGAAGCTATATGCAACAAGAAAATCTTAATGATCTAGTAATTGTCTATAGGTATTTGTTATTTTATTTTCTAGGGGTATTTTTGCAGTATCCTTAGGATTCCATGGCCAAAGCCTTATTATCTCTATTGTAAGAAACTTGCTGAAATAAACACTCATTGCTGGAAATAAACACACATACAGAAGTAAATAGATTGCTGGAAATAAACACATAATGCAGAAGTAAACACACTTTTCTTGGAAATAAACACACAATTGGAAATGTTGTGAAAATCTTGCAAGGAAATAAAAATCTAGTCTATAACACCTGCAAGGACAAGTATACAACAGAGTTCAACTTAAAGAATCAAAAACATTTAGAGAATTAACAGATCTACACTATTTTCTTTAGAAATATAAATACAAATAAAATGAGGATCTTGGTTCTTGGAGGAGTGGGCCCTTGCTCCACCTTGAATTAGGATTTGACAAAGTAATATTTTCACAAAACGAAGTGGCTATTTTATTGCTGAAATATTATGTCTTACAAAAATGTACTGTATCTTTCTACATATCTATCTATATGTATCTGTGTGTATTTCTCTTCTCCCTTTTCTAAATCTATCTACAGGTCTTTATATATATATTTCATTCAAAGATACATTTACAACGATAGTTATTCTATCGATTCAGATGGAACTAAATTATACCCAAAATAGATATTGAATTTGGAACCTTGTTGGATGTACAACTGTCTGATAAGTTATCCCTGGATCTTCAAGTATGAAGAATCAGAAATCTTCTGATCTGCTCCTAATTGAAAGGCTCATTGATTTCTCTATCATTGGATGTCATCAAAATAAATAGATTCCCATTGGTTCCAAAACTTTGGAGAAGTTATAGAACTAAAGGGGATTATTCTAGATCTAACCGTGAAAGTTTTGAAGCTAAATGCAGGAGTTCTAGAACTAAGTGTTGGAGTTTTGGAACTAAGTCCGAAAGTTCTAGAACTAAGTGATAGAGCTCATAAACTATGTGATGGAGTTCGAAACTAAGTCTGGAAGTTCAGAACTAAGCCGTATTGAAGCCAAGGCTCCCAAAACATGTTGATCACTTCATACTTTGTTCTCTGACTGATTATGACCTATTTTATTACAAAAATTGAATTTCCACACACTTTGTTAGGAATTACAGAGCTTTTAAATTTTAGAACTAAATTCAACAAAAGATGGATAATTACATCCTAACTTATATTAGATCAAACAAAAGTCACAAAATGTAGTCAAACTTGATAAAAAGGAGAGTAAAATAAGATCATTTATTTCACATTAACGAGACATATTTTCCCCTTCTCAAGGAGACCCGAACGCTCATATCAAGGCCTATGCTATTGCTATCAAGGAATTGATTCCTTGGGATGCTATAGTGGTTAAGATATTTCCAAATAATCTCCAAGGAATCACATTGAATTGGTATTACCATATTAGGAAGCTTCTATACATTCCTTTAAATAATTTTTTTCCGAGTGCATCGAATCATTTGACATGAACAAGTTGTTGCGTAAAGGGATTAAAGAGTTGCTACATATTAGACAAGAGAAAAATGAATCATTGCCCATTTTATCTAGAGATGGTGCTAATTTCTCTATTCCTTTGCAAGTGCACCCAACATGGACCAGATGGAACTTTGCAATCTTTTCCTTCACTCTCTCAATCGCGAGACTAGGGAGGAAGTCTAAAAGTTTCTTTTCTAAAGTTACGAAGAATTTTTGGAAGGTGCACTTCAAATTGACCAAGCCATAATTGATATTGGGCATAAGATATATGGTCCCAATGGGAAGTTGGTATCCCCAAATCAAAGTAATGTAAATCAAAAAAACAATGGTGACAATAACCAAGGACCTAAGCATGTGAATCGCAATCATGGTGCTACCACGAATAGTACTACCGATCAAGTTAAGAATGCTTGTTTTCCAGGACAACGAAAACAATAACAAATTTTTTTTTAGGAAATTGAAAAGGCCTAACACGTGTCATCTATCAACATGGTTTATGTAAATCATCCGCCGTAAAAACAAAATCAAACTCAAGGCCCAAACCAAGTACCAAAATTCCTTCCAAGGGGCACAGACCATGGTTATAACAATCAATTCCCAAAAAAAATTGAAGTTATAATAAACAACAATAAGACACTTATCAAAGGCCAAGAGATTATGACCCTAACCTATACTGTGGTTTTCATAAGGTTCGAGGTCATGACGATAGGACTTGCCATGATTTCAACAAGTTTTAGCAAAGACTTCCCGAAAACCAAAGGTAGCTCTTTGTAGACATGTTCCTAGAAAATCCTGACACAAACCCACAACCTAGTCATACCAGACTTGTCACACCCCAAAATGTGAAACCTAAAAGTTGTGGAGATTCCCAAGTGAATTATTAGAATATAAACAAGGGTATTCATATAGGAAATAACACCCATGAAGCCTCAACCTCTGACAACTCTTGGGATGCTCCTAACCTTGGTTCAAAATAATACAAAAATCTTGGGATTATTTGAGCTAGAGATTGAGCCAAAAATTAATGCAACAACTCGGATAAGGAAGTACGTTTCACAACACCTACCTATTTTTTCCTTCTTGCGGGATGACGTTCCTACGATAAAAAAACCATAAGTATCCTATGATTTAATATTAGATTTGAACAAGACCTTTTCTCACATTTAGTTTCTAGATTTGCTGAAGGATTCACTTGTGCATCGTTCTACGTTGCTCAATGCAATAGGTCTTGGTCATCTAATCCATGTTACACCACCTCCTAGTGCTCAAATAAATCACATCGAATTTGACATGCATCCTCCGGGATAAAATGATAGGGATACTGGGGTTGTTTTTTATATAGACAAGATGCCATCTAAAACTGAAATTTCCTAAAGAGGTGATACTGCCTTATTTTTACAAGTTTTGGTTTATAACAATTGCATTAAGAGAGCCATGATTGACGACGAGGCTGCTGTAAATGTGGTTCCCTTGTCTTTCTTGTAGAAGTTGGGATATGGAGAGACAAATTTTTCCTCTACAAGAAACAAGTTATGGGGGTATGACAGTCTTAAAATGACCTCGATTTGAAAAATAGTTGTTCCAGTTACGCTTGGTCCAAAAATCATCTTGAAAGATTTTTACATTATCAACAGGGAGAAAATTTATAACATGATCCTTAGGAGACCCTGGATTCATCAAATGAAGGCTATCCCTTCTACCCTATTCCAGGAAATTAGATTCCTCCATTTAGGAAGGTATTCGTCGCTCTAGGGGATCCTAAGCCCTTCGATATACACTTAGAAAACATCAAGAAGAAGAAGGGAGTCCATACAGAGTATGAAATTCCCGCGAATCAATTAAACAAACCACCTCCATCAAAATAGTTAGCCCCGATCACCCGGGCATTTCAAGGATGAAGTAATTGAAATAGATAAGGGTAAATCAATATCTATGGAAATAGTGTCCACTAAAACCACAACTGAAATTATGAAACTCTTAGAGAGTGATGAACTGATCTTCCTCCCATTTGAACCATAAGGGATGGACAGTCTTCTCGATTTAGCATCTCTTCCCTTCGATGACCTAGGTCTAGGTGTAAACATGATAGAAATGACAAACAAAGAAGGGAAATTTGAGATTGAAACGATGTCCATCAAAACCATCTCTCGAGGGTTGTTCTATTCTAAACCCCAGTTTTAACCCATGTGTGTCTCGAAAATAAGACTTCCATATCCATTTGGTAAGGTCTCATAATTCAGCAAGTGTCACAAGTAAACACAACACTCTACATTGGAAACAAGATTGAGAAACATAATCATTGTCAACCACACACCATGTCTTAATAACATGACAAAGAGGTGCATGAATTCCTCTTTCGGAAAAATGATTTTAATGATAAAAAATTTACACCTATAGGAAAGGGTTGTAGGTTTAAACTCACAAGGGTAGGCCCTTGTCAAGAGAATGAAAATTTTGAGGATCATGGTTCTCCGTTGTGTACTTTTAGGGGTGAAGAATACGATATTCATAAACTTTCTTCACTATAGACATCATGACATGTAGATTCACCTGCATTTCCACATGTACATTGCTTCATCCTCATTAAATTTTCATCTGCTGGTTCATTTTGTAAAATTTGTGATGAAGGAACTTATTCTTATATAAATTCCTAAAAACTTCTGAAAACATATGAAAAACAATCAAATCATGTCTCTTCAAATCTTCACGGTATCATCAATTTTTCCGAATCATTTTATACATCTAAGTAAGATCATATAAAGCTTTGACAAGTAACCACACCAAGGCCTACATACTTGGTTATGCTTATAGTTTCTTCTAGGTTAGGTGTATTTGTCTTTAGTATGTTATAGAAGCTTCATGGTGTCACATCTATCCCATAAAACATCTCTTTGGAAATAAGAACACTCTAACCATTTTTCCTAGAAAAATAAGTCAAATAAAAATCAATTTAAAATTTTTATTTTACACATTTCTTTTTCCTACCAAACTTCAGTGTTGAGCCTGCGTCTCTTACTAGTGATGTAGGGTTGGGAAAGGAGAGAAGTGACCTTAGTTTCCTATGCCTAGTCCATGGTGATGATCCCATAATTTCTATTGGTAGCATGGGGCAAGGTGTAGGGGGTATCTTTGACAAACTTGAAAGTTAAAAATAGTTCATTCAAGTATTGTGAATACATAAATAAAAATAAAATGAGTTAGATGTCCAATATTCCAAAATATTTTAAAACCTTAAAACCATATTTTGTCAACCAAGTGACCATCTATGGATCTCGAGTCAAGATAAAATGGAAAGAAATTCACATTCTAAAATATGAAGCAAACTTGAGTAGAATAAGGTTATAGTGTCTTGATTCAGCTTTTTCCAAATCCTTGTATTTCTCTCATCATTACCATTCAAAAAATTTCCATAACTTGTGCCCTTTTTAGCTCTTGGTGTTGAGACCTCGCATCTTATTGGCTACGTGGAGTTAGGAGTGGGGAAAATTCATTCACTTAATATCACTCTTTTGCCACATTTTGCCAAAACAATACAAAGTACCAACAGATTGCTTAGAGAAAGCGAAGTTCAATATTATAATGTGTTTGCATTATCATTTATCAGCATTATAAAATAAAAAAAGATTTAATTTTGTTAGCATTCATATCCACTGCATACATTCTGAAAATCATCTAAAAACAAAAGTTCTAAATAGCTAAGAGTACACACATGAATCAAATCATAAATTGAAGTCAACTCTATGCAAGGAATAATTGATCTAAAAGAGATATCTCGTACATATCAATATGTGTCATAGTTTTGTACAATGCCATCACACACTAGGTGTGGTCAAAACACTCGCAATGAGCATGAAATACCAAAACATCATATATGCCTCACAAAATGGAAACTAATCAATAAAGGCACTCTTCCTATCTGCGTCTTTGAGCCCCCTCATCACCACTTTAGCTACGAATTTCTTAGGAGTTTTTATCAAAATCATTCAAAATATCATTCCTAAATCCATTCTAATTCAAACATACTCATAAATGAAATGGTCACTTTGTGGGCTCGAGATCTTTACAAAAAAATCACCAAATCAATACGTGTGAACGAATTGGAAAATGAGTTTATTTTGATATATATCTATTGTTATAACTTTGTTTTTAGTGCATATGTTTGTAGGGTTAGAGTGCGTTGATGCATGTATATTTCTATATCCCCACACAAATGGTAAGTCCTCTTGTCATTTTAATTTAGTATTTATTTTTCAATATTTCATCTATCTACACTTGAGTCTTCTTTTTCATTTTGCAGGTAGTGGGAGTTTGGATGGAAACATTCCAACACATGGGTGTGTCAGGTATAGATTCTAACTCCCCATTTCGGGAACACCATAGTCGGACTCTAATTTTTATGCCTTTTCATGGCAAAGAAGATTTTTTTGAGGGGGAAATATGTATGCACCCAAAATTACATGTGCTACATTGTTAGAAAATGGTTACAAAAGTCCCTAATGATGATTCATGTCCTTTCAAAAGGTGTTCAAATTCCTAATCCCACATGTAGTGTGTATTTATAGCTTAGATGTCCTTACATAGCTTTTCCACATTTTTTCAGTTGCCCACTTTGTTCTGTGCACATTTTGGTCATTAGTGTTAGGACCGCCACCCTACTTGGATGGCGGTTTAAAGCTCAAACCGCCGCTGCCAATGCGGCGAGTCATGTCCGCTTTTTCCAGATTCCATCATGTTTGTTTTTAACATGCAATGATTCACTTAACTTTTAGGGTGCGTTTGTGAACCAAATTTCCTAAAAGTAGTCTTTTTTGCATGGTATTCCTTCCCTCTTATATTTTTAAATAGATTTAATTAGTTGAACTACCTCTTCTTGCCTTGTTCATGAAGTCACATCCCAGCCCCAATTCTTATATATTTCATGGTTGTGTTCAAGAAAAAGCTCAAGAATTTTATGTATCTTGCATAGTATTGCTTCCACAATCCTTATGGAAATTCCATAGCCAAGATCTGTTCACTTGTGTTATCTCTCTTCCACTTACATTGCAAAACCAGACTACCTTCAAGCTTCCATTACTCAAACGCCTTCTCTTGCTGCTGCCTTTGCATTCCTAATTCCTTGGACTCATATGGACACACATAGAAAGAAAGGGACAAAATGAGGGGAAAAACTACTACATAGCTGGATTTACTCTCGATCTATGAATTCTAGGTTTGAGTTATTGTTTGAATTCCTTTATTGCTATAATTTATCATTGTTACATCATATCAAATAGAGTAGAAATCATTTTTCTTCCTTTTTCAAGTAACTAGTTAATTTCAAGAGGGTTTTAATCTTTCATAGCAGCCCCTAGTGACATATCCTCTTCTTCCCATCCCCGTGGATCTAAAGGAGGATATATCATAGATAATTTGGAAAATTTCTTGTTTTAAGTTATCTTAGCTTCAATACACTCAACACGGTGGATAACCACACCGGGTTATCTCACTTGTTTAGTTTTAGTGTACAAATATTTTAATTGTTTAGAATAGAAGAAAATTGTTGTTTGTGATTGTGATATTTCAGTTTTGTGATTTGTTTAGATTAGTTTCCTTTCAGTATTAGCATATATTTTTATTTTTAGCTTAGTTAATTTGGAAACTTCAAACTATATCAACACTTAGATCTAAGTTAGGTAGAAAAACCATAGGGAATTTATGTTACCCATTCATAGCCTCTAAATCTCCCCTTTACCAATTCTGCTACTAGGAAATCACACTACCAAATCTTGGTCACTAATTATTTCATAGTCATCTATCCACACATTCAACATCAGCTACTCGGCATGACCTCGTGGGGTTGAGTGTGAAAGAAGGTCACGTGTTCATTTTCTTTTGTCAGACAGGACCAACCCCACAAGGAGAACCAACCCCTAATTTAGTTGTAAACCAATTCTTCAAGGAGGCCAAAAATGCCTTAGGTGATCAAGAACTAACTAAAACAAAATATATGTCTCTCCCACAACTAATTTTGATCTCAAATTCAGCCGCACACTCTTCAAACCCTCTCAAAACAAGCTATATCCTAACCGATCAAATTTGGTCATTCTCTTGATGATTAGGTCCAATTACCTTGCATATCTGATCCTCAAAATTTATAATCAATTCACACCTCTTTTCATCTCTTTTCTTAACTCGTTTATGCCCTCCTTAGACCTTATCTATCTTTCTCACATACTCCTCATCACCACTAGTCATAATGACCAAACACCCTAGCCTACATATACATGACACTAGGTCATTATACCTCTAGGTCGGCCATATCCATATAGATTGGTCAATCCAACTCAAAAATATATCAACTACATAATATAAACATCTCCAAGAGAGAAAAATAGTTTGGCAAGGGTCACACCATCATGAACTAGCATAAGGTATCTCAAGTATACCAAAACAAGCTCTCTAAGCTCCAATGAATGGAATGTGATATTCAAGGGCACACTCTAGCTACGTTAAAACACTAACAACTCTAAAAAAGTCAGTGAAAACCTCTAAGAATCACCAAAAATAATAGAAACATTTGCATCAACCATCTCCACCATAAAACACTCTAAGAGGTAAACAAATCCAATAAGGTCTTTAAGCAACAAAAATCAATCCCATAAAACAAACAAATTCACATCGAAAAATCCTTCATCATGGATCAAGTAGTATATAAATGGAAATTTATCTGAATATAATTTTTTGAACAAATCATTTCATTCATCAAATCATAGCACAAGGCTTCCAACCATGTCAAAGCTATCGACAAGGGCTCAAGAACTAGTCTTGAGAAAAACAAGCCCAAATACCTCCAAGTAAAATTTAAAGCAAAACAACAACCTAGAACACATCAATGACACCCTGATATACTTTATCAATCACTAAGATGCATATGTCATATGGAGAAAAACACACTAACACCCCTGATTCAACAAGGATTCTTGGTACTATTCAATTCCCTCCAGAGATGAAGAAGACTATTAATAAGGCCTTTAAGTGAATTGGATATCACTGTCTCTTTTTGGCATCTGTTTCTTCTATTAAGATGTTATTTTGTCACTATTTTTTTTATATACTCTATTTTCTATTGATAGTGGATCTTTTTGAGTAGATTGTTTTCTCGCTTCTAGGCTCTATTGTAATATCTTGATTTTGATCACTTTTGATCTGATACTATTGTAATATCCAGATTTTGAGCCTTTTTGTACAAGGGTATAGTCCCTTTCAAAAAACTATTTACCAATAATACAAAAAAAAAAAAGGATTCTTGATTGACCTAATAAAAATAATTAGGCCAATAGGTCTTCAACTAATAACCCATTCATCATACCATTTTTTATTAGATAGGGTAAAAATAGGGATTGACTCCTAGGGGCCTTACAAAAGGAGGAAAAAAAACCAACAAGCAAGAAAGAAAAAAGTCCACAAAAGGAGTTAAACATGCTTAACTCTTACAATGAAGATCAGGACTTTAAACCAAAGAGAGTAAAACAGAGAAAAAGAAAACTGGCCCTAAACCATCAAAACTGCAGAAGTTTACCAAAAGTCTGCCAACAATCCAGAAAACCCAGCTAATTTTTAGGAGAAACTTCACTGCTACCAGCATGACTACCTTTGATCTCAACACCCTCAACACCCTTGACATTCATGTCTTCCTCCAGCTCATCCTCAAAACTACTAATGTGCAAATTGAAATTCCTCCTTTTAGTGCCTTCCTCCATCCCTTCCTCCATCCCTTCCAACCTATCACTCATCTTTTTGACCTGATACTCCAGCTCTAGAACCTTCTGTTTGGACTTCACCTGGGTAGAGACAATTTTCTTATAAGCATTAATGACATCCAATAGGGTTTTCCTTACCATTACAAGAGCTAAAACA
The DNA here is from genome assembly GCA_018340775.1 of Taxus wallichiana var. yunnanensis. NCBI lineage: Eukaryota > Viridiplantae > Streptophyta > Pinopsida > Cupressales > Taxaceae > Taxus > Taxus wallichiana. Next base: position 65,680,195 of record CM031234.1, read on the forward strand.
TAACATATAATATGTCTAAAATCCATCCAAGATGAAATAACCACGTTCCATCATGTAAATCAACTTGGTTTAACCCAAACCACAAGAATAAGTTTTAACCCTTTTAAGCCAAAAGTGGTAGGGTGAATTTGAGGACTTGTATCTTCCATTTTATCTATTGTACCTAATCATAACTTTCCATGGTAATCTAGAAAATATCCCAAGGATTTTGGAATAATACACTTTTCATTAGAAGCTTCCATCTCAGCCCTAAAATTGTAAATTTCCACAAAACTAGGGTTTTATCCTACTTCCTGAAACAATTAGATCATGAAACCATCACTATAATAAGACTTGGAGAATCCTATACAATAATGATGCATCAATTTTTATTTCCAACTTTGTTTGGAGACAAAACCATGCATATATTTCATATCGCTCTAGGAGGAGGGTTTCACTAGGGTTTAAGACTAGTATGACTTGTTAACAATTGTTCATAAATGTCGATGACCAAATCAGTCAATTATTTTTGAAAAATATTTTTATTCAATGAAATATAATCTCCCAAACCATCGGGATCCCGTGAAAAATCCATACGTTTGAGTGATCAAAACAAGATTCCCTATTAAGCTAGATTTTTCTCCTTAAGAGCACGATTTTACCAAAAATACTTTTTTTTGCTTTGTATTCAACCTATTGATCTGAAGCATGATAAAAACATCATCTAACTATCCTAAGTCTCATCTATACTCAAATACATATATAAATCTCTAACCATTGATATTTATGTGTGTCAACATGCCTTGTTATCAAGAAACTTACTTGAATGGACCTTACATATGTACTATGCCTCTAAATACCAACCTGAGATGCCTTTTGTAATTCATATGTACTACCAAAAATATCCTACCATGATTCAAAAATTATTCCATGCTCCATATCTCATGTCACCATACCATACACCATGCATTATAAATAGGAACAAGCCTAAAATGACCACTTCAACACATGACATCACATGAACTGATCATGATGACCTATTATAGACTCATTAGAATCTCTTACACTTCTCATGAAACATTTTTTTACATAATTAAGACCTTCAATCAACTTTGAAACTCACCTACAATACTTATATTTATTGACCATTCACTAAGACACCATGACAAGACAAAATGATTAGAAACTACCAACCATAATTCATGTTTGACTATGAATGATACCTCATAGAGACTCATATAAATCCTATACTCCCTTTTACATCAATGAAAACACCATAAACACAATGGAAAACATTTTCTCTTTGTAGGAACTGTCTACATATTAGCTTCCTTAGAGAGATGTTCACATAAATATTGCCACGAGTGTAGGTAAAAAATATTGGTTACATTAGGCTTGTTAGTAGTGGTACTTATGAGAGGTCTTTGATGTTCATTCCATGATAAGACCTGTTAGATGCCTCTCATACCTTTTAGGTACTATTTCATAGTCTCTTTATGACATCATCTCACCATCCTCTTACAAACACCTCCAAATCTACTTTCAAAGAGACATATACCTTCATCATATCACCTTCCAACAAGTCAATATTCTTCTTCCATCACCCAATAATTACATTAGTACCCCTTGATGAAGTATTTCCTACAACTGAAGGTATTGACCATGTTTGATACTATTTGTCTTAATTTTTTTAACAATCAATTGCATCAACAATGGTTGATACCATCAATTAGTAGAGATTGCAAAACTTAATCATGGCCCCTAAATATACTCAACATTTTAATAGTATTTCCATAACATCATCATCATTCATTTGGTCTTTTGGGTCTTGCCAATATCCCCTTTAGGTATTAAAGGTATTAAAGTTATTCTTACTTATATTTTTGACTCTACACTTTGAACATTGGGTTAATAATATTCCCAAGCATAGGATCTGCACTTAGTATGGTCTTTTGAGCCTTTGGAGTCTTCAAAAATGGATTGTTTGCCTTCTTATATTTGTATGTGATCCCCCACATAAACTATCTTGTAAGGTGATACTGAACTTAATGGGTAGTTTTTATTATTATTATTAAATGGTTTTGAAGGGGACCATACTCCAAGTACAAAAGATGGCTCAAAATATAGATAAAACATAGAAACAACAATATTTTTTTGACTAGTGGGGACCAAACCTCAGAGGAAAAGGCCTAGTAGTTAGATAAGAAAGATAAAAATAGAGGTAGTAGACAACCTTCCAACATGAATACAAAATTTGGCATCACTGCAACATCAAAATAGCTATATAACCACAAAAACTAGTAAAAATAGACCACATAGTAGAAACATGAAAATTCTTCATTTGAGTACTTTGTTGAAAACCTTTTTGACCTCCTCCATAACTTTAAATAGATTGAGGGAAGTGTGCTAAGAGGGGTCCTTGTTTATGGTAGAAATTTCAATTTTATTCTCTTTTCCTCCTTCTAAATCCCTAAAGGATTTTCAATGAGATCACAAACCTGTTTGACCAAAATTTTGATGAATTCTAGGAGTGATTTATTCATGGGTAAGTGATCGATTTTCTTGTTGAAAATATTCTCCATCACATCTTCCATACCCTTCTAATTCTTAGTGATTTATTCAAATTTTCCATCAAGCATAGGATTACTATCAGAACCTACTTTTCCTTTTCCCCTCTTTGAGTAAGTGAGCCACATCCTTTCCAAGGATATTGATTCTCTCAGCATGCTTATTTATTTGATACTTCATATTAGGATTTCCATAAGTTTCTTGGGAAGTTTGACTAATGGATAATAGGCTCTCTGCAATGGCCAATTCTTTTCCTTTGTCACTACTGCGAAGAACCCATTTGGCTAGAGGAGGAGAGGGGGTCTAAGATTTTTGGTATTCACCCCTGTGAGGTATAGGTGGTTATGTAGCAGGAATGGGATGGGAGGGGATGTTGGAAACAATATCATAGTAGTATTATGTAAAATAAGGATAAATCCGATGAAGAAGGGAGATAATGTTGGTGGGAGTGGACTTCAAGAATGGATTTTTCAAGGGATTGCAGGATATAATACGACATTATTACCTTAGGGGACTGTAAAAATGGTTCGGAGAATAATGTGATATAGGGGAAGGGATTTAAATGAACCCTCAAGGGTGAAATAATGCACCACCATTTAGGAGGCTTCATAAAAGGGGTAGGGATGGAGGAGGAGACATGACCCACTTTGAAAAAAATTAAGGGTTTTAGACCCTTCAATAAATTTCTTCTCCTCTACCTCTTTATCAAATTTGTTCCTAAAAAATTGATTCCATCCCTTCTAAGCCTAGTAACAAAAAATATCATATTTTCAGTGATGGAAAATTCCTTACCTTTATACGTGACAACCCTATCTTTCTATTTTTTTTGAAAATGTCACTGAGATGTTCTTATCATGGCCCTTGATCCACTTCATAAAGGTTGTAAATCTCTACATTTAAAACCTTCAAGAATTATTGATTTTGTTGCCATGTCGGGTCCAAACCGGCTCGACTCTACAAGGATATCCACCCATGGCTGTGGAAGAGAGAATAACACCTGCTAATAGAGCCCCCACAATATTTTGATGATATTATGAATGCTCACTTCAGCCCGGTAATCAAAGAGATGATAAAATATTTGATTTTTTTGATTAAAAATAAGGGGAGGGAATGACACAAAGTATGTGAAGCACTCATGGTTCCAATTTCTCACATGCTCCCTCCGATTGCGAGTACTAATATTTAGTATAGGTGGCCAATATTTCTTTAGAAATGATTTCATTAGAGATTTAGGGATTTCATTATTATCATGCCAATAATAAAGATGATTGCTAGCTACCCCAAAATCAGCAAAGGAGTCAACCAATTTTTTTCCCTCTCTATAGGTGTGAAAAAATTTGAAATTTGTGAATATGTTACAAATGTTGATGACCTCTTTAATAAATTCTCTAATAGTCCAACTAGGAGGGTGATTACCATTAAGATGATTGATAATATTTAAGGATCCACCTCGATGATGAGATTAGTAATATTGTAATTTTTAACAACTCTTAGACCCTAAAGAGCAGCAAGTGCCTCAACATAGTGGGTGTAATGAGTTCTCATAGGGCCCGCATAAGAAAAAATGAGATGAACAAGGTAATTTAAAATGATTCCACCACCACTAGTAACTCATGGGTTTCCTTTAGAGGCACCATCAAAATTCAATTTGAACCAATTCTCAGGAGGAGGAATCCATTGAATGAGGGAGTGGTCAATGGTAGGAGTTTTTAATTCTATATCCTCAAGAATAATATTCCAATTTTGTAGGAATTTATCCTCCTCTTTAGGAATATTTTCCACTTAGGAGGCTCGAACTTAAGGATATTTTACTTAAATTTTATAGTAAGCTCTTTTATTAGTCTATTACTGGTATTCTTAGAGTTTCTAAAGATGATAGAGTTTTTGGCCTTCTAAATTTTCCATATGGCATGAGGAAAAACAAGCCTCCATAACTTCCTAAGTACACAATACTTGAAAGGGGTTTTTCATTGCCCCAAGCCTCCATAATTTCCTTTGGAAAGGACCAATATAATCCAAATATTGAAAGGATGAAATCCCATAAACATGATGCATAAGAGTAATGGAGGAAAATATGGTGTATAGTTTTGGATTCATTGCTAAAAAGAAAACACATGATGGGTATGGTGGAGCCACTTTTGATCAAGTTATCAATGGTAAGTATCCTTTTGTTTAGAAAAAACTAAAGAAAATGGTTTATTTTAGGGGTTAGTTCTTTGTGCCAATTTTTCTCCAATCAAATTCACAATGGATGTCTCCTGAGAGTAGTTGGTACCCAGTTCTAACTAAGTATGAACCATCAAAAGAATTAGTCTAGATGAAATCATGCCTATTTTGAATCTAACTGATCTAGATGTTATTGATAAAATTTTGGAATGCGGCAATAAGGTTTTCAAACTCAGGAATCCTAGTATGTATTTTATTCCATTGAGATCTCACATTATCACCACTTATGTAATCACTTACCTTATGACTAAACTCAGAAATGAGGTTGTCTTTTAGTTGATTCAGGAGATGTTATTCTCAAGATTTTGGAAATCTTCAATTATCCTTCCAGAAAAAAATGTCTTCACCATTTCCTAGTTTTCATTTGCAACCCTTCTCAAGGTCACTTCTTGTTTTGATGAGATTATTCTAAAATATTGAGCCGAGAAGGAAGGGTTTCAGAAATTAGAAAACTTTGAGCATTCTCTTGGGATAAATATTTTCTTTTATTATGTCAGTAAAAGGTTGTTATTATTTTAATATCCTCTATTTCATTTTCGAAATGAGGTCACATTCATAGATTTGATATTTTTATACCTAATTCTCCCACTTTCTTGTGGGTACAATCCCTATCCCAGGCCAAAAGATGAAATATGTTTTTCTCCTTAGTACCTATCCATAAAAAGTGCTTCTGAATCTTCTCAATTTTGTCAATCAAAACTGTAGGAATGAAGAACATAGACATAATATAAATTAGGAGATTTTGCAAAGTGATTTTAATGAGTAGACATTTTCCAGCATTAGAAAGAACAACTCCCTTCCATCCTGAATTTTTTTGTGAAACCTGTTAAGAAGAGTATTCCAAACATCCATAGAAACCTTGTTAGTTCCAAAATGAAGTCCAAGATAAGTAGTATGGAGAGAATCAATATCATAGCACAATATGTGAGTAATATTCCTTTTTCGATTGAGAGGAGTGTTTAAGAAAAAAAGATATATTTTCTCTAAGTTGATCTGGTTCCCGAAGCATATTAAAAAGATTTACTATGAGTTTTGTCATTTTAGCTTTAAGGAGAGAGGAAAAAATAAGAAGGATGGTATCATCAAAAATTGCGATGAGAAACAGTAATCTCCAGGAAGTGGGTTTGAAACCTTTAAGATATCCCAAAGAAATGGCTCTAGTAATGGTGTGACCGACACTATTAGCCATTATGATGAAAAGGAGAGGAGAAATAGGGTCCCCTTACAGAATTCCTCTATTGTTGGTGAAGAATCCCAATGGAGATCCATTTACAATGAAAATGATTTAGGATTAGAAATACAAGATCTAATGATCTTCTTGAAGTGAGAAGTGAAACCAAATTTCTTCAGAACTTTGTCAAGAAACATCCATGAAACTCTATCAAATGCTTTATTCATGTCCAAATTAATGAACATGCCTAATTTTTAACCTTTTTCCATAGAGTGGATGTTTTCTTTGACCATCAACACCCTATCTGAATGAGTATACCTTTAACAAATCCACCTTGCTATTTAGAAATCAGATTTGGTAAAAGAGGCTGAATTTTGGTATCCATAGTCTTTGTAAATATCTTGTATAAAAATTAGGAAGACTTATGGGTCTAAACTTCTTGAAATCCTTAGCACCAGGTTTATTTGGAACCAATACAATGAATGTATTGTTAATCTCTTTAAGTAGATTTCAGTTCTAAAAAATTCATTAACAACCTTAAGTAGACTAGTAGAGATAGTTCCCAAAAAAATTGATAGAAGTTGGTGAGAAATCATCAGTCCATGGGAATTGTCACCTTCAAAGAGAGAATTTTTTTGTAATTATTCAATAGTGACTGGCTTGGTGAGACTAAGGATATTTTCTTTAGGAGATATATTACTAGGAATGAAGTCAAGAAAGGTATCTGCAATAGCTCAAAAGCGGGTGTCATAATATAATATTAAAAAAATAGAGTTCTTATTTTATAACACTCAAATTCGAAGTGAAAGTACCATCAATCAAGGATACTTATGAAATTATATTATGAGATCTATGTTTAAGAGTAGTCATGTGAAATAATTTAGTATTGCAGTCTCCTTCCTTTAACCATAGAGCTCTGGATTTTTGTCTCAAGAATGATTCTTCCTTAGCACACAAATTATGAAACTCAGAAAGAAGAGATTTATCCAAAAGCTAATCATCATGGGATATACCTTCAGTAGCTACCCTTTTCTCCAAATATGTTAGGTCATATTTGACCTGTTTCCTTTTGTTGAATACATTGCCAAAAAGTATTTTGTTCCATATTATAAATTTCTTTTTAACGTTCTTGATTGTGAATGAACAAAATTAGGTTTCTGGCTTGGATTGTCAAAATTAAGCATACTTAGAACAATGGGATTATGGTAGAAACAATTATAGGAAGATAAGAGAGATGAAAACCTTGGTTCATGATCCAATCAATAGATGCTAGTGCTCTCTGTCAAGTCTGAATTGAATATGATCATCCCCTAATCTTCTATTGGACCAAGTGAAAGGATTACCATGTAGATCCAGGTCCATAATATTTGAGGAAGAAATAAAATCAGCGAGGTCATCCATGCCAATAGTAAATTCAAAGGAACCCCCTTTTTCAGCTGGAGTAAGAGGGGTGTTGAAATCCCCTATGATCATCCAATGAAAACTCACACAATTTCTTCCAAATCTTTTTAGTTCATTCCAATGTTGTCTTCTACAATACAAAGTATTTAGAGCATAAATATACGAAATAATCAGACCAAATAATCATCAGTTGTATGAAAAGATACAACAAGATGATTTTGAGAAGAAAAAATCACTTTATCAGAAACAATAGAGGGGTTCCAAATTATAGCAATGCCTCCAGAATCACCTCTAAAGTCCACACTAGAAATGTCAACTTTTTTCCAAATATTTCTTTTGTAATTATTCATAAATTTAGAGCTCATCTTAGTTTCTTTAATTGACGTAATGGTAGTTATAAAATTTTTCCTTAAATATTTAAGAGTTCTCTATTTTAATCCTCCATTAAGGCCTTTGATGTTCTAAGAGATGACCTTAATCATAAAACTTTTGGAGAGGTGTTTTCCGAATGGTCCAATGTAGATTGGGTCCCATCTGCAATGTTCCTATCTTCTTCTTTTTCCTTTACTCATTATTTGATGGCCTTCCTTTTATTGTGTTAGAACATGTATTTGCATTCCTTTTAGATGATCTAGTTACTCTAGAGCAAGAGGTTTCCTAGTTGTCAAGTGTTTTCTTTTTATCATAAAGTACGGTATCTAGAATCCTCTCTAAGCCTTTATTTCTTCTAGTTTTGGCTTTTCATCTATTTATAATCAAGGGTCATATAATTGTTATAGTCTACTAGAACTTGATTCTTGGTTGGAGTTAGCCCTCCTTTTTCCAAACAATTTATAATGACTTGCATGTTATTGTTTATTTTTTCCAAATATGGCTGAAAGATGGTTGTTGTATCATCGTTTACCTACTATTCACTTGTTGTATAGTTGTTAGTTTCTACCAATCCGTCCCACTTATCGAGAGAGAAAGGATTTGAAATGGGGGTAGTATTAAAATGTTCCTTGATTGATTCTTCAAGAATATATTCTAAAATAACCATGGTAACAATCACTAACCATTTGAGAGGTTGTATGAGAAAGATCCTCCATTATGCTTCCCTCAAGGCATTTTTCATCCTTATGATCTACAACATTCTCTTCCCTTTGGGTTAGTTGGATCTTGACCATTTTGTTATCCTCATCCATTAAATGTGGATATCAACATGTTTTTCTTTTATAGAAACAACTTCCTTACTTTGAACTTGGGGTACCCTTCTTGTGTTGAGGAGTCTTAAGTCTCCATAGAGTTCTACAAATTGGGGGTTTTTAGTCTGATTTTCATAAGAAACACTAGGAGAGTTCTTGCTATTTAGAGATATAGGATTAAAATTTGGTCCATTTCCTCCTTTAGGATTTTTTGAACCCTTCTGGTTTAGGGTTGAGTCAAAACACTTATCTTTTTGTAGAGCCATTTCTTTCTCCTTCATTTAATTATTTTCTTTAGATATTTTTGTACTTGGAAATTTTGTGGTAAAATATCCAAGCTTCTGACATTTTGTACATCTCATTTGAAAGGTCTCATATTCGATCGGCTACCTACACTTACCCAACTTAGATATCAATATGGCATGGTCAGTAGCTTCCGATCCATATCCATTGAGATGAAAAATATTCAAAAGCTAAACTTTGGATCTCTATATAGTAGGGTTATCAGTGCCCACATGAGAGCTAATAGATCTAGAAATGTTTACAAGAATCTCATCATCCCATAACTATAGGTAAACTAGGTAATCTACACCAGATCGGGATGGTATTTATATTCTTTGTGCTAGGGTTAAAACTAGGATACCATCTTTTGAGAAAGAGTCCCATATTCCCCATGCACCATGGTCCCCTAGTAAAACAACATCAATGTCTTCTTGGAGATTAAACTTAATGAAGAAAAATCCATTAGCCATTGATGAAATACTCATATCCCCAAGGGTTTCCATTTTCTGGTAGCCCATTTCCTAACATTATCAATATTAGGTCTAGGTCCAAGGAACTTACCCACTAATGCCATATGGTTGTTTTGAATCAATCGATGCATGCTAGCCTTAGGAATTTGAATATGATTGATTCCTTGTTCGTCCTTTGTGCTAGAAAAGACAAAATATGCATGTGGTAGCCCAAGAATTTTGGGGTCCACATTTTTAAGGTGGTTTCTTAAAAATCCTTGACCACATGCCTAACTTTGTCATCTCCATCACTTTATCTAGAGATATCAACAACGAGCTAGTAGATTATTTTCCATAGTTTGATTATAGGTTGCATATTTGTCTTCCACATCTAGATTGCAGCATAAATTAAAATTTTATGTCATTTGAAGGGAAGTCACCGTCTTTATCCATTGTCAAATATTTAATTATCTCATTTTAGATGATCATTGATATTTAAAATTTTATGGTAAATGTTTTTATTATACATGAGCTATGAACCAAGGTAGTGGAGAAGAAATTTATTTGAGTGGGACATGAGAGTGGGCTTGGGTCCTTAATTTCTACCTAGAAATTCAAATTCAGAGTGCCCCACTATGTTCCACTTGGTCCATATGGATAAGTTTGACCCCTACCTCAAGGTGTCCCCATGGCCACTTATTGAAAACATCCAATGAACTCAATGGGAATGGAACTTGGGTTGATTCTTACAAAAACTTGTAACTCACCAATAGCCCAAGACCTTGAGTTAAAAATTTATATGGTCAACACTTTTACTATACCAAAGCTATGAAGTGGGGTGGTGGAGGAGAAATTTCTCCAAGTGGCACATGAGGGACCTTGATGGGAAGTTAATGTGCTAATGGTGTTTGCATTTTGGTAAATATATATAACCTCATATTTCTTTTGGACTATTTCAAACTTGATTGATTATTTGATAGGTCATACATGTATTAGAGTAGATTAACATATTATCAATCTATTGCATAATTTATCTAGTGGTATTTAATTTACAGTCCTCCTTTGGACTTTACAATACTTTATAATTTATTAATCTTTATAATTTGAGTTTACAACCCTATCATACATATTTCTACCTAGTATAGAATTGTTATTACCGATTTATAATTAAAACCCACTTCGCCATCCTAGATATCAACTTTAGAACCCTATATTTCATAGGTGTGGAATATAGTCTACTATTTCCATGCCTTTTGTAACCTACAACCATATTGTGTGCATCTTTAGTATGGCCCCTTTCATTATTCTAGTCTAGATTACCCAACGATAAAGAGGAAGTTTCATTAGGTCATTTTTATTGACATATTCTATGGTGAACCCAACATGAATCGTACTCCACACTTTGAGTTATTCATATTCAAGTTTACTTTTCTTTCATCTTATATCTTCACATATGTTTCAATAGACTTTGGTGAAATCAATGTGAGTCTTAATCTCTCTTCTGATTGATCCCATTTCATTTTTATCCCTTATCCTTAAAAATATAATATTTATCTGATTATAATCAAATTATGACCATGTCTTGCCCTCTTAGGATTTTTCTAGTGAGCATCAAACCATTTAGATTTTATATATGATGTTCCTTTCTCCTGTTGTGTCCACTATTGAAACCAATCATCCAGGGTGTACTTTATCATAATATCTATCTCAACCAACCATCTAATGTAACATGGATGAAGATCCTCAAGATGACATTACCATATTAAACATATATTTGAGGAAGATACACAAGATGATATTCCTTTTTTATCCTACTATCATGGATGGATATCCTTAAGATAATTTTTTTGTCTCTTCTTACATTAGTACGATTGAATATATGAATGATGACAATATTGGGGAACCTAAAATACCTCTCTTTCCATCATTTTTCTCTTTTGGGAATCTCTTAATGCTGAAATTATCTTTCTCCTAATATTAATCACTTCCTACTTTTATCATCTTCTTACCTTTGGGGCATCTTGCAATGCCTATTCTCACTCATCCTCTACATTGGGACATATTACAATATCTTCAATATTATGACATATTTCATATCAATAAAAAATATTATATTTATTAAATCCAAGAAATATTATTTTGGGCACCTCTGATGCCTCTCTGCCCTCATTTTTCTATTTTAGGAATCTCTTGATGTTTACATTTGCTTTATCCTAATATTAATCACTTCTTACTTTAAAAATTTTCTTACCTTTGAGGCATATTACAATACCTATTCTCATTCATCCTATAATATGGGGCCATATTGCTATATCTTCCATCTTCCTATATCTTTCATATCAATCAAAAACCTTATATTTTTATTGAGTCAAAGAAAATCCAACTTTAATAAATCTTCAAAGAATAAAACATCCTGTTTGAGAGCATACCCCATGAAGGGTATATTCTCTTTGTGAATTTATATATTTGTGCTACCTTTCATGTCATAACTAATTAAACTCTCCTCTTATCACGTTTCTCTTGATTATCTTATAATATTCCAATCTTTCACCTTTTTACTGTACATAAATTTCTTCACTTCTCTTGTAGTACTTAAAAACATTTATCATGATTTTTTAATTTAAAATTATTTTAAGTATGATTTTGTGGACTAAAGTGGTACTAATATCTTATATGTCTTCTTATAACATCCTATATTTAGAAATTTACAATTATTATTAATCCTTGTATTTACATGCCTACTAGTTTGATTGAGCCATACTATACCTTCTAACACATTACAAACTATATTATTTATTACATATCATATAGTATAATGTTCTTATCTACCCATTTACATCCTAAAATTACAAGAGACTTATTTAGGTTGAGAATGGTTCTCCCAACTAGTTCATTTCATCCCATCTTACTATATTTATAATATTGTTATTTTGGTTGAGCCCTAATATCCCTTTTAGCACTTTATATCCTATTATGATCCTATATCATATTTAAATTCTACTTATTTTGATGCTCTTAACTACCCCTTATCATCCTATAGGCACATTAGTTTAGTTGATACCTTTTCCTAATTAGTACCTCACATCCGCATCTTTCCCATTAGGACTAATAGTTTGGTTGGTACTTTTTCTCAACTAGTATCGTCTACTTGGGTTCATGATTTACAACCTAAATTTACCCACCTTCTAGTTTTTAATGTGATCTACATATTTAACCATTGGATATTACTACCTAACATGTGATCTATACTATTATAATATTATATTATACATTTGTGAGTTTACATGGTACAAATTTCGGGCCCTCTAACAAGCACCTATCCATTATGATATCCTATTTTTTCTTAGGATCCCTAACTTAGCTAGGCATCCTCTAATCCAAGAATAAAAATGGTTTAGATTATCATTTTCCTTGTTCAATTAATTGATCTTCTAGTAGCTCAAATCTTATAGTATTTATCTAATTGTCTCTCATGTTACCCTCTCTTATGTTAAATTATGAAATATAATTGTCACTACATAATCCTTTTTACATTATCTTAGGGTAACCCATGCGATAGCTCACTATGTACCTTAATACTACACATTTCATATAGAGATCAAAAAGTTCCTCATCAAGATTATAATATTTTCTAAATTGCATTTCTAGGAGTATCTAAGTGTCATATTTTTAGGTTATTTATAGCATCTAGGTGCAAGCTTCATAATGTTGGTCATATTTTATGCCCATTTGATAAACCTTTTGAATTAATACATAAGAGGAAATTTAAAAGAAAAGAAGATGTTAAAATCAATATTATTAAAGAAAAACCATTCAAAAGTAAATATAATAAGGTAATTATTACAAGAAAGAAGTCAATCATAAATAAAAAAGAGGTGATATAATCATTTAGCACATATCATATCCTAGTTGAAATATCAAACTCCATTGTTGTCCTTATTACAGAGCTTGAGGTCATTTGAGGTGTAGTAGTTTTTTCGACTAGGGTAGGAGGTATCATATTTATCATTAATGTCCCTTGTTTTCATGCCGATACTTAATCCTTTTAGTAACCCCATATATCCTTAAGTGAGGTCTTAAGGAATGGTGAAAATGTTGCGGGAAGATATGATAATTAATTTAATGTCAAATAATCTCATATTTGAAATGGGTTATATTTGTACTTCACTAGACTATATTAACTAATACCTACATATTTGGGATCCTTCACTCGATGTTTAAAAGTTCTAGTCTTGTCAATATTATTATGTTTTGATTCCAATAAATATATTTGTTTTCACCTTAGTGGTGACCATATTGACTCATTTTACATCATTATATTCCTTGTTAGACATGATAGGTTCTATAAATTTCCCATATTTTGTATATCCTTTTCTTCATCTCTCTTTGAGATATGTTAGCATTGTGACAATAATTATGGCTTAAGGACATTCCCTTATCGCATCCATACTTGAGAATCTTCCACATCTCCTAGATTTCATGATATTATCTCCTAATCAATTCCATATTCTCTCTCATATTTATCTTAGGTACCTTATTGATTATGACTGTTACATCCTATTAACTTATTATTTATAGGAATGTTAGTACAATTGATAGCTTTTTACGGATAATAATTATCTCCTATTTATCATGTACAGGATAATTAGTTTGACATTCTTATCTACCCTTTTACATCTTATACTATCTATTCACAATCTTTATTCATATTAGTTCAATTGATATATTTTTACGGACTAATACATTACATATTATTTATATGTACATATCATTTAACCTAATTTTTTGGCTACCCATTTACATCCTACCATTTAATATAAGTGTTTTGGATACCCATTTACATCCTACATTCCCTACCAATACCTTATTAACCCCTACGAGATTTTATCCACTATTTTTCATAGACATGTGTATCATCTACCTATGTGTAGTGCACACTAGTTTCTATATCTATTTTGATTATGCAAACTCATTGTACTTATTTGTGTTAAGACATTGAAAAAATTATTATTATGGTTAGTTGATAATGATGTATATTATTTTGTCATCACATTATCATTTATATACTAGATAATATTGACAAGATGTTTTATTTGGAAAATGAGGCCAATTCATGATTATTATCATTATTATCTGACTTTGATGTGATGTTTATGGATATTTTTGGATTTTAGATTAACATGTATCTCATATTGGATTGTGAAATATTCCATGGATGATTATCATGGTTTCCAATCTTTTATATGGTGGAAGAATTATTTCATAACTAATTGGTTGGTTAGCATATGTTTGGATTCATTATTTGATATGCGAGATCATTTCTTTATTTAACATATTGTATCAAGGAGGTATGATGTATAAAATTGAGTGTGCAGGAAATATGTTCACACTATAGGAGAATGTGGGTTTCATGAAATGTTCCTTCTTGTGGCATAATAGGCCTTATAGACTGAATTTACCCCTTGCTTGATTATTGGTCCCTTTTTAATTTTATTTTTGGATTAATGTTGGTAAAGGGAAATAACCCCTTAGTATAAATTTATTTTCTTTATTTAGTTTCTTATTATCTTTCTTCTATCTTACTTATATTTATTTGGTTTAACCCCTTGTAAATTGCTAGTTAATCTTTGTTTTTAAAAGCTAATCACTTCCCAATTGTATGGGATGATTATTCTTGTATTTTTATTGATTGATTAGGATTAGGAACACCTAATAATGCATTAGGTGAATCCACCACCCATCTTAAATGCCAAATCTTCCCAAAAACTCGAATTTGTGAAAGAATTGATTTTTTGGAGGAGTGTATGACAAGTTATAGGCTATATTTTCCTTGAAAAGAGCCACAAGTACCATACCTATGGGTGGGTGAGATATTTTCAAGGTTCGTAATGAAAATTTTCCCCATGTTTACCATTTTACAACCAACAAAATTTATTATTTTTAAATATTGTGTAGCTTTAGGTTTTATGTACAAGTTGCCCCATGTGGAGACTTGGATTACTTATTTTTGAAGTTATTTCATTTATTAAATTTTTAAGAGCATGTTGGAAATACTTAGGTGACTTAGAGGCTTAGGTGGAGGAGTGACACATGTAAACTTTATATTCATTTGATATTTGGGATTAATTTTCCTATATTAACCTCAAACTTGGAGGTTTTGGGGTTCTTTGGTTGTTTCTATTTTTTTCCTATTCTAGGAGAGGAAGAGATTTGGTTATGGAGATATTGGTTTTCAGGAATTAGGAATCTTTAAATTTTGGATTTGGGAGCTTAGAATTCTTCTTGCTTTTGTGGAGGCGAGCCTTACAATCTTGCAATTATTTTTACTATAGTGAAATGAAATCTTGTTTGATTTTGTTGAAGTTTGGGTGTTGAGTGGGTTTGTTGGTTTTCAAATGAGTTGTATTATTTATTTTCTCCATCAATCACCTTTGGGAGTATATTTTTAATTATATGGGAATATGGAAGAATCCTCTCTTAATCCTGTAAGGCTTGATGGGAAAGCCTTGTTAGGATTTCTTATTTTTACTCCCTTCATATGGTTTGGAGTAGGATATTATTTCCCATATGGTTTGGAGTGGGATATTATTTCCCATATGGTTTTGAGAACCATCTCCCTTCCTTTCTAAGGAAACCTCCAAGGTTTGAAAATCATTGGAAAGGATTACGCAAGGAAGTATAAGGATTTTTAGGGATATGAAGTCATGGAGAAAATTTAGGATCCTTGGAAACTTGTGGAAACATATATTTATACTTGTTTAAATATTTTTAAAGTTGGATTTTATCTCCCTATATTCTGTATTTAGAAAGAAGTATGGAACTTCTTGACATTTTTGGGTGTTTTTGTTGATTAAAATCATTTTGGTTATTTAGTTAGTTGTTTTGGTCTTCCCCCTTAATTTTTGTGATCATTTGGAGGATTCCATTCTCATCTCTCCCATGGGCTTGGAGGGATGCTAGCATGATCTCTATTGTTTGGTTATGGCACGCTAATGCCATTTGGTTGGGTTGTAAACCAAGATTTATCTTGTGTCTTTAGAGGATTGTTTGGTGAAGATAGAGATTGGAAAAGATAAGAGTTTTGGGAGATTAAATTCTTATTTTGTGATTGTGGATCTATAGAATTTTTGACATGTTGTTATGACTTTTTGAGATGCTTGTAGACTTACATTTTAATTTCATTTAAATCTTGTTAATGTAAATTAAGGAAAGAGATATATAGTGTTTTTATTGTTGGGAAAATATTTTGAAACAAGTTATAAAGCTTACAATTTGAGGGGAGGAAATATTCATCTTGTTGAATAAAAGAAATGTTGATTTTGTTGATTATGGGAAAACATGGATTTTGTTGAGTTTATTGATCCTATCAAAATACTTATTCAAATTATAGTTTTGCAAATTCCAAATTGGTGTTGTAAAAGGTGCCATTTTTGGGCTTGTCTAACATGAATTTATCTATTCTTAGTTTTTTTATATTGATAAATTTGCAAGAAAAGAATGAAAAATGTGGTTTATATGTATTATAATGGTTTACAAAAGAAACTTGTTTTCATATTTATCCATCTTTCAAGTTTATATTATTATCTCATTTTATTTAAAAATGGATCCTAACTTATCTAATTAATTGAAGAGAATTAAATATTTTTCAGAGGACTAAGATCAAATGAATATAACAGTAATAATCAAGATATATCATGCAAGAAAAAATCAAGTGTGTACAATAAGGAAATAAGACATAGTTTGTATCGACAAATTTGAATCGATTCGGGTTGGGAAACATACGATAAGGCTAAACCTAAAATGTGTATGCTCTGTCTGTCGAGAAATTAGGATTTGAAACCTCTTCAAATAGGACCTCATAGATGAGGACATGACCACTTGGGTGATGGTGTATGACCTAGGAACTAGTATTTTGGCAGCAACTCAACTTTTAATATTTTCAATATCCGAACTTGTCTTCTTCCTTTTTCTCTTTGTCACATCCATTTCACTATATGGTTCCTATGTTGTACATGAACCTATAAAATAATCCATAACTACATGTACAAGGCTAATAAAAAATTAAATGGAATAAATAATACATATGCTTGATTTGGAATAACCTCGAAGGTCACCCCAATGTGATTTTCATCGAGCATTACACTACATTTCAGGACTATATATAGTTCTATTCTAAGTGTGATTGAATTTTGTCCACAAAGTTAGGTTTATCTTTTGCTAGTCAAAGAAATATAGTAGGCTAAAACTAATTCTACCCCAAGGTGAATATGTGAGATGGAATTTAGAAATAGACCATTCTATGTAATGAATAATGCAACCCAAGTGCATTCCTTGAATGATGTTTTTTTGCTATGTAGTAGATAGTAAGTATTAGCCTTAAAATTTTCCAACCCCTAATAATAGTGAATAAGTTGTTTATATATGATTCTCTTGTTTTAATTTCTAAACTTAGTGACACCAAAGGCTGACCCAAAGAATTAGAAAAGACCCAAAGTTAAGTACCAAGTGGTAATTTAGAAAACCAAAGAGAATGGCCAAAAGTTTCAACAAGGGACACTAGTTCCTAGGAAATAGTTTCCTTGATGGGGGTACTATCCTAAAGATAAGAAACATAAACATGACCAATAATATGGATAGGGATCCTTATGACTCGAAAAAAATATGTAAATACGAGAAGTATAAGATAATTTCACAATCAAAATCAATGAATTTGAATATGACTAGGAAAAGGTGTCACAAATGTCTAATGTTTGTACTTTAAAATCATGTATCTAACAACATAATAGAGGTGTGAT
Organism: Taxus wallichiana var. yunnanensis; assembly: GCA_018340775.1. Lineage (NCBI taxonomy): Eukaryota > Viridiplantae > Streptophyta > Pinopsida > Cupressales > Taxaceae > Taxus > Taxus wallichiana. Next base: position 65,698,250 of record CM031234.1, read on the forward strand.
GTATTAGTAATAAGTGCATAATTTTGCATCTACATTTTCCCCCGTTTATGTTATTTGGATGAAATTCAAGAATATAAAGGACATAATAATAAAATATCTGTAGAGGCCCAAAAGATTTGTAGCTAAGGCACATTAATAGTAATAATCACAACATGGAAAACCATAGATCACCATTTTGATCCATGTGGGGTGAGTGTGTTATCAAAAAAGGAGTTTATAGATAGAAACATACTATAAAGGTATATGATTCTTTGAAACTTGGAGATTAAAAAGGTGTCAGGAGTGATCAATTCCTAAACCAGTGTGAAAAATCTATGGATTTGAGTGTTCTATCACTAGAGTAAGCATGTTGGGAGAGCGATCAAATTTTCTCTCTTCTGTGACACTTCGTTAAAATAGGTTCCACCACTATACACGAAATAAAACTATTGTTACTTGCTGCTAGTCATAGAAAAACCCTGTAAAGTGGTCAAAGAAAGGCAACAACGTCTCATTGCCCCCACTTTATGAGGTAAGTGTGTAAACCATGCCAAATGGAAAAGTGATTGGTTCCTAGTTAGGTCATCTAGGAGGGATATTAATATTGGTGGATTTAGGATTTATAACTGCTTTGAAGAGTTGAATTTCCTCCAAATTAGGTCAATTGAGGGGAAAGTTTAGAAACTAATAAATTGTCAGAATCTAAGATAGTTTTATACTTGAAATAGATAAATCATGGTGATTGTGAGTTAATTAGAATGTAGTATTTGATTAAACATGATTGATATGAATAAGCTATAGATAACTAAATTTCCCCAAATTAGGACATTTAGGGATGAAAATACATGAATCTGAGATAGTTTTGTTCTTGGAATATATAGAACTTTGTGATTTCAAGTGAGAAATTTTTATAGGATTTGTATATTTCTTCACGATTACTTTAAAATAGCATGGCAGTTCACAATGTGGTTGTATGTTTCTCATTGGAAATTTAACTAAATCATTGTATAAGGGGTAATAAGATAACCATAAATATTTCCCCCTTGTGGAGAAGGGTGAGAAGCGAGACAACAAAACATAGCTGGAAGAAAAGTAGAGAGATTATTTGTAGAGGATTGAGAGTTATAAAGAATAGAATAGGTAGTGACGAGTGAAAATAGAAGTGTAACATTTCAAAAATTATAGAAATTGTGGTATTTAATTATAAATGTGGTGAACATTGAAGATATAGTTCTAAGGATGTTGATGGCACTGAAGAAAAACAAAGCTCAAGATATGACGAAAAAAATGTTGGTCAATTATTTTCCATGAGAAGAAGTATAGTAAGTACAAAGTAATTAGAATAGTAATAAGATTTATAAATATTAAGGTTTTGAAAAGTAAATAGTAATTTCATTTGTAAATTGAACCATTGTGATTTGAGCTCTAGAACTGCGACAATGCCACATGTACAAGAGGTGATTTCAATGAGGTTTGAGAGTGTTGTATAAGAATTATTGACTCAAACAAAAAAATTAGCTAGTAAGTACTTAATTTTTAAAGTAGGATATGCATTATTGTAGCATTTTATCCATTTTTGTTTTTCATTTTTTTATGAATTTGGGGTTTGTGTCGAGGAAGATTCGGTGGGGTAGGGTTTTCCCTTTGGATGGTACCATCCAGGTTATGGGTGTTACCATCCAAGTATTGGGTGGTAGTGCAGGCTAATGGGAATTTATGTTTAGGATATGTTTGATGTTTTTATCATGTGTTTTCATGATTAAATCACTAACATGGGATTTTTTATGCTTGTTTTTGTTGTGCAAAGAGATATACATTCGTGGGAGTTCCATGCATGTAAGAATTTATCTACCTTATTGGCCTTAGGATTAGAGGAGGATGAGTGGGACATATTACACTATGTTGGGATGCGACACATCATTATATTGGGGGAGGTGTCCCATTATATGCATTCAACTACTATACTATGTCGAGAGATGGTGTGTAGGTACATTTAGTTTTTGTTTCGTACTAAAGATGATGGTGATATTGGAGGATTTGTATAAGATACTATGGTTTCTAGTTGTGGGAGATCGGGTACGGGTTATGCTTCTAGGTGATACATGATGGAAGTAGAGAGATGTGAGGCGGTATTTTACGGGGTCTTTGACACACCCATAGTCATTGATTACCCTAGATTAAAATTTGAGATCGGGTGTTTTGTAGTTGTAGAATTTTATAGCATTTGTATTGGATTCTTATGTAATTGTCGAAAGAGAAGGTGTATCCATATCATATATGACGCATGATATTTGTATGATTATATAGAAACATGAGACACTTAATTCTTGGAGTCGTTGCATGTTGGATCAATTATATAGATATTTTTATAGGTTCACGTAGGAGGATCATGGGGAAGGGACTGGTACTCCTACACTATTACATGTATGAGCTTATGATCACATAATAGTAGAGAGATCATTCGGTGGTCCACGCGTGGATTGGGAATGATCAAATATTTTTTTAGCAAGGTGGTTTATACCTAGGGTAATGTGCATCATTGATATTTGCACTTTAATAATTTAGTATCCTATCAATACCGGGAAGTGTCCAAGGCTATTTAAAACAAATAAATGGTTTGGAATGTATTGATTATTTAACTTAATAAAACTATAAATCAAAAAATTCTATAGCTAAAGGATCTAGTATGAAATTATTGAACTGATAAAGAATTAGAGAAAAATACTTCTAATCTTATAACAATGAAGAATTAAAATACAAATAAATGAAATTATAGTTTGAATAATTGAAACACAGTAATTATGGAAGTAAACAAACTAAAATAGATTAAAAATAAATGAAAAGAACTTCCCTTCACATTGGGGGAGTTTCCTTTCTCCTCTTTGATCCATTCGCAATGTCTTACTCAAGAAAACATATTTGATTCTAGAATCATGCTCTTTATTTATCAATGGTTTGTCTTACAATGCACTTACTATGATTCTTTAAGAAATTCAAACATTTATTTTATAATAATAAATCCTTGTATATTAGGAAAAGTCCAGTTCTCTTTTTAATAGAACTTATTATTACGGATTGCATCTAGGAGTTAAATAAATAGATTTACAATAGAACAATCGTATAATTGGTAATTATTAAACTGATGTATATTTGTGTATGTAGATTTTTGGTGAAATTTTCTTCTTGATGGATGAAGAGTTTTGTAAATAGTACTTAACTAGATTTGGATATCTTTGGAATTCTAAAAAAACTAAAGTAATCATATTCCTCTTAAATTGGAGGATTCAATGAAATAAGGACTACTTACTTCTAGTTATATTTTTAACGTAATACTAAACCATGAAAACTTGAATGTTATTTATATTAAAATAAGTGGTTTCTACCTAACTAAACCAGGTTCTATGATGGAATTAAGGTTGAATAGGAATTTCAATGAATTATGTGAATCATGTACAAACCGGGTGAGTCTTGCGCTCAGCTATGTGATTCATGTGCTTGGTTGAATGAGTCCCTCGTTCATGTATGTTAGCACCAAAAATAAATTTATATCAATGCTTCAAGAAGGCATATAAAAGATAGAAAATAACCAAGACATGTGCTCAAAACATGTCTTTAAGTCAAACAAAAGTGTTATTTATAATAAATTTAATATTACTTCAATACAAGGTCAGATAGACACAATACCAAAAATGAGGCTTAGAATATGGATTTATAAAGGATCATCACTCCCCCATACTTAAAGATTAACGAGGTCCTCATGCTTAAAATTTATCCATTATTATATAGGGATTCTACAATCCTACTCCAGTTGTATTCATTTAAAAAAGTAGCCCATCTCTTTAATTTTTAAGGTCATGGTATCATTGGAATTCTATTATTGCCTTACTGCAATTTTTTTATAACTCTCAACTAGCTGGTCTTGATCATTATTCCATTGCGGAAATTGTGCCAATATATGTGGTGTTATGAATCTCATGCCAACCCATTCCTATTCTAAGTCTGGCATAATTATTCCTACCTCCTTGGCCCTCCTTAACAATCACTTTGAAGGTTGTAAGGAGAAATAAATTTATTTTTATTGTAGTTTTTAGATACCAAGTCCCACTTCTCATGGAAAGAAAATAATTCCATAATAATATTTAGTATAGCCATTCCAATTTACAATTGAAAACCCTTTGGAATGGATAATCCATTCCAATTTATAGATTTAAAATATGACTTTTCATCTCCCCCCACATGAAACTTCACCTTCTTATCACTTGAGAGCTTTCACATTCTCGGGAATGAAAGTGAGCCTTTTCTTATTAATAAAAAAGAACTCTTACAATGTATAATTAAAGGCCACTTAAGTGAATAAGAAAAAATAGTAAAAAAATACATCCCCCAACAAAGAATTAGAACATGGGGAGAGAGTGATCATTGTGAAGATGAAGATGAATATTCTACCGAATAAGATCCACTTGATGGAAAAAATTGTTGAAATACTCTTGGAATGATTTTCTTTCCTTTTAAATCTTTACTAAAGTGTTCCACTATAGGTGTCACCTTGTTTCTATGTGGAATACAAACCAAACTCAAAGGATTTATCCAAGTCTCGAGAAAATTCCCAAGGGTCTTGCATTAGTTGATCTAAACTTGACGATCTCTTGCAGTATTAGATATATAACCTCTAATATTGATGAGAGACTCAAAAGTATCCTCATTGAATGAGAAGGGGTATCGTGAATTTTTCTTAATCAAATCTTGTAAGGACTTAAGAATCTTCCACAAACGAATGTTCATTAAGTGGAGGTGATCCAAATTTCTATACACTATTATCGATACCTTCCAAGATCTTTGATACATCCTCTCCACAAGAATCAAGATCAAATATAGCATCATTTATCATGTTGTACCTAGCACTCATCATGTGAGACCATATGGGAGACAAGTTGTCAGAGATGGAGGTGAATACACTTTTTCTCACCAAAGAGTGAGAATAAAGATTTCTCATTTTACATTCCAATAGAAACACATCATCCCAATGGGATTTTTCTTTCTCATTATCCTCCCTCATCACTTTCACTTTGGAAGTAGTGGTGAGGGTAATTAAAATCTTGAGAGAACCACAAGTAGAATTATATTTACCTTTTCCATAATCTTCTCCACCCACTTCTCATTGGATCTCCCTTGCATTATGTATCCTTGTGATCTCTTGATCATCTGAGGGTCAAAATTACTGATGAGAGAGATGGCCTCTACAGGAGGAGGTGACACTACATTGGGTTCCAAGAAGGATTGCACATAGGTAGTGAGATTTATCACATGATCCCTCTAATATCTCCATTATTTGTTTGTACTCTTAATTCTGAGGAAGCAAGTGGGTCACAAATTCCTTAAATATATGTGCATCACCTTCATACGTGGCTTTCCTAAGGAGATTTGGGTCAACTCATAGTCATCTTAAGTCATCTCTTCCACAATTTTTATAAATTTTGGTAGGGAAATCTATACATATTGGATTCTAGAGGCCCTACTAAAGAAATGATCGGTTACTTGGGATTTCTTACTCCACTTGGTTTTCATAAATTTTAAGGTGGCCTTAAAATTAGGTTTCTGAATTGTTGTATTATCATTGACTCATTCCAAAGTAACTTTTGAATCCATGAGAAAGTTTATGCTAAAGTAGACACAATATCAGGAATGGGAGAAATTTGACATTCTCAATAGGGGATCACAACTTTCTCACTATGGGATGAATTTTCTATTGAGGAAGATACACTTGGATGAAGTTATTGGGAAGGATATTGTGAAAGGTCAATTTCACCTTGTTTGAGAGGCTAAATGGTATCTTCAATGATATTATACTTCTTATGGAACCTTATAGGATGGGGATATTTGGTGTTCTCTTCCTCCAAAATATTTCTATTTGAATACTATTTTGAGTGAGTGGAAGCCATGTATGTCATGAATTCTTTGTTGGAGCTTAAAATTTCACCCGTACTGAATCAAGAAGATCCAAGGCTTTGAGGAAATGTGGGAATATCTCCAAATTTTGGGACTTGCTATTGATATATACCTACATAGAAGGCTATGTCCTCTACCTACTTATAATTCTAAAACTAATCTTAAATAAATGCAACTATCTAATCCTACTCTAACAATCTAAGGGATCATGAAGAGATAAAAGGGTAGAAATATTCATGGAAGGGGAAATCTTAAGATAAAGTGGTGATAACACCAGATAGAAGGTTTGATCAATCTCCACAAGCAGAAAGAAAGAGAGAAAACATGGGAGAGAGGGAAGAAAAAAGTGCCACAGACTAGAACCATCTTTACCTACCTTTCCCACACATTGACAACACAAAAACATGAAACACCTGCAAGTAAGAAGCATGCACAAGGTACAAAATGAAGAAAAGAGAGGAATAACACAATAAAGATGATAAAATGTCAGAGAAATAGAAGCAAATCCCAATTTTATTGCATAAAGGTATGCCCAGAACATTACAACATTGTCAAGAGGAAAAATTACATTACAAAGACCAAATTAGAGGTTTGAAATCGATGGGAAGTTTGCCACCATTTGGCATGATGTCATTAGAATAGAGATGATCCTCTTAATATGATCATATTTTACAATATATAGAAGAATGAAGAGAAAGAAGAGGAAAAAAATAGATAATTCATGTATTTTCTTGTCTAACCACAAAAAAAATCACTAAACAAAACATGTGACCTTTACAAAAACATTCCTTCATGCTAACTACCTGCAAAGGAAGGAAAAGATCCCATAATTCATTAAATTCAAATGGTTGAGGTGTATACAACTGTAATTAATGGACCAAATTATATTTCTTATTTTCACGCATTAAATATTCCCAAAATCCGATTTTGATGATTTTATGATGAAGGGTTTGGACGGGATCATTCCAACGAGACTGATTTTATCAAATTAGGAGATGTATGGAGGAAGTTATGGTGATTTGAAATTTTACATGTTAGGATGGATAGGAATGTGACAAGTGACATCATCTAATTGGTCATTGAGATTACCCTATCCATGTGTGTATATGTGTGTTTATTCTCCCTATCCTCTATGTGTCACCATTTGGTTAGTTGTAGAGGGGTCAGGAAATTATTTTAAGCATGTCGACTACTTAAATGCTTTTCCCCTCCAAGGACTTGAAAGTTTTTGAATTACAACTTATTATGTGGACTTAAGTCCTCTAGATTCCATCACTTTGAAGTCCTCAAGAATGGAAACACGTGTTTAACAATTGGCCTCTCTAGTCCTTTCCATGTGCCTACATAACTACCCACCGCATGTCCCCTACCTCACCCTTTGATTGCACTTGACCCAATATTGGACACAAAACTTTATGAAATGTGGTCTATTATGTGGGTTTGAGTTTACAAAGCCAAAAATCCACGAAGAATCACATAATGATGACACATGGAGCATGTCTAGCTTCCTGCGATTACATTTGATGGCTTTTAAGGTCAACAACAATTTTAAATGACTAAGTCCATTTTGAATGGGGAAGATTTTAAAAGTTACAAGGGGGAGGGAATTTGGATAACAATTTTGATGACCTCTAGGAGACATTTACCTACAAAATTTTAAATACCGGTGGCCTTATGTTATCCATTGGACATGGAGTCGAGACCAAAAATTAGAAACTAATCTAAAAATACATTGTTTTTACCCAGAGCCATTTTAAAATGCTACCTATACTTAACATGAAATGGATCTCTAAATGACTTTTGAAATTTCTCCAACTATCTAAATCGTCCATAGAACTTGCTCGGTTGGAGATGAACTAAAAACCCTTGGTCTTGCTCTTAAAAGCTTAGTTTCTTAGAAATTTCTGATTTAACTTTATAGCTATCCCAAAACATTGTATTTTTGACCAATGAATCTCCTCTAAAATGGTCGTGTAACAACAAAAAAATCCATAAATACTATGTAAAAATGTGAAAATCATACATTCCCTAATTGGAAACATGCGAGTGTGTATAAGCACTTCGTTTACAAAAAAAAACTTATACTAACCTACTCTAACAAAAAAGAAAGGGAGTTACACAAATCATGAGATATATATAGAGAAGTAACTTCACTTTCTTAAAAATGAGACCATGTAATTGATTTGAAAATGGGTATGGATTTTAATGAGAGTGGAAAATATTTTGGAACTAATTTCCCATATCATTCCAAAAATTATAAGAACCAAATAAGAATAAAACCTCCTTTATTTTCTCTACATTTATTTCTTGAAGGTGTTAACACTGAAAGTTTCTTCCTTTAAACTATTCCTCATGATTTGAAATGATCATGATAGGTTCATAACTCCAATTTTAGCTCTAGATTAGCCAAATATCTTATTGGGCATGGGCTGATCCTCTTTATTTTCCCATCTTCTTTTCTTTCCTCTTGATGATGGATGTTTGTAATATTATTTGGGATTGATGTTTTTTTCTTGCACAAACATACATGTTTCCACAAATGTATCATCATGATTTTCTTCCTCAAACAAGAAGATAAAGATCTCAAACCAATCCTCCTTAAAATATTAAGGCCTGCTTTATCACAAAAAAATAGCACCTAAGATTTTCACATTACAAATCCCTATTTTTGCTAACATGGGATGGTCTCCAAGTGTGGGAATTGTATCTTGAGATGGAACTCTAGAGAATTTTGAATTCCTCTACCTACATCTAATGTTAAAATACTCCTAGAAGGGAAAATGAAGCTAACTAATCCTAAACTAACCATGCCAAGGATCGGGAGAAAGAGAGAGGGTTAGAGAGATGCATGGAAAGGAAATACTACACTAAAATAGGTGATAACACTAGAAAAAGGGGGTTGGGACACTCTCAAATGGATGAAAATGGGAGAAAATGGAGATGGAGAGGGTGGAAAAAGCACCACAGACCACAAAAACACTCAATGCACCAGTTTCATAAGCACAACATCATTCAATCTTGCAATGAGAAAAAAATATGCACAACCATACTTGCAAATGTGATAGAGAGGAAAGAGAATACAATAAAAAACTATAAGGTAGTGAAATAACCACAAAAATTAAATTTTATTTATCTAGAAGTTACACAGACCATTACATTGAGAAAGGGAGGCAAGATTCATCATTATAATGCCTAAAAATGAGGCTTGGAAATATAACATCCACCCAACATCTGAGAAGAAGATAACAACATTTCAAAAATTTCCAACAACTAAAAATAATATCTCTGTATAATACATAGAATAAATAATGAGAGAGAGAAGAAGGAACTTGAATCCGAGCTTCACCAACAAAGAAAAATCAATAAATGGCACGGGACGTGTTCTTCTAGAGATGAATAGTTTTCCTTGTTTTTAGTACACCAAATCCTTTGAATTCCATTATTTTATGGTTTCAAGATGAAGAAATTGGAAATATGAAACCAATGAGTACAAATTTGGTGAATTTGGTGCCTTGAGGAGTGAGTTATGGTAATGTAGGTTTTCATAATTGATTTTCTCGAGAACCGAGCTCCACTTACTTTAAGCTATATCAAGCTTAAAAACCACATAAATTTCCTTTCAATTTCCTGCGGCTCAGGATTTCAACATGAATTCACTCATAGGTTTGCAAACCCCACATATTTCATAATTTTATCACTCCCAAACCCCAAACTATTCCCTTTTTGATCTCCTTCATAATGGGAATTTTAGACTACTTTGTTGTGGAGAACCAAACTCACATGACTTGTAGCTAGCACGAGTAATATCCCCTGCATCACTCCCTCCATCGCCTTATTCAATTAATTTCAGATGTTCTTTGCTTTAGGTTTGTGGTTAAGCACTACTTCAAAGTAGTTCCACATCGCATCCCTACATAACTCCTCACTTTGGCCCTTGCTTTGCGGATTCTCGGATGTGCTTTTCTTAGTTAGTTTTAGAAGTAATGCAACATCATTTTCCTGAGTTACTCACCTTCTCCTCTTCTCTGCGAGTTTCTTCTTTACCATTACTACCTTACTTTAAGCGCTTTGAGTTTCAAAGTATCTCTACTTAAGTTTAGCTTTACTTTGTAGTTGTGGCACATCAAATGTCCATGTTACTCCAAACTTCAATTTATTCCATTTTTCTTCAACTGTTTGGATTTTTCTTGAATCGAAGAGTTAGAAAAAAATGGAGAAGCATCCTGAAACAATTACAAGTTCCCTAAATCATGAAAATACCTAAATTTTCTATATTCACCGTTGAAGCTCCATAAAGTTACCCAAGTTCAATTTGACAAGTTAACCAATTTTTCCAAGGGAAAAAATTAGATAACAATTTGGTGACTCAATAGGGACATCTTCTTGCTAGATGAGTTGATCGGTGGGCATGCGATAGAAAATCAACACGTGACCTTCTTTACACCTGAGTTCCCGAGGTCGTTCTGAGACAACCGGTGTGGAGATGAGATAGAAGTGAAAGTGATGGCGGTGATCAAGCTAATTGGGCAACCTTATGTCTTCACCATGTAATCTTTGGAATTTGCAAATCTAAGGAAAAGAATTCTCTCCTAACCTAAAGGGGTATGATGGTATGGTCTGATATGATAGCTACTCAGAGAATCCAATCGATGTATAGTTCTTCCGAGATTCTATTTACTGGTTGCGGAACACATGGAAAGTATCCTACAGGTGCCTTGTATGGGTTTCTAGACAAGGTCACGGAAATGGAGATAAGAGGTATAGTGGGGCTGCAGAGACTATGGGAGATTTTATGGACTTTTCCAAAAAAAATTAGCCTGATCGGATTCTATGTTCAAAAATGAAATATGTGTAATAATATCGGGTGGAAGCGGTGAAGATACGAATACCAATGTGTGTAAACTAGTGTCAATATCTATTTGACTAGTAGGACCGTTGGGTTGTGGGACCTGGGTCACAACCAAAGACTCGTTTAGGTATAGGCCCTTGTATGGTCATGCATGAAATCAAATCTTATTTCTAGGAGCATTCCAAAAGTTGTAGTCTTGATTAGAAACAATGTTTAATGTCTTTAACTATCTTATTTTCAAAGTGTACGTGGCGGTGTGTACGTAAGAATATTAAGCACAAACTTGTGTCAATGTTAGTTATTAGCTCGCCTGTTGGGTTGTGGGACCAGGGGATCAAAACTATAAATCCTTTCCTTTTGTGGACCATTGATGGTCATCCAAGATGAATTGATTTGCTTTCTATAAATAAACTATATATTAAAGGAAATCTAACCTATATTTTTGGTGTTTTATCAATATATTGAAACAAAGAAGTAAAATAAGTTAATGTAAAGAAAGTAAATGTTTTTATTCTTTTCTAACTTTTCGAGATAATGCATCTAATCTAAAAAAATTAAATACAAATAATTATTTGGATGTAGCTAACTATTTGTACAGAGACATGTGGATTTAAATCTAAAACCTATTCTAATTCAATAAAAATCTTTCCAACCCACCTCGAAGTGAAGAACAAATCATAACCCTAATGAGCTATTTTTCCCCACATGCCTTCCTTGCTAATGTTGAAGAGACAACTTATTGATTTAATCTACTTGAAATTATCTAATTGGAATGAAGCTGTTTCTCTACTCAATTTGATATGTAATTGAAATTAACAATTCATGACTGAAAATTTGATGAAAAAAGCAAAAACAAATACAACTCCAAACCTGGAAGAATAAGAACCTTGGAAAATCCAATAGTATCGAGTATCTATCCCCTCGTTATTTCCTTTCATTCTCTCGAGTGTTCATGTGAGTCCAAAGGATTGAGAATGCAAAGAAAAACAATAAGAGGATGATGCTTGAGCAATTGTAGCTTGGAAGTAATCTAGACGTAATGCAAGTAGAAGAGAGATAACACAAGAGATCTGATCTTGGCTATGCAATTCCTAGCAAGATTATGACAAAACAACAATACAAGATACACAAAATTCTCAGGCCCTTTGTTTGAATACAAACATGGAATATATAGGAATGGAGGATAGGAGGTTACTTCATGCACAAGGCAAGAAGAGGCAGTTCCAACTAATTAAATATTGTTAAAAATAGAAGGAGCAAAGAGAACCAAGAAAACAAAGCTATTTTTAACCAATTTGGCTCACGAATGCATGCAAAAAGAAAATTTAAGTGAACCGTTGTATGCTTAAAACATGCATGAAGAATCTAGGAAAAGTGGGTAGGAGCGTTGCCTTGTGTAGGGCGGTGGTTTTAGGACCGCCGCTCTGCCTAGGTGGTGGTTTATGAATCACCTCCTAGGCAGGGCAGCGATCCTAAGACTTGAAAGAAAAAACAATTGAAGAAAGAAGCGGGGAGATGGAAAAGATGAGTAAGGCTATCTAGGCTACAAATATATTGTAACTACAAATATATATTGTAAATGGGTTTTTGGAATCTGTTATCCAAAATTCACCCCGTGGTAAATTTGATAACATGCATCGAATATAGATTGATTCAAGGCCCAAAATCATGTTTAAGGGTCCCCTCGGCCTTTTCTAACTCTCTGTCCAAGAAGAAAAAGAAAGTTCTAAAAAGGGGTGAAAAAGTTACAAAAAACAAGCTTGGGCGGAAAAAATCATGAAAATCAGCTAAGTCCTAGTCCTCGCAGCATTCGGGGACGGTTGGGACGTCGGGCGTGAATCGGCCCGAAAGGCGCTAGGTGGTCCGCATGCAAAGAAAGGGACATCTGGGCCATGGGGACGCGTGGGACGCGAAAGGGTGAATTGGCCAAGGTGAGAAAATCGACTAATGTTGTGCGAGATAAGGTGGGACATCCGAGCCGAAAGGATGCGAAAAGGTGAAGCCGGCACAAAGAGGAACAAGGAAGCCCATTTCGGGTGGTTCGGAAGAATTTGTCCCAAACAGTCCGGGACAGTTGGAACAAAGGGACGCGTGGGATGCGGAAAGCCGAAGGAGCCGAGAGCCAATGAAAGCGTGCCACATGTCTTCACCTCAAAGAGGGATAGGGAAGCCCAAATCAGGCGAATCGGAGAAGTTTGTCCCAGACAGTTTGGGACATCCAGGCTAAAAATACGTGAGGGACGCGAAGACCCGGAAAAGCCGAGGACCAACCAGATCACGCCACGTGTCCCTAAGGTGGGCGCGCGGGGAAAAAATGGAAAATTTCCCAAAAAGTGTAGAAAAAGTCAAAAAGGTCAAGGAAAACCTGCGGAAGGGCAAGGAGAGAGAATTGCGCGGCCAAATCAGAACCCGACACGTGTCATCCAAGTGGCAGAGCACGGGAAAAAATTCAAAAATCCGTTTTGACCTAGTTTTTGCCCTAAATCTTCAGACCTTCATATCTTTTGATCCAGAGCTCAGATTTGCACGTTCTTTATATCAATGGAAAGCTGGAAAAATTCTCTACACGATCTTTCATTTTGGTTCAATGTGGAGAGAGAAAGTTAAGAAATGGATCTGACGCGTGATAATGACCAGAACTGGTGTTCAACAACCAACTTTAATGCAACAGACAGTTCACCGTTTACGCTAGCAGATACCCACCGTTTTGCCAGGATCCGCCGTTTTTGCCATAATGAGATGAGTTAAATGCGATCCAGAAGTGGTTATGGTAGGTTTGAATTTCCTCTCTCTTCCCTCTCTCATTCTTCTTATATATTGTAAAGAGGGGTTCTTTAAAAAGGTCAAACATTTCTGTTTTGCTCCTCCCTTCTTCTCCTATCAGGCAAATTTGTGGAATTCGAACCTCCCATTTGAAATTGTAATGCGACTCTGCCTCTTAGCATTTTGTAGTGTATTGTATCAATCTTTGGAGCAAGTAATGCATGTCTGTGGATGATTCTCAACCCTCTCTGTGTTCATTTGCATCCTCTTGGTCTTTCACTGCAAATTTTGTTATCTGTGCATGATCTTGCATCACATTTGAATGGTCTGTGTTTATTGGCAAGATAGATGTTCTTCATTCCTCGGTGCATCACCTCTGTTAGCTTAGGTTTATTTTTGTGCATCTCCTTACCCTATCTCCTTGGTGAGTTAGATTAGACTTTGAGAAAAACCTCGCATTTTTGTGTTTATCTGAACAGAGGAATAGGAACTAGCCTTCTCTGGAGACTCCTTTCTCATTTCTACAAGTCCCACGCTTGGAGAAAGGAGTCAATGTTGTGCAATCACACTGGATGCTAGAGTGATCAACCTAGAGATCGATCAACATCCGGGGAAGTCTTTGTGATTTTGCATCAACGGGAACTTAAACACCTTCTTGAAATGAATTTGAATCATCATTGGGGATTCTTGTAACCATTTTCCTGATAATGTAACACGTGAAATTTTGGGTGCATACATATTGCCCCCTCGGAGAAGTGTCTTATCCATGAAAAGGAATAAAATGTATAGTATGAGTATGGCATTCCCAAAATGGGGAGTTATAAGCTATACGACATGCCGTGTGTCGAAACGTCACCATCCAAGCTCTCATTGCTTAAGAGGAAAAGAAAACTCAAGTGCGAGATAGATAAAAAATTGAAAAATAAATGCTAAATAAAAACAACAAGAGGACATACCATTTATGCGGGGATGTAGAAATATCCCTGTACTCAATGCTCCAACCTTGTGAACACATACACTCAAAATGAGTTTAAAATTTATATAATATATATATATATATATATATATATATATATATATATATATTGAAACAAACTCATTTTTCAATTCATTTGTGCATTGTTGATTCGGTGAATTTGGAGCTCTGGACCTACGTTGACCATTTCTAGTGTGAAGATAACTTGAAATGACCGTTGTGAGATAGTGATCATGCCTCCATGAGTAGGAGATCGGCCAGTGCATTCTCGGGTTAGTTATTTTCTCTTTATTCTTTTTGTGCCCTAAATATTAAAATGTTGAAAAGTTCACCTAGGGGGAACATTTTAATTTTGTTTTGTTTCAAATGAGTCCTTAGGGGGCTCCCATAGGGAATTCTTTTATTTTGTTAGAAATGGTCAATTTTGTCATTTTAAAGCATTTTTGGGGTTAAGGGCACGTTTTGGGAAATCAAGCCAAGATCGTAGCCACTGCAGGCAGCGGTCCTAGACCTCTTGCCATGCACTGGGCAATGGTTACGAATAGAATGTCTAAATTGCGCCTTGACTTGATTTTTTTGTGTTTTCAATATTTAGCTATTTTTTTGATGAGCCCATCATGTGATGTACATTACTAACTTTCTCTTTTATCATGTTTTGGTGAATGCAGAAGAAGGTAGAGTACATACGCTAGAGTAGAGAGAGAGTGTGTGTGATTGGCTCCCTAGGATTCTGGATCAACTGACCCAAGATGAGACCGATCTTCTTTAGAGGTAGGCATTTTGCGGATAGCATGGGTGCCCCATGTTGCTCCTATGAGTCACATTTTTGTGACTTGTTATCTTCTCTTGGGATGCAGATCGAAACACTTTCCGCTTTTTAGGTGTCGGGGTGAGTGGAATATCACTTTGGAGGATGTATACCACATCCTTAGACTCTCGGTACTTGGTAGGAGACTAACATTGGAGACAGTGGGGTCCAGGGCCGTGATGACATAGTGGGCCATGTATATGGGAGATGCCATTTTCTCATCTGGCTCAAAGAAGAGAATGAAGGTTTGGTCCATTGCTATTGCTCCCATTCCTATCCTTCGAGAGATCCATCATGGGTATCCTATCCTTGAGACTAGTTGGGGACAAGGGAGGAGATAAAATTTTATACTATTGGCCCCCATCATTACACAAATTGAGGCTCATGGCCGTAAGTATGCTTGGGGAGAAGATATTCTGGGGACTACATACCATGATTTGTACAGAGTTGTTAGATTGTAGGGACAATATTTGAGCCACCCTACTCTAGTTATGAGTTGGGTTTATGAGTGCTTCGTCCCCTATGGCAGGGGGGTTCATGTGTCAGACCTAGGGGCTATTTGGGAAGCTAGATGGATAGGTATGTCAATGCTCTGAACACCACATTAGCAAGTGGCCTCCTTGACTACATCGACATGATTGCCACACCCTACCAAGATATGGCAGGGGTATGGGGTGAGGAGGCTATGACAATGGTAGCTTGCTCTTCCATGAGCCAACTAGTTGATAGAGCTGGGTGATTAGAGATTCACCCATTTGACCGGGTACCTCAACAATTTGGTCTTCCATACCCTATCATGCTTCCTCTAGTGGAGTCTATTTACATGACTATTCGGGAAGCTCATAGGGGTCCTAGAGGGATCCTGGTTCGAAAATGGTTACTCTGGCATGCCTATTGTAGTTAGGCATGTGGTTTAGGCTCAGTGGGAACTGGTGCCCCTAGAGCACCTCTACTTCGGATTGTGGCCACTCTTGATCATAGTGGGGAGGAGGATGAGCCGATTGATTTGGACTCTAAATCTAAGGAGGATACTAGTAGTGATACAAAGGGGGAGTATGTCAGAGAGGAGGATGAGGAGGAAGTACCTTTTGTAACGCCTTGATTTTTGTAATTTATCATGGTAATTACTTTTCATAATATTGTAATTGCTGAAATGAAGATAAACATGTTAAGATATATCTTTGATCTTAAAGGAATGTGTTGCTAATCTGGACCCTTGTTTGTTGTAATTTGTTTACTTGGGACAGAAGTTATTATTGCTTGTGTGATTGCTAATGAGACAACAAACTTGTCGTATGCTTGATGAACTCTATTTGTTGATTGACAACACAGCTTGAATCAATTCCATTGATCCAAGGTATGTTGTGGCTTTCTTGTGATCACTTTGTCGATTTACTTCTAAACCAGACTGAAGGTTGATATAAAGGTTACAGCACCTGATTACAGGTATGAATATCTGGTACATAGATGCCAATGAAAAAGGTTTGATTCTCGAACCACACACCGTTGTAACGCTAGACCGCTTAAGGTGATAAGGGCCTGGATGCAAGTGGCACAGGTATGTGGAACTTAGGACTAAATGTCCTGCTTAATGTTGAATATGACTATCAGGCGAAAATACTTGATATGGAAGCTAGTTAATTAAATATTAGGGGATTAAACCCTAACCTACCCCTAAGTTTTATCTTATACCCTAACTACTATCCTATATGGATTTTAGATTTCATAAGGGAGAAAATAGATATAAATTCCATTAACCTATGAACTAGGCGAATGACCTAGATATGGACTATTAAAATCCTAAACTAATCCTAACCTAAGGAAGGGGATGCATAGACCCATGTGGATGGAAAGGATAAGAAGGGAAGGTAGGAAATTTAATGGGACAGTAAATGAAGTCCTTACAGGTTGCAGCGCCAAGTTTGGCGAGAACATGGGGAAAGTTGGAGGCGTCCAACTAGTTGTGAAACTAAACCATGATTGCATGCAAAAATTTGAAATTAGAAACTCGCCAACTTGAGTTGGTGGTGGTGTGAGGAAAAAGGAATGCATTCAATGGCATTGATCTTAGCGACCAGCTTGCCTTGGAAAGAGGATAGAGGAAAAAGGAAATTTGTTTGTTATTGTGTGCAATCAGATTTTAGTTGCTCTGCATTTTGTTCTTCCATGGTTCTGTCGAACCTGCTATTATTTTTGGTTATTATCTTTGTTCTTGGAGAAGCTAGGCTATTTTTGGAGCCTATGGAAGTTAGGGGACTGTTTGGAAAGCTTTACTATTGTTGCCGTAGAGAATAATAGCTCCTATGGGCACGGTTTTCTTCGAGCCACAAGAAAAATTAACAGGCATGTTAAGCCCTTCTCCTTAAACCGCTTGCTTTTGTTTAATCATCTCATTAAAACAACCTTGCTCTTATGATGGGGGTTTTGGTTATTTGATTTGGCTGTTATGCTGAGATGATTTTGAGATTGAGTCATTTTCTTTTGCTGTATGCGGTTTGAGCATTCTTTGCATAATGATTGAGTCGAATATACTACCCATGTTGAGTGGATTCGTTTCGACAGTATTAGGGATTCATTCTTTATTTTATGAGTTTGTGCTTATGAATACTTTAGCTGTGCATGTAGCAATTCTGAGTTCTGTGCATCCTTGTGAAAATAAGAGGATGAGATGATTTTTTTGTATGTCTGGTTGAACAGTCATTATATGGGTGAATACGACTTGAGTATTCTTGTGCGTTTGAAGAAAATGAGTGTTTTTTTCTTACTGCAACTATTAAGGAACTAGTTTCTCTTTTCTGTTGGAAATCTGAAGCTAATGGTAAGTGGATTTTATTGTGTATTATGGATTTGGTCTTATGTAAACAATACTGATAAGGAGATTGTTTTTCTGAATGTTGTACGTGAATGGTTTTTGTATAACCGTGAGAATAATAGATGGAACTATTGGGTGAGTTATTTTCTTAAGAGTATACAGACATATGGTATACGTTATATGATTGAATGGCTTTGAATGTGTGTTCCATATTGTAAAATATGTGAGCAGAGAACATTGGTTTTAAAAAGAAATTGTGTGATCCAAAGCGCATTAGTTGGATGAGAGAATAATTATTAAAACTTGAACGTGTGTTTGAATTATATAATTCATAACAGGAACGTTGTATAAAATTAATTTTTTTTTTCCCTTGTTCTAGTGTCTTAAAATGGGGATGTTACACCTTTAGAGGGAGTGGAGAGTGACCCTAAGTGGCATGATACTCAAGAGATCCTCAGAGCAATGTAGGAGGCGAGCATAGAGAGAGAGAGAAGCACTTCTCTTGGAGGAGACACTTAGAGAGGATGATGAGTCTGTGATTGAATAGTTTCATGCCTCTTAATTTGGTGAGGCTCCATAGCCACCAGCAGCACCTACAATAGTAGTCACCGATCCAACATGGATTCCTTGAGAATCGAGTATGTTTGATACTCCTTTCTTGATTTTGTCTATTGGTTTTGCATGTTATCTTATTATTCTCATTTTGAATTACATTCTGTGATCTTCTGGCTCATTATATCTCTCTTTTTTGTTCTTTTTTTACAACATCTGCACACGAGTGGTAAGAAATCATTTTTAGGTGTGTGTGGACACCCTATTGATCCCCTCGGGGAAGACTCGGGCTGAGTTGATTTGTGGATTCAACACAACCCTTATCCGCCGGCCGACATACCGACGTGTTCACTCCTGTTTGGAAGGTGGCAGAGATAATGACCTCCCTTCATACCAGGTAGTTGGATATGAGACTACTGAGTGCTTGATGAGGTAGAGCCATTCTCACAGTGAGGCTATGGGCAATGGGTGCCACCACAAGCACTCACACCATTTATTCCATTCTCAGTGCCATCACAGCCATAGTAGGAGCCCTAGACACGGTCGCACACCATCTGAGGGATCCCATAGGGATTGACAGGCCATTGAGCCTTTATTGCTTTGATACCATTTTTGACATTATATGATTTTTTTATATTTTGGGCTCATTGTGAGCATTTTGACCATGCCTAGTGCATGATGAAATTGTATGTAAACTTGATCTACTATGATATATACAGACTCTATTTTTGGTTTGGTATTCCATTGTATCCGAGTTGACTCTCTTTTGTCTTATCTCTCATGTGTACTCTAGATATTTAGAATTTCTAATTTTCTATTATTTTTAGAATGTATGAAATGGATGTGAAATGATAACAGAATGATTTCTTTTTGTATTTCATAATGCTGATATATGATGATGTGAACACAATGTGATCTTAAACTTAGCTTCTTTTGCAATATTTGGTACTTCATATTGTCTTGATAAAACAAGATGACACAATGGTATGATAAATATATGTACTTCACCCACTCCTAACCCCACACAACTAATGGGATGCAAGAGGATCAACACCAAGAGCTAGAAAGGTCACAAGTTATGAAATTTGTTGAATGGCAATGATGAGAGAAAGACAGAGGTTTGGCAGATCCAAACTAGGATGCCACAAATTTTCCCTACTCAAGCTACCTCATAGTTTAGAATGTTAATTTATTTTTAGTTTATCTAGACTTGGATCCATAGATGGCCACTTGGTTGACAAAATATGGTTTTTAGGTTTTAAACTCTCTTGGAATTTTGGACATCTAACTCACTTTGTTTTTATTTATGATTTCACAATGTTTGACTATTTTGTAACTTTCAAGTTTATCAAAGAGACCCCCTACACCTTGCCCCATGCTCAAGTAGGGAGTGTGGACTTATCACCATGGGTAAGGCATATACGAGTAAGGAATTTACTACCTTTCCCAACCCTACATCACTAGTAAGAGACACAGCTCAACAACAAAGGTTGGTAGGGAGAGAAATGTGTAAAAATAAAATTTTCTATGAATTTGAATTTGATTTAATTTTTGGGGAAAATGTTTAGAATGCTCTTATTTCCAAGGATATGTATATGGGATAGATGTGACACCATGAAGCTTCCAGATTAGACAATGAACAAAATAAACCTAACCTAAGAAGAGACCAAAAGTAGAACCAAGTATGCAGGCCTTAGTATGGCTATTGTCAAAACTTTGTCTTATCTTGTTTGGAATGATAAGTGATTCGAAACAATTGATGATATTATGAAGGTTTGAGGAGACATGATTTGAATGTTTTGCCAATATTTTCAGAAGTTAGGAATTGCTATAAGAATAAGCTCCTTGATCACACTTTTTATAAAGTGAACGAAAAAATGAAAATTCAATGAAAATGCAATAATGTACATATGAAAATGCTGATGGATCATACATAGTATTTCTTTAGGTGAAGATATTTTATAGTTTCACTAAACTCCTCACATTTTAGTGTACACAAGCAAAATGTGCCATTTTTGTAGTCTTCCACTACTCGATATGGACCTAACCACCTAGGTTTGAACTTTATTCCCTCACCAATCTTCTTGTCTATTCGGCTATCGAGTCTTAATACCAAATCTCCTTCATAGATCTCACATTTGTAAACCTTCTTGTTATATTGCCAAGCCATCCAGTCAGCATAAAAGCTATGTCGTTTCTCGACATTCAATCTAACCTCATCGAGACTTTCTAACTGGGAGAATCATGCTTCTCGATAACCCTCCTCTCCTAGGATCCTGTGTAGTGAAATGCAGAGACTAGGTATTTCGACTTCAAGTGGCAGAACCGCCTCAGCACCAAATACTAAGGAAAAGGAGGTTGCCCTCATTGGTGTTATAACCAATGTTTGGTAGGCCCACAAAGCCAGAAAAAGCTTTAGGTGTCAATATCATTTATTCTCGTTAACTGTTTTGATAAGGATGACCTTTAATGTCTTATTTTTAGCCTTAGCTTGTCCATTAGCCTGAGGATAGTAGAGAGAAGCCGTGTGATGATTTATTCTAAACTTTGTACACAACTCACGTACTTCATCATTGTTCCATTATCAGAAATAATGACTTGTGGTACCCCATACCTACAAATGATATGGTTCAAGATGAACTTAACAATTACAGAACCAGGTATGGTGGTAAGAAGCATGGCTTCTACCCACTTGGTAAAGTATTCTATGGCTGTGATTATGAAGTTGTGGCCATCCATTGATGATGGAGAGAATTTCCCTATCAAATCTAGGCCCCATGTGGAGAAGGGCCATGGGGTTGCGATTGGTTGCAAAGCTTGTGCCGGTATATGGATCTCATGAGAGAAATCTTGGCATTTGTGACACATGCGCAAAAATTCCATTGCATCATGTTCTAGAGTGGGCCAAAAATAGCCCATCTGATGTATCTTTCAGCGGTGGCATGGCTGCCAAAGTGACCTCCACATACCCCGTTATGTGACTCATAAAGAATCTTTTAGATTCTTTGGCATCAACACATCTCAACAACATCTCGTCAAAGGCTGCAATAGAGCACCTACTCCAAAATAACGTATTTAGTAATAATGATACATAATCACCTTCTTTTTTGTGATGTTTCCCCTTCTGGGTATGTGTGGTCCATGATGAAATTGACAATGTCAGTATACCAAGGACATACAGAGATAGGGGGCCTAGTTTCGACAAAGTATACGCACTCATCAAGAAAGTCTAGATCTACCAAGTCACCCCCATCTAATGGGTTGTCAGCCAACCAGTCTGCAATGATTTTTCCCTTAATGATTTATAGTTTACAAATGTTAATTAAAACTCATCCATTAAGGTTATGAAATGCCCGACCTTTTTAGACAAGGATCCCTGCATGAGGAATGTTCGTAAGTGGTCTGTCTTAACAACAACCCTTATTTCTTGATTCAACATATAGTGCCTTAAACATTTTTTTACGAAGACTATGGCAAGACATTCCTTTTCTTCCTATGTATAATGTATCTCATAATCAAGAAACGTCTGACTAACGAAGTAAACTACTCATTCTCATTTTTCGTCATCCTCTTGAGCAAGCATGCAGGCTAGCAAGACATTTGTAGCTTGTGAATGAAAAATCAACGGGTGATCTGATTTAGGTGGCATCAACATGGGAGCAGATAAAAAAATCACTTAATTTCCTCGAAGGCTTCGTTTCACTCCTCCATCCAATCAATGCTATAATCCTTTTTCAACAAATTGTTGATGGGATAAACAACATAGGTCAAATCAAGGATGAACGTTTGGATTGCACCAAGTTTCCTAAGAAAATATCTAATACTAGAATCATATGATGGTTGAACCATTTCTAACATAGCCCAAATCTTGGCTGAGTTGACATCAATCCCTCAGGAAGATATAATGTAACCCAGAAGCTTTCCTCCTGTTACACCAAATACACATTTCTCTATATTTAATGTGGCGCCATATCTGATTAAGTGCGAAAGAATGATATGAAGCACTTCTGGGTGATCACAGCGCTTCCTGGCCTTGGCCAACAGGTCATCCATGTATGACTCCACAATCTTATGAATAATATCATGGAATATGTATGTCATTTCTCGTTGGTATGTGGCGCCAGCATTCTTAATACCGAATGGCATGACCGCATAGTAGTAGATTCCCAAGGAGTTATAAATGTAGTTTTAGCTTGATCCTCTTTGGAGATTTTGATTTGATTATATCCTGAAAAACCATCCATGAGAGACAACAATTCAAATCCAAGTTGTCACGTCAACAATAACATCAATGGATGGTAATGGGAAATCATCTTTGGGGCAAGCTTTGTTAATGTCCCGAAAGTATATGTAGATACAAATATTCCGATTCTTTTTAAGGACAAGGATGATATTAGATATCCATTGTGAATAATCAACTGGCTTAAGGAATCCCACTTGAAGAAGTTTCATTACTTCTTTTACCATGAGGGCCACTTTTGGCTTCATGGGTCTCAACTTTGCTTGATCGACTTTACATCCGGTTTGGTGATGAGATTGCAGACCGTGATATGTAGTGCAATCCCTGTCATTTCTTTGTAACTAAAAAAAAAAAAAAGACTTTTGACATTCTTTGAGGATCTGAGTATGTATTTCCACTTCCTCTAGAGTTAGAGAGGATCCTAATTTCAAAATATTTGGTTGTTCTTTTGTTCCTATGTTTATATCAATCGTTCCTAGATTAAGGAGGTGTTTCCCTCCTCAAACTCAAGTGGGGCCAGAGGTAACTCTAAATATCCTTCTTCTTCTACCTCATAGATCTCAAGATCCCTTCCCAGGGAAGATTCGATCATGGGATTCACAAAATAAGAAGAGGAACGCGAAATCAAGGAAAGGTCTATCTCGTGGTAGGTAAGATGCAATTCTGCCAAAGCGTTTAAATAACTCAAAGTTGATTCATCACTATTAACATGCTCTAAACTATTGGGTTGACTCTTGGTTTCCACATATGTCAACATTGGGGTTGTTGGTGCTTTACGAATCAAGGGTTTAACATGAACTGAAATCGTGAAGTTGGTATCTTCCAAGTCACTACTTGGGGTAAAGCGTGAAGTAGAAGTTGCTATAGAATCTACGAGAAGGTTTTGTTCAAGTGGAAATACCTCAATTGAGATGAAATCAAACTCTTTTGTCAGACCTAACACTTGTTGTTTTATAGATTTGTACATGCTCAACTCTAGTCTCATATACTTCAGATATTTGATTTACGACTAGTTGTGAATCACCCAACACCCTAATATTGAGGATGCCCATCCTCTTAGCTATAATGAGGCCTAGTAGGAGAGCCTCATATTCAGCCCCATTGTTTGTGCATTCAAAATTCAACTTGAAAGAGAAAGGTAGAATCCTTCCTTTGGGTGAAGTAAGGATCGCGCTTGCCCGGCACCAAAGCGACACTTGGCTCCATCGAAATGGATAGTCCAAAACTACTTGGGAAGATGGACGTTGAGTCCTCCTTTTACCTTCCCCCTTTACCTTAGTTACCTCAACCATGCAAACCTCATATGATGGAAGGGAACCAAGTCCCAAGGCATGTCCCATACCCATAGAATCAAAGGGGAGGAGAATAGGAAAATCCTTCTCTAATAGCTTGACAATATTTTCTGTGGTTCCAGGTGACACCGTCTTTACAACAATGTTTTCATCCTTAACTTCGGAATGCCTTCGATTAAACTAGTGACTTCCAACTTTGTTATGGGAACCAATTTTTCTTCGAACTGTACTTGTGCTTGCATCTTTGTTTAACTGGTTCGTACGTAGCTCAAATTCAGAGTGGACCCCTGGCCTTTTCTTTAAGTTGGCCAAATGTATATGAAAGGGTTTTGGGTCACCTTGTGCCATAAAGAATTTCCCTAAATGTAGAAATATGACCTCATGGAACAGAGTAGAGGGGATTGCCTTCATGCAGTGAATCCAAGGATGGTCAAGGATAATATTATAGTCGGTTTCTGGTCTATAATATAAAGCTTATTCAGTACTGTCTTGGGCCCAAGAGTAACCGATAATACTATGGTTTCGATTGAGGTTTCCTTGAGGCTATCATAGCCCCTCAGTGTGTCTCACGTCGAAGATAAATTGGTCTACCCATATCCTAACTTTTGAAGAAAAGAGAAGGGGACTATGTTAACTACTGCCCCATCATCAATCATTGTGCATTTCACGTAGTTTTTATAGATCCAAACTTGTAAAAACAAGGCCGAATCACCTCTATGAGCTATTTCAACATCTGCAAGAATCTTTCTTATGTCAAATACAAGCCCAATGTCCCTTTTGGGTTACCCTAGAGGGAAAACATCAAAGTCTATGTGATTTATCTGTGCCTCTGATGGAGGGGTAATGTTAACCAAATGGCTGATACCTAGCACTTCCAAAAGAGCAGATCAATGAGCTAGGGAATTCTTCGGTAGATCTAAAAAGGAAATGTGTGAAAAGGTCTTGGTTAGATCAATGATAAAATCATAAGCCCCTACTAGCTTGCTTAGCATGTCATGAGAATTATCTGACACAACTGGATAAATCGGGATTGGCTACGAAGAATAGTCTTTAGCTCTTGTTGTGGTGTTAATTTGGGGTTCAACGTCTAACTCAACCAAGCCTATGATCTTCATTTGCTGATGACCATCCAAAGGAGGTGCCACTTGTGGGTTTGACAAAGTTGAGGCTTCACGATCATGAGTCCCTATTACAATACCTTTATTCAAACCATTGGGATCTAGTCTACCATCCTTTGGACGCATGGGGAGAGGATCATTGAAGATCCCCAATGGTGTGTTCTGTGGAGATATTGGTCCCATGTATGCATTTTGAGTAGGTGGTGCTATTGGGTTTGCCAAAAACATGTCAACAAATAACTGTCTTTGGTCCTCTGGAAAATGTTGTAAAAACTTATTACAATCACAAAAATTCTTGCATCATGCCCACGAACCCTATGGAAGCCACAATATAAGTCATGGTCGTAATATTGAGGCCTTTGGTTTATTCCTTGTTGTGGTCTGAAACTACAGTTATTGTTTTGTTGTTGATTGTTATAATTAAAATTTTGGAACCCTTGCCCCTGGTTTTAGAATTGGTTGGGGTATTGACTAGGGTTTGGGGTCGGTGTTTGTCTCTATTGATGAGGTTGTTGTTGTTGTTGAGGATGATTAAAATCCACAACATTTACCGAAGGTGAGAAATTTTATTCCTCTGATTATTGCCATTATTGTTATTGTTATTTGGAGCACCTGTGTTGATAGGATTAACAACATTAGGATTTTTGGGCTAGTCAGTCACACCATCGGTCGTGACTCCATGATTCTTATTAAGGATCTTTGGTCCTTGATTTTTATTTGTGTTGTTGGAGTAACCGGGAGTGCTTTGAGCAGGAGTGACTAACTTCCCATTTTCTCCATAGGTCTTATGACCACTGTCAATGGCCGCTTGGTCAATCTAAAGAGCACCCTCTAGCACCTCTTCATAGCTCCTTAGCAAGAATTTTTGAACCTCTTCCTTCGTCTCTCTGTTGAGAGAGTGAAGGAAAAAATCACAAAGTTCTGTTTGATCCATGTTTGGAGCACTTGCGGAAGAGTAGAGAACATGTCACCACCTTTGAATGAAGTGGGCTGCAGATTCGTTATGTTCTTATTTGATATGAAGGAATTCCCTAATTCTTGTTCGCAAAAGCTTTTTCATATCAAAATATTTGATAAACTTTGATACAAGTTGTTTGAACGAGTGTATTTAATCCTTTGGTATCCTATAATACTATTTGATAGCAATACCTTCTAGTGTCTTAGGGAAAATCTTTGCAACGACTACATCCCATGGGAGTAGCTCTCAAATGGCCATTGCATAAGCTTTGATATGGGCTTTAGGATCACCCTCCCCTTTGAACTTTGGGAGATCAGGAAAGGTATCATGAGCATGACTTCCCAAATGGAGAAATCTAGGGGTTCCTTGAGATATTCAGAATAAGTCCCCATTGCATATGTTTCCACCATTGAAGACCCTTGTTGAGGGAGTAAAGGTTGTATTGGTTGCTGAAACGGCATGGCATAGGCATTTTTCGGGGCATATGGCATCCCTTGTGGATAACCATAAGGACCCGAATAGGTGTACACATCTCCTTGTGGCATTTTAGAGTATGTGTGCATATAGGGGGGTTGGCCACTTTGATACGGAGCTGAAGGCATGAAGCTAGGGAGCATCACATTTCCACCTAGTATAGCATTTCAAAACACACGTATGGTTGGTACCTATTGTAGGTATCCATATGTGACTTGAGGAGGCATACCCAAGGTACCTATCCCAATTAAAAAATCCCCAGGGTTCTGAGCATTCATGTAGCTGGAGGATTACATGCGGTTGGTATTTTCCCATAGTTACGTGGGTAGGAAGAAGTTCATGCTTTCCCCGCATATGAATTTCATGTATTTTGGGTAAGCTCTAACTCCCTAACTTTATCAACTAAAGATGAAATGACATCACCCGTTGGACGGGTCGGTACCTTGCTTAGGTTCCTTTGGTTGAACGGTTGGAGGTTGTTGACGAATATGGGATCCTGCTATGAACTGTTCATGATGCTTCCACCCCTCATTGGTTATATTGTCATTTGGTGGTGGGGTAGCATTATTTTTTTGAAGTAGGACATCACCTTGTCCTTACAACCTATCAAAATATTGGTTCATGTGTTGGAATTGTTGTTCACTCCTAGCGTACCATGCTAAATACTCCTCATCAAGATGGGGAGTTGATTGGATTACATGGTAATGGGATGTTGAAACAATACCCAAGGAGATGAACTCGTTTCACTAGTGAACGTCATGTTATTTGAACTTGATTGTTTGAGGGGATAAGTTTGAGTGACCTGATCTAGTTCTTCAATGCGTACAAAAGAACCAACATTGGTTCCCTGAAGCTAGAGGGTTTTGAGTGGATGAGCAGTTGTCTACCCATGTTGAAAGTGAAGGTGATTGTTGTGGTATACTTGATTGGTAATGGTACATGTCAAAACCTAAGATAGGTCGATTTGTACTTGTCATGTCCCAACATCTTCGAGGGGTATAAACATACCCATAGAATAAAAGGATAGACAAATAAATTGGAAACATTTAGAGACCATCTCTTCACGTCGGGTTCACCAATTTTGTACGATAGAAAATAAGCATGTGACCTTCTTCACACTTGAATTCCTGAGGTCTTTCCGAGATAGACGATGTGGAGATGAGATGAAAGTGAAAATGATGATAGTGATTAAGCTAATTGGGAAACCTTATGTCTTCGCGACGTAACACTAGAATCTACAAATTTAAGGCAAACAATTATCTCCTAAATTGAAGGGGTTTGATGGTATGGTTCGATATAATAGCTACTCGAAGACTCCAATAAATGTCTAGTTCGCCAAGATTCTATTAATTGGTTGTAGATAACATGGAAAGTATCTTGCAGGTGCCTTGTATGGGTTTCTAGACAAGGTCATGGAAATGAAGACAAGAGGTGTAGTGGGGCTATAGAGACTATGGGTGATTTTATGGTCTTTTCCATAAATTCTTATCCCTGATTGGCTACTATGTTCAAAAATGAAATATGTGTAATAATATGAGGGTGAAGTGGTGAAGATATGAATACCAATGTGCGTAAACTAGTGTCAATATCTAAATGACTAGTAGGTCCATTTGGTTGCGGGACTTGTGGGTCACAACCAAAGACTCGTTGAGGTATAGAACCTTGTATGGTCATGCATGCAATCAGATCCTATTTCGGGAGTAGTCCAAAATTTGTAGGCTTGATTAACGGTAATGTTCAATGTATCTAGCTGTCTTATTTTCTTAGCACATGTGGCGGGTGTACGTAATCATCGTTAAGCACAAACTTGTGTCAACGCGTCGGTTATTATCTCGGCCCATTTGGTTGTGGGACATGGGGATCATAAATGTAAGTATTTTCTGTTATGGAACGCGTTGATGGTCATGCAAGATGAATTGATTTACTTTCAGTAAATAAACTATCTATCAAAGGAGATCTAACCTATATTTTTGGTGTTTTCTCAATATATCAAAATAAATCAGTAAAACAAGTTAATGTAAGGAAAGTAAATGTTTTTGTTATTTTCTAAATTTTCAGATAATTAATCTAATCTAACAAAAAAAATAAATACAAATAATTAGCTATATGTAGCTAACTATTTGTGCGAGATGTGTGAATATAAATCTAAAACATATTCTAATTCAATCAAAAATCCAACCCTACGAGAAGTGAAGAACAAATCATAACCCTAACAAAGCTATTGTTCCCCACAACTTCCTGGTAATGTTGAAGAGACAACTTACTATTGATTGAATCTACTTGAAATTATCTAGCTAATTAAAATGCCAATTGTTTCTCCACTCTATTTTATATGCAATTGAAATTAACAATTCGTGATCGATAATTTGATGAAAAAGCAAAAAAATACACAACTCCGACACGGAAGAGAAAGAACCTTCGCAAATCTAGTAGTATCGTATCATCCCCCGGGTTCTTTCCTTTCATTATCTCGAGTGTTCATGTGAGTCCAAATGACTGGGAATTCGAAGAACAACAACAAGAGGATGGTGCTTGAGCAATGGCAACTTGGAAGCAATCTGGACACAATGCAAGTAGAAGAGAGATAACACAAGATATCTAAGCTTGGCTATGCAATTCCTATAAAGATTATGGCAACACAACAATACAAGATACACAAAACTCTCAAGCCCTTTATTTTAATACAAACATGGAATATATAGGAATGGAGGATAGGAGGTTACTTCATGCACAAGGAAAGAAGAGGTAGTTCCAACTAATTAAATCTTGTTAAAAATAAAATAAGTAAAGAGAACCAAGCACACAAAGCTATTTTTAACCAATTTGGCTCATGAACGCATGTAAAAATAAAATTTAAGTGAACCTTCGCATGTTTAAAATATGCGTGAATAATATGGAAAAAGCAGGTAAGAACGCCACCTGCTTGGGCAGCGGTCTTGCATGAAGGCCAAAACAAGCGCATTATGAAGCAGGAGATGGAAAAATACATGTAAAAGCTAAGTAAGGTTATCTAGTCTACAAATATATACCGCAAATGGGTTTTGGAACTTGAACACCTTCTTGAAAGGATTTTGAATCATCATTAGGGATTCTTGTAACCATTTTCCCGACAATGTAACATGTGTAATTTTGGGTGCATACAATGGCCTTGAAGCATCCAGGGGGCATGGAGTCAGCTAGATAACATGAAATATGATATAAAACTTCAAGAGAAAACCCTTGAATTTTCTTGAGGAATTACTTGGAACTGAAGTTGTTCTTTTCCTTTCTCAAATTGACCATTCAAATCATAAAACATTTTCCAAACAAGGTTTTATGTGAGTGGAAAATTGTTTTGAATCTAAAAATTTCACCTCTTTCCTCTACAAATGATCTAATGAGACAAAAAGACGAACCTTTAAAGCTATCCCAAATATGATTATTTTCTAAGTATGAACAACTGAAGAACCGATTTCTTGACAAATGAAACATTTCAGAGTATTATAACACTTTCTATCGATGGAGTGCAATTGGAACTTCCCGAAAAGAATTACTTTCCCCATGAACACCGCCTTGTCTAAAATGGACTGTCAAGAGAAACAAACAATGCAAAAATATATACAAAGAGAAAGATCATACATGTCTCTATTGAAACATGTAGAGTGTGCACAAGCACTTATTCTTATGAAAACAAACATATCTACTCTACTCTAACAAGAGAAATGGGGAACAAAAAAATCCTACAATTGGAAGGAGAAGTAGCTTCCCTTCCTCAAAATTTTAGACCATGAATTTGATTTAGTACTAGACATGGCCTTTTCAAGAGTGAAAAAATAACATGGAGCTATTTTATCACCCAATTCATCAAGGTTTCAATAGGAAATAAAATGAATACCTCTTTTAGTTTCTCGTATTTGGATTTGATTTATATTGCAGCTGATCCTTGGTACTTTGATGATCATACTCATGCTCTAAAGTGATCATGACTGGTTTTGAATTCTTCCTTGGCTCTAAATAATCCATATATTTAATTGGGCACATTCGATACTCTAAAAACAACTCTTCCTCCTTCAAAACAACATCCTCTAAGTATGTATGCCTTCATTTTAAAATGGTTTCCCCCTTATTCACTTTATGCAATTTCATCTTCCCAATTAGATTCAAACCATTCTTCAACAGTTCTAAAATCATCAAACATGATGAGACTTGTTGGGGATGAAACATATGTGAGGGGCTTCGATTTTTGCAGACCGTTAGATATAGAAGATGTGGAAGAATATGGAATAATGGGAGCGTGGGGATGGACTTAATTTTACCATCATAAATGAGACTCTTCTTAGCTATTATGGAAATGTCAAATGCTTGAGGAAGAGTGCTACCTCCTAGATCTTGGATCAATATAGATAAATTAGAATCAAGGGCCTTCAAATAAAATAAGAATGCCATACCTTGTGAGGGTCTGAATATTTGAGGAATTCTATGCTAAGTCCTCTCAAATCGGATGTTGAAGTCCGACATATACTTTTATGAAGCCCATTGTATTGTTCTAAGATGTTATGTGAATACAATGACATAAAAATTATCCTTGAACCAAGTACACAATTATTCTCCTAGCCGATTCTAAGTAGAAATGGATTGTGGAGCCAAACTACTTAACCAATATTTTTCTTTACCTTTGAATGATAAAGCAAGAAGTCTGAGGTAAACATTTTCTTCAATGGCATTGTGAATGACACAGTGGTTGGCTATGTCTTGGATATGATCAATAGGAGATTGATCTCCATTTCCATGAAAGAGAGGCAAGTTTATCAGGGATGTTTTGGGGAAATCATCCCATTTATGTAAATGGAGGGGAGAAGAACTGAAATGAGGGAATGATAAAGCTCCACGAATATCCATGAATGAAGTGGAAAAATCAAATGAATGAAATGGTGAAAGGAAAGGAGGAAATGAATGAAAGAAAAGGTTTGAAAATGAGAAAATATATTGGTTATATTAGTGGAGTCAACAGATGTGCTTGAACATGCCTCTTTACGGATTTTTGGGACTATATTTCTCTCGTAGTAAGGTCACATTTCCACATTAATATGCATCCTTCTCTATGAGTTTCCAATCCCCAACTACTTCATAGTTTCACAAAGTAGAAATCTCGTCTCGCACTCTATTTTCCTTCACTTACCTTAGTTTTGTGGACTTTCAATACTTCTATGCTTCATTTATTTGCGGGAATTTTTTTCTTGACTTGCGAGTGTATGAACCCCAATTACTTTGTAGTCGACGGGGGTAAAATCATCGCATTAATCCCCTCACATACTTCATGGGTTTTGAGGATACAACTAATTTTCTCAAACATGTGAGTGCACTTTGATTTACAAGTAATGTCGGGTCACATTTACAGGATACTCTCCATCTTTACAGGTTTTAGGAGGTTCTTAACTCAAAATTTGAGCTAGATTTTACTTCGCATCTTTATCGATTCATAACCCCACATCGATTCCTTTTTACTTTGTTGTTTTGTGTCATCTGGGGATGGATTTACTTTGAACCTTTACCGACCACTACTCACAGTCAAAACAAGTCATTTTCTCGCATACTCCCTTTTACCTTACAATATCTCAAGCCTTTGTTGTTTTAAGATCTCCTTTTATTGTTGCAGAAAGCCTCCAAAGGCTAAAATCTTCACCAAGAGAACATCGAACTTGATTAAGTGAAGTGGTAAGGTTCTTCAAAATTTTCCCACCGGATGTGCAAAAATCATTATAAAAAAAGTATCACCCTAGGATTTTCACATTACAAATTTCTACTTTTTGCTAACATGGGACCATCTCCAAGTGCGGGGCTTGAATCTTGAGATGGACCTCTAGAGAAGGCTGACTTTCTCTACCTAAATATAATGCTAAAATACTCCTAGAAGGGAAAATGTAGCTAACTAATCCTAAAGTAACCATGCCAAGGGACTAGGGAGAGAGAGAGATAGAGGGTTATAGAGAAGCATGGAAATGAAATCCTATAATCAAAGAGGTGATAACACTAGAAAAGGGGGTTGAGACACTCTCAAATGGATGAAAATGGGAGAAAATGGAGATGGAGAGGGTGAAAAAGAACCACAAACAACAACAACACTCAATACACCAATTTCATAAGCACAACATCATTCAAGTTTGCAATGAGAACAAAATATGCACAACCATACCTGCAAATGTGATAGAGAGGAAAGAGAATGCAATAAAAAAACTAGGGAAGTGAAATAACCACAAAACTTAAATTTTATTACTCTATAAGTTGCACAGACCATTACATTGAGAAAGGGAGGAAATATTCATCATTACAATGCCCAAAAATGAGGCTTGGAACTCTAACATCCACCCAACAGTTGAGAAGAAGAGAGTAACATTTCAAAAATGTCCAACAACTAAAAATGAGCTCTCTTTACATTATCTAGAAGAAATAATGAGAGATAGAAGAGGGAACTTGAATTTGGGCTTCACTAACCAACAAAAGTCATTAAATGGCCCATAACATGTTCTTCTAGAGTTGAAGATTTTTCCTTATTTTTTGTCCACCAACTCCATCTAATTCTTTTATTTTATGATTTCGTGATGAAGATCTTGGATTTATAAATCCAAAAACTAATTTTTTTTTAGATTTGGTTCTATGGGGAGTGAGTTATGGGAATGCGGGTTTTCAGAATTGCTCTTCTTGGAGAACCAAGCCACACTTACTTCAAGCTCCATTGAGATCAAAACCCACATAACTCACCTTTCATTTTCCTTTGTCTTGGGATTTCGATATGAATTTACTAATGATTTTGTGAACACCACCTACTTCTTAGTTTGATCTCTCCCAAACCATGCACTACTCCCTTTTTGATCTTCTTCATTGTAATAATTTTATATTGCTTTGTTGTCAGAGAGAAATAAACTCACATGACTTACAGCTAGCATGAGTCGTTTCCCCTCATCACTCTCTCCATCGCCTTCTTCATGAAATTTTGGATGTGATTTTATTCTAGTTTTTGCTTGAGAATTGCTTCTAAGTAGTCCCACATTGAATCCCCACATAAATCCTCACTCTGACCCTTACTTTGCGGGTTCCCGAGATGTTCTTTGCTTAGTTAATTTTAGAAGTAAAGAAACAATGTTTTACTTGAGTTAGTCACCTTCTCCTATTATATGGGGGTTTATACTTGGACATTACTACCTTGGTTTAACTACATTGTAGATTTTCGAGTAGTTCTACTCATGATTAACTTTACTTTGCGGTTGTGGCACATCAAATCTCCACATTACTCCAAAATTCAATTTTTCCCATTTTTCAACTTGTTAGGATTTTTACTGAATTGAATAGTTAGGAAAAAATGGATAAGTGTCATAAAAAAAGTACAAGTGACCCTAAGCATGAAAATACATGAATTTTACACATTCACCATTAAATCTCCATGAAGTTTCCCAAGTACAATTTTTCAAGTTTACCAATTTTTCCACGGGAAAAAAATTGGATAACATGCCCTTCCCGGTTCACTTTGAAGTTACTAATGAGGCTCTTGGTGTACCATTGCAACCTTAAAAATTGCAAAAGCTCTAAACATGTAGATAAATGAGGATCATTGCATTCGGTTGTAACATTCTTCCTTAAGGTATTGGATGCCATTAGTGTTTACAAACAATTTCTCTTCTCCTCTAATTCCAATATGTTTCTCGTTCACATCTACCTAATTTTTTTATGTTCATCCCCCTTTTTATTTGTTTTCATGTCCTCATCCTCCCAATCTGAATCATACCAATCATCCATGGATATGTAATTTTCATCCTCGATATAATTAGTAGCAGTAAGAAGCATAAAAAAAAGGGTGTTGATTTTTGCATGCTTGGGAAGAGATGGTTGTTGCTCAAGAAATATGATTTGATCAATTGGAGAAGAAAAAAATCCTCCAAAACATACCCCTAAGTTTTTTTATCTTTCCTCTCCAAAACAACTACATGATTTTGAATAAAATTTTGTTTTTGGAGTATTGTATGGTTTGTTCCTTCTCTCCATGGAAACAACAAGATTTATACTCTACCAAAATTTTATGATAATTTGGTTTAGTGAGTTTTGGATAGAGCATGGGGGAATTATTTGAGATACCACAATTTCTAAGAACATTTGTGCAGGGTTTGAGGATGTTGGGACATACCTGGGTGAAGATGAGAGGAGTTTTGAAAATAATAAGGAGTTCTTTGGACATGATAAACTTGTGGAACATCAAATGAAAGAAAAGGAAGAAAAAAATTCTGCCTTTGGAAAGGAACAATGGTTTTTTCATTCGTAAATAAGGGGAAGGAAGAATTTGAGATGGTTAGGGAAGAATAAGAGCAAAGGGAATGGGTATCTTTTGTCTATCCTGAATGATCATCTTCTTAGTTTGTGATACAATGGGAAAATATTGATGAATACTGCTACCTCATAGGAATTGAATTAACACAACTAAATCAATGTCAAAGGAAATCAAATAATACAATAATTCCATACCTTGTGATATTTTGAATTCATGAGGAATTCTATACCTCCTTGTAAATCTAATGTTGAAATTAGAGATAAACTCCATTGGAGACCATTGTATTTTTCCTGGGTGTTCCATAAAAAATAATATCTCGTATTCTTCTTCAACCAATTTTCTAATTTTTATCCCATCTGATCCCACGTGGAAATAGATTATGGAGCCAAATTGATGTACCAATATTTTTCTTTTCCTTCAAAAGATGAAACAAATCTAAGGAAAATATTTTCTTCTCTAATGTTATGAATGGAACAGTGGTTTGCAACATCTTGAATGTGATCAATGGGAGATTGATATTTCAATGGAAAAGAGGTAAGTTTCTCAGGGATATCATCCCAATGCTGCAAATGGAGGGGGATATAATTGAAATGAGAGAATGGAAGATCTCTTTAGAGATCCATAAGAAAATGGGGGCATGTAAATAAATGTATGGATGGAGGAAAAGGTTTAAAACTTGATAAAATGATTTTTTTAATCATTAGAGTCACCAAACATATTAAAATATGCCTCTAAAGGATGGATACTACCAAAAACATCATCCATGCTGGTATGAAGTTATAGATCACTTCAATCTTCTCCCACCGGGCGTGCCAAAACTATGGACCTCAAAATTCCACCTACACCTGAATTAGGAAGATCCAAGGATTTGAGGAAACATGGGACTATCTCCAAGTTACATGAATTTATGTTGAGATAAACCTCTAGAAAAGGTTGGCTTCTCTATCTAATCCTTATGCTAAAACTACTCCTAAATAAGGAAATATAACTATCTAATTCTAGTCTAACAATCCAAGGGACTAGGAAGATAAAAAAAAGGGTAGAAAGATACATGGAAAGGGAAATACTAAGATAAAAAGGGTAGAAAGATACATGGAAATGGAAATACTAAGATAAAAGGTGATAGCACAAAAAATAAGGGTTTATCACTCTCCACAAAGGGAAAGAAAGAGACAAAACATGGGAGAGAGGGAAGACATAAGTGCCACAAACCAGAACTATATTTATCTACCTTTCTCATGCATCGACAACATAGAAAAATGAAAGCTTCAAGTAAGAAGCATACACAATATACCAAATGAAGAAAAGAGAGGAAAGAATACAATAAATATAAGAAAAGGAAGAGAAATAGACACAAATCCCAATTTTATTACGTAAAGGTATGCACAAACCATTACAATATTGGAAGGACTAAAAATTACATTACAGAGGCCAAATTAAAGGTATTAAACTCATGGGAATTTGGACACCATTTGGCATGATGCAATTACAATAGAGAGGATCCTCTTAATATGTTTATATTTACAATATATAGAAGAATAAAGATAAAGAAGAGGGAAAAATATAGAAGGCATGTTTTCCTATCCAACCACCAATAATAAGCATTAAACCAAACAACTACAAAAACATTACTTCATGAAAACTTCCCTACAGATGAAGGAAAAGAGCCCATACTTCAGTAAATTCTAGTGGTTGAGTTGTTTACAAATGTGATTAATGAAAAAAATGAATTTCTTGTTTTTCACCAACTAAATCTCCTAAAATCTTATTTTGATGATTTCATGATGAAGGGATCAAGGATATATTTCCAATGATAATTATTTCATCAAATTCAGAGCTATGTGGAGGAAGTTATGGAAATTTAAAGTTTTACATGTCATGATGCATAGGAATGTGACACATGGCATCATTTAATTGGTCACTAATATTTCCCTATCCATGTGTGTATCTATGTGTTTATTCTCCCTATCCTCTATGTGTCTCCCTTTGGTTTGTTTGTGGGTTGGTAAATTATTTTCATTAAACATGTTGAGTGTATAAATTATTTTCCCCACCATGGACCTGAAAGTTTCTTGAATTCTAGCTTATTCAATGGGCTTAAGTTCACCACAACACATTGCTTTGAATTTTTCTCAAATGATGACACATTTCCAAACTTCAGCCACTCCTTTCCTTGCCACATACCCGCTTAATTTCCCACCACGGATCCACTACCTCAAACTTTGAATCTACTTGACTGAGCCTGCACTCCAACACTTTATATAATGTGATTAATTCCGCATGTTTGAGTTTTTCAAATCCCAAATGCCATGAAGAATCCCAAAATGATGAAATGTGGGCCTTTTTAGGTTGCCTACAATTAAATTTAATGGATGTTTAAACATGCGTGGAAATTTTAAATGGCTAAGTCCATTTTGAATGGGGAATTTATTCAAATTTATAGGGGGAATTTGTATAACATGCCCTTAGAGAAAGTGTGAGATACTTGTCTAGATAGTGTCAGG
Organism: Taxus wallichiana var. yunnanensis; assembly: GCA_018340775.1. Taxonomy (NCBI): domain Eukaryota; kingdom Viridiplantae; phylum Streptophyta; class Pinopsida; order Cupressales; family Taxaceae; genus Taxus; species Taxus wallichiana. Next base: position 65,735,817 of record CM031234.1, read on the forward strand.
AGACCACCAAACTCAATGAAAGTAGTTCTCTTCCTTTTGAACCATTCTCTTGATATTTGGATTACTATTGCAGTCCTCTCCATATCACCTTAATTGTTGGTATTCCATGGAGTCAAAGGAAGGGGTGAATATTGTATTACTTGGTACTCGAGATCAAACAAGTCTAACCCATCATATTTTATCCCCTCAATGAACCAATAAAATTTGATATACCTCATCTAGTATACCATCATACACATATAGTACCTTTGCTATACCTCAAATTCATCTATGAAATTTTCCTATTAATCTTCAATTTGGGGTACATGGTGTAAACCTAGAAAGGTGAAGGTATTTGGATTTATCTTGATATCAAAGTTAGACCTAGATGTGTAGGAGTAAAGACTAAAGGTAGTAAAGGATGATTCAATATTCACCACATACATTCCACTCTTGCATGAATATATTCCCAAAGAGATGGGAAATGACACACATTTCCTTTTTTATTCTTACACTTGACATGAACATTAGCTAATTGTCTGCCCAGTAACTCAAACTTTATGATTTTAGCACTAAGGTGCCTAGGTATCCTTTGAGGAGTGAGATTGTAGCATATGAATCTAATATAGGTTAAAATAAGGAACTGGATGAAGTGGCTCATGTAATTTTCAATCATTGAAACTTCTTGAGAAGATATCCTCCATTCTAGATTACCCTCAAGGAGCCTAATAATGAACATGGTGAATGCATCATTCACCTTGACATAGTGGGAATTTCTCTCCTTATGACTCAATTGCGGATACGTCTACTATGTAGGTTATTTTTCAGGGACATGGGGAGATATGGATAATCCTTTAAATGGTCTTGTGAAGGTAAGGAAATACACCATGTTAGAAGTTATGGTGAACTTATTAGTGGTGAGAAACCGCAAAACTGTTGATGGATGTATTTAGTAATGATTTACCTCGAATCCACCGCCCGGTTCCCTTCATTAGCCATAAGGATGAACCAAGCCATAAAATATTGTGAATTTTTGTTATCTCCCTCAACACTCTACTAAATATAATAAAGGCATCGGAAAAGGATTCATGAAATTTACTCCTTGATAGGTTCTTAAGAATAAGAGAAGGATTTCTTCCTTATCCGAGCCATGAACTCGAGTGTTAGGCCTTGCAGATATGAATCAATTTTTTCTCATTCCTATGAATAAAATTACTTTGTTATGATGACAATTTTTCTATTGGTATGAATTTTTAGGAAATCAATTTATTAGTGCTCCATTGGTAAATAATAATTACATTAGTAATTATTATCATGTAATATTGTGTTTGTAAATATGTTAGTATTTTGTTATATAGTTGTTATATAAAACAAATTATAACAAATACAGGTGAATGAGTTTTAACAACTCACGTAGTATTGGTTTGTGGGAAAATCAATTTCCTATTTTATAGGGAATCATCTCCCTATATAATTGTAATACCCGTGTATTATGTTAATCAATTGAGATAGAAAAATTGATTAACACATAAGAAGTTTATAGTGCTTATTATTTGAAAATCTGTTTGTACTCTTTCATCTAGTATCAGAGCAGGTTTTCTTGAGGACTATTTATGTAAAATGGTTTTGTGAAATATGTGAGGGGAAAAGAAATTATAGTGTTTGGTCACCCTAGTCAATGCGAGAAGAATAGTCTATGAAGTCTTCCAATTTTTATATAGACTGATTTTTTGTTTTATATTTGGAGAAAAGCGCAATTGAAGAGTGCAATCCTGATATTTGAAGTATTCATCCATAGTCCCACAACCTCCCATTCAAACTCCCATGTATCATTCCTACAAATCATAGTGATGTTGTGAGGTATTGAAGTCTTTATTGGATCTCCAGAAGAAGGATTTGGGGACATATAAATTCTTACGGCTATCAAAGAAAAGAAATCATGATTTTTATTGAGTTGGGCATCAAAATCAGTCAAGAATAGATTTCAGATTATGTAATGAAATAAAACAAAATTAGTACCATTGTGAAGCTATCAAAATAAGATTTTTGGCCCATTAAACAACTCGTAAATCGGAGATCTAGTTCTCCGGTTATGAACAGATCTGTGCTCTCCCAAATTCAGGTGAGTTTTTTTCATAGTCAACTCTGATTGGGAAATTATTTTAATTTTTCATAAAGACTATAGTTTTGAAAAATTAATTTTTCCTATAGTTTTTATTTAATAATTGCATTTTGACAACAATTAATGATTTTTTCCAAATTAATATTTTTTCGGTGTCAGTTCTCCAAAATATTGGTACTTTTGGAATCCTTATTTCCTCTCAATTCCAATGAGTGGTCACATGATTAATTTTCTCGCCATTTTGAGAAAAAAATTAATCGTTGTATCAATTTTAATTAAATTAGACCATTTTACAGAAATTGTAACCTCCATAACTTTTGCATGGTAACTCAAAATCGAGTGCCATTTTTTGCAAAAGTATTTATTTTTTCATTCCCATTGCATTAGTTATAATTTTGGGAGAAAATACCAATTTTGAAAATACCCTCTTTTTTGGCCATCCAGTGGCAGTTCCTCATTTTGTTTTTGTATAACTCTTGATTATCAATGCCAAAATTTCAAATTGTAAAGGATGCATTATCGCTAGAACGTGACATCCAAAATATGTAGTACCAAGAATACATGATTCGTAAGAATCTTGAGGCTGACAGTGAACCCGAGGAAGCTCAACCACAAAAACGTCAAAGATCTCAACAAATGTGTGAGTACATAAAGAGATTCAAAGCCAAATCAAGATAAGTTATAAGTATTTTACCTGGAGGGAGGCAATGGATCTTGGAGGTCAATCGGTGATCTCTTGTCAGTCCAATGACAGGCTGCATGAAGATGTGGTGGCAGTTTGTGGTGTGTATTTTTCTTTCAGTATTTGATTTTTAGTTCTTGCAGTTGTGTGTGGAGTGTTCCTATTGTGCAGTGTTCCTATTTGAATAAGTGGAAATTTCACATTGAGGGGGGAACATTATCCAATGTTCCATTTCTAGTTTTTAGCTTGTGTGTATGAGCAACAACATTATGTAGATTTTCCTATGTTATTCCTTGCAGTGAGATAGTGATGAGAGCCAATGATACTACTGCAACATCATGATATTGTGGTTGTTAGTTATCCACTAGAAAAACTATCCAGAGGTTGTTGGTACTGTCCTAAAAAACCATATGTTGTGTGGTTTTTGGTTAACCACTTGGAAAACCATCCAGAGGTTGTTGGTATTGTCCTTGAAACCATCTAGAACATGATCACCACGTAGTGACACGTCATAAAGTACAAAGAAGGTTTTCCCCATGTTTGTACTAAGGGGGGGAATGTTAGGAAATTGATCTATTAGTGCTCCATTGGTAAATAATAATTACGTTAGTAATTATTATCATGTAATATTGTGTTTGTAAATATGTTAGTATTTTGTTATATAGTTGTTATATAAAACAACTTATAACAAATACGAGTGAATGAGTTTTAACAACTCACGTAGTATTGGTTTGTGGGAAAATCAATTTCCTATTTTATAGGGAATCATCTCCCTATATAATTGTAATACCCGTGTATTATGTTAATCAATTGAGACATCAGAATTGATTAACACAAGAAGTTTATAGTGATTATTATCTAAAAATTTGCTTGTTTATTATCTAAAAATATTCTTGTACTCTTTTTGAATTTTCATACATTGGGAAATTCCCTTTGGTGTTAGAGCTGCGAGGAGTTAGTTATCATTTACTACAATTGTTCTAAAATCAACCATGTAGTGTTGTGCACATACCAAGAATAATTTAGTGATATGAGCACATACCGGATGACCGATTTCTCTCTCTAAATATTCCACTCGAGAAAATATTCTCCTCGAATGGTTAATGACATCCACCAAACATTATGTTTTTCAAGTATTCTAAGTCCATGTGGGTGACACCACTATCTCATATACCGGGGTATTCAAGGATCGAGACGATATTGTCTCCATACATGAATACTTAAACTTCATGATGTCAAAAATTAGTGATATAGGTGTAATTTTATTTTACATAAGTGATTTGAGCTCAATTATAAGGATTTATATATTTTTAGTAGGTCATATCTAGGATAAACATTTTTAGTAAGTTTTCACAATTTTCACCTTTTGATAGTTTTTGATTGTTTGGAGTATCACGAGTGTTGAGAATTTATTTCTTTCTAAAACTTAATATATTTTTACCTGTGAATCCCTAAACATATACTATTTTTTATATGGAGTTATTTTGGATGTCATATTGGAACAAAATTGGTCTCAAAATTTCAGGTTTTGCTTCATGACCTTCTACTCTAGTTTTTAGGTTTTTCATTTCGTAGGAATGTATAGATTTGAAAAGGAAACTTCTAGGCCTAAAAATTTTAGATGGATGTTGTGAATTATACATAGAATAAATAGAAATTCTCTTATAACTAGCTTAAAGGAGTTTTCATATAAGTGCACATGTAAAATTTAGTGAAAATTAGGTGCATGGTTATTGAGTTATGAGAAGTTTTCCATTTTGGAGCATGGATTTATAGTAAAATTTCAATAGAATTATCGGTGAAAATGAGGTTTAGGAGGGAAATACAACAAAAATTTGAATGATTAAAAATGGCTAAGTATGTGGGGAGAGGAGTGTTAGTCATTTTACTTACAAACTTTAACTCACCACTTAACCCAACATCTTAAATGTGGTTAGTGGATGGTTGAAATGGATTTGTAATGGTGGAAAAGGTGAAAGGGGGATATAAGGGACATAAATGTAACTTTTCACCAGATGGTGACAACTATAAAATTTTGGTTCCTTGTGGATGAGATGGATGGAGCTAAAATTGATCACTTTTTGTTTTTAATGTGACTATGGCTAATTGGTTGGATGGGGAGCACACTTTTATTATCCTCTTCCCCTATGCACCTGGTGTAATCCAAGGGGAATTTTTTTTCCAAAACATGCACCATGGGTCCAAGTACATGAAAGGGGACACAAAAGAATGCAATATTCTGAAACCTAGGTGCGAAAGTGGTGAGGGGTGAGTTGTGATAATTTTTCCAAGATGAGGGTTAAAAATTTGGTGTCCTCATTTTCTAATTTTCACCTTTAGGGAAAATAAAATGGGACAAGGAATGCTCAAAAGTGTGCTAAGGGGTCAGGTTATCATGAAAATTGGCCTTAGCAACTTAACTCACTCATATACCCCGTCGACACCTTAAGTAAAAATTTTAGAGAAAAAACCTCAAAATAAATGGGGAGAAAACTTTGGTGTCCTATTTTTCCCCATTTTCATGTGTTTTTTCTAAGGAGAAATTTAGTGATGAAAACATGACAATTATACCCTAATGTTAAAATTTTTCTCAAAGCCCCTCTCGAGTCATCTTTTGGATCATCCTGTCTTCTCGTTTCATGACTCCTTTGTATATAAAAATATTCATAATATGATGAAAATCCTCCCGAGTTTCTAATATGTGTTCATGAGGTCACCCAATGCATTAATTGTAATGTTGTCAAAATTTGGAATTTGTACTAAGTCCATAAAATCTATTCCCTAGCATATTCGGGGCAGGTGTGCATCCCCTGGGGTTGATCAAGAAGCCTAACATAATCTAGAGATGTTCTTTAAGAGTTTTAAATGAATTCAAACAGGTTTAGGAAGTTTTGGGAAAGTTTCAGTGGTGTTGGAATCAAAACAATGAAAGTGAGTTTAGGAGGCCTAAGTAAATAGTGGTTTGAAAAAATCACTTGAACTTCAATAGAAGATTTTGAGAGATCCGGAAAGAGTCAAAAGGAAAACAAGATACTTTCAGAAAGCTAAGAGAATCATATACATGATGGATTTTTCACATCTTTAACAACACCTAAGTGCCTCTATATGAATACCAATATAAGAAGATTCACCTTATAGTACAAAATTAAAAAGCATCTTTATTCAAAGGAGGAAGAAAAAATTCTTTTAATCCATTCCATTGATCTCAAAATTGTCTTAGGAGTGAAATTGATATAATATTTCACCTAAAACAACCACCTATAACTTTGGAAAAGTTGGTTTCATTGTTTCACCAATTAGTCAAATTTACACTTAGGAAGGCTGACACTGTGTCCCCAATGTCCTAACTATCCAAGAAAGTGAGGATGGTGGGTAAATTAGGGAAAAAACGTTCCCTAACCCCAAACTGAAGCCCCTGGAACCTCATCTGACCATGTTCCTCTCTGATAAGATGCTAAGTGATTTTGAATGCAAATTTGGCTAAGTATTGGACTTCTAACCCTTGGGCATATTTTTATACCCCAACTGTCCCATATATCCTAATTGGATAGGATATGTAGGACAATTGTGACACAAAAATTTTCCCTACCATTATCCCCTCTCATGTTCTTCATGTGACCCCAAAATTCATCTCCTGAGTGCTATGGCCTTTCTCTCTCATCCCCCACACTCACTTATCATTCACCGCCACATGTCAAGCCTAGGAAGGGGGGAAAATTTTATTTCACCTACTGTCAAAATGTATCGGGATAGTTGGGACACATAAATATTCCCACCCTCTTTTCTTTAAAAATGATAAAGTAAAAGCATGCTTTTATAAGTGAAAAATAACACTCTTTTTAACTTTTATAAAGTAATGTTTACATTTTTTCACTTCATTCCTTCACCAATTCAACCCAAGAATCCATTGAAGACATCTTTAAGATCTGATAAACATGTAAATTCATTAGATATACCTATAATTTCTTCTATGGAAGCCATGAATGCCAAAATAAAGATTTTCTCATATCTTTCAAACTAGTGATCTGATTCAGATGAAACTTTCTTATTAGTTCTACAATATAGGCACCTTCAAGAAATCTACTACAATAAACCATCTCATTCTCTACATATTTTACAACATAAAACCATCACTTTGTGCCCTAGCTCATACTTTTTTATATTTCCAAGCATTTTGGTGGGGACACGAAGAAATTTTGACCACGTGATTTGGAGAGTATGATTATTCCACCGAAGATGTTTTCATGGCTAATCTGAAAGAAGGAAGTTCCATTTCTATTTTTAGTAAGTACCTGATATTTCCACTTACTTTAAATAGAAAATTTTCAAAAATGAAACCTTTTAATTTAGTGCACTTAGAAATAAACACCGAAGACAAACTAGGAAAATTGGGTCGAAAAAGGCAAAAAAGTAGAAAAAAAAAAAGAAAAGGAAACTGTCTAAAAATATAAAGTTTAAAAAATAGAGAAACATCTTCAATGGATTTTAAATCATAATGCTAGATGATCAAGAAGTTAAAACTTGAGAAAAATAGGTGAAATATCTCGAAAAATAACAGTCCTTGTTCCACCGCTAAAAGTAGAAAGTTTCCATTTAAAGTGCATAAAGTTACATTAGGATCCATTTTCAGTCATCTCTCTACTTTTTGACATGTTCACAGGGTTGTATGATGATTAAATATCTCAAATAGGGAAATTAATCCTTCACAAAGGTCTTGAGGCATCATTTCGGTCATAGTTGTGTTCAAGAGTGAGACAAAACATCACAAGAAACAACAATTGAGAACTAAGGGACATTGTACATTAAAAATATAGTAAAAAGGATTCAAGTATCTATTGTAATTCAAGGTAAAAAATCATCATCCATGTTAGAGCCATCCACACATCCCCCTGCAAGTTGGCTAAATGAGCTCAATGAGCTAAGTAAACCAAGGAGAGCTAGGAGAGTTGGCCAAGGTGAGTGGATTTGTTTGAATGAGCTCAGTGTGTTATGCAAGGTGAATATGAATAGAAAGAGTGATTCATTATAGAGCATCTAAGTATCCAAGTATTTCTTCCTCAATGGAAAATCCCCTCATGGTGATCAAGAGTTAGTTCTAAAGTAAACTATCAAGGTGATCTAGTGAAGGGCCTCATGTCAATTCCGCAGAGCCATTTCCACAAATCCAAGAAACTCTTGAGAATGATAAAATGAAAACATAGATATATATCATTCCTGATCTCATAGAAATATCAGGTACACACTGAATTCCAGGAGAAGAAATAAATCTCGGACAATATCCAACTTCTTGGTGGTACTTGGTAATCAACATGTTGAAATTGCTAGACCTCAAAATGATAAGCACATTGAGGAAATGATTCCATCACCCTATGAGTTGGCCTACATCTCATTTGGTCAAGCTTCACATGAGGGTGGATCCCATATGTTCAAATAATCTACCTCTCGCTTCCTTTCTCATAATAAATAATATAGGTGAAAAATTATACAAATGGAGGATTAGATGAAATCTCTCAATACTTACATTCAAGCCTTATTGGAGACTGACTTGGAATCTTCTCTCCTAGTCAAGGAAATTCCTCCAATAAATAGTTTTGATCCTTAGGAAATTAAGAAATCACAAGGATATATGATGTAGGGGAAAGCTAATGAGAAATAGATTTAGAAAATCATTGAGCAGGGGAAAGGAACTATTTCTAGATGTCATCTCTCTCATTCAAAAGTGCATTCTTGAAACCTTATCATAAGTAAAGAAATAAAAGGAAGAGTTTGAAAAAAGGTAAATAATTTGGATGATATGTTCTTAATGGTATCTAAGATGAGTTCCTTAAACTCTCACACCCTTTTGAGTAAGAAAATGTTTGCATCAACTGATGAGAACCTGTCTCAAGTTTAGATCCACATCATGGATGTGAGATACATGATTCTCAAGAATGTAATCTATGAATTAGATTCTTGTGGGAAATATGATTTTGAGATATTGAATGAGTCATTCTACTATGTTCGAAACTTTAGTTCCATCCACTCATTGACGACTCATCATCCAAAGAACTCATTTTTTCCTTCTGGGATCTAGTCAAGAAAGAGTTAGGTGACTCTCTCCTTCAATGTAGATAACTTAGAGTCCCTAACCAATATCAGGAGTTGCATTTCTAAAATTTTAATGGATCATGAAGCATGGATTCATCAATGTAAGAAGATCAGTGATGTACTCGAGACATGAACCAGGGCATTGGGATGTGTTTACATTCAAGAAGAAGATAAGTTGACTACTAAAATAGCTCAATTCAAGTAAGGAATTAAAGGAACAAGAACCTGCTCTAGAGACTCATCATCAAGGAGTATGAATTATAAAAATTCTTCATCATAAGGAATTTCTTCATCAAATATGGCAACTTCTTTCCCCTTATCTTTTCCCCCTCTTTCTTCTCTCCCTCTTCTAATTCTTCATTGATCATAATCATTATATTTTTTCTCATTCACTTAAGTGACTTTCAAAATTTATAATTGTAAAAGTCCATTTAATTTATAAAAAGGGAACTTAGTTTTCACTTTCTAGGAATATGAAAAGTCACTTGTTGAATGAGATCATGAAGAGTCATGTGGGGGGCTAGGTGAAAATTCAATTCACATTGTTATAAATTGAAATGGCTTCCTCATTCCAAAGGATCTTGAAAATATGAATTTTCTAATTCTTTGGTAAAACTTATGGATTATTGTTATTGAACTTTATATCATCAATGTACAAGAAATAAAATCTATATTTCTTCAATTTCCTTTTCCTATGTATTCCTCTATTCTCTCTCTTATATGCATGTTGTATGTCTAGTGATAAAAAAGAGCTTTGTATCTTTGATAAATGAATCAAAGAACTATGTGTTTGGGTTTTTTCTTCTCACTAAATAAATTCATTGTGCCTTCCTCTAGTTGAATGTTCAACTGCTCCAGTTATTCGGTGTGAATAAAATTTTCCTACTCATAACAATAACCTTCCATTTGTCTAATTTCTCTCCTTCACCCCATATCGTTGAAATTTCCTTCCTTGCACCCCGTGCAAAGCACTCGCTACACTGAGGTTTAGTGTAGTGTTCATGTTGGATCCTCACCCATTTGGGACAACCCAAAACATTTAGATAAGTTGATATTAGTCTACGTTCAATAAATGAGATCTTCCACATTCAATGCAAAGGGACCTAGTCCCGTGAGCATTAGTGGAAATACCTAATTTACCACATCAAAAAATTAGTTCACCAAAAAAATTTGGTGACTCCACTGGGGAAATATTTTCCCATGTGCACCCAAAAATATCTTTGTAAAAAAGTTACTAAAAAAATCAGATTTCAAAGAAAAAACATTTTTAAAGGTGAATCCATCAAGGAAAGAATCCATTTCACATTTTTTTCCGGTAATGTAATGAAGAAATTTATATATTGGAGTGAGGTACTAATGAGTGAAAGTGTAGAAGAAGAATATGATTGCTAATAAATGTAATTTTTTTATCAACCATCATTCTAGACCAGTTATTGCAATGAGGAGAATTTGAGAATGGAAAAAAGGTCTCTTAATTCAAGCGAAAACCTTCAAGAGGACAAGGAAATAAGGTTAATGGTATGTCTCCAAAAATCAAGGAAAGACTATATAGAATGAAGAAAATTGGTGTCTATGAAGAACCTATTATCAAATCCTGGTGGCTTGGTTTAAGAAGATTGTTGCTAAAAGAAAGAAAATGGGACTTGCTAATGAGGAAGAAGGTAAGAACTTGATGAAAAAGACAAAAATAGGTATAAGGTGTTGTATAAAGCCATAAAAAGATGAAAAATATTCGAAGGTAAGACTTTCAACCTCACAAATATGAACGAGAAAATTAGAACCATGTCTTTTATCTCTCTTCCTTGGGATGATTTCCTTTCCTATATAAATGAAGAAATGACAGCCTTGAAAAATGAATATGTACAAAGAATTATGAGTATTTCACAAGGAAATTCAGATCCCCAAATCTACCTTGAAGTTATAAAATATATTGAAGCCATATAAGAAATATATGAACAACTTGAATAAATTCATAGTGCAGAGGAAAAAAGGATATTTTTCTTATGGGAGAAAATCCGATAATTATCGCACTATGAGGTGTTCATCCCTAGAATATTCTTCTACAATTACGATGAGTGCCATATCCTCAAACCATCACAATCAAATCAAATTAACACATTAGAAGACCCAATAGTTGTTGAAGACTTCCATCAATAAAGAAAATTTACAAGAAATCAATCATGGATCCTAGACTCAAGATGATGAATTCGAGGTAATCATGGATAATCTTATTTCCAATTTTGAATCTTCAAGTGATGTAGAAATGGTGATTGATGAAATGGAGATAGTTGAAGAATCAAATTCTCTTCCTGATTTAACCATGGATGAATAAAGGGAAGAATGCAATTTATTTCTAGAAACTAGGAGGATGAGAAAATAAAGCATGACCTTTCATAAGAGATGATTTTACCATCCGAACCAAAGGAGCACGATGATGATGATCATAATAAGAACAAAATATATCCTTTTCCTTATAGAAATGATCAGGCTGAAATTAAATGTTTTTCTTCCCCAACATGGTTCTTCACTCCCCATCATGAAGATAATGAAATGTATATTGAGCTCAAAGGTGTGCCCTTCCCGCATAGCATAGATCTCTTCTCCTTGTCAGAGAGTGATGGAAATCAAGTATTCTCATCCTCATAATAAGGTGATCCTCGGTTGATAAGAAATAAAGAGTAGGTGAAGGAGGATGTTTCAAATGAATCATGGAGATGTGTGGATCAGATTTTCAATCATCTCCTTAAATCTCAATGCAATTACCATTTTAGTAAATACGAGAAGGATTATATGAAATACTTGTAAGAGAAATACCTATAAGAACTTTTTAAGACTGTGGAAGTAATAGAAGACCTAAACTTAGTCTCAAGATCCCTCGACTGGCCATGGAAATGTAAGATAAGTATGATAAAAAAATTCTCCTTTTCTTGGACTAATGTTTGATGATGATACATAGTAAATGGATGAGCTTGATGTATTCCTTAATACATGGATAGATGAGAGAAAATGTGAAGGTAAGTATTCCTATTTCTTGTTTATTGAAGAATATCATAAATGTAAAAGAAAGGAGATTATAGAATCCCCTATGAATGTTATCAATCTTGAATACAACACCTCTGCCATGGAGGATAATAATGAGAAATATGTTGAGATAATTTTCATTGAATAAAATTGTTCGAGAAAAGTGAAATATTTTTTGAGTATAGCCAAGGTTAATGTCTCCTAACTACTTGTGAATACCTTACCAATGCGGAACATGAATTCATACTATAAAATTCACTCAAGGGTGATGAATTTTTCCATTTTTGAATCGAGAATTGAAATTTTGAAGAATATGAAAAGGAAAATTTTGAGCTACATTCCCTCAATGATGATAAAGATCTTTGTATCATTAATATGGCCTCTAGTTTTGAAAGCACTTGCTTGAACAACAAAGTAAAGGGTCCAAAATTTATCGAATGGGAAAAAAGTTTATCCCCATTCCTTATAAGTGCTTTACTAATTCAAGGGAAATTTCTATATTGCAATTCAAGGACGGAGTATGTTTCCATGACAAGATCAATGTTTCCACATTTGAGAACACAAAGGATTGACTTCTCATTTTCATAAAGCATCAAGCAGGAGCTTCATGATACGAGAATTCTAAGAAGGTAATATAGTTTTCATTTAATGTAAGAAAATTTTCAATGTAGTGTGTGTATGAATATGGAATCTTGGTTGGTCTCATTCTTCTCAATCCATATAAATCCATCTCAGGAGCATGGTATGATCAGATAGAGATCTTCAAACTTTAGAGGTTACATTTCAGTTTGTTGTTCCATGATGGTTTGTACTTTTCTCAACCTGTTGTCATGTATATGTATATTATTTCCCCACCTATGTAAATATACCTCCCCTGTAACCTAATTTACCTTTTCCATTGTGTGTTATTTTCCACTTTTTGGTTTGTTTCCCTCCCATATGTTTTTGTGTGTGTGTGTTTGTTTAGAAGAAATGAATCTATAATCCCAATGGATAAGGCATTGGTCCATGTTGTACATTGATATTCTATAGTTCATGATTAATCTATCCTTATTACACTCTATCTAGAACATGTCCCCAAGATAGAGCCATCTATCATCATGTATTTTTGTAAGGGAAAAATCCAATGATTGAAACATGACAAATATACCCTAGTGTCAAAAATTTTCTCAAATCCCCTTTTGAGTCATTCTTTGGATGATCCTTACTTCTATGAAATTAATCCTCAATATCTAAAAATATTCATAATATGATGAAAATCCTACCCAAGTGTATAATATGTGTTCATGAGGTCACCAAATCCATTCAATGTAATGTTGTCAAACGGGGAATTTGTACTAAGTCTTGATAACCTATCGTATAGTTTATTCAGGGAAGGTGTGAATCCCTTAGGGTTGATCAAGAATTATATGGTCATCTATATATGTCCTTAAAGAGTTTTAAATTCATTGGAATAGGTTTAGGAAGTTTTGGGGAAGTGTTATAGATTTTGGAATAAGAACAGTTAAAGTGAGTTTGGGAGGCCTAAGTAAATCACGGTATAAAAAAGCACCTAAACTTAAACATAATATTTAGAGAGATCCAAGATGAGTCAAGGGTAAAATAATATAGCTTCAAAAATATAATATAATCCTATACATGCTGGAGTTTTCAAATCTTTCAAAAACACATAAGTGCCTCTCTGTGTAGACCAATCTCAGTAGACTCACCTTGCAGTCTAACATGAAAAAATTTGCATTTTTGGAGATGGATTCCAAATCAATCCTTTAAAAAAATTCCATTAATATCAAAATTTTCTTAGGAGTTAAATTGATATAAAATTTCACCTAAACAAACCTCCTACAGCTCCAGGAAAGTTGGTTTCATTGTCTCAATAGTTAGTCAAATTTACACTTAGGAAGGTTGGGAATTTTGGTGTCCCATGTGTCCAAACTATTTGGGATAGTCATAAAAATGGGGATAGTAGGGACACTAAAATGTGCCCTAATTCAAAACGAGAATCCCCTTAACCCTTATGTGACCCTGTTCTTGTCCGACAAGGTGCTAAGTAATTTTGAATGCAAATTTGGCTAAGTATTGGAATTCTAACCCTTGGGAAAAATTTTCTGCCCCAACTATCCCAAATTTCTGGGACAGGTCAAGACTTTTGGGAAAAAAATTGTGGTCTACCCTAGGTCCCTCTCGGGTTCTTCATGTGACCCCAAATTTTATCTCCTGGAGTGCTATGGCCTTTCTCTCTCATCCCTCACACCCACCTATCATTCCCTACCACATATCAAGCCTATGGGGGTACATTTTATTTCCCCTACTATCCCAAATATGTTGGGACATTTGGGGTGTAAAATGCACCACCCCTTTTCTTTAAAAAATGAAAAGTAAAAGCATGCTTTTATAAATAGAAAATAACACTCCTTTTAACTTTTAAAGATTAATGTTTACCTTTTTCACTCCATTATTTCACTATGGCAACACAGGAAGCCATTGAAGACATCTTTAAGATCTCATAAAATTTAAAAATTCATAATATATACCTACAATTTCTTTAGGGGCATCCATGAATGCCAAAATGAAGATTTTCTCATATCTTTCCAACTGGTGATTCAATTCACATGAAAATTTCTCAAGCAGTTGCTACAATCCAAGTGCCTTACAGAGTTATGTAATAACAAACCCTCTCATGCTCTATATTTTTAATGCAAAAACCCTCATTCTTTGCCCTAGCTTGTGTTTTTGATTTCCAAGCATTTTGGCAGGTAGATTAGGATGAAATTTTGACCACTTGATCCGGAGAGTAGGATTATTCCGGTGAAGTTATTTTCAGGGACAACTGATAGAGGGAAGTGGTATTTATATTTTTATTAAGTACCTGGTCTTTCCACTCACTATAAATATAAAATTTATAAAAAGAAAAACCTTTGAATTTAGTGTAATCAGAAATCAATGTTGAAGACAAATTAGGTAAATTCGGTTGAAAAAGGCAAAAAAGCATAATAAATTAAAAAGTAAAGGAAACTCTCTAAAAATAACAAAACATATTCAACGAAGTTAAAATTTGTATGCTAGATGATCAAGAAGTTTAAACTTTATCAAAAAAGGTGAAATATTCTAAAATAGCAGAGTCCTAGTTCCACATGCTAATAATGGAAAATATTCATTTTGAGAGCAAAACATGTGAAACATCCCAAAATAATAGGTCCTGGTTCCACTAGCTAAAAGTAAATAAAAATCCATTTTGAGTGTATAAAGTTTCAAAGTAGGATTCATTTTCATCATCTTACTTATTTTTGACATCTTCACAGGGTTGTATGATGATTGCATAGCTCAAACAGGGTAATTCATCCTTCACAAAGGCCTTAAGATATCATTACGGTCACAATTGTGTTTAAGAGAAAGAAAAAATATCACAAGAAGCAATAGTTGAGAACCAAGGGATGTTTTATATTCAAAATATATTAAAAAGGATTCAAAATTTTGTTATAATTCAAAGTAAACAACTCATCAGTAAGGTTAGAGCCATCCATGCCTCCCCAATGAGCTCGCTAAATGAGCTCAATGAGCTAACTAAACTAAGGAGAGATGGGAGAGTTTTCCAAGGTGAGTGGAGATGTTTGAATGAGTTCATTGTGTTATTAAAGGTGAGTAATCATAGCAAGAGTGATTCATTACAAAGCATCCAAGTATCCAGATATGTCTTCCTAGATAGAAAATCCTCCTCACGGTGATCAAGAATTAGTTCTAAAAAATACCGAACATGCTCCAGGTGACGGAATTTATGTCAAATCCTAAAGATCCATTTCCAGGATCCAAGAAATTACCGTGAATGAGCCAAGGAAAATGCAGCTTGATATCATTCCTAGTCTCACAATAACATTAAGGACATTGAAGTCCAAATGAAGAAATAAGTCTTAGACAACATCCCACTTCTTCAAAGTGGTACTTCGGAGTAATCAATATGTTAAAATTTATATACCCAAGAATGATAATTCCATTGAGGAAATGACTCCATTAGACTATGAGTTAGCCCACATATCATTGGGTCAAGCTTCACATGAGAGTGAGTTTCATTTGTTCAAAGAATCCACCTCTCACCTCCTTACTCGAGAATGAATAATATACGTGAATAATTATACAAATGGAGGATAAGATGAAAGCTCTTAGTGCTTACATTCAAACTTCTTGGATCCTAACTTGGTATCTACTCTCCTAGCCAAGGAAATTCCTCTAATTAATAGTTTTTATCATGAAGAAATCAATAAATCAAAAGGATATGTAATGCAGGGGAAATCCAATGAGAAGTGGATTGAGAAAATCATTGAGAAGGGAAAGGAAATATTTCTAGATGTCATCTCTCTCATCAAGTATGCTACTACAACCTTTGTAGAAGTAAAGAAAGAAATGAAAGAGTTTTAAAAATTGGTAAATCAATTAAATGAGATGTTCCCACTAGTATCAGAGATGATTTCCTTCGAATCTCATGCCATTGTGATTAAGAACGTGTTTGCATCAGCTGATGACAACCTATCTCAAGTTTAGATCTGCATCATAAATGTGAGATACATGATACTCAAGAATGCAATATTTTAATTAGATTCTTACGGGAAACATAATTTCTAGATATTGAACAAGGCATACTACTCTTTGTGTTATGAAACTTAAGTTCCCTCTACTCATTGAAGACTCATCATATGAAAAACTCATTGCTTCCTTCTAGGATATAGTCAAGAAAGAGGCATGTGACTCTCTTTCCTTAAATGAAGATAACTTAGAGTCCCATACCAATATCATAAGTTACATTGTTGATATTATAATGAATCATGAAGCATGGATTAATCAATGCAGGAATATTAGTGATGTAAATGAGACTGGAATGAGGTGTTGGGATGTGTTTACATTAAAAAATAAGATAATTTTACGTTACGATAGATCAATTCAATAAGGAATTCAAGGAACAGAATCCACTCGAGAGACTCATCATCAAGGAATATGAATCAGAAAAGTTCTTCATCATAGGGAATTTCTTCATTAGATATGACATCATCTTCCCCTTCTATTTCCCCCTCTTTCTTCTCTTCATCTTCAAATTCTTCATTAAGCGTGACAATTGTATTTTTCTCATTCACTTAAGTGAATGAGAAAGTTCTAATATGTAAAATTTCCTTTAATTTATAAAAAGGGAACTTAGTTTTCACTTTTTAGGAAGATAAAAATTCACATGTTGAATGAGATCATTAGGAGTCATGTAGGGGGTAGGTGAAAGGTCAATTCACATTTCTATAAATTGGGATGGATTCCCATTCCAAAGGATCATAAAAATATGAATTTTCTAACTCTTTGGTAGTAATTGTGGATTATTGTTTTTGAAATTTGTCTCATCAATGCACAAGAAATAAAATCTACATTTCTTCCATTTCCTTTTCCTATGTATTTCTCTATTATCTCACTTATATGCACTTTATAAGTCTAGTGATCAACAAAGATATTTTTATATTTGATAAATGAATATAAGAACTGTGTTTCTGGGTTTTTTCTTCTCACTAAATAACTTCATTATTCCTTTCTCTAATTAAATGTTGAACTACTCTGGTTATTGGGTTTGAACTCTTCAATTTTTCTACTCATAACAATAACCTTCCGTTTGTATCATTTATCTCCTTCACCCCCATCACCTGAAATTTCCTCCTTGAACTGCATGTAATCACTTGCCACATGTTCGAGTGAAGTGTTCCTATGGGATCTTTTTCCTATTTGTGCCAACCTACAACATTTAGATAGGAGTAGATTAGTTTACATTTAGTAAATGGGAGTTACCCCATTCAATGCAGATGGACCTAGTATCGTGAGCATTGGTGGAAACACCTAATTTTCCACATCGATAAATTATTTCACTAACACTCCCCTTTACACCTTGGGAAAAAATCAAGGGAAAAAACATGCTCAAAATTCCACTCATGCTAGTTTAGGATGTTGGTGTCACATGCCAAGTGTAAATTAAGACACCGAGAGTGTTTTTTTCTCTCTAAGAGAATGAAAGGGTGTTTTTGGGTAAAAATTATATGATTTTGACTTGAAATCACATGTTGAGATCATTCCAACCATCAACATGAGACAATTCTTTGTGAAATTTTATTTTTAGGGTCTCTTTCATTCTTGACTCGAAGGCAACTAAAGTGTTTAGATTATCAAAGAATAATTTTAGATCTTAAAAAATGATGTATACATCATGTAGAGGGTTTCAATATATTTTTCATTGATTATGTTATTCCCTTGAAATTCTTTCTAGTTTTCCAAAATCATCTAGACAAGTTGGCTTTCATCATTGGAGCCTTTATTCCGTGTGTCTAAAATGACCTGATCTTGTTTTCTTGTTTCCTAACATCAATTTATCACACCAATAATCCATAAAATACCTTGGATGAATTCATTGTTCTCCTATACTACTCTTAGATGATTTGAATCTTTCTTGTATGCTTTTGGAGGGTGTTTACGAGTTGTAAAATGAAAAAATGTCCCTTTCTAGAGCTCGAGGTAGTTGTTCTTCCTTAAATCTCAGTGAATTCATCAATCACCTTGGGCATATATCCAAACACATTAAGAAAAACTTGAAAGTATTTTTATAACCTTCCCTATTATTTATAATGAGGGTGAAACTAAGGAAAGGGTAGCTAGAGTAATGATTTTGAGTGATCGGGAGATGAAGTTTTCAAGTGTGGGCTTAGTTATGGTGGCCAAATTTTTCAAATTTTCATGTTAGAAATTTAACATGACCACAATTGGATATAACTTGGTAAAATTGAGCTGTAAGGGGTAATGAAGGACCTCAAAACTATCTTGGTAAGCATTTTTTGCATTAAAAATTGAGCAATAGAGTCATTCCTTCACCAAATAATACAAGAAACAAACACACATAAGGAAATCAAAAATAAACACATGACGAGAAATGAAAATAAAAAAATTAAGGAAAACACAAAAACTAAAATGGAAACTATGGTACATGGTTGGGGACAACCAAAATTACTACATGTAGTCCTTCGGATGTTGGCCGATGTGAGGAAAATCTAATGGGGTCCCATCAAGGTAAGCAAGATAGTATGTATTCTCTCTGTAGAAATTCTTGATCTTAAAGGGGAAAAGAAAAGAGAATCGAAATTTCCATGTGTTTATTTGTGCTCTCTCCTCTTTTACTAGAGTAGGAAAATTTCTCCAACATGAAATATTACATCTTGCGTCTTTTATCAAAAAAATTTATTCACTTTCGATTGGTGCCTTCTTAGCATGTCAATTACTACTTGCTTGTATTCATTTAATTTATCTAAGTAGAAAATCTTCTTGTCAAGGAAATTTGAGTGATTTGAGCTTCAATTCCATATAGTAGTTAGAAATGAGAAGTGCTAATGGCCTTCTTAGGAATTATTTTATTATCCCACAATGCATCGTATAATGTCTTATTCCAATTCATTTGATTAGCATCCACTAGATTTCAAACAATAGTAACAATATTTATGTTACTAGAATCCTCTTAGATATACCCTACAGATAGGAATCAACAAAGTGAGAAAGTGAAATACCATGGTTATAGGAAAAATCCATTAGTTCACCAAAAGAGAAGTAAGTAACATTGTCAGTTTCTAGTATTTTGTTTGGTACCCTGAATCTAACAATGATATTCTCCTTTAAGAAATTATATATCGTTTCAGAGTTAGCATGTTTAGTTGGAATCTCTTCCACCTACTTTATGAAGTAATTGGTAGTGATGAGGACATCCATATGACCTAGAGTGCGAGTTCAACACACCAAAAAAATACAAACCCCATTGTTCGAAGGGTTCCTCAATGATCACGGGCCTGAGAGGTAAAGAAAACATCCTTAGCTTCCCTACAAATTTATGATATAGATCACATTTTTTCACCCATTTGTATGCCTCTTGGAAGAGGCTAGGCCAATAATATCCACTTCTTAATTTTTTATGGGTTTTTATCATTGTTGATAAATGATCTCCACATTCTTGATCATGGTATGCCTTGAAAATATTCTTCTATTTTTTATTCCTTAATTCACCTTATGAAAGTTTCATCAAGTCCTTTCTTATATAACATGTTCTCCCAAATAAAATATTTTTCTACTTTGAGATAGAGAATACACCTTTACTTGTAATACTGATCCTAGGGAGAAAAATATCCTTGGTCAAACACTTATAACAATTTCAAAAATCTTCCCATTCTTCTGAATCAAGGAATTCACATAAGCCATTGCCTCTTACTAATTTGGAAGGTTTAATGTCAAGGTCATACTCTTGAACTTTTGACACCTAATTCCATCTCTTTGCATTGGAATCTTGTTGCATAAAAATGATTTTAACATCCAAGATAGGGACCATGACAATAGTATGTGAGTTCAATAGGTAAAACATGAAGTTCTTCAAATATATGACCATCGCATAGACATGATTCTTGTGTTTTAAATAGTTAAGTTTATATTCCTTCAAAGTAGCACTCACGAATTTAAAGAGTGACTGAAATTTATCATCATTTTCTTGAACGAGAACAAATTAAATAGTATGCTTCAAAGAATAACAATACACAATGAACTCTTTGTTGAAATATGGGAAGAAAAAAGTGGGTACTTTTGCAATAGAACCTTTGATTGACTCGGAAGCATACTTCCCTTATATGATCCAATTGAAAGTTTCCCTGGGTTTCATCATGTGGATGATTTACTTCATAAGATTGGAAAATTCAAGAACAAATATTCTTAATAATTGTACCTTACCAAAGAAGGGGTGCACACCTAGATTACTTGTGGGTATAGACAATATTTAGATGGCTTCTACTCTCTCTGGGTCATTTTTTGTACCTTGCTTTCTCAAAATGTTACCAAGGATATTTCCTTTAATAAATCCAAAGATTGAATTATTTGGGTTGAGAGAGATGTGATGCCTCATACAATGGATCAAAACCTACTCCAAATGTTACAATTTTTCTCCTCTCTTCTTTAAGTAAACTTTGAGATCATCTAGATATACCACTATCCATTTCCCCCTCAAATCCTTGAAAACTAGGTCCATAACCCTCTGAAAGGTGGAACTTGCATTTAATAGTTTAAAGTGAATAGAGTTATATGAAAATGTGACCTAAGGAGTGGTGAAAGAGTTCTTAAATTGATATTCCTTGGATACCTTAATCTTGTTGTATCCATAGAATCCATTCAACATAGACATCATTTTTAAACCATTCACCTCTTGTAGGATATGATCCATGACTGACAAGGTATAGTTTTCATTTAGATAAGATTTATTTAGATTTCAAAAATCTATACAAATATGGATTTCACCATTCTTCTTCCAAACTAGTATGAAATTGCTATCCATGTTGAGTGATGGATAGGGAAAATGATATGGGCATTGAGTAGTTTCTCAAATTTTACTCTAATGGTCATGACAATATTTGGATTATATTATATTTTGTTTTTTCGGAAGGCCTTTGTCTCTAGTATTAGGGGGATGGAGTGTTACATTGACTGTGTTTGAAATGATTTGAAATCGTCATATGAATATTCTAGTACATCTAAATAATTCTTCAACAAGGTTGAGAAGTTTCTTCATTCCTTAGGTGAACAAAGTTTGTGTATATTCACTATATTTTAATATTCAATTGTAATAATGTTTATTTACTCATATTCTGATGAATATCTAGGTTGATACTTGGTTTTATTGTGATATAACTCTTTTCCATTAATAATTATAATGTATAAGGAATCCTAATGTTATAAAACTATTAAACTCTAGCTAGGTGGTGAGGAGTGTTTCTCAAGCAATCCCTAGGTGATACCTAAGATTCGATATCTTAAGCTATGGCCACATTATTAGGAGTAAATATGTAATAAATAATATTATTTCACTGACAAAGAACCATCTTGGGTTATGATTTACGTATTCCCAATTACGACACCCTTTAGAGTGTCATTCTCCAATACCCATAACTTTCCTTCACTCGGTATCAAATAGAAAATACTTGAGCACACATTTTCCTATGGATATATTAAATCCCCAAACCACCAGTTTAAATAATTTTCCCCACATAGGTTTTTCAACCAACATACCCATTTAAAAACCATTTATTAATTAATTTCATCTACCCATAATGGGGTCCATAATTGTAAATTTTAATCCCTCCTAGTAAAAGAAGTTTGAGAAAGTCTTTTAACTCTTTGATTTCCCCAATTTTAAATGGGTTTCTATGTATATAACTCCCACCCTATTTTAAAGGGGTCTTATTTTATGTATTAATTTAGAATTCATTCATTGTGAAATAAATTTAGAACTAATTATTTTTCAAATTAAATAACATTCGATATTTGTAAAATAACTATAGAATACATAATAATAAATTTATTTCATTTTGATTAATCACTAACTAAAATATTTTCTTGATGATATGGTCCTTTTAGGCCAATTTTTTATTCAAGAAGCCAAGACCATCAAAGGCATTACTAAGAAGTATGAAAGAGCTACAAGGCAGATTTTTGTTTTAGGAAAATCTCGTGTTTCTTCATTAATGTAGAGGAGGAACAAAAGAAAAGATTGGCCACCATAATAGAATGTAACATGAAAAACCACCCAGATATATATTTGGGAATTCCTCTCTATGGGAAAAATCTCGACGAAGGAGGTTGGAACAAATTAATAGATAGATTCCATAAGAAATTGGCGTCTTGGAAAGGCTCCTTTCTTTCTCAAGATGGGAAGGCTCAACTCCTTCATAGATGCTTACAAGGCATTAAGTTCTATATCATGTCCATCTTCATTCTTTCAAGAAGAGTCAAGAGAGACATTGAAGGTATTAAGAAATGTTTTCTTTGGACTAGCTCGGAGGATAAAAACATAATCCCTCTCATTTCTTGGGAAAATTTCTTGCTAGCTAAATATTCTACACATCTTAAAATGTAGGAAATCATGAGATAAATCTTCCTCATTTACCAGTGAGTATCCCATGTATGATTTTTATAAATTATAGCTCGAGTAACTATTTGTGGGTTTTACTTTAATTACAAATCTCATGAGCCATAGCTAAGAAATTCTGCAAAGCAAGTAAGCAGTAAAGAAATATTTACAAAAAGGGGAAATAATTGAATTCGGGAAGAAAGGAAAGAAGATGTGCAATCCAAGAAATAGTTCGTAGAGTTGGTTTTATGCACATAGATGAAACAAACAGATCTCACAATACATAATTTAAAGAAAAGCAAATTTTATGCAAAGATCTACACATAAGTAAGAAACAAATGCACCGTTGACACAAAGTTCTCCGAAATATTCCTCCTTTCAATTCCTTAGCTATTATAAAGATATAAAAGGTTTTAGCTCAAAGTATGGAACACAAGAATGTTGATTAAAAATTATGATCCTTTAACCCGTTGGTTCTTCCTCTATTTATTGTGTATAGAGGGAAATACAAATAGGAATCTTTTTTAATGAATTGCCACATGTTGAAGCTATGAAAAAGGGAAGAAAATGAAAATCTTCCTCCTGGAATTCCTATTTACATGACATGCATAATTTATAACTAAAAATAGAACCTTCTATTTTACATGTCTGCCACCTATTTCCAAGTAATTGTCTTCTTCCAAAGAACTTGAAGTAATGGATTTTAAACCAATCACTTAAGTTTTACAATTTAATTGATTACTCAATTACTTTGTTAGAGAAAATAAGAGAAAGAAAAAGAAAGATAAGAAATTAGAAGAAATCTGCTACACTCCCAGTCTTGTTCTTTTTCTATATTCTGCATGTCGTGACTCTTTTTCCTTTGATTCTCACCAAAACGGATCTAGAGCGGTTGACTATGGATTTCCTGCAGTGCTACCTCGACTTGTCCTCCCCTTTCCTCCTTGAATTTTTACAATTATTCTCTAGTATATGAATTAGTGTAATGTTTTCCATAAATAATTCAAACAAAACTCATCATCTTTTATTTTTAATTGTATATGAGAAATTTTAAATTCTAGAAAGCACTCTAGGTGAAACAAAATACAAGTATATTCAATGAAGGCTTCTACTGGAATATTGAGAGCACATGTACAAGCTCCTTGAAGGAATTTTCCATGTAATTGTAGTCACCAAAAGGGGTCACACTCCCTTGGTCCCTCATCAAATAATCATCCTAAACACACTCACCTAACCATGGCCCCTTACACTGACTCTAATATTAATTTAATTAAATGAATTCATGATCTCATAATATTTATTATTTAAATATCCTAATTGAGATAGTTATCACACCACCACCTCACCTATAAACATCACCTAGCCACCTCACCCTAGAACTATTATCAATATGTTGTCATAACTAACTAGGACCTACCTAAACCCTAAAAATCAAATTCTACATTCCCTCTAACCATATTATCGCCGTTAAAAGGAAGCTTCCATTCTAATCCTCGAAGAAAAACAAATAGGATCTAAGAAATCAATGGGATCTACCCATTTTGGAAAACCAAGGAAATCCCACCCTAACTGACATCGCTTACCCTAAACCACCGCTGTTTAACCTAGAATTGTCATCGGTTACCATTTATTCCCCAAAACAAGCTTTTTTTGAGGTTGGCACATTAAGAGAGAAGAGAGATGAAACAATAGCTGCATGTAAGTAGAACCAACATTCATACATGCATCTAAACATCCACATGACCACATCGAAGTGATCAGAGCCATTTGCATTCATGGAAACATCACGGGAAGCATCATCACTACATAAAATTTCATCGATCGATTAACTTACATTGCCATCAAGCTATCAAAATCACACAATAGTAAGTATTTGTTAACCAACATTCATCCATTTTCATTCTAGTAGGTTTTGTTACCATTATTATCACTTTTTACTTACACCCCCATTCCCCCACAATTTACCTTAATGCAATTTTGATCATTCCTTCACCCACACCACTAAATTTCCCATACTTGATCGTTAAAAACCTTTGAGTATATCTAAGATCTCCATAGATCTTTCCATTACCCTCTCCATTTTAATTTAGCCTCACACCTGTCCCAACACCAAGATTTTAATAAGTTTCGTCACACCTAATAGTACCAAAACTAGTTACCCATGATCGGTGGTCCATCCGAACCATCATCGTTACACTAGACTAACGTCGGTCTTTGTGTTTACCCTCGACTAAGCACAAAGCTTAAATTCCCCATCAAATACCCAAAACACCCAAAAACTAGACACGATCAAGATTTAGTACGTTGGAAGAGATCCTTCCATTCAGATTCAATCATATCTTAGCCTGTTGTGAACAAATTTTCTTATTGTAATCGAATGAGATACCTAAATCATTTTAACTACAATAGGGTTTTATTTATTTTTAACATTGAGTTGTTTTAAACAAGTGGATTGACAGCCTTCTAGGGAGTATCACACTTCTCGAAACTAGCATACGCTAGGCAGTCCACTGTCATATGCTATTTAATCTCTTTTGGTGGTCTTGTTGTTCATTTTAGGTAGTTCCTCCTAGCCAAAAGGAATCTCTCACGATCAGCTATG
Organism: Taxus wallichiana var. yunnanensis; assembly: GCA_018340775.1. Taxonomy (NCBI): domain Eukaryota; kingdom Viridiplantae; phylum Streptophyta; class Pinopsida; order Cupressales; family Taxaceae; genus Taxus; species Taxus wallichiana. The sequence continues at coordinate 65,761,246 of CM031234.1, forward strand.
GATCAAGAAGTCATATGTGCATAACAACCTTCAACCAGCTTTTACAGGTATTCCTCCTAGCCCCTTTACCCTTATCTATTTCATCATATTCTAAGAAATGATCTAAGAATCAGGTGAAACATTTTGTCACACCCGGTGGGATCCATTCGGGGGGTTCCTTGCATTTCTTCATTTCTAGGTGAAAAGTTGTATGTTTGTTTCCTTTTTGAAAGATTCTCACATTAAAATTTCTCCCTTGGAAAATTCTCTTCTTTCTATTTGTCTCAAAGCAATCATGTTTTGGTGCTATAAATATGACTATTCTTATTTTTCATTTGTCTTGCATTAGTGAAAGATCATACTTTCTCCTATTCATCTATTTGTGTCATCGAATTCAATATTTCAATTTGGGTTTAAAATCAACTGCATTTCATTTTGCTTTACTACATTATCTCACATTAAATGAGGGAAACCTATATCGTTGGAAGTCATGCCCAACTGATGGTTGAAAAATGAATCATAGAAAAGCACTTCCTTTCTCTTCTTCTCTCTGAGTCTTACCCAAACATCACAAAATTAAAAAAATACACATTCTTAAACAACATCTTACCGGAAGAAGCTGTAAGTGATCACACAATCACGACACAGTGGGCACCCAACTCGTTACTTCTATCAAGTCATTATCTCAGAGGATGGCCCACCCCTACCATAACATAACCTGAAACCTCTCCTTATAGATCTCCTTCTTCATAGGAAGCCTTCCTCACCAAAAAATCTATTCTAAAGTTCATGAGTCAGTCTTCTAAATAGCATAAGCTGAACAAACGTAAAGGAAAGAGCACTCTTAAGATCGTATTTTTCTTAGTGTTTTTCTTCTTGGCTTGCGTTTTGAGGTAAAAGGACATGTTATTCATCATTTTATTTCTCCTTGCATGCTCCTTATCATAATTGGTGTATTCCAACCTTGTCTCGAGTGTGTCTCGAACCCCATTTTCATCATTCTTAGAATTATGGGTTCGATTCCACACTTGATTTTAAATCACAACCACCTTTTCTTCATATTTGATTCAATCTCACAAGAAATGTTGTCGGTCCGTTGACCATCTTCGGTTACCCTCTAACCATCACCGGTTTTACCCAACTGGCATTGATTTACTATTCTTTTGGTTAACCTGCCCAAAAGGACACTTGTTTCATATTATTTGTTATTCAGAGTCTCGTAACTCTCATCATATTTATCTTGATAAAACCCATCTACATCTTATCTACCTAGAAGATTATTAGCCTTTTGTCTTGTTTTGGAAAACTATCCATTTTTTGCGGTTTGACCACCGCGGTTACCTATGATTGACATTGGTTTACCGTAATCGGTATTGGTTAGCTGTTAAAATTTATAGCTGAAATTTTGTACCTCATCCACCTACCACAACCTATTTTTCCTATTTTTGTGTCATTTACAGAAAGCAGTCCTACCACATTAGTACTTGTTCACATGGTGCTGACTTGTAGCCAAGAAAATGCCCTCATATTCCATGCTAGTTATCAACCACTCCCACCTATTCCTTCACCACCTTCCATTCTATCACCCATGGATCCTACCCAATCTATCACTATCGCCACAGGTGATGAGGATTTTACACGACTCCTTGACTAGAACCCTGCCACCTTATAGTTTTATCTTTCCCACTTGTCTACTCGAGATGCCTCAAAGTGCTATTTGATATATGCGACATGCCTGTATCTATCCCCCGATGCTCATTCCTACTTCTACGTTAGAATTTTATGGCTTCGCACTACCACACACCTGCCTTTCCCTAGTCATTTCACAGCCTAGGTCCTATACCTGCTATGACCGCTATATCTCTGTTAGTGCAAAATCACAAGCACCCCTAGATGCAGATTAGGCTTTTAGGTTGATCACTCGGGCATCCAGCGGTGTGATTGCACCACATTGAATCCTTTCTCCAGTGTGGGACTCGTAAAATGAGAAAGGAATTTCTAGAGAAGGCTGGTTCCTATTCCTCTGTTTAGATGCACACGAAATATGTAGAGGGTTTTCTCAAAACCTAATCTAATCTGCCAAGGAGACAAGGTAAGAGGATGCATAAAATAAATCTAAGCTAATAGAGGTGATGCACCGAGGAATGAAGAACACCTATGTTTCCAGTGAACACAGATCATTCAAATGTGATATAAGATCATGCACAGATAACAAAACTTGTAGTGAAAGATCAGGAGGATGCAAGATGAACACAGAGAATCATCCACAAACATGTATTACTTGCTCCAAAGATTGATACAATACACTACGAGAATGCCAAGAGGTAGATTCTTATTACGGTTTCAAATGAGAGGTTCAAACTCCACAAATTCACCTGAGGAGAAGAAGGGAGAGGCAAAACAGAAAAAATGTTCGACCTTGAAAAGAAGCTCCTCTTTACAATATATAGAAAGAATGAGAGAGGAAAGAGAGAAGGGAAAACCAAATCTACCCCAACCACCTCCAGGTTGCATTCAATTCATCTCATCATGGCAGAAGTGGTGGATCCTGGCAAACGGTGGGCTACCTAATGTGGTTTACGTAACCTGTCTTGCATTAAAGTTGTTAGTTGAAGCATTACTTCTGCTTGTTATTTCACGCCAGAGGTGTTTCTTGATTTTATCTCTCCAAACTGAACCAAAATGTAAGATTGACCCTGGAATCGTGTAGAGAATCTCACAAGCTTTCCGTTGATATAAGGAATGTGCAAATCGAGCTCTGGATCAAAAGATATGATGATCTGAAGATTTAGGGCACGGAACAGACCAAGATGGATTTTGAAATATTTCCCGCGCTTCGCCACCTAGATGACACGTGGCACACATTGATTGGTCATGTGATTCTCTCTCCTCTACCTTTCGGTGGGATTTCTTTTGAAATTTCCTTGTGGGCCCTAGCTGGGACACGTGGCGCTATTTCATTGGTTCGGATCAGTGCTCGAAAACTCACCCCTTTGACTTTTTTGGACCTTTCCCCTTGTGACACGTGTCATGCGTTGATTGGTCCTCGGCCCTTTCGGCGATCCGCATCCCGCACGTCCCTATGTCCCATTTTTCCTTGTGCTCCTTGTGCTGATTTCAGCCGAACCGGCCGGTTCGCGTCCTCGCGGCCCAGATGTCCCAATTGCCTCAGGACTGTTTGTTCCCATTTCGCCCGGTTCGGCCGGTTCGCGCCTTTTTGTCCCAGATGTCCCACTTTGTTTCGGACTGAAGTTCCTCATTTCGGCCGATCCGGCCAGTTTCGGGTCTATTTGTTCCAACTGTCCCAGAAACAGTTCGATTTTCCTTTCCTTCGGCCGAACCGCCTTTCCGCGTCCCACGCGTCCCGACGTCCCAACTACTTTCGGACTGTTTGTTCTCATTTCGGCCGAACCGGCCGGTTCACGTATCTTTGTCCCAGATGTCCCAAAGCAGTTAGTGTGAAAGTTCTCCTTTCCGGCCGATCCGGGCTTTCCGCGTCCGCCGCGTACTTCTGGCCCGATTGTCCCAAATGCTTAGCGGGCCGCCTGGAGGCTTTTCGGCCGATCCGCGTCTTTCTGTCCCACACGTCCCAAAGGCGTCCTTGAGCAGGACTTAGCCAATTTTCACGATTTTTCCTGGATCAACCTACTTGCCTGGGACTTGAATATTCTGATGCATGTTATCAAAATTACCCCGGGGGGGTGAATTTTGGATAACATCTACCACATTTATTACACCCGCAACATCCACTATACCTTTGCCAACCACCGGAACATAACCTCATCCATGCCTATTGTCTCACATATACCCATAGAAATGCAACCACCCTTGATTTCAATGACCCCTACCCCTTTTCAAAACATTTTCCTTTCTATTCCACAATCCTTAGCCCCCATCGCTACTAGGGTCACTTCAATCCTTCCACCTCCATATACATACTATCAACAACCTCACGTTTCATCTATCATTCATTTTGGGTACGTACCCCTATCTCACTCCCTCATTCTCAACCTACCTATGTGGCATCACCATATACTGGAATTCCACCTCCATCATATGTCTAACACCAACCCTCTTACGCTATAAGAGGTACCCATCCATCACCACCTACCAGTGACCCAATCAAGTTAATGATGAATAAGATGCAGACATTGGAGGCATCATTTTCTCACTCACACAACTCTCTCACCTACGATGAGATTTGTAATGATCCCATACACCCATCCATTCCTATTCGTCCATATCCCATACATTGGGAAATGCCTAAATTTAACCACTTCAATAGCAAAGAGGACCCAGAACAACATTTGTGATCTTTCAAACATGGGTGTTATCTAATTACCCATGATGATGCTTTGTTCCTGAGGAAATTTCCTATGTCTCTGACCAGGGCCGTGTTAGACTAGTATAGTGGGTTACCTAGGCATACTATCTTTTCATTTAATCGGGTAGAACAAGATTTCTTGGATCACTTCTCCAACAACGTTGTTAATATGGATACCATGTGACCTCTACTCTATGCTTCAATATGACGACGAGTCTATCACATATTTTGTCTCTCGTTGGTGTAGTCGATCAATCAACTCACATACCAATTACCACAAACCAAACTCATAAATATCTTCAATCGAGATTGTGCTAGACATATCTCACTAACCCTGCAGGTGTGAGACTTTTCAAACCTTTGATGAGGCATTCACCATGGCGGGAAATCTAGAGATTTGGGCCATCGAAGAAAATAAATTGAACTACACAATAAGAACTCGACATTTAAGTAAAATGATACCTCTCCTTCTTCAAAACCATAGAATAATTATTCAAATGCCAAGGGAACTCGTTAACGCAGTGGTACTCAAGGCCAGCCCAACTCATCCATCAAACTAGGCTAAGCCCTCATATAATCTTTCTCCTATCCAGGACCTTTCAATTCATATGAGAATAATGGAAATACACCCCAATGGGGAGTATTATTCTTCTATTTTGGAAAACATCATTAAAGTTGGGGCCATCACCCTTCTTCCTATAAAACCACACCTTGGTTTTGATCCTGCTCAACCCACACCTACATGGTACAAAGAGCATGACTTCTACAATTGTCATCGGGTAAAAGGTCATAATGACAAAAATTACATCACTTTCAAGAACATTGTCCAGGAAATGCTTGAGAACGGTGAGTTAGTATTGAATAATACAAATGCACCTACCAATAAAAACCTACACATCTTCAAGAAACCATTTCCTAATCATGCCCCTTCTTATAATCAAACCTGGAGAGACCTTCACTAATGATAACCATTTCCTAATTCATGCTATTTTTAGTAACACACCGTTACCTCCCAATTTCCTTATATTCTTTCGATAGAGGAAATCTTGGCTCAAGTCCTCCACCTGCACATGAACCCACTTCACTTGTTCCTCCACCCACAAAGGGACACCCTTCGTCTCCTCCCTCACCCGTGAAGGAGCCTTCTATTAACAAAGAAGACCATTTCACCTTTGGCTTCTCCACCTATAGAGCCATCACCCAGCATACCTATCCGATCCATGGGAGACACTTGTTCATCTCATCCACCCACGAGAGGAGCACCCATCATATCCTCCACCTATCAAAGATCCAAAGTAGAAATGTCATTACCTCTAGGTGACTATTCTCCATCAGCCACCCAAGATCTTGCTAACTTACTTTCAGCTATCTTACCCACAGAGGCTGAAGTTAGTGAATTCCCGCTTCTAAAACACATTTTACAGGAATTTCCATTAGATCCACATCAACCCCACCCACTACAGTGTCATTCTCATGCTTAGTTGACCACCTAGATTATGTGGATAGAGCCTTACTTTGGGGGCGTATTATACTCCCTGTCTCAACACAAATGCATATGTCACTCGCTAACACCTCCACTATCTATCCAAAAGTATTTCAGATGACCAAACCAAACACGACCATAACTATCACAAATTATCCCATGATACCACTCATAGATCAACTTACACCTCTACCCACAACCCAACATGTATCTACATCTAAACCCACACTTACATCATCTTCCTTTCCTAAACCTATTACTAATTTAGGGGTCATCCCAATGGCTAGCCTTACTCATTCACCCATCAAATTAGATTTAGCTACATCCTCTAAAGCCAACACCAAACTTAATCTAGCCCCAAAATAGAAGAACCAATCCCCTAGATCTCATACCCAAACCTTGTCGATCAAACCTTCATCACCTTCACCCCTTTCGTCCCATCTTAGGACCTCACCCCTCGACCCCTGGATAAGAAACCTCCACCCACCGGTAAACTAAAAACGTAGCAACCCATTCCTCACTTGCAAACCTCTAATATACCCAAGCGCTTGGCACAACTTTCTGCCCACACCTACAACATTTTTACCACCCATACCTTCAATACCATCAATAACTTCTTCACTACTCACAACACTTCATTCTCTTCCCTTTACACCTCTTGCACAACCCATGCCATCTACCTCCAAAACACCTCGGTTATCCCCATGGGTAAACTTCCCTCTTCCACCATCCTCTCTTCCATCTACATCTTCATGCGCCCATAGCACCTTTACCTATAAAGGTGTAACCTAAAGGCAAAAATCCTCTACCCTCCAATAAGGTAGTCAAACCAACCACACACTTTATTTCCGGTTCATCTACCATGCCCTTCCCCAAGAAAAAATGACCAACACCTAAGACCATGGCCCAAACCAATTCCCCTCTTACAAATACTCTTCTTATACAATCAGCCACACCTACACCCAAACCCACATTCACCTCCCACTTTGTGATATACTAGTGGGGTCCTATGCCAAAATTTTAACCAACCTCCTCGAAACACTGTTATCACATTACCACCTCTTAGGCCTTACAACCCACTCAAACCCAAACCAAAAGGGTTTGATGAAACTAAAATTTTTGCCTACCATCGTGTGCTAAGACATGATGTAGAGGAATGTAAGGCTTTGAAAGTTGCTTTTTTCTAGTTGTGTCCTCCTAAAGAAAAATTTGATGATGATGACCTTCTCGATGCCGACCCCATTTCACCAAAGCACCGGTTTCCACAATTATTCCCTCATTACCTACTCAATGACCAAGACCTCCACCCCCACAATTCTTATAGCCACCTCTAAGATTTTAAATTAACATGGTTCGTATAAGAGAATTGGCCAAATCAACACCCAAATGCCATTGCTCCCACTCACTTCATAAGGTTTTCTCCCCGGTAGGTTTCTCGTGCATCATGTCATTATACCACTCATCCTACATCTTCTTCATTTACCTCCTCCCTATGATTAAAATGATCAACATTACTACTGCGCATAGAAGGACAAAGGAAAGGAAAAGGAAACCGACCCATCAACTAACCCCATACCCAACATACCATCTACACCCATACCTAAAGTCACTCTCCGCATGGCCCCACATATCCTATCTCTAATGGGGTTACACATCGCATGATGCTCAAATAATTACACTAATTCTCCCTCAAAATGTCCCTATATGACCTCATCCAAACCTTTAAATCCCATCACCAAGCTCTCATGGAGGTTCTTCGAGTCTATTGAAGTCTTAACCAATGACCCTACACCTGTAGCCTCCATTATTACACCTCATCATGTAGCCTCTCTTACCAAATTACCATCTTCTTCAACACCACCTACTCACTAAGTAGCCACCCTCAGCTTCTTAGATGAAGAGATCACACCGCGCCAAACCAATGACCCTGATCCAACCCTTTTCATCTTTGTCCATATTGATAATATACATGTACGACGTGTTATGATCGATGGGGGTGTTAGCATTAACATCATCTCCTCCCATGTGTTCGACCAAATGCCCATACTAGAAAATTACATGCATAAACATCCCATCATGTTTCGTTTTTTTATGAAGCTATCACCTCTACACTTGGCACAATCATCCTCCATGTTCATGTGGGCCCCTGCACTATTCCAGAGTTATTTTACGTCTTGGAGGGGGAAATTTCAATATAAATTGTTGCTTGGTAGACCATAGATTCGTGTTATGGGTTGTGTTCCTTCCACTTTACATCATTGTGTGAAGTTTGAGCATGAGGGTCACACCTATACCATTCAGGTGACCCATCACCTTTCAAAACCTGCAACATGCTTTACCGACCCAATGACGTGCTTGTACCCATTAAGGCATCTACGTCCATGACCACTTCCTCTTCACCTACACCTGTGCTCACCAATGCTTTTGCTACCTCAACTACACCTAAATCCTCCATCCCTATAACTACCATGACCTCAATGCCAACCCATTAGCCTCTCAATCGGTTAGCTCCACTTTTGATCCAATATCTAACACATCATCAATCCAAGGTACCCACATATCGACCACCGATCCCTTAGAAGGTTTTTTTCAATGCCTCACTCTAGGGGAGTATCGCCTATATAATTTCAACAAATTCCTTACTCTATAAGAGTATGGAAGCCTTCACCAACACCCTCACTATGATCACCGCATAGGAGAGCGTCTCCTTCATGGTCCTCCCCACCTTCGCACCAATCTCACCTATGGGGGACTTGATACTACCACTTATACACTTGATCCACCATCACAAACCCGTCCATTTTCTGCCAACCTCCAGTAACTCACCAATTTCCATTTCACCCACACCTTCCTACACCGATGTGCATGGAATGGTTTTGGTTTTGGATTTTATGAGCAAGGCCATCACACTGTTATTCCATGTACTACCCACAAACATAACAACCATAGTGGTATTGGCTTTGCTGAAATACCTACTAAAAAGACTCACATCAAACTCATTGAGGATATCGACCTTTCTCCACCTTCTTCACCTACTCCACCTTCTTCACCACCTTCACCGACAGAGTTGATGGATCTAGAATCCATCCCTCCTAACTTTTTTTTTCATAAACACCATTTCCTTAGGGCCTCTGACTTATCAATGTGAGGGCGAGGCTCCCTCTTCTCTTCCCTTCCTGTATCCTGAAATGATTGATGACAATACACCTATTAATGTCATTCAATATCAGGATGATGAATATATAATCACCTACCTTAGTGTAGAAGACTCATATATTCATTAGTCATTACCTTCGAGATGTAAACCATGTTGAAAAAATTGACTATCAAAATCAACATCCACACTCGGGATGACTACACATTCTAAAGATTGGCCAATCTTTAGATCCGCTAAACAGGAGCCATCACTTCTTTTCTCAAAATCATAACCATGCTTTTACTTGGTCTTACTAGACATGCCTAGTATTAACCCACCATAGTGTTCTACAATATCATAACCATTCCCAATGCCAAACCCATAAATCAAAATCTGAGGAAAATACACCCTCACATTTATCTTTTGGTCAAAGAATAACTTTAGCGCCTACTTTCTGTTTCCTTCATATTGCCCATTGATTATCCCGATGGATTTCTAACATTTTCCCAATCACTAATGTGACAAGGGGATTTCACATTTACATGATTTCCATGACCTCAACCTAGCTTTCTGAAAGACATTTTTCCTCTACCTAGTATTGACCAACCTGGTTGACGTTACCATTGGTCATGAGATACTATCACTCATGGATGGTTTCTCGGGTTATAACTAGATCTTGCTTTCCTTAGAGGATCAACACAAAACTGCATTCATTACCCCTTGGGGGACCTTATGCTATCGAGTCATGCCTTTTGGCCTTAAAAATGCATTGGTGCCACATATCAACGGGCTATGACTTACATCTTCCATGACATCATGCACCATATATTGGAAGATTACGTAGATGATCTCCTTGCCAAATCTAAATGCCACTCTAAGCACCTTGTCATCCTAAAAACCATCTTTGACTACCTCATTAAGTATTGTGTTTACCTTCAGCCCAAGAAGTGTGTCTTCACGGTTCTCTTGGGCAAGCTCTTGGGATTTATCATTTCCTTACATGGTATAGAGGTTGACCCTACTAAATTTAAGGCTATTCTTGAAATTCCTCCACCCACTAACCCACAACAACTCTGTAGCTTACAAGGTAAGTTGTAGTCTATTCACCATTTCATTTCGCAACTATTCGATCAGTGTCAACCATTTCATTATCTTCTAAAAAAGGATGTCTCCTTCAAATGGGAAGATGACTACCACAAATATTTGAAGGCCTTAAAACAATACCTTCTCCAACCACTTATACTCATCCCACCTAAAGATGATTAACCCTTTTACCTATACATCTACGATACCGATCACTCCTTAGGGGCCATGCTCACTCATCGTGATGAACAACATAGGGAGCAAGCGATTGTATTACATAAGTTGTACCCTTTTGGACTACGAGACCCAATACACCCATGTGGAAAAACTTTTCTTAGCCTTAGTTTTTCATTTCCACAAAACCTATGTTGTGACCACAAAACCTATGTTGTGACCAACACTGACCCCTTACACTTCATGTATGCTAAACCTTACCAAAATCAATGTGTCGCATGTTGTCTTATGCTTCTGGATGACCTCGACCTTGAATTCATCCATAAAAATTACATCAAGGGCCAAGATATCGCCAACCAATTGGCCGACGCACCTATTTCCAAGGATCAACCTTCTAACTTTGACTTTCTAGATGAGTCAATTGCTACCCTTTCCCTAGAAAAACCCACTTACCAAATGACACTCTTCTTCAATGGTTCCAAGTGTCAGCGTGGAGGTGGGGCTAGTGTTATCCTCATTCCACTTGATGGTGAACCCATGCCTTTGTCTTTCAAACTCGATTTTGATTGTATAAACAATATTGCTGAATATGAAGCACTTGTATTGGGTCTCCAGGCTACTTATGCCTTAGATGTCAAGTCCATAAACATCTTTGGTGATTCTCAATTGGTCATAAACCAAGTCAATGGTATATATGAGTTTCGTAATGAGATACTTCAAAAGTATAAGCATCACGTGGACATACTTTTGACCAATTTTGACCGTTATGCCCTTCAAACCATCGCACGTTCTACTAACAAATTTACAGATACCATGGTTTTCTTGGCTTCACAGATACCGCTTCACCCACCGACTTTAAAATCTTTGTCACCGTAAAAGACTCAAATCACCCTCTTATTTACCTTGTGAAGTTTACTCTATTGAAACTTACTCCCGACCCGAGTGACTTTTAGTATAAACAATACTCGGACTATATTTCCCTCTCCATATTTCCTCCTAACCTCACCTGTAATGGAAAATGCACCTTTCTTAAAATAGTCTCTCATTAAATCATCATGGGTTTCCTCCTCTATAAGCATGACTTTGATGGTATTCTCTTACGGTGCCTTATGAGTTCGAAATTCCTTATACCATTAAGGAAGTTCATGATGACATATGTGGAGGTCACTTTGGTGGCCTTGTTGTTACTAAGTGTATTCTTCACCTAGCTTTTACTAGCCGAACCTTAACCATGATTTTTGTGACTATGTTAAGCATTGTGTAAAATGCCAACAACATGCCAATCTTCATCATATACCTAGTCATGCCTTATAGGCCGTCCCCGACCTTTGGCCCTTCTCTCAATGGGGTTTGGATGTTGTAGGGGAGATTAATCCCCATTCTTCCTAGTGACATCATTGGATAATCACCGCTACCAAATATTACACCAAATGGGTTGAATACATACCTCTCATCTCCATGAAAGATGATAAAATATGTGAGTTCATCAATCATCACATTATCTGTCACTTTGGTGTACCACATCACCTTATCAATGATAACGGAAAACAATTAAAAAATAAAACTTTGCAGAAACTTTGCGATGCCTTCAGTATTCAGCTAAGTTTCTCTTCGCCATATTACCCACAAACCAACGGCTAAGATGAATCCACTAATAAAACCCTGAACAAAATTCTCATGAAATTGGTTAACGATATTGGGAAGGACTGGCATACGCACATTCCTTTTGCCCTGTGGGCATACCATACTAGTATTCACACTTCCACTACTGCTACACCTTTTTCTCTGGTCTATGGTACAGAGACTGTTCTGTCTCTCGAAGTCTAGATTCCATCACTTTACATTTCTCTCCATGACATGCTCAATGATGATGAATTTCACTAGGACCGTTTAGCACAACTTGAGTTATTAGACGAACTCCATCTTAATTCTCTTGATCATCTTCAAGTTTACCAAAAATGTATCAAACGTGCCTACGAAAAATGTGTCCATGAATGAAATTTCCATGTCGGTGACCTTGTTTGAAGGAAAATCAACATGTAACCAAAAAAAAAAGTAAATGAGGAAAATTTTCTCCTAATTGACTTGGACCATACATCGTGACTCATACTTATGGATCAGGTGCATATCGTTTATCTTCACTCAATGGTAAACCCAAACTTGAACCCCTTAATATCTTGCATCTTCGACCATTCTACTATTGAATTTTAGTCCTACCTCACCTTCTACCTCTTTTCATGCTTGTCCCTTGAGTGCTATTCACTTTTCTCCTTTCACTATGCCATCCCTAATGATTAAACAAGGATCATGTGCATACCCATTACTCTTTTACCCTCTCTTAAATATGTGTACCATGGCTCTACACATGGCATGATTCTCATGGATACTTTTCATCTTCTTTCAGATGAGATCCCATGGTCGTTTCACCTTGCATTCTGAACAAGAATCCAATTCTTCACCTTAGTCTTGTCCATGACTTAAAATCCCTCACATGGGATTCAACTCCTTGAGTCAAACTTCCAATAAAAAGATGACTCCCTCAAAATGACATCTTTCTCTCTACATCACGGTTATAAATAGTGCTCCTCGAAGGACAACTATGTAAAATCCTTCTTTATAAAAAAGAGAATCCAAAGCTTCTCACATCGATCAACTTTGTGAAGACCTTAAGGAGTTAATTTCCTCATCACATATAGACTTCAAGCGCATCGATCGGTCTATCTCAAATATAATTAAAAATAGAAACCTTTTTCATCATGGACTTGTTTATTGTGATTTTGGATCTCTTACCAAAAGGCATGCTCCCACACCATATAACCTAACCACTTTTCACATTCTCACCATTCACACTTTCATTTCCTACCTCCTCAAGGGACTGTTGGGAACCGTGACATTTGGTGAGCATGTGACTATTCTTCACCTTTAGAATAGTCAATGATGTAATTTCTTTAGGCTCTTATGTTAACTAGCCTATCTAAGGTATGACCCACCCATTATGATCTTTACCAATCAGGTGGCTTTCTTACCTCCCCTTATCTTTTAACTTCTTCATTACATATTAATAATATTATACACGACTAGGCCCTCGATGCTTATCTCTAGGAATTTTTTTCCTCTTTCACCACAATCAACTTAACATCACCCATACCAATGTTCCCACAATTCAACAATAGCTAAAAGATCTCGACTCAATCATGCCTATAACCTACCAACCCATTCTCATACCTCCTTGCATTCTTCCCTAGCTTATGGGAGAACTACATTGGCCTGAGGTCCCTTTTCACCGAGACTATGTAGGCAGCACTCCAAGGGCATGGGGCCCTTGGAGGTTAGCTCGGCCACTCTCTACCCTAACCAATTCCCCTTTTCCCTTTCCTAATCACAATCTACCCTAGTTAGTTTCCTTTTTTATATCAATAATTGGAAATTAAACCAAACAAACAACAATTTCTTCACACCTTTACCATCATTATTTATACATTCATTGCATCTACCATTTCTTTACCATTATCATGCATTTTACTACAAAACATCTCAACATGACCCATATCATCATTAATTACACAAATTCTTGAATTACAAACTCAACTAACCTCAACTCAATCCATGCCTAAACCACAAACTGACTAATCCATGCCTATGGCCTGACTTGATCCATGCCTAAACCACGGACCTTGAATCAATCCATGCCTAAACAACAAACCTGACTATATCCATGCCTAAACTACAAACCCGACTCAATCCATGCCTAAACCACGGACCTTGTCTCAATCCATGCCTAAACAACAAAACTGACTCAATTCATGCCTAAACCACAAAAATGACTCAATCCATGCCTATGACTTGAATCCATCCATGCCTAAACCAAAAACCTGACTCGATCCATGCCTATGACCTGACTCTATCATGCCTACACAATTTATTTTCCATCACATATATAAATCAAAATAGCTAGTTAAACACAACCATATACACATAAGGCCATAATCACCATCATCTCTATAAATCAATCATCTAAACATGTGTATCCATATACATGACTCTCAAATGTCTTTGGCATGCATGTTGGTGTATATAAAAAAATATCAAAAAGTCTCATGTACATCCTTACCATCTTCGGCATGCAGGCTGGTATATATGTCAAAAATAAAATATCAAAAATACATGACACTCTGGAGCTCAATCATCTCCTCATATGATATCTAAACATGTCTTATCTATCTCCTCCTCTGCTCCTCTAGCCTAGCGTCGATTGACCTCCCTTCACCTCACCCTAGTTTGGCCCCCGATGGTCCTACTTCAGAGCTAAACTCCATAAACTAGTGGGCTCACCCCTGATTGGCCCATGGGCTCACTAGCCCCCTACAATCTCCACACTATGTGTGTGGGATCTACTCCTCTTAGTCAAGGCCTGATGTGCTCTATACTTGGCATATGATAAGACATATATACCCACTACCATCAAATGATCCTAGTAGTATCTCACCTTGCCCATGGTGTCTCTCAACCTAGTAGTAGGTACTATCTACGGTGGTGCCATCAAAATCGACCATTTCCCTTCCAATGTGGTGGTGTTATCGGCCTCGGATCCTGCACTGTATATACGGGTCGAAGGGTTATTATCTCGTGCTGTCTGTACGGCACCAATTGGCCCTACAAACTGTAACCTGCCTGCCGCACCATGGCCAACTGTCCTTGTAAACCTATCACCTACACTGTAGGGTGGCTACTTGCACCCCATCTCCATCTCCACCCTCTCCCTCTCCCTCTGGTGCGGATGTTGGTCCCTATACTCCTTGTGCTCGAAATGTGGCCACTGTGCCTACGGTGGTCATAACTGTGCCTCGGCCCCTGTCAGATGTCCCTGTACTATGCCTAATTAGGTCACTAGGGTAGCCACCTGTCCTTGTAGGGCATCTCTCTGCACTATGACAGTAGCCAAATCTCGGCTGCCCGGCCTCGGTGGTACTACTCGTGTTTATCTGCAACCCACCACTGCCTGTACCTATCTGTCACCTTGACATCATCTATCTATCTGTTGGTTGACCAGCCTACTCCTCCTTCTCGGTTGCATTTGTAGGTCATGGTGGAGACATATGCCTATCCACATCATCTCTCCTATACTGAGGGAAAGGTGGGGGTATATCCTGTGGCAACCCAAATAAAGTCGACTTGGTCTCTGGGTATCATCTCATGCTCCCGCCCACCGCCCCTCTATCCACATTGGTAAATCTGTAGTCCATCCAGCTCCGCCACCATCTTCTTGTATGAAGGATAGCCTACATATGGCCTCCAAATAATGTCCATGCCGGACAACCCCTCTAGTAATCACCTATAATAGGCTACATCATGTGTCACTCTAGCCGCTCGGTGCTCTCCCATAACTGGAACCCATTGCTTGTAGCCCACTCAAACAAAACTAGGCTCAAATGTGTTAGCCAGGGCATACCAACTGGGTGCACACACAATGTGCTCATAGGCCCAACAACGTAGAAAGAATGTGCAACACAAGCTGAACCGTCATAGTCAACGATACGCTCATAACTCCCAATATAGTTGTACTAAGAATGCTAGCCCCCACGCGAATGAGTCCTTCTCTCCACCATGTCATGTAAGACCCCCATAAGTGACCATGGGAATCTCCCACCCTTTACGTCAGGAAATGAAAAACAACAAAATGTCTCCATCAAAAGCACTATCAACCTCATCTCCTCGGGGTAGGCTTGGTACATCACCCCGTAGCTCATGCTGGCACTGTGGAATCCTAACAATGCCAGCCCCTCTCCAAACATTGGTAACAGTAACTCCTCGGATGCCTCTGAGGAGATCAAGTACACCTATGTACCTCCTATAGGAAGTCATAGGATCCTATAAACATCCTCTAGGGTGATTGTGATCTCACCCATCGAAAAATGAAATGTATTGGTTTCCAAATCCCATCTATCGATGAGGGAAACCATCAAGCTCACCTCCCGGACTACATGTCGGTAGCATCTGACACCAATCAGACCCACATCTGCAACATGGATCCACTCCTCACATGTCGTACTCCCACGTATCTCCATGAGCAAGGGAGGTACCCTATCCCTCATCCGTAGCTGGTCCTTGGCCTACATACAACTAATCATTTTATTAAACCTTGAGCACACTTGCATGTAACCTTGCCACCCCTACTATACCACTTACCCTAACTAAAGTAACCTTTCACCTATTTATATGCCCTAAATTCGCACCGCCTATATACCCACACCTCGGACCCTTACCTATTTTCATTTTTCCCCTCGCACCAATTTTTCCTTATCCACCCACCTACCCATACCCATTAATTTCCCCTACCTAACTCTCCCTACCCCTACCTATCTTCCTATAATCCATCCATTTTTACTCCTCGAGGATTGCCTCTTTAGCCTCTTGGTGGCATCAGTTAGCCTAAACCAACCATGGTCTACCATAGCTAGCATCGGTTGTCACATCTTGTGACCAATACCGGTCCTTACCCACCAAAGTCAGCTAAGAGAAAATCGATGTTGGTCACTATCGCGAAGAAAACCCTTTCCACCCTCCCATTTTTCTCCCACTTTCCTCCTTTCTACCCATTTCCCTACCCATACCTACCCAATTACCTATTCCCACCCCTTATTTACCTAAATCTAACCTCCCTTGTTCCCCTTTTCTCATTAAACCCCCACATTCAAATTTTAAAAGTTTCCCCCCAAAACAAACCTTGTTTTCCCTCCTACCCAATTCCTACCCTCCACCTACTCACCACAAACAAAACAATCGAATAGCCTCTTACCTCATCATGCTTCTATCTGCATGGTGGCACCTCAAGCCACTGCACAGGTCCACCCATTCCCTCTCCTACTTCGCCATCACCAATCATCCATTGGCTCAATCCAATCCAATCGATCACCCAATCCAATCACCATACTCATAGACCCACCTATCGACCAATGATCACTCACTCTGCAGCTCACCAACTCAGCTCTTTGTGTCGTTTGGTCACTTTCCACCTCGTTCTTCCTCTCTTGTCATTTTCTCCAATTTGGTAAATGACAAATGATTTTTAAAAATGTGGCACTTTTTCTTTTTATAGCCTACCCAACTTGACCGACGATGGTTTTACCTTGACCGACATCGGTCCTGTGCCCTAGCCTACCGTGGTCGGTCCATAGCGACTAGCATCGGTTCATTATAACTATTTTCGGTTATCCTGCTTAGTATTTTTCCTACCCACTACCCCTAATTTTCTAACTTGAATCCTTTTTTACCTCACCCACACCTAACTTGGACACTTCACTTTACCCTCCTGACCTCATCATTTACTACCTAACCTTGTCCTCATTTGGGGACTCATTATTTTACCCATACCTTGGCCCTACCTGTGCTGTGACCTAGTTACTTGGACCTGGAACATTACTAGTGACCTGTGACCTCATGTGCTCACTATACCTTATGGAAATGTTACCCATGTTGTTTGACATAATGACCTTACCTTGCCTCTTGTCATGACCGTTTATCCTAACCCAACCTTTGGTGTACCAGAACATAACTAAACATTCCTGCACCTGACCTGCGTCATGTTTCCTGACCATATCCTATACCTTAGATACCATAATCACCTCAACCTTGTTGAGATAAACCTATTGACCTTAGACAATGTAGAGTTTGCATGCTCTTCCACACAGTACCGTCTTTGTAGTTTATACATGTATGTGTGTGTGACTATTACTACCTTTGACCACGACCCATTACCGGATTACTTGACTGGAAATTTTTACCCCTTTATCCCCATCGTCCACCTTCCCTTTCATTACATTCACCTTTTATCAAACCACTCACCAATTCTACCTTCTACCTTATCAATTCCTAGTTTGAGGGGGATCACCTTCACCCACACATGGGGCAGCCACACCTTATTTTTGTCGGCGTCGCTTACCAAAACAAGCTACGCAAAAAAGGGGCAAAATGTAGACACCAAAATTGGGTCACACTCCCCTTGGTCCCTCATCAAATAATCATCCTAAACACACTCACCTAACCATGAACCCATACACCCCACTCTAATATTAATTTAATTAATTAAATTAAATTAATTCATGATCTCATAATATTTATTATTTAAATATCCTAATTGAGATAATTATCACACCACCACCTCACCTATACACCTCACCTAGCCACCTCACCCTATACCTATTCTTAGTATGTTGCCATAACTAACTAGGACCCACCTAAACCCTAAAAATCAAATCCTACATTCCCGCCCATTAGAAAGGAAGCTTCCATTCTAATCCGCGAAGAAAAATGAACAAGATCCAAGAAATCAAGGGGATCTTCCCATTTTATAAAACCTAGGAAATCCTGCCCTAACCGACGCCGGTTACCCTAAACCACCGCTGACCAACCCGAACTATCTTCGATTACCATTTATTCCCATAAATAACCTTATTACAAGGTTGGCACCTTGAGAGAGTAGAGAGACAAAAGTAGAGCTGCATGTAAGCAACACCAAGCAATCGTACATGCATGTGAACATCCACAACCAACATCAGAAGTGATCACATAACCATTTGCATTCATAGAAGCATCTCGGGAAGCACCATCACTACACCAAATTCCATTCATCTCGATGTTGCCATTTCCATCCATATATCAAACTCACACAATTGTAAGTATTTGTTAACGAACATTCATCCATTTTCATTCTAGTAGGTTATGTTACCTCTATTATCAATTTTTACTTGTACCCCATTCTCCCCACAATTTACCTTCATGCAAGTTTGATCATTCCTTCACCCACACCACTTAATTTCCCATACCCGACTATTAAACACCTCTGAGTATATCTAAGATCTCCATATATATTTCCACTACCCTCTCCATTTTTATTTGGCCTCAAACTTATCCCAACACCAAGAATTTAATAATTTTACTGTCACCCAATGGTACCAATGCCGATTACTCATGATCGCAATCGGCCAGTCCATACTTGAACCGTCATTGGTTACACTAGACTGACATCGGTCTCTGTGTTTACCCTCAGACCAAGAACAGAGCTTAACTTCCCCACCAAATACCCAAAATAGCCTAAAACTAGACCTTGACCAGTACCAATACTTTGACAGAGATCCTACCCTTCAGATTCAATCATAGCTTAGCCTGTTGTGAATGAATTTGCTTATTGTAATCGAATGAGATACCTAAATCATTTTAAATACAATAGGGTTTTATTTATTGTTAACATTGAGTTATTTTAAATAGTGGATTGACAACCTTCTAGAGATTATCACACTTCTCGAAACTAGCATACGCTAGGAAGTCCCTTTGTCATATGCTATTTAATATATTTTGTTGGTCTTGTTGTTCATTTTAGGTAGTTTCTCCTAACCAAAAGGAAGCTCTCATGATCAGCTATGGATCAAGAAGTCATACGCGCGCAACAACCTTCAACCAACTTTTGCAGGTATTCCTCCTAGCTCCTTTACCCTTATCTATTTCGTGACATTCCAAGAAATGATCTAAGAATCGAGATGAAACAAAAATGACTTCTACTTGGGCTACATTAGAAACAATAGGACAAATATGGAGTCCAAGGCATGAATACTAAATTTTCATCACCAAAATATGCTTATAAAGCCTATTGCCCTGTATTTTTAGACTTTGTTTGCATGCCAAACAAGCTAAAAATATTATTTTATTCACTTGTGCACTCACATCAACATGCAGATGCTCTAAATAATAAAAAGAAATCTTCTCCAACCCTAGGCGCCAAAACTGGATGCTTCCCGATAATTTAAAAAAATTAGCTTTTAGACATTTAGCTATGCCAAAATGGGTCACACTTTTTGGCTAGAAGTCATGTTAAAAATAAGAAGTCAAAGAAATGGGAATTTTCACCTTGCAAGGTAGGCAATAAATTCCCGCTTTCACTTAAGTGACTTTACTTTCATAATGGGAATTTTCACCCTACAAGAGATGCTTTTCACTTAACAATAAATTCCCACTTTTCACTTAAGTGACTTAAGTAATTTTATGGGAATTTTATAATGGGAATTTTTACCACTTAAGTGACTTTACTTTCATAATGGGAAAACAAGAAATTCCCACTTTTAATAAGTGACTTTACTTTCATAATGGGAATTTTCACCCTACTAGGCAGGTAAGAAATTCTCACCTACTGCCACCTCCAAAATTCCCATTGGCAACTTAAGTGATTTGACTTGATGGGAAAAAGTAACCTACTAGGTAGGAAAGAAATTCATGCATGCTACCGCCACCGCAAAATTCCCATTGCTAGCTTAAAGTATTCCTTTCAAAAAGTGTGAATTTCATGAAAGATATCTCTTTTCCAAAAGTGTGACTTGCATTGTGACTTCTACCTTTAAAATTACATGAAAATTTGTCATTGAAGGAAGCGTGGAAATTGGATGCAAAAGGAATCTTTGAAAATTGACTTGTAGGCATGAAGACGCATTTCTTTCTTTTTTGGATTTTTGGTGAAGAAAACACAAGCATAGAATAAAATTTTCCATTTTTGGAAAGGGTCCGGGAAGATGTAGCAACAAAAAACTTGCATGTGCCATAATTTTCATTATGTGGCTCCGTTTTAGGTTTTATTTTCTCTAAAAGTGCATATTTTCTCGAGCTCTATGCATTGATGGAAATATTTTTCTTATTTTCATAGAATCCATTTTTACACCCTTTTGGACCAAGCAACTTCTTGCAATCTTCTGAAAGAACCCGAGCTCGATCACTGTAGAGAGATTAGTAATTTTAAAAAAATGGATAGCTTTTCAAAACCCTAGGCTTGGGAAAGATCTGGAAAGAAGAATGAATAGGCTATAGGAATTTCTAGAGAAAAAAACAAAACAAAACAAAGAAAAAAGAAATAAAACAAAACAAAAAATCGATGGGAATTACTCAAAAAATTTCTCCATTTAGCTGATCTGCAAAAATTCTTCCCCCTGGGTGAATGTTTCTGTGGTAATAATGATGGGGTGAAGTGCTTTATATAACCTAAATCCTCAATTTTAGCTCAATCTATTTTTAAAAGAACTTTATTTATTTAATAAATAAATAAATAAAATTCTCTCAAACAAAACCTGGTGAAGGGATAAAGTGAGTTTTAACATGTGGGTATTTGGTGAATTTGGATTTTATGACTCTCTAGGGTTACCTTAGAGCGATGCAAACAATCGCAGAAAAAAAAAAACAAAACAACCTATTACTTTGAAAAGAACGAAATTTTTAAAAAAAGTGGGTAGTCCCAGATTTTAGGTGAAATCTCGGGGACACCAGTTGGCTCTGTCTGTGGACATCTTTACCTCTATCAAAATGAAAGGAGTGAAGATGAGATCCCAACATATCTTGGTTTCATGTCTTGTCCATTGGGTTTGGGGTCAGGCCACAAAAAAAAAAAAAAAAAAAAAAAAGAAAGAAAACAACAAAAGTTTTATTTATATACAAATAGGTTTTACCCTGTATCTTAGTTCTTGAACAATTTAGATGTTGCCCATTGAAAGGAAGTGGTAACTCAATTCCATCCTGGTAGGAAAGGAAGAAAGTATCCATTCCAGAAACTCTCTTGATCATGAAGGGCCCTTTCTAGAGTGAATCAGATTTTTGTGCATGCCCTTGGTTCATGTCTTTTGTCCCACCAGAGTACCAAGTCTTTGATCTCAAACTTCCTTTCTATGACCTTCTTGTCAAATACCTTGGGAAAGTCCTTATCAACTTCATCTTGTGGTGGCTCATCCTTTCTTCTCTCTATGGTAAATTCTTCATCAAATTCCATTGTTCCCATATTTACTGGTTGCATTTCTGAGGAAGAACTATCACCATATTCTTTGTTCTTTTTTGTATACGATCATGCTTTTCGAATGTCTCCACTAAGGAAACTAAACCCTTGGAGATTTTGTTACCTTTAGTTGGATTACTCCACTACTGTCATAATCTGGATTAGTTATGCCTGTGACTATTTTTCGTGGTAGTGACTTACTCCCTTCAACATACAACTTGTCAAAGTTGTCTTGTTCTAGAAATGTAGATGTTTGTTTGTCACTCATTGAAAGTCTACCACTATTCAACATTATCAAGGACTTTAGGGTGGTAGACCATCTCCACTTTATAGTTTCCTTGTTTGAATATGGATGGTGGTCTATCCGGATTCAATAGTGCAGTTGTGACTGCCAAAGAGTCTACCTTGGAATTTTGATTTGTTGGAATGAAGTCGATAGAGAAGGCTGCAAAATCGAGTGTGGCATAAAGCACTCTATCTCTGTAATGCTTCATCTTATCTCCTTTGACTTGATTTTTCCCTCGAACCTTCTTTACTAGAAGTTCAACATCTCCTTGGGCTTTGAGGAGTTTTACTCCTTTCTTTCTATCTTGCTCCATTCCTAGCAGATAATGCTTCATACTCTGTCATATTGTTGGTGTTCTCAAACATCAACTTGTGGGAGTATGGGAATATCTCATGATCTAGAGATATTAATAGAATTTCGAGCTCTGATCCAAAAGAACAATAGGTGCCTTTAAACTCTAGAGTCCAAACTTTTTCATCTCCTTCTGGTTCTCTGGCTCTGGTTGAAGTTCTGGCTCTGGAATACCTTTATCCATTTCCAAGAAGTATACACCATGGTCAGACCCCTGAAAAAGAATATGAGATCTAGGATCCTTAGATTTTGTAACCATGTACTTGGACTTCTTTTCTAGCTCCAACTTCTGATTTATTCCTTTGATAGGAATATGAGCACATGACCAATCCATCTTTACTTCTCCTCCCAACTCTTTGTAGAAGTTTCTGCTCAACAACATCCCGTAAGAGACAAGAATATCTACAACTAAGATTGTCATCTTTAATCTTTTTGTCAGGAAAAGCTATTCCAAATAGCTTGTGCATATTTGATTTTTCTCGATTAAAGGGACTTGTCTCTCCATGGAATAACACCTTTTTATGGTCTTTGTCAAGGTAAGCCCAAGAGCATCTACAACTTTAGTTGGCATGACATTATTAGAAGCACCTAAATCTAGAATGCAGTTGCTTAACTTGAAACCATTAAGCAATAAGGAGACATAGAAAGGTTCTACTCTTTCAAGAAGATGATGGGGATTTAACAACTGCAACATTGTTCTAGGGAGGAGTATCTTTGGGCTTAGGAAAAAGGCCCTTTGATGCATTAGATTGTCCTGGTGATTGCACATATTTAACTAGCCTATTTAACTGCTCAGAAAGGCTCTCAGGTATTCAGCTTCTGACATTTGAATCCTAGTTTTCTTGACATGATCAACAATGTCAAAGGAAGGTATAGATTTAGATACCTGAGTTGTTTTTGTGGTTGAGATGAAGAACTCACATTCTTATTTCTGGGAGCTAAGGAAGAAGGTAAAGGGCTGCCCCTTCTTTGTTCATCGGCTAATGCCTCAGCTTGGTGAGTTTGTGATTGTGTAAATACTACATATGCATGACCATGATCATCTTCAAGAAGCTCCTCATAGTCATGTTCAGATTTGTAGTTTAGGTAATTAATGTTGGAGTCACCAAGTAGGACCTACAAAATCATCATTCTCAAGCTGATCAACATCAGCTTCCTGGTCTTCTTCATTCATCTCCATGTTGTTTTTGGGAGCAGCTTCAATTGCTAATCTTTGGGAACCAGCAATGCGGTTCAGTTGTTGTTTTTGAAATTACGAGTAGGGGAAGTATTGTTTCCTTGAGCCATTTGAGCCATTTTTTCTTCATCTATGACATCTCATTTGCTAAATTTTGTAATAGTGAATCGGAAGTAGTAGCAGAGGATGAACTTTCAGCTCTAAAAGTGTTTCTCTTTATCTTTCTAGCCATGATGAGGTCATCTTCAATTTCAACCACCATGTTTTGAGTTGCTAACAAGTCAGCAGGACGTGCTCTTTGTAGTTGATAGCTTACTTTAGGAAGTAAAGCATTGATGAAGAATACCTTTTGATTCTCATCATTTAGAGAAGTAGAAGCTAGAATTTTGTAAATAATCTTTGGAATTTTGTAATAAAATCCCACATGTGCTCATGTGGCTCCTTCTTCAAATTGAGTGAGTTGAGTTATCAAGGTACTGGAATCTTCATCTGGCTTGAACCTTTTTAGGAATGCATCTCGCATAGTAGCCCAGTTGGTTATGGTACTAGGAGCTAGCTGGTAGAACCATTCTCCAACCAAGTCATGCAGAGTCTCTATGAAGATTTTGACAGATACATCTTCATGTTCGATTGTAAGCACTCCACAGGATATAAAAATGTAGCAAGTGGTCATCTGGATTTTTCTTTCCATCTCCAAATAATTTTGGAAAATTATTTCTCGTCCCTTTAGGTAGATCATGCATAGGAGGAGTCAAATTCAAAGGTCCAAAGGCTGCACCCCATGGAACATGTGCTACAGGGGAAAGTGGATGATTCTGCATCATGAAAGGAGCACATCTTCTTTGAGAATAGACTTGGTGAATAATCCCAGTTGTTGGATTGTGCTAGACATGATTAGATCTAGAGGAATTTTTCACTCTTCTTCTTGGTGAAAGACTGGATCTGCGACTTCTAACTTGAGGAGGATGACTAAAATTAAACTACTCCTGTAATCTATAAAAATGATCGATCCTTCCTTGAGCTCTGCTAGACCGTGTGAATGGATGTTCTGCAGTTGAACTTATAATATAAAAGGTAAATGGCAAGAAAAATATCTGGTTTGCTAATTTGTGTTGTTCCCAAGAGAGTGCCAAAAACTCGTTGGCTAGATTTTTGCACAAAACTCAAAACCTAGGAAGTCATGAGATAAATCTCTCCTCATTTACCAGTGAGGCTCTCATGTAGATTTTATCAATTATATTAAGTAAATCTATTTGTTGGTTTTACTTTAACCACAAAGCTCATGAGCCATATCTAGGAAATTTTACAACAAGTAAGCAACTGTAAAGAAATATTTGCAAAAGAGGGAAATAATTGAATTTGGGAAGAAAGAAAAGAAGATGTGCAATCCAACCAATAGTTCGCAGAGTTGGTCTCATGCACATAGATGAAACAAAAAAATCTCAAAATATAGAATTTAAAGAAAAGGAAAGTTTCAAATCTAGATCTGAGATAACACAAAGTTTATGCAAAGATCTACACAAAAGTAAGAAACAAATGCACCATTGACACAAAGTTCTCTAGAAATATGCCTCCTTTCAATTCCTTAGCTTTCAGAAAGATATCAAGGGTTTTAGCTCAAATTCTGGAACACAAGAATGTTGATTACAAATTTTGATCCTTTAACCCATAGGTTCTTCCTCTATTTATAGTGTATAGAGGGAAATTACAAATAGGAAAGCTTTTTTAATGAATTACCACATGTTGAAGCTATGAAAAAGGGAAGCAACTAGCAATCTTCCTCTTGAATTCCTCTTTGCATGACATGCATAATTTATAACTGAAAATAGAACCTTCTATTTTGCATGTCTACCACCTATTTCCAAGTAATTGACTTCTTCCAGTAACTTGAAGTAATGGACTTTTAAACCAATCACTTAAGTTTTACAATTTAATTGATTACTCAATTACTTTGTTGGAGAAAATAAGAGAAATAAAAAGAAAGAGAAGAAATTAGAAGAAAGATTCTACACTCTCAGTCTTTTTCTTTTTCCATATTTGCATGTGGTTGACTCTTTTCCTTTGATTCTCACCAAACTGGATCTGGAAGCAACTGACTGTGATTTTCCTATGGGTGCTACCTCTAACCTATCTTCCCCTTTCATCCTTGAAGCTTTTGCAATTCTTCTCCAGTATATGCATCAGTGCAATGTTTTCCATAAATAATTCAGACAAAACTCATCATCTTTTATTTTTAATTGTATATGAGCAATTTTAAATTCTAGAAAGCACTCTGGGTGAAGGAAAATACAAGTATATTCAATGAAGGCTTCAACTGGAAGATTGGGAGCACATGTACAAGCTCTTGAAGGAATTTTCCATGCAATGACTTCTACTTGGGCTGCATTAGAAACAAGAGGATGAATTTTTGTCAGAAGCCTTTGCAATTATGAGATCTGGATCTATTTCTCCCTCTGATTCTGAAGATATATTCAATGTATCAGATATTGACTTCTACTTTCTTCACCAATATGGGCATCTGTGATGAATACCTGCAATTGATTCAGACAAATATGGAGTCCATGGCATGAATACTCAATTTTCATCACCAAAATTTGCTTATAAAGCCTGTTGCCCTCTATTTTTAGACTTTGCTTGCATGCCAAGCAAGATAAAAATATTATTTTATTCACTTGTGCACTCACATCAACATGCAGATGCTCTGAATAATAAAAAGAAAGCTTCTCCAACCCTAGGTGCAAAACTGGATGCTTCCCGACAATTTAAAAAAATCAGCTTTTAGACATTTAGCTATGCCAAAATGGGTCACACTTTTTGGCTAGAAGTCATGTTAAAAATAAGAAGTCAAAGCAATGGGAATTTTCACCCTACAAGGAAGGAAAGAAATTCCTACTTTCACTTAAGTGATTTACTTTCATAATGGGAATTTTCACCCCTAGAAAAGAAAGCTTTCACTTAAGAAATTTTCATAATTTTCACTTAAGTAACTCGCTTTTCACTTAAGTGACTTTTTATAATGGGAATTTTCACCCTGCAAGGTAGGTAAGAAATTATCACTTTTCACTTAAGTGACTTTACTTTCATAATGAGAATTTTCACCCTATTAGGCAGGTAAGAAATTCCCACCTGCTTGCCACCTCCAAAATTCCCATTGCAACTTAAGTGATTTGACTTGATGGGAAAAAGTAACTGCTAAGTAGGCAAGAAATTCATGCCTGCCTGCCACTACCAAAATTCCCATTGGCAGCTTAAATTATTCCTTCCAAAAAGTGTGACTTGCATGAAAGATAGCTCTTTTCCAAAAGTGTGACTTGCATTGTGACTTCTACCTTTAAAATTGCGTGAAAATTTGTCACTTAAGGCAAGCATGGAAATTGGACGTGGAAGGCAACTTTGAAAATTGTGACTGCATGAAGACTACATTTCTTTCCTTTTTTGGATTTTTGGTGAAGAAAACACAAGCATAGAATAAAATTTTCCATTTTTGGAAAGGGTCAGGAAGATGTAGTAGTAAAAACTTGCATGTGCCATAACTTTCATTATGTGGCTCCATTTTAGGTGTCATTTTCTCTAAAAGTGCATATTTTCTCTCTCACATTGATGGAAATATTTTTCTTATTTTCATAGAATCCATTTTTGCACCCTTTTGGACCAAGCAACTTCTTGCAATCTTCTGAAAGAATCTTGAGCTTTGATCACCTGTAGACATATTAGTAATTAAAAAAATTGGATAGCTTTTCAAAACCCTAGGCTTGGGGAAATATTTGACAAGAAGAATGAATAGGCTATGGGAATTTTTAGAGAAAAAAAACCAAAACACAGAAAAAAGAAATAAAACAAAACAAAAAAAATCTCATGGGTAATTGCTAGAAAAAATTCTCCATTTAGCTGATCTGCAAAAATTCTTCCCGGGTGAATGTTCTATGGTAATAATGATGGGGTGAAGTGCTTTATATAACCTAAATCCTCCAATTTTATCTCAATCTATTTTTAAAAGAACTTTATTTATTTAATAAATAAATAAATAAAATTCTCTCAGATAAAACCTGACGAAGGGATAGAGTGAGTTTTAGCATGTGGGTATTTGGTGAATTTGGATTTTATGAATCTCTGGGGTTACCTTAGAGTGATACAAAAAAATTTAGGAAAAAAACACAAAACGAATCGTTACTTTGAAAAGAATGATTTTTTAAAAATGGGTAGTCCCATTTTAGGGTGAAATCTCGGGGATGTTTTACACTTTATCTCGGTTCTGGATAGCTTTAGATGCTTCCCTTTGAAATGCAGTGGTAATTCAATTCCATCTTGGTAGGAAAGGAAGAAAGTTTCCATTCCAAGTAGCTCTCTTGATCATGAAGGGCCCTTTCCAGACTAAATCATATTTTTCATGGATGCCCTTCGGTTGCTCATGTCTCTTTTCCCACGAGAGTACCCAGTCTCCAATCTCAAACTTCCTTTGTCTATCCTTATTGTTAAATAATTTAGGAGATTCCTTATCAACTTCATCCTATGGTGGATCACCCTTTCTTCTCTCTATGGTAAGTAAGTCTTCAACAAATTCCATTGTTTCCATATTTACTGGCTGCATTTTTGAGGAATAACTATCACCATATTCTTTGTTCTTCTTCAGGTACTGATCATGCTTGTTGAATGTCCCTACTAAGGAAACTAAACCTTTGGATATTTTGTTACCTTTTAGTTAGATTATTCCACTGCTGTCACCATAATATGGATCAACTATGCCTATGACTATTTGTCATGGTAGTGACTTACTCCCTTCAACATACAACTTGGAAAATTTTTCTTGTTCCAGAAATGTAGATATTTATTTATCCTCATTGAAATTTTTCCACTAATCAACATTATCGGGAATTTGGGGCGGTAGAACATATTCACTTTATATTTTACTTTCTCGAATATGGATGGTGTTCTATCTGGATTCAATAGTGCAGCTGTGACTACTAAAGAGTCTTCCTTGGAATTATGATTTGTTGTAATGAAGTCAATAGAGAAGGTCAAAATCGAGTGTGGTAGAAAGCACTCTATCTTTGTAATGCTTCATCTTATCTCCTTTGAATTTATTTTTCCTTCAAACCTGCTTTGCTAGAATTTCAACATCTCCTTGGGATTTGAGGAGTTTTACTCCTTTCTTTCTAGTTTTCTCCATTCCTAGTAGTAATGCTTTATGTTGGTGCCCATTTTGATTCTATGTTATTTTCCCGTCTTCTCCCTTTTTTCTACGTGCTCTAAGAACATTTTTATTTGAATTTTGTGGTCTACAAACTTTTTCTCAGATTGGATGCTTTGAAAATCTCACAAACTTATTATTTTGCCCCATTTTGAAGGAAAAATACATGTATGCCTTGCTTTGTGCCCTAAATTTCCAAATCCACGGGCCTCTATCATTTTTTCCATTTTCCCCGACCTTTGGAGCTCGTGGTTTCTCATTTTATACTTATTTTAACCCAAAAATCCTTTTCCATGGTCGAAAATTGCTTTAAAACACCTTCCATTTGCCTTTTGATCGAAAAATCCTTCACCCACGAGGAAAAAATCAAAATTGGGAATCCTTGGCAAATTCTGTGTTTTTTTACGGTCGTACGAGTGTCATTTTCCTGTCAAAATTAAGCTCAAATGACATCTCCTACATGGCTGTTTGTGGTTGGACGAGATTCAGCGGGTTTCCTTTGAAAAATTGACATTTTTTGGTTTCGAGCAAAAAATTCAAATTTCCCCCGCAACTCTGCAGCAGGACACGTGTCACATTCTCATTCATAGGCAGGATGGTAGGATGATAGGGACATAGAAGATTTTTGCCTTTTTTTTGAAAAGGGAAAAGATGTGGAAAGAAGCTGGGTCTCTGCAATGGAGCGAGGGTGGACACGTGGCGTGGCGCAAAGAGAGGAGAGTGTGGGTGGCGGGGCGGCGGGGAAAGGTGAAATTGTTCCCTTTTTGTAAAAATGAGTTAAAGTAAAAATTTGAGGCGTGGCTCCATGAAAATCAGAAGGAGACACGTGGCAAGGAAGAAATCGGAGGTGTGGGCCCGCGGAGGCAAAGTGATAAATTTTCCCTTGGTGAAAAAAGGGGTTAAAACATGAAATAAGCCCGTGGATTCTTAGTGATATAGAGGTGGACATGTGTCAAGGAGAGAGGTGGAGGTGCGGGCCCACGGGAAAAAAGTGAAAATTTTCCAAATTTCCAAAAAGGTGGAAATGTGTAGAATTGAGCCATGACTTCAATGGGACCCACCATATGCCACGTGTCAGCACCAAATTTCAAGGGCGGAGGGGCGGAGAAAAAGTCAAAATTTTACATTTTTCCAAAATGTTAAAAATTCAAAAAGTGATCCCAAATCCATTCCCAATCATATTTTGACACGTGGAGGGCCCAAATTGAAGGAAAAAGAGAAAATCAACGGTAGCTGTACATTTTTCATTTTGGTTGCCATTTTTGCTCCAAGAAGTGTGGAATTGTGAATTTTGCATCAATTTTGATCGAATTTTTGGAAAATTCATGTCATTTGTGCCTGCAAGGACCAATGAAAGTGGTTTTGGGGATCAATTTTCAGATTTGAGGTGTTTTTGAAATAATTTTTGCCCCAACCCATGTAAAACGTGAAATATCAAATCAAGAAGTTGTAGAATCAAATTTTGGAGGGATAAGGATGAAATAATGAAATGAAAGGGATCTGCATGCTTGGAGAATGAAAAATGTGCCTCCACAATGGATAATGATGAAGGATTTGTAATGATTCTCATTTTTGAAACACCTGGCAAATTTTGTTGTAAATTTGTTAAACGTCCCTATCTATGAATCATGTTGGAATTTTGTAACAAACTTAATGTTGGGCATATTCTTTTCTTGGGAAATAAGGATAAAATGTAATAGTTAGTTATATAATTCATGTTTGGAGACATGCAAGAGGTTAGATAAACTTTGAATTTCACAGAAAATTTGGGAAGAAGCCCATTCTCCGAGAAACCGCCCGAGAACCATTTCTAATTCCTTTTTGCATCATTTTGTTATCGTGTTGAGTTGGTTTCAGTTGTAAAGCCATCAAAAAGCTCGAGATTGTTCTTATAACATTCCCTTGCTAATAAATTTTGTCATTCTAGGTTATTTTGTGTTGTCTCTTGGAAAAATTTATAGAACTTATGTTTTTGAATGTTTTCAATTTGTGTTTCTTGCTCCTGTTGCAGTCTTGTGTTTAAAATCTCTCTTGATCATACATGGTCTCATTTCTTGTTGATAGTTTAGTGGCATTTGTAATCTCACACTCAGAAGAGCTTTCATCTAATAAAGAGAAATATATTTAAAATCACTTTACCTTCCATGCATTTAGATATTGTTTTTAACCCTTTGGGTGCACCTTGGGTCATGATAAAATAGAGGTTTCTGGATGCTTTGTTGGTTCATCTGCTTCAAGATTTTGTGGCAGGTTGTCAAAGATTGTGTGGAAGAGTACATATATGGACCTCCATTTATTACACATATCCTAGTTGAAGGAGTACCTTAACCCCTTTGAAGCATTCTATTGTTTAGGTCTTACAAATTTCTTGCAAAGGTCCTCAAAGAATTTGGCAAATTCTAGTTAATCTTGTCTAAAAATCTCCCACCAAAATTCATTCAAAATAACTAATCCTACCCCATACTACCCCTGCATTGCATTATGTGTCAACAACTAGAATATAATCCATCTACAAAAATGTACAAAGCAAATTAGGATCATGCAATGTCTTCAGTAACCCTTGCCTTGCTTTGAAAATATCTCCATAATCTGGGAGTGACAACTTATGAAAGTCAGATTTGGAGTGTTGATCATATTTTCCCAAGGCCCTTTCCATACTATTTGCACAAATTGAGGGATATATTCATCTCCTTCACCATTTGAGGGTTACAAATCAGGTTCTCTTACCTTGGTTGAAAGGCACAACCTAAAATAGTTAGGACAAGATCAGGTCCTATTTGAGTGCTATCCATCTCTCCACAAATCTAAGTGCCAGTTAGATCACATCCCTAGCTACAAAATGACACACATCATGATCTATCTGACTTCAAGCTTCATGCCATATCTCTGATGCTTCTCAAATTGAAAAGGAGAACAAATTTGGGTACCAACACTTTCTGGCACGATTTTGGGGACATTATTTAGTATTTCAGTATTTCAGATCCTTGGTAATGCTTCTTATGTGATTTATGTGCAATTACAAATATGAGTATCATCTTCTGATCAGATTTATAAGGCTGGAATGAAGAGTAGAGTTTTGAGTTTGATATTTTCTTAGTTCAATATGATCCATGTGCATACATATTTGAGATATTTGAATGCATGTCAAACCCTGGTAATGTCCCTTACAAATTCTTGCATGCAAATACATTATTGAAGCATCATTTTATAATCGATTTGTAAGGATTAAGTGAAGATATAAGTTCTACCTGCAATTTTATCAGTTTCTAGTAGTTGTTGCACTTCATTTGCATTTGTGATTGATAAATTCAAAAAAGGAAGGTCTGATCTATAAAGTTTTGCAAGGTTCTTAGTGTTGATAGATATTTGACAGAGTATTTTAGTGCATCTGCACAACTAGGGTGAAAATCCTTAGTGGCGACTCCATGTTGTTTTGATCTTGATAAATACTAGTGTCTTAAGCTTTCTATCATTTATTTTTGTGTTGCTAATCTCTGCAAAACTGGAAGGAAGAAGATCTCTCTTCATTAGGGACTCTGCTAAGAAGTTGTTCTCAAATTCAAGGAACTCAGAGTTAGAAGGGAGAAGAGTTTGGAAAGTTGTTAAAGGTCAGACATCAGGCAAAGATATATCCATAAGTGAGAGAGATCAACCTTTGGTAGAGGATTATCACTCTTCTTCAAGTGATTCTGATTCAAGAAATCCTCTCATAAACTTGTTTTCCTCATCTAGTGAAGGTCCTTCTGTTGTACTGGGTAAGTTCCTTCTCCAATCTGCACCTTTGTGTTTCAATTCAAATAAAACTTTCCAAGAAAATCAGCACTTAAAGGATACCAATCTTGTGAACCACATTCTTGAGCCCCAAAGACCTTGCACTCCTCATCAGCTTGTGTCACCCCCAAGATCACCTCCACCAAACAATATGGCTCATCCTAGACCTCCATTTTTTGTTAACACCTTTGGTCCTATAGAATTTAGAGGAATGGATGGTTACCCAAATGCTGTCCCACAAGATGTCAGAAATAGGTTGCCAAAGTTCCAAGGTAACAATGCTATAAGTGGTGATCAACATCTCAAGATTTTTGTTAACATGATGGAGGATTTTGAGATAGAGTTTGAAGATGTGTATATTAAATTGTTCATTCATACACTAGAAGAGGATGTTAGGGATTGGTACAAGGCTCTGCCTGATAATTTTATTGATTCATGGACTGAAATGAAGAATGCATTTAGGTTGCAATATGGTGACAAGACTGATCCTATATTTCTCTTGTCTGAATTTGAAAATATCAAGAAGAATCCCAATGAATCAGTCCATGACTTCAACACAAGGTTTAACAAAACTTTGAGAAGGTTGCCTGTTAGTCTGAGGCCTTGTGATGAATCTTGTCTAATCAAATATGCAGATGCATTTGACAAGAAGGCAACCTACTACTTAAGAGACAAGAACCCTACTAATCTAAGACAAGCTTTCACCATGGCACTTCAAATTGAAAACAATATCAAAGAAATTGGGAAACCCCTCAAAAGAGATGGTGTAAAGTTAATAAACCCTGAAAAACCTCACACTAGAAAGGGTGCTTATTTGGAGGAGGTTGTGAAAACTTTGGTAGGGGCTGTCAAAGAAATCTCACACAAGTTGGCAAGAGCTGAGAAGAGAATTTGGCAGACTTCATAAGGTCATCCAAGAGCACAAAACCATGACATATTTTTCAATCACCCTAGAGGTTATCAAAGGGTAGATGATAGAGGAAAAGGACCCATGGGGTTTGCAAATAGACATCCTTAAGCATGTGAAGGAAGAGTGTTTCCTGATCCCCTAACTACTAGGGTTGTTGTTGTTGAGGAAGTTACCGATATTGATTGGTGTGATAGGTGTTTTCTACCCCATCCCTCATGTGAAATGGACCAAAAATATGGTGAAGATAATGATGATGATGGTACTAATGATGATATATGCATGATGGGATGTTCTTCAAGCACACAAGGAGGAGCAACATCTACTGAAGTGATAAGTGCTAGGACTACTTCTACCTTTTGGGATTGTATCAAATGGGTAAAATTCTTCCTTAACCCTCATAATCTTGAAGTTGATGTAGTGCAAGATTTTGAAATTCCTAACAATGAATTTGAATACTTAAGAGCTTTGATGATTAAGAAGTATGATGGTGGTATTCCTTTGGAGGAATTTTTACAATCATTGATGAATGTTGTTGTAGCTGAAGAGAAAGACTATAACACTAGAAGTAAAGTCATTAAGGGAGATGGGCCTTAAGCCAAACCTAAAACACCCTTGCTTACAAGTATCCTCAAAGAGGCTCCTCGAAGGGAAACACCTGCCAAAAGCTCTGTTGTCCCAAGCAAAAATTACAATCCTCCTCATGCCCAAGCTACCAAGAATCCCTTGTCATCCGATGAATCTGTTTGTCTCCTCCTAATGTTTCTTTTCCAAAGAGTGTTCCCTATGACATAGCCCAAGTATTGAGCCAAATCAAAGTGAGTGTTCCAATCATTGAGTTGCTTAGGATTCTTGAGCATAAATAAGAAGAGAACATTTGAGTACTTGGGATTGAAGGGGAGAATACTACTCCAGAAAAAATGTAAATGTTGTTGAAACTCCTCCTCAGATCATTACAAACCTTGAAACACCACTAGTAGTAGAATATCTTGAAGAGACACTGAGGTATATTTGGGGAAATCCTTGGCTGATTCCCAATTGAATATTGATCCATTCTTCACAACTTTGATCACAAAGGATATGCTAATTCACAATTGTATGTTTGATTCCAGTGCACCATGTAATCTCATGCCTCTAGAAGTCATGAATGAGTTGGATATCAAAGTGACAAGTAGCCTATGGAAAGTGTACTACCATGGACTCAAGGGAAGTTCGGTAGTTGGTTGTGTGAAAGGTTTGGTGGTGCAACTTGCATCTTATCTCAAGAGGAATTTAAAATTGGATGTTGTGATTGTTGATTGCCCTGCTAAATGGGGTATGTTATTGTCAAGAAAGTGGGCTGCAAGTGTTAGAGGGAGTGTCCAAATGGATATGTATTTTTCCACCATTCCCATTGAGGGCAGCCTTGTCAAGCTCTATGGAGAAAAGAAGATGTTACATCTAATTAAGGATCCAAACAATGCTTCCTATGAGGTGTTGTTTGTTGATGTTGATGTTGATAATTTTATTGGGTTTGTTGATGGAAAAGAACACAAGATGGATCAGTCAAAGTTCCTTGATTAGGTAAGTTCTCCTTGGACCTTGCTATTTGATGGAGCTTGCTCCAAATTTGGGAATGGTGCTGGTATAATTCTGATTTCTCCTAGCTTGGAAGAGTTTGTTTTTACTTCAAGCTTAATTTTGAATGTACTAATAACATTGCTGAGTATGAAGCCTTGTTGTTGGGTTTGAGAATTACATGGAAGTATGGTGTCAAGGACATCATTGCAAAAGGAGATTCAGAGCTAGTTGTCAAACAAATAAGAAAACTGTATGATATAAAAAATTAGTGGATGAAACAGTATAAGCATGTAGTTTGGGATCTAATTGATATGTTTGATTCCTTCAATATTGTGCACCATGATAGAAGTTTCAATGCTTTTGTTGACAAGTTGGTAGTTTTGGGGTCAATATTTGGAGATTACACCATTTCACCTTATTGTGAGTATAATGTTGAAGTGTTAAATAGGCCATTGTCCCTGATAACATCAAGCATTGACAAGTGTTTAATGATGATGCTCAAGTGTAAAGGTTCTTACAAAATCAAGGTGAGTTTATAGATCAGAATATTGATTGGGAACCAATGGTATGTATGACTGAAGGAAGAGAGACTTTGTTTGGAAAAGATATTATCCAATTGAAAACTAACACCATTCCTAGAGGTCTTGTTTCACTTGAGTCCAATTTTGACAAGGCTGATTACATCATCAATAGAAACATATCTACCTCAAGGGATGTGGAAGAGCATAACTTGGGAACAAAGGAAAAACCAAGGAAAGTTTGGTTGGGTAGAAATTTAAGCAAGGAAGAAAAACAATCCTACCTCCAATTGTTAAAAAATATCAAGACTGTCTTGCCTGGTCATATTCAGAGCTGAAAGCATATAGAGAAGACTTGTTCCAACATGAGATCCCTCTTGAGAAAAATTCCAAACCATTCAGATCAGAAGCAAAGGCCAATCAATCCACTCCTCTCCATGAAAATGCAAGATGAATTGAAGAAACTGAAGGAGGGAGGGATCATTCAGCCCACAAGGTATTCATCTTGGGTTGTAAACCTTGTGCCAGTCAGAAAAAAGAATGGAGATATAATAATTTGTGTAGACTTTAGAAATATGAATAGAGCTTCATTGAAAGACAATTATCCTTTGCCAAACATGGAGAACATGCTGAAGTTAGTGACTGGATCTAAATTTTTTTCCACCTTGTATGGTTTCTCGCTACAATCAAAGTTGTTGTCAAGGAGTCTCGAAATATTTAAAACTTCCTTTACCACCGCTTGGGAACATATGTTTATGTGAGAATTCATTTTGGTCTCATGAATGCCGAGGCTACTTTCCAAAGAGAAATGGATGTTGCTTTTTCTGGTTATATAAATGACTTGATTGCAGTTTATCAGGATGATGTGATTGTGTTTTCAAGAAGCAGAAAAGATCACTTACAGCATTTAGAAAGAATGCTGATCGATGTAGAGAATTTGGAATCTCTCTCAATCCAAAGAAGTGTCACTTTGAGGTGCAAAAGGCCAAGCTTCTTGGTCATATTGTTTCAAAGGTGGTGTCATGATTGACCTGAAGAGAGTAGAAGCAATCAGCAAGGTGCTAATTCTCCTTTCATCCTTGAAGATTTTGTAATTATTCTCCAGTATATACATCAGTGCAATGTTTTCTGTAAATAATTCAGAAAAAACTCGTAAGCTTTTATTTTTAATTGTATATGAGGAATTTTGAATTCGGAAAGCACTCTGGTGAAGAAAAATACAAGTATATTCAATGAGGGCTTCAATTGTAAGATTGAGATCACATGTACAAGCTCCTGGAAGGAATTTTCCATGCAATGACTTCTACTTGGGCTACATTAGAAACAAGAGGATGAATTTTTGTCAGAAGCCTTTACAATTATGAGATCTAGATCTATTTCTCCTCTCGATTCGAAGATATATTTAATATATCGGATATTGACTTCTACTTTCTTCACCAATATGGGCATCTCGATGAATACCTGCAATTGATTTAGTTAAATATGGATTCCATGGCATGAATACTAAATTTCCATCACCAAAATATGCTTATAAATTCTTCTACCCTTTATTTTTAGACTTTTCTTGCATTCCAAGCAAGCTAAAATTATTCTTTTATCCACTTGTGCACTCACATCAACATGTAGAGTCTCGAATAATAAAAAGAAAGCTTCTCCAATCCTACGCATCAAAACTGGATGCTTCCCGAATTAAAAAAATCAGCTTTTAGATATTTAGTTATGCCAAAATGGGTCGCACTTTTTGGCTAGAAGTCATGTTAAAAATAAGAAGTCAAAGCAATGGGAATTTCCACCCTGCAAAGTAGGCAAGAAATTCCCGCTTTCACTTAAGTGACTTTACTTTCATAATGGGAATTTTCATCCTATAAGGTAGACAAGCAATTCTGCTTTTCAAGAAAGTGACTTTAATTTCATAATGGGAATTTTCACCCTACAAGGCAGGCAAGAAATTCCCACTTTTCACTTAAGTGACTTTACTTTCATAATGGGAATTTTCACCTGCTAGGCAGGTAAGAAATTCCGCCTTCCTGCCACCTCCAAAATTCCCATTGGTAGCTTAAGTGATTTGACTTGATGGGAAAAAGTAACTGCTAGTGACAAGAAATTCTGCTTGGTTGCCACTCATGAATTCCTTCCAAAAAGTGTGACTTGCATGAAAGATAGCTCTTTTTCAAAATTGTGACTTACATTGTGACTTCTACCTTTAAAATTGTGTGAAAATTTGTCACTAAAGGCAACGTGGAAATTGGATGCAAAAGGTAGATTTGAAAATTATGATTGGCATAAAGACTCGCATTTCTTTCCTTTTTTGTATTTTTGGTGAAGAAAACACAAGAATAGAATAAAACTTTTCATTTTTGGAAAGGGTCCGGGAAGATGTAGTAGCAAAAATTGTATGTGCCATAACTTTCATTACGTGGCTCTGCTTTGTTTTAGGTGTCATTTTCTCTAAAAGTGCATATTTTATTGAGCTCTACATGTTAATGGAAATATTTTTCTTATTTTCATAGAATCCATTTTTTTATCCTTTTAGACCAAATAACTTCTTGCAATCTTGTGAAAGAATCATGATCTCTAATCGCATGTAGACATATTAGTAATTAAAAAAAATTGGATAGCTTTTCAAAACCCTAGTCCTGGGGAAATATCTAGCAATAAAAATGAGTAGGCTACGTGAGTTTCTAGAGAAAACAAACAAAAACACACACAAAAGAAATAAAACAAAACAAAAATAGCTGTGGGTAATTGCTCAAAAAAAATTCTCCATTTAGCTGATCTACAAAATTCTTCCCCTCGGGTGAATTTTTTGTGGTAATAATGATGGGGTGAAGTGCTTTATATAACCTAAATCCTCCAATTTTAGCTCAATATATTTTTAAAAGAACTTTATTTATTTAATAAACAAATAAATAAAATTCTCTTAGACAAAACCTGACGAAGGGATAGAGTGAGTTTGAGTATGTGGGTATCTGATGAATTTGGATTTTATGACTCTTTGGGGTTACCTTAGATTGATTTAAACAATTGTAAGAAAAAAACCACAAAACGACCTGTTACTTTGAAAAGAATTTTTTTAAAAAAATGGGTATTCCAAGATTTTAGGTTGAAATGTCAGGGACACCAGTTACTCAACCCAAGGATATGGGTGGCTTAGGTTTAAATAATATTCAGCTCATGAACCATGCCCTCATAGCTAAGGTGAGTTGGAGACTCCACAAAGAGGAAGGTATCTGGGTGAAAATTTTGAAGGAGAAATATTTGCGGCCCTTTGGCGAAACACTGGACTTATTCACAGAAATGGTATTACCTAGAGGATCTATATTATAAAATAACTTGTGTTAAAATAGAAAGTTTCTAATTAAAGGGTGCAAATGGAACCTTGGAGATGGATCTAAAATTAAATTTTGGGAGGACCCCTAGGTTGAGGATAATGCTCTCAAGTCGAATGGACCATGGAGTGAGCTCTTGCAATTCTTCACTCTCGAATAGGGAGCTTTGGTTTATGATTAACGACATGAAGAGCGGAGATGGATTCCCATCCTCCCTCCTCCCCACTACCATGGGGATATCCAACCCTTTTATGAATTAAATAGGAAACTCATGGATTTCCATATCCCTCTTGATAGAGCCTAGGATGAGTTAATTTGGAGAATCACTGACACAGGGGAATATGAGGTCAGCTGGACTATTTGTTAAATTTTGATAATTTGAAACCTAATACCATCTGGAGGAAGGTATGAAATAATAATATTATTCCCAAGATCAATATATTCTTTTAGGAAGTCATCAAAGTTAATATCCTTATATTGGGAAGAGGAATGATCATTATTAATAGATGAGGGTTATGCAAGGGCAATGAAGAAACCATTAGGAACTTATTTCTGGAATGCCCCTTCTCCTTTCAAGTCTTTGTTGAGGTTCTCTACATCTTCAAAGTGTATATGGTCCTTCCGGGGACGTGGACCTCCTACCTGAGCAATGGAGCTTTAAATTATAGAATGATATAGTCAAATAAATGTGGAAATTGGCTCTGCCTCATGTTTTGTGGGGAATATGGATCGAATGAAACAACAAGATCTTCGGGAAAAGATGGCTAGATTGAGTAGGGTGGTTGAAAAAGTGAAACAATATTTAAAGGATAATACTCAGATCTTAAAACCCAAACATGTTAGAGACTTTCGGAGTGGGAGAAGGACATCCTTAGAAGCTTGGATATTGTTCCTACCAGTCCTATTAAGAAGAGTTTGAGCCAAAACATCAAATGGTCAAAACCACTAGATGGAAGCTTCAAGCTTAATTTTGACGGCTTGGAACATTTAAATGATAAAATGGTGGGAGGTGGGGGTTTGGTTTGGGATCATAGTTGCATATGTATTAGATCCTATATATGCCCAATAGGAAATCATTCTAACAATGTGGCCAAGGAAAGAGCTATGCTTTGGGGTGTTAGGATGTGTAGAGACTTAGGTCTTAAAAACATGATTATTGAAGGTGATTTGATGTGTGTTATAAATTCTCTCAAGGATTAGAGAAAATGTGGATGGAATATTAATAACTTGATCATGGAGCCACGTGGTATCCTTGCATCATTCGACCAAGTGGTCCAAAGCACACTTACCATGCTAAAAACAAGTCGGTGGATGCGATGTCTCGATAAAGGTACTGACATGGTGGATTTTGTGACATGGCTAGGGACATGTATCCCCTAGGGTCATGTTAATAATATCATTAATGAAGACACAAAATAGGAGGCAATGTCATGATGAATCCCATAGTTCTCACGCTTGGGTTTACGAAAGGAATTTTTTATTTTTGAAATACTTACCATTTTCAATTCATTTGGTTTTTCTCCAATTTTTTCCAGTTGAGCTCGGGGACCTTGGTGTACAAAGAAGACCATATCAAGGTTACATGGGGGCATATAGGGTGTGTACTAAACCCACTACATTTCTTCACCTCAAAATGATAATGCATTATGGAAGCTATTGTATAAATGAGGTTTTACCATGTACATCCGCTACCTAAAAGGTAATGATATGCCCTTTATGTGGATTTTGTGAATTCTTGGATTGATGGGAATTTCATTTTTAGAGGAGTAAAAATTATGGCTTATGAGGAAGAAACTGCTGAGATTACTAGGTTGAAAACTGATGGCCTACATTTTTTTAAATATAAAACCTAGAAAAAACATGAAATTTCTACTTTTTTAAAGCCAGGGAGAATATTATAGCCTGTGATAATGGTATTGCCCACACCTTCCTGCCAAATAGATGGGCCAATGTATTTTTATTGGTCATGAAATTTTTGACCCTTGAAGGAAAATTTCAAAAAATATTTTCTCACCATCTGTCTATCTTGAATTTTTTCTGCTATGATCAAACTATGAGTTTATCCTTTTTCCTCTATCAGTCATTATTGTCTAATATTGAGGATTTTAAGAAAAGAAGGTTAACATCCCTCTTCACTAAGGCTTCATTATCGTGATGGTTCAAAGAAGTAATCCTATAATTCCTTCTCAACATAGTCAAGCAATGACCCTGACTTAGACCAGGAAACCCTTGCTTCTCGTCTCAAAAGCATTAGGAAAAGGAAGGCTATAGATCCCTCCGAGGGTATTGCAGATGCTTTGTGCAATTTGAAGAAGGGGATTCACAATTTGGGTGAAATTTCCACCAAAAGGGACCAAGATTTTTCTGACTGGGAGTCTAGATTGATGAGGGTTGATTCTGCAAATGACACCATCTTTACTATCAACAAAATTATGATCCAGGAGATGAAAAATTGCAATCACAGATTGAAACTCAAAATAGGACTATTAGGGGAATCCAAGAAGATTATTTTATGTAGGAACATCAAATATCCTTATTGAAATACTAGGTGGCTATGGAGGAGGGAAAAAAATGAAGCTTATGTTGATTTCTTTCGACAAAGGTGAAGATTGACATCGACAACGGCTCGGGCATGGTTGCATGTGTCTATCGAGGTCAAGGATCGGAGGAGGCTAATGTGGAGACCTAGACCAAGAAAAAGGAAGACATTATCCCTAAGAGGGTCATCATAAAAGTGGCTGGTAGGAGAGATGTTGGGGGTTGAGTACCAAGGTTCACAACAAAGCCATGGAGAATTGTTAGTGGGCTTTTGGTTTCCCTTTTATTCTTGTTTCTGCTTTCTTTTTTCTATGGTGTCT
This sequence comes from Taxus wallichiana var. yunnanensis, assembly GCA_018340775.1. NCBI lineage: Eukaryota > Viridiplantae > Streptophyta > Pinopsida > Cupressales > Taxaceae > Taxus > Taxus wallichiana. The sequence goes on from CM031234.1 coordinate 65,803,170, forward strand.
AGGTATAATTTTTTTTTATTTTAATATGAAAACTCTTGTGGTTTGGCCCTGTTTTGTGGGGACCTGTTGTCAAGTTTCTTTTACTATGCCTCCATGGCTATGTGGTATTTTTTTGGTCTAAAAATCGCTTCTCTTTGTATGGGATTTTTTTGGTCCTCGGTTTTAAACCAAAGTTTTTTATCTTATATAAAAAATATTTTCTTAATGTGGAGAAATTATCACATAGCGTTTCTACCCTCCTAAATCAATTTTTGACCTCAATAGCTTCATCTTTCTCTTTTTAATTCTTTTATTTATTAATTAAATTAAATTATCAAAACCATGCAATAATTAGATTGACAATACATATGAAAGTGATGAGTGGGAGTAGTTTGTTTTGGTTTTCTTTTGATTTTAATGGCATATTATAATGTGTCTCTTTTTTAGTAGAGTTTTAATTCCAAAATATTACATATTTACAAGTAAAAACTTAATTTTTTTTTTTTTTTAATTTTATATTTATTAAACTAATTAATCATTGTTATAAATCATTTACAATAAATTGTAATTAATTATATTTTAATATTATTTTAAATCTTATTATCTTAATTAATATTAAATATTTCTATCACAATTTCCCAATTCTTTTCCACAAAACAAACCATAAGGATTTTAAAACTTATATATTTTAGAAAGTACATGTTAGGATAATTTCCAAAATGAAAAATATGGTAAATTTAAATAATTTAGCATATTTAATATTTAAGGAAGTATATATTACTTGTTCTCATCTTAAATGTAAATGGTTCTCAACATTGTAAAAATCAATTTGTCCATGGGGTGTCAAAGTTCTTTTCAAACCAGATGGATATAATCTTTCAACATGTGGGACTTGGGGACAATAATTCAACCAATGAATTTCTAGAAATTAATTTGTCAATAAGGAAACATGAGTTTTTAATTTATTACTTTTTTTTATTTGGTGTCTTTAATATCGTAGTGTGATTGTGTGAATTCCATGAGGTTAAAATAAAAATCATTATCAAAATATTTGGTAGTATATAGAAAATGTTAAAATCATATTCAACATTAGATTAAAGAAATAAAGACTCTCGGAGATCTCTTAAAAAAATTCATAATGGTTATGCTAGGGAGGATTTTCCTTCACCATATGATGAAATTTCCCCCGATTCTAATGTCTTACATAACCCTAGAAGGGCATTACAAGGTTGTTTATGGGTATCATTTCCCTATGTTTAATCACATTAGAAATGGCAGGCTTTACAACTTTCCAAATTATCTTTATATCTCTCTTGCTAGATTTGTTGAGCAGGTTTGAAGAGGTAATTTTACTCTTCCCTTACATTAAGGGATTATTAAAGCTATGATTAAGTTTGGTACTCCTCTCATGGGGAAAAATGAAATATTTGGAGCTAAACTGGAAAATCCTGGAAAGGAAGTTTCAGGGAAGACCGAGAATTTGGAAGCCAAGATTGATATCCCCTATTTGGAGGAAGTAGGGAAACCTGTAGCCAAATGAACAAGGTCAAGTAGGGAAAAAGAAAATTCTAATAAAAAGAGTAAGGAGAGTGGGGATGTAGAGCCTCATGTGAATATTGATGTTATCCCATATTCTGAAGAATAGAGAGATGAAAATGAGAATCGATTTAGCAGTGGAGGAGGGTAAGAGGATTGTCAAGAGGGAAATGGCAATACCGAGGGTCATACTTCCTAAAATATAGAAGAAGCTATCAAAAATATGCTGTCTCTTCAAGTGGAACATAAGAACATGTTTACATCCCAAGATTCAAAGTGGTTAAATATAATGTTTTTGTGAAATAATTCAAACACTGCAGACTTGTTAGAAATATAAAAAGACATAAAATTAGCATAGTAACCATAGACTTCAGGGAGCTTTAAGAGAATGTTGACAAAATCACTGCCATTTTTCTCAGTGACCAGTTAAAGAATGCAAATGACAGATGTCTTTCCATGGAGAAATAAATGTTGAAGATGAAGGAAGTTGTTATGTAGATTAGGGATGTCCACATTCTCAATGTTAAGAGTACCATCCATCATCTCAAACTCTTGGCTGAAATGATCCACTCTATGGAAATTTCTAAGCAAAAGGAAAAGGATGGAATTGGGCCTAAAGTTGAGATCGCTGAACCTGATTATCAATACTGGAAAGCCACCATTACCAGCTTGGTTAAGGAATGGAATGAAAGCATGTCCACTATGGGAGATCTCATAAAAGAATGAATGATGTTGTTTGTTTATTTCTTGGTGGCAAGGACTCCCTTTTTTGTTATGTTGTTAGTTTTCATACCTTTGTTATTAGTTTGGTCTAGATGGACTGTTAGTTTGGTTGGTATGGATACTAGTTTTAATTTTATTTTGATATAGTGGGGATCCAATGGGTATACCCTTGGCCTCATTTTTGCATTTATGGACCTTCATATTTTGTATAGGGTTGGGTCACCTCAACCCTTTTTAACCTCTAATCAAAAAACATAATGATGAGATATTTTAACTTTCCTTGATTACCACTCTAAAAAAACTTATTTACACGTTTAGTCTCATGTTGGTTTGGTTAAGTTTGATTTGAAATATTTTTGTAATATTTGGAAATAAATAGCTTGACATAGGCCAAATAGAAATATGGAAAATATATCCCTCAAATTTGAATCAGATTATAAAAGGGTTCACACATTTATTTTCCATAAACATTATATCATATTCTTACACTTAAAATTTTTGTCAAACAAAATGTGATATATAACAACTTTTTTGGTAAAATTTACTATTTTCTTAACAAGACAAGTTTAATGTTAGAAATTTAGGGTTTTCGAGTTAGAGAACATTTACATTTGTTTGGGAATTCCTCTGAGTGATAAGATTCCGGTTTAAAATATATGATATGAATCATATAACTTACATAGTATTGTATTCACCGTTTGTTTCTCCATGTATTGAACAACAAAATAAAGTAGATTGGGAAAAATAGACTTCAAAATCCAAAGCAGAAAATGAAGAGGAATACATCCTAAATGACCTCTAATTTTCCTTGCATATAAGAATACAAGAACTTTATTTGAGATCCTAAAACCCAAGTTAAAATTGTAAATTTAACAATAATTACATAGTTGTAGTAAGTGCATAACTAAATGAATAAAATGTTATAGAGAACTATGCTAAAAGGAGCTCTCATTAATAGTTGTCCTAAAATCAAGACTATTATGATTTATACGTAAGATAAATACATAACCCTAATATATTTTCATTTTACTATATAAAAATTGATTGATGTGGATATGTATCTGTATTTGAATAAAGTTCAATTACAACAGAGAGGAAATTACAAGAGTGTCCGAGAGGAAACTATGGCCTAAATTCCTTAGTATTTCAAACGTTAACCATAAAACATCAATTGACATGTTATTTTATATATGGTAGAAAGAATGTGTGTGCGTAAGTAAAGGGTTTTATAAAGAGTGTGAAATTCAATTATTTATTAAAGACACTAAATATTAATAATTAATACATTAAATAAGATGAAATAAATATAGTGTAAAAGGGTGAATGTATAATAATTAAGACATAATGAAATGATAAATTTAAAATAGTTAATATTAGATATGTAGAATAATATTTAGGTATGATAATTATCAATTCATAAGTTACATATTTTAGAGTGTAACAAGGTAAGATATGATTATATGTAAAATGAATTATATAGAAATTGATTTAAGTAAAGATAAAATAGTTATATATATAATTTTATTATAAGATAAACTAGATGATTTCATTTTCAAAATTAACATGTTAAAGATTATGGGAATAAGTGAGAGTAAGGAAGGATAGAGAAAGAATAAAGAATATGCAACCCAATCAAAAGAATGGGGCCACTCTACACTTGTATAATTTAGTATATAGTATATTAGATACTATATAACATAAGTACATTTTATATATAATCCAAACGTTAATAATTTTTGTAATTATATTTTTAATGATTTAGAACTTTGTTAAAAATTATAGTTTAGATTTGATTAGACAATAGTTTTTGGGATATACAACATAGCATTTCAAGTTTAGAACACAAAGTTAGGAATATGTTTTTGAAAGTATAGAAGAAATATAATTACATAAGGGTTATAAGGGGTCACCCTAAAATTTGAGCCAATAGGAAAAATTGATTTCCTATTCTCATGGGGAGTTGTCTCCCTATAGGAGACCTTAGGTAAATTGAATACATTAAAAGAAATTTAATAAATACAAATTTAGTGGTCATTTAAATTAAAAATAATTATCCATAGGTTTTCTAAGGGTGTTAGGACTCGATATCAAAATGTGATATGCATTTTTCCCATTAATAATTATAAGTTATAAACCATCCTAATGTTATAAAACCATTAAACAATAGTTAGGTGGTGAGGATTGTTGCTCAAGTAATTCCTAGGTGATACTTGAGATTCAACACCTCAAGTTATGGCCACATTATCAAGAGGAAATATGTAACAAATAATCTTCTTTCCTTGGTCAGAACCATCTTGGGTTATACTTTACGTACCCCAATTAGGACACCCTCTAGAGTGCCCCTCTCCAATGCCCACCACTTGCCTTCACTCGATATCAAATAGAAAATACTTGAGCACACATTTTCATATGGATATATTAAATCCCCACACCATAGGTTTAAATAATTTTCACTAGGTAGGTTTTTCAACCAACATACTCATTCAAAACAACCTTTATTAATTAATTGCATCTACCCATAATAGGGTCCATAATTATAAATTTTAATCCCTCCTAATAAAAGGAGTTCAAGAGAATATTTTAACTCTTTTATTTCCCCTATTTTAAAGGGGTTTATATGTACATAACTCCCCACCCTATTTTAAAGGGGTCTTCTTTTATTTATTACTTTAGAATTCAATCCTTGTGAAATAAATTTAGAATTAACTATTTTTCAAATTAAATAAAATTCAATCTTTGTAAAATAACTATAGAATACATAATAATTACTTTATTTATCGTTGATTAATTACTAACCCGGATTTATGGCGGTGTTACTAATATGGATTGTAGTGGTTGTAAGGTGTTTAAGGATAGGATCGGGCTCCAGGACGAAGTCCATATTTTTCTTCAAAATGATGAGAAATTTTGTTTTATGGAGGATGATATAGCCTGTAAATCTTTTCTGGGGAGACGGAATGAAGTCTATTTCTACATAATGAAGTATATCACACTAGATGGAAAGTACCAAAAACTGCACTCTCAGCATTTGATGCTTATTAATCATTTTCGTAGAGTAAGGAAGATGATTATTCCTTTCTAATTGTCTAATTCTCTTCAACTTTATATTAAGATTTTTAAGGAGGAAAACAAGAGGTTCTTCTTCACCTGTTAAGAGTTTTAAGGAGGAAAAAATAGATGTTCTTCTTCATCAGGGATTAATACTTCTACTTGTTAATATGAGTAAGCTGATTGTGTAAACTAGGGGATCAACATCAGGCTTGGGGAATCTTTGGGAAGATCACATTTTTGTAGCTGATAGGATTTGACTTAATAAAATGAAAGAGAGTGCCAAGAAGAAGGTGGATGTTTGACATCTTTAAAAATATTTCTAGGAATAATGAAGAGGGTAATCCTAGTAATTGGTTGCTGGAAGGAAACATTGTGTTTAATTTTCTTGCAAGTAAAATTGAAGCTTTAGAGGATATTGTTTGTTAAGTTAAAGATCAAAATAGAAATCTGCTATGGGGATTTTAGAGGTCAAATGCAATGATAAAATTTTTATAAAATAGGGTTGATGTTCTCCAGGGGATGGTTACAATGGACAAAGGAAATAAGAGGAAGATTGACATAAGTAGTTATGATGAGGAGGATTTCCAAATGGATGGTTTCGCTCTTAGTTCAAGGATTAAGAAAAGATGTGTTTAGAGCTCATTGCAGACTTGTTGTTATTTGCCTATTGAGATGGTTTTGTAGTATTCTATTTTTGCTTTGGGTTTTTTGTATCATTTTGGTTGGGCTATGGTTGAGTTATTTTTGACTTGAGGTTTTTGTCACGTTTTTGGTAGATACTTTTGCTAATAATGAGCTTGTTTGTAATATATGTTATGTAAATGGTCCTTAGAGATTTTTCCAAACATTATAAAAAAATCACTAAATTTGAGAACTTTGATATTTTCTTAATGTGGGGAAATTGTCACATAACATTTACCATGGATAAACCTATCACAATTATTAAAAAATCCTCCAATGGCACTAGCCCCTTTGGAATTATGTTTCTTTCCAAATGGACTAATTTATCTTCATCTACTTGGTAATTCATGGTATCAGTAACCATCATTTATAGTATTCTCCCATGAGAATGAATCACTTCATTCAAAGTACATAGACCTAAAATATCTAGCCTATTGAAAGAAAAATAGAATGTGGTTATTGTTATCCAAAATTCACCCCTAGGGTAATTTTGATAACATGCATCAAAATATTCAAGTCCCATGCAAGTAGATTGATTCAAGGCAAAAATCATGTTTTGGGGCCCCCTCGGCTTCTTTCTCACTCTCTTATCCAAGAAGAAAACCCAATAGGTTAGAAAAATGGGAGAAATTGCAGAAAACCACTTGGTGCCGAAATACAGAAAATCGGCTAAAGTCCTAGTCCAGTGGTCCTTGGGACGGTTGGGATATCGGGCGTGAACCGGCCTGAAAAGCTTCCAGCGGTCCACGCAGCAATTGGGACATCCGGGCTGTAGGTATGTGAGGACACGAAAAGTTGATTCGGCCGAAAAAGGGAAAAATTGCTTAAGTCTGCTTTCGCACGCAGTTGGGACAAAAGTACGCGAAAGATGCGGATTGGCCGGTTTGGTGCAAGTCACCCATTTTGGGAGGTTTGGAGAAATTTGTCCTGTAGTCCGGGACAGTTGGGACAAGAGTACGTGGAGGATGCAAACCGGCCAATTTGGTCGAAATAGATAACTTTCATTTGGGACATCTGGACCAAAAGTACGCGTAGGACGTGAAAAGCCGAAGGAGCCGAGAGCCAATGGAAATGTGCCACGTGTCTTCACCGCAAAGAGGGACAGGGAAGCCCGAATCGGGTGGATCGGAGAAATTTGTCCCAAACGGTTTGGGACATCTGGGCCAAAAATACATGAGGGACGCAAAGACCTAGAAAATCTGCCAACGAATCAGAATGTGACGCGTGTCACAAGGGGAGGCGCAATAAAAATTTCGACTAAGTGTTTTTGGGCCCAAAAGTTCAAAGGGCGAGGTTTGAAGGGTCGGCCTGAGCCAATAGACATAGGACACATGTCCTAAGGTGGGGGAAGTGTGGAGCTCAGGGAGGACTTAGAAAATTTAGCAAAAGTTTTGGCCGAAAACTAAAAGGTAAAGGTTTTCCCGTGCCCCTGTCGATGAACCAAATGATGCCATGTGTCCCAAGTGGCGGGGCGGGGGGGAAAATGAAATTTTTCCAAAGTGTAAGAAAAGTCAAAATTTTCAAAGGGAAACCCATAGGAGGTAGAGGAGAGAGAATTTCTTGTCCAATCAGTGCTTGCCACGTGGCGTCCAACCAACGGAGCGCGGAAAAATTCAAATTTTTGCCCGCCGATCCGTTTTTGGGCCGTTTTTTCCTAAAACTTCAGACCCCCATATCTTTTGATCCAGAGCTCAGATTTGCACGTTATTTATATCATTGGAAAGCTTATGAAATTCTCTATAGGATTCCATGGTCAATCTCTAATTTTGGTTCAGTTTGGAGAGAGAAAATTACAAAAATGTTTCTGGTACGTGTTCATGGCCAGAAGTGACATTTCAGCGACCAAATTTAATACAGAATGGGTCGCACTCTCCTCCCATTTGGTCAAAATGATAGGGTATGGGTTTATAAGGTCCTCCATGCTGATTTAATGCATTTTTAGTCAAGGAGGAATGGGCTCCCACGTGTTTTGTATGTTTTCTCTCTCATGGGCTCGACCCATGCAATGTAAAAGCCAGATTTGGCTCATTTTGGATGATTATTACAAGTTGTTCATCTTTTCGGCTCTACCCTCCCTTCTTTTCTTCTCCAGGGTTGAAAATGGAGTTTGAACCTCCTCCCTTGCTCTGTAATGGCATTTTTTCCTTTTACTATTGAAATGATGTTCTGTGCAAACTTCTGGAGCAACAAAAACGTGTTTTGTGATGCATCTATCCATCCTTGCTCGTTTTTCGCTTGTTCTCTTCTTGCCTCTCTTCATTGCAGGTATTTGTGCATGTTTGAATGTTCATTGCAGGTTTGGAGCTGTGTTCATGGAGTTTTGGGACATTTTCTATGTGAAATCTATCCTTGGGCCTGTGATGCATCTGTCCATCCTTCCCATCGCTCACCTCTCTTTGTTCCATGGCAGTTTTGATAGATGTTCAACATTTTCCTTCTCTGGTGTATCACCGTTTTAGTGTAGGCTTTCTGTTCTTTTTCCCTTTTCTCTCTCTCCCTGTCTCCTTGGTGGTTAGATTAGGATTAGATTAGCTTGCTCTGTATTTAGAATAACTTGTGGCGGTGTAGTTTAGGAAGAGGAACCGCCTTTCTTGATATTCCTTTCTCATCTTTACAAGCCCCACACTTGAAGAAAGGATTCAATGTTGTGCAATCACACTGGATGCTAGAGTGATCAAACTAGAAATCTGATCAGCATCCAGGGGTGCTTTGTGATTTTACACTAACAGATTATCATCATTAAATACTTGTTAGCTCTCTCGAGTTGTCCAGCACACTTGGGCAGTAAAATCATCTCCACAAAAAATGTTTTTTCACTGAAATTGGCATGTGGAATCATTAAAGATGTATACATTTCCAATGATTCAACCATAACGTTTTGATCTCAAGGAATTTCCTTGATATAAAATGCATCAATAGCTTCCAGGTAATACCAAAATATATTCCTATAGTGATGGAGACATAATTTCTTGACTTGGAATATATCGCTTACATGTTTCACTATTAACTCAACATCTCCTTGCACTATGAACTTATTTATCCCCATTTCTTCATCATATTGCAACCCAAGAAACAAGGATTCACACTCAAAAATATTGTTAGTGTTTGAGGACTATAACTTATACGCAAAAGGGAACAAATATTCTAATGAAGAATATAATTACCTTCACTTGAGCTAGTTGTTGAACAATTTCCATCAAATTCCATCCTCCAAATCTCATTAGCAATATTGGTTAGCATTTCTTCAAGGATAGGAAGATATTCATATCATTCAAAACTTATAAATTAGTTCCCATTACCTCTTTCCTCAAATGGAACTTTCCTAAATTCCCTGCTTTAGAAGAGAACATGTGCTCTAGGATCATTTGACTTCTGAACCATGTATTTCATATTAGGTTCAAAGAGGAGCTTCTTCATTTCATTCTTGACTGGTATTAATGTTGAAGACTAATCCATATGTATTTCACCTACCATCACCAGGAAAAATCTTCTATTGAAGAGCATCCCATAGGTAGTTGGCATAAACACCACGTAATTGCTACTTTTACTCACTATTCTAGATATGACACACAATAAATTTGTTCATCTTTAATTATTATGAAAAGCGGGACTTCCTTTTTCTCCATTGAGTAAAAATGAATGAATTCCCAAGAGATACTCAAACCAAGAGATTGAGTACCATTAGTAGGCATTAGATTGTCAAATGCACCTGAATCAATAATTGAATTGTTAATTCAATACCCATTGATCAATAAGGAAACATAGAAAGGTTAATTTTTTTGGTAGATTATGGGGAATAAGCTAAAATATTTTGGACTAAAATTTTCTTGGGTGTGGGAAGTAATCCTTTGGAAGTGGATGACACACTAGATTTGGAACTTCCACTTTTGATAAATTTGACTAGCTTATCAAACCTGTTTAGGAAGAGTTTGTAAGTATTCTAATTTAGAGATCTAAAATTTGGATTTTTTCACATGGTCAATAATATCAAAGATAAAGGAAAATCTATCGTGATCATAGGGAATACTAGGGATAATTTGATTTGATCTAGAGGAAGTATTTTCATATTTTCATTTCTTTTTTGACGAGTCAAGTGGAAGCATAAGTTTTAGAAGAAGTGGAAGTAATTAAATTAATTTTGTTAGGATATGCCTTGCGATAAGATGTGGATTTAGAATTTTTCTTCTTGATTCTAAGGATGGAGGAAGTGGAGAACCTCTCTTAGTTACTTTTTTTCTAGTAGTAGAGTCACTTCGGTTGAGGGTATTCTTTCTCCTTATCTTCATGCTTGGATGATTTTTCCTTTTCCATAGTTTTTGATTATGTAAAGACAACACAAGAATGATTGTTCATATCAGTTATGAAATACTCATATTCATCTTTATAAGAATATGCATACTCAAAGAAACCAACCTTTGCAGCTCCAATTTATTCAATTAAAAATTCACATTCCTCTCCTTCATTTTCTAAAGTAACCTCTTCTTCATTTTCATCATCTGACCGGGTTCCATGAGTGGAATTTGTGGGTGGAGCCTCAAGATAAAGTATATGAGGTGCGGGAAAAAATCTTTTCTTTTTCTTGTATATATTCCTCATAATTTCTCTTGTATAGGGTACTATAAGAAAAATCCTCCTTGAGAGAAAGTACATCATTATCAAGTTTTTACACTAAATAATGTAACATCCCGAACATAATGTAGTCTTAATTTCATTATTGATTAATTAAGTTATGAAAAAATCTAAAGGTAAAGGTAATTGCAAAAAAGTGACAATTTGATATCGATAATGCAAGTTCTTATATGTTGTTAATGATTGAATTAATTAATATTACATTAGTCTAACTATGGTTGACACTTATATATATATATATATATATATATATATATATATATATATGTTTTGAAGGTTTTGGTATGTTTAAGCTCCACCATTGTTTACATTATTTAAGGTTTAAATTTCATATATGGTATGGTTTGGGGACCACCGTTTAATGTTTGGATTAATTTGGATTGGTCATAGACCATTTAGCATTTATATTGTTTATTGTTAAAAATTATTTAACTAATATGTGTTGGGAATCGATCATGGACCATTCTAATGTAGATCAAAACAAAATTTCATCAACATTCAATCAATTAAGAGGAATCAATCATTATCTTATTCAAAACTCTACAAAATGAGGATCTTACCAAGGCCTAAAAGGTGAAATATTGTAAAATTTCTCTAATTCGATATGGACAAATTTTCAACCACAATACCATGTTTTCATCATTCATTCAATTCTCAATTCAACTACAATATGATCAAATTTCATTTAAACTTCATCTTGATTCTTACCTTTCACCAACACATCTTGTTTAGCTCTTTTACAATCTTTCTCTAAAGAAAACAAATTGGCCTTTTAGCCTTCAACATTCCCTTCAATTCCTTGTACCATGTTTCATGTCAAAAAAATGAAAACAATCCTCAATATGATTAACAAAAAAATCATCATCCTTATCTTATTTCCCCTCAAACTGTCATCCTAGCCCCTTAAGATCATCAATCTTACATGCCTCATGGGTGGAAGAACCTAGAACTACCTAGATAACTTTTTTAACTTATATAATACCCCGTTACCATCACTATGGTGTGGTTCACATTTCAAAACCAAAATCACTTTCTTCTTCTCACTATCCCTCTTCTTCTCTACAATTTCAGATCTTCCTTCTATCCCTGTCATTAGGAAAATGCAATCATAAATTTATGTAAATGAGGATTCAAGACAAAAATGACATTTTAGACACCCATTTTCAATTTTCCTCTGTTCACTACCTTTCATAACAATACTCCAAAAATTTTACCTACTCCCTTTGTTAAATGGCTTCACCAACTAGGTCTTATACTGTGTATGATTTCCTTCTAAGATACTGTCATAGTTATCTCAAAATACAACCTTGGGATTTCTATAATTCTTTAAAAATACTTTCTTAGACCCTCTCTCCTTATAACCTATCAAATTTTAGGACAAAACTCCAAGTCTAGGGGGCTTCAAAACTAGCTTTCCCCTAAACCCTAATTGTCACCTTGCAACAAGCCAAAGAAAACTCATAAATATTATATCTTCATTGTTATTTGGATTCAATATCTAAAATTTCATTTGGAGGTACAAATAATCCTCCCATAAGGTTTTGTGCTAACAATAGCCTAATTTCATGATCAATTATCACTGGAAGCTAGAAATCCACCTATTTTACACGTTAGGATAGGGTATTTCCAAACACTTACTCTTCCAAATCAAATAAATAATATTCCTCAAATTGTGTAATCCTCATATATTATTTAAATGCACCTTATAAATTCATTTTACCTTTTTTCCTTGGCATACATACCACCTTTCAGCAAAAACAAGAGTTAACTTTCTCAAGAAGCAATGAAATAGTCACATTTTATGGTTTCCTTTCCAACATATTAAAACATGCAATGGAATTCAATCTCAAAGTAAATATCTTCCAAGTTTAAATAACAAAAATATCTCATGCACGTGGATCAATAAATAACATGCTCAAAATTTCAAGATCACAAACCATGTTCTGAATCATGCAAAATGTAGTCATACTTAGTATACACAGTCCTTGCACAACCTTACCTACTGGAAAGATTTAACTTCACTCAAAATTTTACCACTTATCTTTTAAGATTCCAATCATATTCACAATTTTACAACAAGATAAAAAAAAACACATCATTTAAACTCCAAATTTAGGATCATCCACCTTATAGAGATAGTTCGAAAAATGTATCAAAACAAGGGCTTTATTTCATATTATTTATTCCTTACAAAGTGAATAATTCAACTTACTTTCTTTCCTATTTTCTTCTCTACTCCATCCTCCTCATGAAAGACTACTAACTCCTTTTCTCAAATTCCCATTCCTTTAATGTAACTTCTTATTGACTTCCAACTAACTCTTGAGTTTCCACCAATCCTTTTTTTTTTCAAAAATAAGATTAATTACATCCTTTTATCAGTTCACTAACTCAACTTTAGTTCCCCATCAACCTAGGATCAATCTACTCAAGTTAACAACTTAAATAGGCCATGTAGGCTCATTAAACATTTATAAGCATCCCCATTTACACCTTTAGACCCTTGAAATATAACTCACGAATTCAAATTTGAAATATACAAATTTGAAGGGAAAACTCCAAACTCAACCTTAAGAAACTTAAATGATCCAAAAGACTTGGAAAATTGTCAAAGAACATAAATGTAACCCCATTAGACCTAGACCAAGCCTAACCTACACCTGAAAACCAAAATTTTGACATTTACAACTATAAGGTTTGATACTCTTGCATCATACTCCCAAGGTGGAGAAAAATATGAGTTATTAATGATCTTCTTACTTTTTTACAGCCATAGGTAACTCATACAATCCTTTCTATTTCAATTGGCATCTTTACTTATTTCTTTCTTTGTTCTTTAGATTTATATTTCATCTTCATCTCCATGGATTTGTTCTCTAAAATGAGAACTTCTTCTTGCATTTTCTTCTTGTAAGCTCTCTTAAGATCCTTCTCTTCAATAACCTTTGTTAATTTATATATCAAACTGACACAAACATAATAAAACATAATATTAGATGAATTTTTGTTAGACCATTTAGTCTCATTCATCACTTCTTTCCTCTCTTCATCTTTTTCATGGCTCATTTGCACTTCTTCAATTTTTGTGCCTTTTCTTAATATCTCATACTCTTCCTCATTACACTTCCCTCATTCACCATACAAATCTCTCTCAAGAATTTATATTTCATTCTCTATCAAATTTTCATATTTATAGACAAACATGTAATCTAATTTTTCTTCTTATCCATCTATTTCCAAGCCTTAAAAATGGCTCATAAGTTTTTCTTCCTCTTCTACATCTTCTTTCTCTATCTCATTTTCAGGTTCTTTTTCTTCTATGGAGGCTAAAATTTTTCTTATGACCTCCTCTTCATCTTCTATTTGGATATTTTCTTCAAGAAAGACTTCCTTATTCACCTATTCCTTCCTCTTTCTTATCAAAATATTATTTTCTTCTCTTTCAAATTTCTTGAGTCTCCTCTCTTCTTCTCTTAATTGTAACTTCACCTGCATTCTCTTATTCTTCTCTACAAGTCTCTTTATGGGCCATTTGACCCTCCATATCAATACTATAGAAATATCCTCATTTTATTCTTCACTGATCAACATAGTAAACTTTTATACCTCTCTCTTTAACTCACCTATCTCTTGTTGCATCCACATTTCCATCTTCCTCGATTGTTCTCTTTTCTTCTTATCTCTTTTCTCTCTATATATATTCTCTTTTTATCTTATTTGGTGGCTTAACATATCTATTATTTCCTTAATCAATTATTCTCTCTCTAACTCCATCTTATCTCTCGAAAATTATCTGTCACCTTTCCTATTCTCTACACCTCACCTTGTCCTCACAAGGTCTTTGGGAGTCTTCCTCACTTTCACTTTCTTCTTATCTCTTCTAGGGATTTGCCACTTTCTCTATATTCTTACACTTTCTATTTCTTTGACTCTTGCATGTAAAAATATCCATCAATTATTCAAAAATAAATTATGGTTAGAAATAACAACATGTAATTATATAACATCCTCTCTCCGATGCCAAATTATTCAAAACAAAACAACATTTCATCAACATTAAATCAATGAAGATGAATCCATCATTAGATTATTCAAAACTCAACAAAATGAGGATCTTACTGAGGACTAAAAAGGATAAATCATGAAAAAATTCTACGATTCACTATAGATGACTTGTCGACCATAATAACCTATTTTCATTATTCATTCAATGCTCAATTCAACTACAATATGATCACATTTCATTTAAACTTCACCTTAATTCTTACCTTTCACCTTCACATCTTGTTTATCTCTATTACAATCTTGCTCCAAAGTAATAAACTTGGCCTTTTAGCCTTCAAAATTCCCTTGAATGCATTTTACAATGTTTCATGGCTAAACCAACATGAAAAAATTCCTCAAAATGATTAACATCAACAAATTTATCATCCTTCTCTTATTTTCTCTTAAACTACCATTCTATCCCTTTAAGATCATTGATCTTGCATTCCTCATGGGTGGAATAACCTAGAACTACCTAGAAAACTTTGTTAATTTCTCCAAGACCCCTTTACCATCACTATGATGTGGTTCAAATTTCAAAACCTTATCTCACTATCCCTCTTCTTCTCTACAAGTTCATTAGCTTCATTCTAGCCCTGTCATTAGGAAAATCCAATCATAAAATTCTAAATATGATTTTTCAAGACCAAAAATGACATTTTTGGACACCCATTTTCTAGTTTCCCCTATTCACTGAGTTTCATAACAAGACTCCACCATTTTTACCTAATCCCTTTGTTAAATGGCTTCACAAACTAGGTCTTATATTTTGTATGCTTGCCTTCTAAGAGACTGCCATAGTAATCTAAAAATACAACCCCATGTTTTATGTAATTCTTTCAAAATGCTTTCTCAGACCCTCTATCCTTGTCACCTATCAAATTTTAAGATGAAACACCAAGTCTAGGCTTCAAAACTAGCTTTCCCTAAACCCTAACTCACACCTTGTAATAAGCCCGAGAAACTAGTAAAGCTTATAGCTTCCTTTTTATTTGGGTTCAAGATCTAAATTTTCATGTGGAGGTATGAATCATCCTCCCCAAGGTTTTATGCTAACATTATCTTAATTTCCTAAGCTATTAGGAAAAAAAATTAGAAATTCACCTATCTTGCACTTTAGGACATTGTATTTCTAAACCCTTACTCTTCCAAATGAAAGAACTAAGATTACTCGGATTGTGTAATCCTCAAATATTATTTATATGAACCTTGTACATTTATTTGACCTATATTTCCTTGGTATACATACCACCTTTAAAAAAATAGTGTTAACTTGCTTAGTTAGTAATGACACAATAACATTTTATGGTTTCCTTTCCAACTTATTGAAACATGCAATGTCATTCAACCTCAAAGTAAATATCTTCCAGGTTTAAATAAAAACAATATCTCCTTCACGTGGATCGATAAAAACATTCTCAAAAGTTTAATATCACAAATCATGTTCCCTAATCATGCAAAATGTAGTCATACTTAGTATACACAGTCCCTACACAACCTTACCTACTAAAAACAATGATATTCACTCAAACTTTGATCACTTCTCTTTATATGTTCCAATCATTGTCAAAGTTACACATAAAACTAAAAATACAAAAGACATCATTCAAATTCCAAATTTAGGATCATCCACATTATGGAGATAGTTTTGAAAAATGTATCAAAACATGGGCTTTATTTCATAATATGTTTTCCTTACAATATACATACTTCAACTTTCTTTCTTTCCTTTTCCCCTTCTCTTCTCCCTCCTCCTCATGGAGGACTAGTGACTCCTTTTATAAAATTCCCATTACTTTAATATAAATTCTTGAATTCCAACTAACTCTTGAGTTTTCACTTGTCCTTTTTCAAAAATAATCTTAATTGCATCATTTTATCACCTCACTAACTAAACTTTAGTTCCCCCATCAACCTAAGAACACTCTGCTTAAGTTAACACATTAACTAGGCCGTGTAGGTTCATTATAAATTTATAATAATATTCATTTATACATTTAGGCCCTTAAACTATAACTCATGAATTCAAATTTTGAATATACAAATTTGGAGGGAATACTCCAAACTCAACATTAAAAGACTTAAATGCTCCAAATGACTTGGAAACTTGTCAAAACACCTAAATGGAACCCCTTTAGACCTAGAACAAGCCTAACCCACACTGAAAACCAAAATTTTGACATTTACAAATGTACAAGGTTTGATGCTCGTATATCACATTCGAAGTGCATTGAAATTTATTTGGTAATTTTGGAGGGATGTTTTGGGATTTGGTAGTCGTGATGTGGTAATGACAAGAAGGAATTGATGAGGTTCCTTGGGAACTTGAAATTTTTATGATAACCATGCACTCACTCTCCCTCCTTTTGTATTTTTGCATTCATTTGGTTTTTGGGTCTGTCGGGAAACTCGAATGGATGTTTTCTTGAAGATATTTATGGAAATTTGTTTTTAGTATGTTCATGTGAATATGAATCTTATATTAATGATGTATTTTTATTTAAATATTTTTCTAGAATATTTTATTGGATTTTTGGGAGCATTAAAATTTTAGGTAGATTTCAAGGAAGTTTGAAGGAAAAAGAGAGGGCATGGGATTTATCTCTCCTATTATTTTTTGTTTTTAACATGAAATTATACGATTACATTTTTAGTTTTATGATTCAATTTTAAAATCAAGAAATAAATTACTTTGTTTGTTGAAATATATTTTTCCCTTTTATAGGTTAACAAAGAAATATGGAAAGGATATTTTAATTTATTAAAATTCTTTAGAGTTTGTTGTTAAACATTTTTCTCGGGAAATAAATCCTCCAATTTTTTTGTTAAAAATCTAGTACTTTTATTCATGATTTTTGAAAGGAAATAAAGGATTAAGTTAGACAATGACGTGGGTTTATTTTAATGCGATATTTGTATTTGAAGTCGATTTTGTGTATTGGGTTTGTTTTATAGTAAAATATGGAGCTTACTAGTGTTTGGATCATTTTTAATACATCAACTCACTTAGGAGATTTGGTGTTATCTTATTTTCAACATGTTCCTTTTGGGTTTGACTTATAAAAATGGGAAAATATTAAAGGGAGGAATGGTTACGAACTAGGTAAAGTATTATTATCATGTTCTTGACATATATACATGTGTGTTTGTATTTTGTGTGTGATCTAGGCATGTTTCCGGATATTGGGTCAGGTTTATGATGTAGTTTGTATCCAACTCATTTTGAGCTCACCATTTGATGGTTTCAAGTTTGATTTAATGTGTAAAATATCATCGAGATGGGTTGTTTATATTTTTAGTTTCAAATCTCTTTTGGTCTTAGGAGAAATTCTTAGCTCTTAATGGGTTCAACGGTTTTGTTGGTTCTAGATCACTAAGAGCTTTTTTGTTGTTGACTGTCATTAAGTTATTTTTAATGAGAATAAATTGATTTCTTTCTCCCTTCTTGAGTGTATTCGATCCGGTTAGTCATTGAGAATTTGAAGTTATTTTTGTTTTGGGACTTTTTTCAGTCTAGTTAAAAGGATGGATATTCACATCCCAAATAGATATTTTATGAGATAGATTGTTTATAGTTCATTTTTAACTTGTTGTTGTGTTAGATTAATAAGATTTTTGAAAACATGAATGTTAAGGATATATTTCTCTTGTAAAACATTTTACTATGTTATTCGTATGATTATGGAGATACAAATGTTCTGGTTTATTGATTAGATTTAACTCTTAAATTTTGAGTCTATATCAATTGTTATGGATGCCATTAATTTTTCAATGCATGTTTCACTTCTTAATGATATGAGAAGATTGATAAATAATATGAAGAGTTTTGAAGGATTATGAGGATTCTAAATGGTTTTTATCTCGAATTGTTGTGTGAAGTTTTGAATTAAAATTATGGTTGTAAAAATTGTAGTATCATTCTTTCATTAAAATAAATGATTATTTTGTGTGGAAAGGAAAAAGGGTTTTGGAATAGATAAAGTGCATTTATGATATAAATGAACATGATCAAATGTTGTGAAAAAGGGAATTATAGGCACTATGTTTAATTGATTGTTGTCAATAATAATGTTGAATACTTGTATTGATATGAATAAATGAAAGAAGACAAGACATATAGGATAATTTTTGTTGTTACATTTATTGCAGGGTTAATATAACTTGGCAGATTCAATATATGTCCTCTTCTTTTATTACCTATTTTGTGATAAGAAAATAAGTGGAATTTTGAATTGTGTGTTGAATAAAATCTCTCTCTTTTTGATTAGATGATTGTGTTAAAGGTTTAATATGATGATTATAATTATGACCATGACCAATAATGTTTACGTATAATTAGGAAGTGTCATTATCTTCAGTTTATAAGATAGTTATCTTATTATATATTAAGGAATTTTATTTCTTTAAAATAAGTTAACCTTATTCTATTATTTCATTTAATTACAACAAGGAATATGAGTTTCCAAACTCATGCCAGTTCATTGAACATACCCATATATACATTTTATCTCTCCAATAGTTGTAAGAAAGAATGACACTCTTGAAGTGACTATTTGGATTGTTTATGATTGATTTATGTCATATGATATTTGTTATAAATCCGAAAAGGATTGTTGTAACTATTTGATAAATGTGAAAGGAATTATTACACATCTTGTAAAGGGATTTTTGCCAATGTATTATTTTGATAAT
Source organism: Taxus wallichiana var. yunnanensis (assembly GCA_018340775.1). Classification (NCBI taxonomy): domain Eukaryota; kingdom Viridiplantae; phylum Streptophyta; class Pinopsida; order Cupressales; family Taxaceae; genus Taxus; species Taxus wallichiana. The sequence goes on from CM031234.1 coordinate 65,822,505, forward strand.
TGTATATCATTATTAATAAAGTGTAAAGATTATCCTTATTTAATTTAGTATATATTATCTGGCTGTTTTGTGACTTATCTTGTTGATATGCAATAAATTATATGTTGTTATATAACTGAGTGTAAATAAAGATGATTAATCTTATGTTATATAATTATTGCCAATTCCTTGATTCATTTGAAATGATCAAATACGAGAGTGACAAGACATAAAATGATAAGGACAACAATATAATGAAAACAAGATAAATTTATCATTGTACCTTATGGAATTAAAGGGATTATTTATAATAATTAATGAATTTTGAGACCCAAGACTATCATTAATGAGTAATGCAATGGAACATCTCAATGCGAAACATGACTAGTAAAACTATACTTAATGACAAACAATACGTTGTGTTAGTTCGATGAGAGGATCTAATGAAATATAGTAAGTGAATGAGTTAGTAGAACCTAGTTTTTGAATCTAATATTGTGTATCGACATATTACAATGTGTCATAAAGATGAAATTTTAGTTCATATTTCATGGATAACTTAAAGTGGAAATGAAGCGTTGGTTTTATGTCCCATCATATCGTCAATAGTATCCTACCAATTCCAAATGATGTAGAGATATAACACATTTTTATGCATTCAACTAGTTAAGAAGACTAAACATCAACCTATAACCAAATGCTCTGCAATGAGGATCCTTACTAGAAGCCAAAATGGCTTGAAATTGCAATGTTTTACCTTTGCCACCTTTGAGGTCTACAACCTTCACTATAACCTACTCCCATACTGCATAAAATTCCAATTCAACTTGTAAAATGATCAACTTTCATGAAAACTTCATTTTTCTCACACCTTCTTCTTTTAGCTTCATTAGCTTCTTAATCCAAAAATAAATAAAATTTTGATTTTTAACCTCCAATGACTTCTTCACACCTTGGTACCCTATTCCACACTAAAAAAATGTTAGGTCCACCAATAACTTGATTAAAAAGATCAAAATACCAACTATTTCCTAACTTTCCCAAAACTACCCTCTAGTGTTCTTAAGAGAAAAGCTCTTGATGAGGTCACGGTTAGAAGCATCTAGGTCTACCCACACAAGTTAAAAACTTATTAAAACACCCTCTTCCATCAATATGGTGTACCCAAAATTTCAGATCTCAAACCTTTAATCTTCCTTTCCAATCAGCTTCATCCCCTTTTTCAAGCTTATAAAGGTCTACTAATCTTGCCACCATGAATTTTAAGGCATAAATTTCACTATAAGAGTTTCATGATGAAACAAGAGAATATTTAGATACCCATTAGGGCTTTACTTCTATGTTAAAAATATTGGTATGCCTTCCTTTGTGAAATATCATTCAAATCCACAATTCTAGGTTACAATTAGGTCTTTTAGCACTTTGTTACATATACATGCAAGTAAAATGTATGATATTTCTCAACATTTATCCATTATTTCACTCAAATTCCTTCATAATACTTGTAAGATACCTCCAAACATGTTTTATATTGAATTTAAATTCAATATTTGATGTTTTGGGTGTTCTATCACACGTTTTCCTTAAACCCTTGTTGAAAATTCTATCACGGTCCTCCAAGAGGACAAGCTGTCAAGAAAATTTTTAAATATCAGATATATTAATAACTTAAAGCTTCAAAAATATGGTTTTATGAAAATTATAAGAATTTTCTTCAAGTTTTCAAGCAATAGTAAGGATTTTCATGCCTTCATTCTCAAGCATTGTATAAACCCTAGTTGCCCCTCCGAGATAGCCCGTGAGGCTTCCAAATATCTTAAATGCAAAATAAAAAAATTCGAACCACTAAAATCCTATTGTACATGATTTTCAACATCATTCACATTTTTAAGTGATCATAGAGGTAGAATCATTCATAAAACATCAAAATTGGTACATTTCTTAATCTACATACCTAAGAAACATAGAGTTTCAACTTCTTCATAATGAGGGAAATATATTTTCTTACATAGGTCTAGATTATCCATAAACTATTTTTATACATTAGTATCCTTACAAAATATCACTCATTATTTTTTGAGAAGATAGAATGTTTCTCTAAGGAGAATACACACAAAGGATGCACACGTAGGAACAAGGCACATTTGAAGGCGCTGGGAAGATAGGAAAGGAAATGCACACCAAAACACTTTGGCTCAGGACTTAGCCATTTTTATGGATAAGGACTATTTTTGGAGATAATGTGTGAGAACACATAGAGATGAAGACTTACACTACATGCAATGGTATTTTGGAAATAAGCGGCAGATAAGCGTCATGCATAGTTTAAGCTAATAATAGGATTTCTACTTGGAGTTAATGTTAGGATAAAATATTAATTATGCATTATATGATTTATTATTTATTTTATTTTATAATCATATTATATGGTTATATTATAAACCATAAAATAATTGTAAGTTGTTATATGGTTTTAAACCATACTTGTCTTTTTGTCTCACAGGGATAATTGTTACATTTATTATAACAAGTATATGCTTCTCGGATGTATTATTGGAAGCAGTTGTAAGTATGGTTTTCCCTGTGTAACATATTTGTTTGTCTGCACATTGCTGTCCAATATGTATAAATATTGCAGCACTCCATTGTAATGATTGATCAATTTCACATTAATAAATTATACAAAGCTTAGTCCTGTTTGTGAAATTACATTTGGTACTAGAGCGAGAATCTGGACCTGTGAAGGAGTGGAAAGAGAATGAAACAGAGATAGAGAAGATTGGAGAAGAGTATGCAGCAATAGAGAGCCTGTGCAACCTCCCAGCCTCATCTCTGCCTTCCCACATCCCCCAGTTCATTCCAGGTGTTTGGAATGCAAATTTTTTTTTGCACTGGTGCACTCAACACCAGGCAAAATTTGTTGTAGGCTGCTATATTTGGAGGTCTATGCATTTTTCTTCCAAGACCAAGCTAGGCTGACCCATTGCTCTGTCCACCAAGCCGGAGAGAAAAGTGCTGTTCGATGACCAGTTAGAACATTCACTTGTACAAGCTTTGAAAAGCTTACGCCGATGAGACTGGGGCACCTATCACTGGGTTTTTCTTGTCTGCTGTTTACAAGATCTTAACTCTGGAAGTTTTTGATCTGAATATAATCAGAAGCAGCGGCCATTTCTCACATAGTTTGCACATTACAAGATCTTAGCTCGACCTGCACATAGTTTGCACATTGTGTGTAGACCCCTGGAGATCCCTGCATCCTCACGTGCTACAAACCATGGCCTGCACAAACCACGGCCTGCACAAATCAACACAAGAAAGCAGCGGCCATTTCTCCATCTCCAGTCAAAACCTGCGTGCAAAGAGATATAAGCCGCGTGCAAAGCAAACCAACACAAGAAAACCTGCGTGCAAAGCAAGTATCAAGGAAAAAATGCGTGGAAACTCCAGGGACCTGGCCTGCACAAACCAAAACAAAAGGAGGCGGCAACATTAAAAAGGGAGAAAAGCAACGAAATAGAGGAGAAGCGGCTACAAAAATGATGTTTCAGATCCGCTTCAAGTGGAAAACCTAATCAAAACTAGCTCCACGCAAGCGCCACGTGAGCCTCTACTCTGCCAGGTCATGTTTTTAAAGAGGTTAGCTCCTTCTCTATTTTCATTAAATAGTATTTCCTTCATATCATATCACAAGCGCTCATGTGAGCCAAGTTGGATAGTGAAAACGCCTTGGGAATGAGAGGTGTGGGGTTCGAATCCTGCCCCAACACACAAAAATCATTTTTTGAAATTTAGCGGCATATTTGGCGAATTTACCAAATTTAGTGGAAAAATTTGAATTTAGTTATAACTAACTAAATTTAGCGGAGGAATCCCTAATTTAGGGTAAAATTTTTTTCTCCCATTTGGTCTGTTTTTTCATTTCGGACATTTTTTGCAAAGGAGACCCATCTAAAAATTGCATTTTCAGCTATTTTTTTGCAATTTTTAGCATTTTGGGTCATATTGGGCTCAGGAGGCCACCAGGACCCGCGAAACAGAAATTTTTGCCTGCCATTCAAATTTTCTAGTTTTTTGAATGTGAATTATATACTGTTGTATATTGTACTAATTTGTAGGTTGCCATAGTCAACTACAAACTTTGTAACTGCTCAAAAACTGGCAGAATTGTAATAAAAAACAAATTAAAAAATTGGTTCTGTAACACTCACGAGATCCTAGATCTCATTCGCAACGTTCGGTATATACGGTGCCTCTGGGAAGTGCTTACGGGTAAATCCATCATTAATAATACTGCACTTAATGCCTAATATAGCTGTAACAACGTCGTCTGGGCATCATCCCTTTAAATCGACGGGGAGTAATAAGGTCACAAAGGCACACACTATGAACCATCCCATCCATCTGTGAACGATTGCATGACATAAATCCAAATTGAGAAATTATCCAAGTATATAGCGAAGTTACGCGTGTGTATGAGGATATTTCTTTGAGCCGATGTCAATAATTGCACAGACCCCATCAGTACTATCTTGGTACCACGTATTGAATTCTTTCACGTACATTAACGCCTCTTTCACGTATCGCAGGTATATAGAAAGGGCAAGCTTCTTCCACGTATCGACGGGTATATCGGAAGGGCATGTATATAGAAAGGTTCAGTATATCAGACTAATGGTATATAGATTGAGAGACCTAATACCTGGAGTGATAAGAGCCAAACCCTGTCAGTGATCTTTGCAAAATGGGCACTAATGCCCCCAATTTTTTTCTTCCAGATTCACAATTGCTCAGAGGAAGCAACTATGCTGCATGGAAGAAAAAAATAAAGACACAACTTGAGTTTGAAGAAATATGGCCTGTTGTGACTAGTACTCTAACCAAATCAACAACTGATACAACACAACAACGACAGTTTGATAGAGCAGATCAGAAAGAAAAACTCATCATCTTGTTTGGAGTGTCCGATGATGTGCAAGCCCACATTCGAGATGCCACAACAGAAAAAGAAGCATGGGATAAGTTGAGCACAATATATGAGGCCAAGAACAAGAATGTCATACTAAATTTCTGAGTCAGTTACATACATTGAAGTTCAAATAGAATGAGAAAATTGAAGCTTTCTTAAGAAGAGTTACAGAGTTGAGGGATTCATTTCTAGCCCTAAGAGAAGAATTCAAAGATGAATCTCTCGTTCCCATTGTTCTGAGAGCTCTCCCTTCTTCTTACCACATTTTTGTCACAACTCTAAACTTGTTAGATACGACAATTAGTTTTGACAAGCTGGTAAACCTGCTGCAACAAGAGGAAGCAATGCACAATAAGGATGATGAAGAGGAGCAAGCACTATCTTCACATAAAAATGGAAAGGAAAAGGTAAAGAAAACCTAAATCCTATTAGAAGTCCCAACATCGAATCAATATCATGGGGACAATCAACGAGAAGAAGTAATGTCCAATTTGCAAAATAGGACATGCCTTAAAAGATTGTTGGTATAAAACTTATAAGAAAGGTTCATCAAGCAACTTTGGACCACAATAAAAACAATCTTACAAGGGACATTCTAACAAATATCATGGGAAAAAAAAGGGGAACTGGAAAAGAAGACCCCACCAGCAAGGTAATATTGCTGAGCAACAAGAACAGTTAGATAATGAAGACTTCTTGTTCACTACTCGATCAAGTGAACCATCCACGTCATCTAGTGATGTCTGGTATGTTGATTCGGGAGCCACTCGACACATGACCAGCCACAAAGACTGGTTTATTTCAATGAGGGACACGCCATCAAAAAATAATGTTTCGTTGGGAGATGATTCTTCATATACAGTTTAGGGATTGGGAACATCTCTCTACCCCTTGGTTCATGCAAATGCAGACTATCAAATGTCTTATATGTCCCTGGGTTGACAAATAATCTTCTTTCAGTTAGTCAACTCCTAGATCACAACCTAAAAATTGACTTTGATAGTCAATCCAATAAAATGTGTTTGATTTGAGATAAATCAAGAGGCTAAAAAATAATTGCAAAAGCCTCCAATGTGGGATGCATGTTTCAACTTAATTTCATTCACAAATACGATCAAGCACTTGTGGCTAAAAACTCCACCACCCAAATTTTGTGGCATCGGAGGTTTGGTCATGTTAGTTTCAAATATCTCGAAACACTTTGCCGGCATAATATGGTACATGGGCTACCTTCCCTTCAGAAAGATACAGACAAGTGTCCTCACTGCCTAGCAGGAAAACAACATAGGGCTTCATTCCAAAAGAGTACTTTTCAAGCTCATGGTAAAATTGACCTAGTTCATACCGATCTTTGTGGTCCGATGCAGCCAATTTATTCTAGGTTCTAGTACTTCATGCTTTGTGTTGACGACTATTCGAGGAAAATGTGGATTTTTTGTCTTCGCAAGAAAAGTGAAGCGTTTGAAACCTTCAAAAAGTTCAAAGTAGCATTTGAGAAAGAAACTGGTCATCACATCAGAACTCTCTACTTAGATCGAGGGGGAATTCACAGTGATGAGTTCAGAGACTACCTACAAACTCACGGGATTCGTCGACAAATTCCTCCTCCACACACACCACAACAAAATGGTGTTGTTGAGAGAATAAATCGTACCATCATGGAAATGGTGCGATGCATGATCGATGATTCCGGACTTGCAAAAACATTTTGGGCAGAAGCAACAAAGACAATAGTGTATTTGTTGAACAGAGCACCCACAACTACTCTTGATGGAATTACACCACAAGAAGCATGGTAAAAAAGGAAACCATCCATTGCACACCTCAGAGTATTTGGGTGCAAAGCAAGCATGCACATACCCAAACAGAATAGAAAGAAATTGGACATGAAGTCACAAAAACTCATCTTCATTGGGTACAGTGAAGAGACTCTTGGGTATAGATTGATGGATCCTAAGACCAGAAAAGTCTACACCAGCAGAGATGTTGAGTTTTTCGAGAAGAAGGAAGCAGAGTCTCCTCCTCCGGACTCGCAAGATGTAGATTTTTCACCTATTGTAAAAATTGAAGCTAATGTTCCCTCAGAAGATGAAAGTGATGATGGGGATGATGGTGTTGATCAAATAGAACCACAACCCATGGGAACAGTTCAACATATGCCTAAATGGTGTACAAGTACATTACGAGATGCAAGATTGGATGCTCCACCGGATACATCCACCCCTGGACCACGGACTCGCAGTAAAGCAAGAGAAGAAGTTAACTTTGCTTTGATGAGTAGATTTATTGAATCAGATGAGCCCTCTACAGTCCAGGAAGCCCTATAGTCAAAATCTTGGAAAGATGCCATGGATTCTGAATATCAATCAGTGATGAAGAATAACACTTGGTAGCTTGTTGATCTTCCACCAGGGAAGAAACCCATTGGATGTAGATGGATATTCAAAACTAAGTACAAAGCAAGATGGGACAGTGGACAAGTACAAAGCAAGACTTGTAGTAAAGGGGTATGCATAAAAAGAAGGCATTGACTATGAGGAGACATTTTCTCCCACAGCTAAGATCAAAATGATTAGGATGATCTTTTCTCTAGCTGCTCAGTTTGGATGGAAAGTTCACCAAATGGACGTAAAAAGTGCCTTCCTAAACAGAGATTTACAAGAAGAAGTCTACATGACTCAACCTGAGGGATATGTTGTACCTGGTCAAGAAACAAAGGTATGCAGACTCAGGAAATCTCTGTATGGCCTTAAACAGGCACCCCGGGCATGGTACATCAAGATTGATGAGCATCTCGTATAACATGGATTTGTTAGAAATCCATACGATCCCAATCTCTACCTCAAAAATCAAGGGGAGATGGTGATTGTTGTTTTCTATGTTGACGATCTAGTCATCACTGGCATTTCAGTGAGGATGATCAATGCAACAAAGAAAGATCTTAATCGATCGTTCGACATGACCGATCTCGGGCTGATGCACTATTGTCTTGGATTAGAAGTGTGGCAGAAAGAGAATCATATTTTTGTTTCTCAGATGAAATATACCAAGACTACACTCGAGAAGTTTAGGATGATGGATTGCACACCAATTGCTACACCTATGGAGAATAGATTACAGTTATCTCATTTAAATCCATCTCCTGAGGTAAGTGCCACACTCTATCAACAGCTGATTGGGAGTCACATTTACCCGACCTACACTAGACCGGATATCAGCTTTACAGTGAGCTACCTATCCAGATTCATACAGGAACCCAAATTTTGTCATTGGAAAGCAACAAAGCACATTTTGAGATATCTCAAAGGATCAAAGGATCTTGGTCTAGAATACAAGAAGAATGAAAACTTCTTCTGGATTGGATATTCGGATTCAGATCATGTAGGTAACATTGATGATAGAAAATCCACTTCTGGATTTGTATTCTTTATGGGATCTGGACCAATATCATGGGGAAGTAAGAAACAAAACATTGTTTCTCACTCTTCCACTTAAGCCGAGTATCGTTCTGTAGGAGAAGCTATCTGTGAAGCGATTTAGCTACGTCACATACTAAAAGGACTTGGAATACCACAGGAAAAACTGAACACCATGTATGTTGACAATGAAGGTGTTCTCAAACTTGTTCGCAATCTAGTTTTTCATGAGAGAACAAAGCACATTGAGGTTCAGGTTCATTTCATACGTGAACATGTGTTGAAGCACAACATCCAACTTCAATTTTGTCCAACTGTTGAACAACGAGCAGATATTTTCACAAAGTCACTTGCACATGACAAGTTTGAGTTGTTCAGAGAGTTCCTCTCCTCTTCTCTTCAGACAATGCACAATTAAGGGGGGGAATGTTAGGATAAAATATTAATTATGCATTATATGATTTATTATTTATTTTATTTTATAATCATATTATATGGTTATATTATAAACCATAAAATAATTGTAAGTTGTTATATGGTTTTAAACCATACTTGTCTTTTTGTCTCACAGGGATAATTGTTACATTTATTATAACAAGTATATGCTTCCCAGATGTATTATTGGAAGCAGTTGTAAGTATGGTTTTACCTGTGCAACATATTTGTTTTTCTACACATTACTGTCCAATATGTATAAATATTGCAGCACTCCATTGTAATGATTGATCAATTTCACATTAATAAAGTATACAGGCTTCCGTCCCTGTTTGTGAAATTACTGATTAACTATAGGAAATATATTGTTAGAGAAGTTGCATGTTGTGAATAATATTGTACATGTGCATGGCTATTATCAGCATGTAACCTATTTTGAGAAGTGCATGGATGGTAAATTATTGTAGAGTTGTGCTGTTGTTTTTTATGCGCACATGACTCATGAAGATATTGATATAGTGTAAGAAGTTTATGTGTTTTACAATATTTAATGCAATGGAGTATATTGGTTGTATAATGGAATTAGAAATAATTGAATTTATCTCTTGTATGGTTAATCTTATCATAGTTATTTTTAGTTCATCTTTCATACAATCAAAGATCTAGATCTCGGTTTATGCACCTTTGTGGAATGTTTATGTCTATCTATGAATGTCTATCTATGAATCGAATATGTTTGAGTATAATAATGCTAAAATTTTGTATAAGAAACTAGAAAGAGGGACCTAGTGTGTTTTCGTGCTCCAAGTGAGAGCTCATCTTAAGTGTTGAGTGATGTGCCAGTATGCCTGGGTTATTCACAATAAATTCTAGGTTGCATCATTGGTTCTATTGTCGGGACCTCTTTTTCAGTTGTTTTCAGGATGTTTCGTGATGAAGACGTATCGATTGACCTTATCAAGTGTTGAGGAGTGGATAGTAGATCTGGAATAATAATACACTAAAAAATTCAGCATTGGATTTGAGTTTGACGCACACACATGGGTGGAGAAGAACTTGTATGACTGTTTATATGAAAGTTTATATGCTATCTTTTCGATAGAGTTTTACGAGTGGCTAGTTGCTTATGTGTCTAAAAGGAATTGGAGGTTTTGTACACTTGTTTGGATGTATGAAGAATTTTAGGCCCTCTTGATGTTGATATAATTTTCATGCGTGTTGTTGAAACTTGGTTCCGTGTTGTTATGAATAGTTATATTTTTGAGTACTTAATTTCCACTTATTCTTTCCTGGAGGTAGCTGAGTTCTAGTTTTTATGTTGTCTCAAGGGAACCTATCTATAAGGAATTATATTAGCAATACATTTTTACGGTAACCCTGAATTTGGAAGAGAATTCTATAGCTAGCTAAACCCCACCATGCGTAGGGAAGGAGTAGGTTTGGAAAAGGTTGGCGAACCTAGTGGCGAGGAGGAAAAGAGAAGAAAAGTGGCTTAATTACAATGAGTCACGTGAGAGGGAGTTAGGGAAATAATGTAAGATTGTAGAATGGATGGACTTGAGGAGAGAGATGGTACATGAAGGATTTATAGCTCATGCAGAGGGCATGGAACCAACACATATTGAACTCCCCTATTTGGAAAAACATGACAGGGAACCTCATCGCCTCTCTTATGAGAGTGCACTAGCGAGAGATGACATAGGCCGCGGGTGCACATCCGAATCTACCTGAAGACCTAACCCTTACTCTTGGTTTTCTAGTTTCTAGTAAATTTAGTAGTCAACAAGCTAGTTTATGAAGTAAAATAACATGAGTAAATAAAATAACAAGTACATATATGACTAAGTGGACATCTTCCGTATTATTTGGAGGTACCTTTTTAGGTGAATCGTCGAGTGTAAAACTTAGGTGCGTATAATTTTGGACTCACCTCTCGGGAATTGTATCACCTCACAGACTATAGGAGTTTAGTTTAGTACCACTATTGGGACACATGGCATTACATCCTCTGGTTCACTTCTTGCTATAGGTGGAGGATCAAGGGGCATAGGTGGCTCTATTTCTCGGTGGATTTTGTGAGTGTAGAGGCAGAGGTAACACAAGAATTTATCGATCCGGTGGGCACAGTCCTCACCAACCCCATAATATTTACATGGATATGTCACTTCATCTTCCAAAGTATAGGGGAATAGAAGATCTTTGTTGAGCATGTGCACATGTGTGAGATACCGTGGTATGCAAAAGGGATCATGACTTCTAAGTGAAAGGAAATTCATTTTGTACCAATGTTGCAGGGATGCACACATAATTGGTATAAGAAGTTTGACCTTGATCAAACTTGTGTAGGTTATATAGCATTATGGGATGCTTTACTGTTATCTAAATAACTCTCCCAGTTATTTGGGTAACTTATATACACTTTCTGGCTCTGAGCTCTTCATTACAAGGTTGTGTGCTCTCAAATTCACTTAGCACATTCCCTTGGTTGCATTTCCTCATGTGCCTCCCTTATTTTCCTCACACACCCTTGCGTGCTTCCCCTTCTTCCCTTCCTTTTCCTTTTCCTCTTTGTTCCATCTTCCCTTTGTGCACATTCCCTGCACTTCCACTTTCCTCTCAAACATTACATCCATCCTGCATGTGCATGCTTAGCACTTGCTCCAAAATTAGTTTTCCTCAATATCCCCCCTGTCGTCCCTTCCTCACACCATCACACATTACCTTTTAATAATTTCACCTTGACTATGAATTCTTAGGCCACCTATTTTCCTCATTTCCCCACACACATTGTGTGTGCCTTCCTTTTTCCTCCTTCCCATGCCTAGTTCTTCCACTCGCATTATCTTTGTGCTCTCCTCTATGCCTTTTTGTGCAATTTCATTCTCTGACATGCTTGAGTGTGCCACATGCAACCAGTAAAAGTGTGCCAACAGGGCACCAAATATTGGAAACCACACAATGAATGACACATGGTAGAAATGAAAAATCAAGATGAACAGATGGATGATTTATTTTGTTAATCTGCATGCACCACATGTCTTATGTTCCTAGATGGCTCTGACATATTTTGAGAGCCATATATTTTTCTACAGAGCTCTAATCGACACACACCTAGTCTCAACCGATAGCTACTAGAATATGCTATAGTTTTATACATTCAAATTCAAATTCTTGGTGGAGAAGGTAGGTGAGAAATGAGAAAACATCTTTATGGGAATTAATGAGCACATCTAAATGCTCCAACCACCCAATTTGATATGATCCACCCTCCTTCCTTCTCCAACATGCCAAACAGACTTGGGGAAACATATTTGATAGATTTGTAGGTGGATTTATAGGCATTAAATGCTTCTTGTTGGTGGTTGTATTTCAAATTTAGGTTTTCCCTCCTTCTTCTCTTCTTCTTCCATAGATTCATCTATAAATGTAAGAGCTGGGTTCATTTGTTATGTTGGACATTTTTGGATCCTTATGCATTTTTATAAGGACTTCATATTTTCTGTATTCATTTGAGTTGTAAACCTCTAGATCTGGCTCGTGCATGTGGATATCGACCTCTTTCACCATTGTAACAATTTTGTGCATTTTTAGAAGTAATGGAAGCATCATTTTGTGAATATTCTCTATCCTGAGCGTGTTTGTATTCTTTCTTCTTGCATTTATTTTACATTGCATGCTTGTTGTGTCATTCTACATCCCTTGTAGTGCTTTTTTTGGTTGTGTTATGTGAAATTTATCTGGTAAATATGTTTTAATTGTGCTACATGTGCCTAGCCTTATTTCATGCATTTACCTTCATATTTTCTCATAATGGATAGTGTTCATCCCTATTTTTGAGTGTTATCACCTTTTAGTTTTGTTTCTTTTCAGGTTATCCTTCTATCATTGGTCCCTTGGCATTATTAGCTTAGTTTTCCCCTTCAACACTAGGAGTAATAGTAGTAGTAGAAGTAGATAGAGGAACTAGACGTCTCTAGAGATCCATCCAAAGTGCACAAGGTCCCACAACTTGGGGATGTTTCCATTATTGTCACAAATGACTCGGTTCTTCAAGATCCAAGATACGGGTGCAAGTTTGATGGCCAACACTTTCCTTAAGGAATTTTATAGCCTTGAGTTTGAGAAGACGCAGTATAAGCATGCTCAAGGATACTAAACAGGAACTACCGAGAGTGTTCAAGAATATGATTCTAATTTCAAAACACTTTTGTCCAAAATTTCCTATGATATCCATGCAATCTAGCATGCACGGTGATTCGTCAAAGGTTTGATCACACTTTTTAGGAGGGCGTTGTCACATAAGATGTATACGGATCCGTGGGAAGATCTTGAAATCTTTGTTGCATGCTAAAGTAATTAGAAGTATAGACACTAGAGTGAGCCCATTCCTGGAAGCTCGATTGTATTTATGGCGAATTAGTTGGATAAAATATCATCCAATTCAACACATGAAACACACACATGAGTTTGGTGTAAAGATTGTGAAGTAGAGGGGCGAATTAAAGATAGTTTTTCCCACAAATCAAGACGTTCATTATTACTAGACTGCGCGATATGTCATTTAGACCATGATGCAAGCCACTACTCATTGTTACAATGCATGATAAGGAATAACGTATCTCTACTGTAATATTTTTTGGTCCTTGACTCACAATACCAAAGACTACAGTTTGATTGATCGAATCATGATGTCATTGATATTATCATATGATAAACATGAGTATTAGATAACTCTAACGGTAAAAGTGAGCACCATGATCATGATCAAACCGAAGGGTGCTACGATTCGAATGAGGGGTGCTTTGAATGAATTCATGGTAGAGGTCGAGGATACTTGTGGTGGATTCGGGGTTGAGGTCGTGGTGGTGGATGGGGTGAGTTTCCTCATGGAAGATGTTATACATGCGGATATCTTGACCACTACAGTGTGAATGTCCTCAGAATATTATTTGTTCTTTTTGTGGAAAGAATCATATCTATGAGAAATTATATGAGCATATTAGCAAGTAACATAAACAGGAGAACAAGGGTGCAAGGATGGTTAGAATACAACATGCCATGGAAACCCAATGGATGCCAAAGTTGGAACCGGAACCTGAGGTAGTATCTGTGAAAATTACTACACTCGCTGAAGTTGTGTGTGTCGAGAAGCATTGCAAAAAAATCCTACCATTACTAGGGAGGATATTTTACATACAAGATACCTAGATCCTACACATCAGAAGGAGGTTTATCAGGAAACCATGGAGGTGCTCAGAAATCTTCAGGGTGAAATACATTGTTTAAAGGAATAGTCACAAAATTTGGAGCAAAAGAAGGCAACAAAGACTTTCCAGCATGTGATGTTGATGATCTGAAATAGGTATGCAAGATGTTATGCTAGGATAATATTATTCCAAGATTAGGGAATAGGTTAAAGGGAAACACTTCACGCACATATATTGAGAATGAACGAAATATCGTACATGCTAATATTCCCCCTCATAGCTTTGATTATGACAAGGAGATCACCATGAATGTTTTTATGGATGGGTGTCTTTTGAGCAATATATTGATTGACACAGGAGGGAAAGTTAATGTGCTTAATTTAGATACATGGGTGCAGATGGGAAGACCTCCATTACAACCATCCTCTAATGTACTATTTATGGAAAATTGAACTAAAACAACTTGAATAGAAGTTTTAAAGGATGCATCCATTACTATACAAGGGGCCAAGTTCACTGGGGAATTTGAGGTTTTAGTTCTTGTAGAAGTAGACACCTTACCATATCTACTTAGGATCCCTTGGTGTTATACAAATAATGTTGATCTACGGTTCAACAAGGGGTATATAAGCTTTGAGAACAAGGAATAATGAGTTATTGTATTTTTATAGATGGTAAATATGTACCTTATGTTGAACCTTTGAGTGAGGAATAACCAAATAATATTTGTGTGCATGCTATTCAAGATATGTAAGTACTTGATCCATCTAAGGAAGGAATCCTCTATTGGGATGATGCACATTCCATTAGTGATACTACAAGTATTTCTGTGACAATTGGGCACATGGAACTTACGAGATGGTTGGGTGTGAAGTAAGAAGTGCATCTCGCATGCATAAGCGAAGCCACGTTGTGTTAAAATATTAGGTAATAAATATGTACCCTTGTACACTGGAGAAGGATACCCTAAGGTATTCTTGTGTGTCATGGAAGAATAATGGAAGGATCAAGTGGATAGAAGAAATATGTTAGTGTATACCCTGTATGGGACAATAGCACATTGGTGGATGGTTCACAGGGATAATCTCATAGAATGAAATGAAGTGAGAATTTCTCTAATAACCTAGTTTCTCAGAAGCAATACGGCTACTCAAATCTGCACATATCATGGTACTCATCTTATTCAGCACCATGTTTAACAAAGATGAGATATTCTATACGGGGAAAGAAGATTTTCCACCTTTACTATGGGTACACAACAATTATTTCACCTTCGAGGTTGCGCGTGCACCTTGTATGTTTATGCATAGCTACATAGGGAGAGTAGAAATCGACAATAATTGACTCTGATAATGACCCATAATTTTGACTACCTCTTCACTAAACCTTCGGGTGACAGAGGCATTATGAATTATGGAGTGATTGAAAATGGGAGATAGTGTAAAGGTTGAAGAACTCAATCTGAATGTATTTAATGAGGCATACCTAGGATCCTATTTTGATGAAGTAGATGAGATAAACACTAAACTACTTGAGCATGATTTCCTTGAGAAGGAGAAAGGAAAGATGGTCTACATAGTGGATGATGAAGAAGTAGAAAATTTGGACATAGATCATTTAGAGGGTATGCGTGAAGTCTTAGACAATGTGGATAAGAAGGCGTGCACCTATCATGAACCTATGAAGACCAAGAAAATGAACATTGGAATGGATGTTGAACCTAAGGAGACCATAATTGGAGATTATTGGTCTGATTCTAAAGTGGCTAAGATAATTGAGTTACTACATGATTTCTAGGAATTATTTCCTAGGGGTTACCATGAGTTAAAGGGATTGCACAAGTCTTTGGGTGAGATGAATATTAAGCGAAAGGAATGTGTGCGAGAATTTAGGAAGAGACCTTACAATATGAACCCTAACCTACGTGTAAACATTAAAGAAGAAATTGACAAGATGTTGAAATATGGCATCATTAAGCCCTTAGAAGAATCAAAGTGGGTTAGCCCCATGGTAATCAAGTATAAAGAAATATGGTCGGATTAGGATTTGTGTGGACTATAGGGAGCTAAATGTTGTATGTGTGATTGATCCTTTTCCTACACCTTTCACCAAGGAAATATTAGAAGGTGTTGTAGGGCATGAAATTTAATCTTTTATAGATGGATTCTCTGGATATCATCAGGTAAGAATTGCAAAGGAGGATTAAGAGAAAATAACTTTCACCACTGAATGGGGAATTTTTGCATACATGGTGATGCCCTTTGGACTAAAGAATGCACCTGCAGTATTTTTGCACATTGTGGTTCAAGAATTCCAGGATTTTATTCACAAATTCTTGTAGGTTTACTTGGATGATTGGACAAGTATATGGGATTTTCAAGGATCATTGTGACAACTTGTGATTAATTTTTGAGAGGTGCAGACAATTAAGCATCTCCTTAAACATCAAAAAGTGTGTATTTTCTACACTTTTTGGAACTATGCTAGGGCATATCATCTGCAAGGAGGGTTTGTTAGTAGATCCAACCAAGGTTGTAGTTATCTTAGGCCTGGAGGAGCCTACCAGTTAGAGTGAGGGGTGTAGATTCTTGGGCCATATAGGTTATTACAAATTTTTTTTCAAAGGATATGATAATATTTTCGTGCCCTTAGAGGAGTTATTAAAAGGTAAAGGGACATTATATTGGGGAGACCCGCAACAACGCAAATTATAAGCGTTTAAAGAGAGGCTTACTATGGCACCTATTATGTGCTTTCCCTCATTGAACAAACCTTTTCACATATATGTATACACCTCTAGCATGGGAATTGGTGTAGTATTAGCTCATCTTGGAGAAGGTATTATAGATCATACTATCTATTTTACTAGAAGAAAGTTGACTCCTGTAGAACATTATTATACAACTACAGAGCACGAGGACTTGTCAATGATTTACAAGCGCATAAGTTTATATAGTACTTGCTAGCAACACCTTTTGTGTTCTATACAGATCACATGACATTGAAATACTTGGTAAATAAGCCCATTTTATAGGGGCACATATGTTGATGGGTTCTATTATTCCAAGAGTTTGATTTTATAGTCATGGTAAAGCCAAGAAAAATCAATTCTGGTCCAGACCACTTATCAAGAATTCAATCAAGAGAGGACGCGTAGACAATTGAAGATACAATGCTAGATGCATAGTTGTATAGGTTAAATCACACACCCTTAGAATTGGAGGATATTGTTGTCTTTTTATGCACATGTATGGTGCCAGAAGGAATGAAAATCCTTGGAAAATAAACAACTTGTAATTCACACCACACCTTTCATGTTGATCAGTGGTGACCTATACAAACTAGGACAAGATGAAGTATTACACCAGTGTGTACTGGAGCATGAGTGCATGACAATCATGGAAGAATATCATGGTGGTATTATAGGTAGACACTATGCAGGTGATGCCACCACGTGCAAGATTCTACTTGTTGGTTTATGGTGGGAAACCTTGTATAAGGATTACAAGGAGTATTGTAAGGTGTGTGATCACTTTCAATGCCTTGGAAAACCTAGGAAAAGAGATGAAATGCCTTTAAGGCCTATTACTAGTGTAGAGCCATTTGAAAAATGGGTAATATAATTTATGGGTCCCATTTCCCTAACCGTACGCAGAACTAGGTCACACTACATCATCACTTATATAGATTATCTTACATGGTGGGTAAAAGTAACACCTAAAAAGGATTGTACATGGCTATAATAGTAAGGTTCTTATGGGAAAATATTCTTACTAGGTATGGATGTCCATTGAGTTTGATAAGTGATAGGGGCACACATTTCTTGAATGAGACAATTAGGATATTATTGGATGAATTTATGGTTGCACACCATAATACCATACCTTATCACCCTCAAGTAAATGTAACTGATGAGGCCTTCAACAAGATATTGAGCCATACCTTGACATAAATTTGTGATTTTGGAAGGAAAGATTGGGATGATAAAGTTTCTGTTATACTTTGGGCATATAGAACAACCTACAAAAGGTTGAATAAGGCCACACCCTTTTAGTTAGTGTTTGGCATAGAAGTAGTTCTTCCCATAGAATTTATGTTACCGTATTTTTGTATTGCATGTGATAGAGATCTAGCTAATGAGAAAAAATTGGAAGAAATAATTGACAAATTAATATAGTTAGATGAGAGGTGCATCATAGCATGTTGGAGTCGAAGCAAGAAAAGGGAAGACATAAGGCATGGCTTAACGAGACACATCAAAGAAGAGAAGCTTGAGGTTGGGTAGATGGTGCTTCTTCATGATTCAAAGTTTCTGTGCCACCTTGTCAAGCTTAAGGTGCATTCTTTAGGACCGTATGTTATCACTCACATACTTGAATCAGGTGCTTATCAGTTAGAGGTGCTTGATGGAACATCAGTTACATTGCCGGTTACTTCAACAGAGTAGGTGAAGCCCTACTATAAATAAGCCTTATTAGTGTTTTTAATAAGGTAGTATTTCTATTTAGTAAATATTTCCCTTCCGTATTTCATTTAATGTGTTTCCTTCTTTGTCACTATGTAGTTTCAATTTAGTTTAGTGTTTTGTGTAATAAGCACGTTTGCGCGCCAGAAGGTGATCACAATCAAGTTTTTTTATGTGTAGAGGACTAAACATACCCTTGGTGTGGGGTGGTTGTCATTCAAACATGAGTACACATAAGAAAATACTATTACATGTGATTCCTCTTGTTAAAAAGTGTAAATAGTATGGAAAGGTACTACTAGAAAGAAAATTACTCCTAAAGAAGACCATAACTAGAAACGAATGAATGAACAATATAATACGAGGTAATTCATAGTCATAAAAAATACTAAAGGAAGGCATAATGGTGAGGTACTTTGGTGCATGGAAGCACATAAATTGATGTATGTAGCTAGAAGGTAGGAAGGTACACTAGAAGGTTATATTTGTGGCACATAGGTGTATTGTGTGAAAATTGGGAAAATGGTCAATTAATGAGAGGATCAGTGGTAGGTAAAGGAGCAATAAATGTGATAACTTTTTCCAACTCTATATAAAGATGTGATGTGGGTTCATTTCTACCTTTGTGATCACAAGTATTTGAGTGAGCTAGTTGCGACCAAACCGAGTGAAACACATTGAGGTGCAGAGAGCTATGAAACTAGGTGAGGAGAGAATATTTGTGCACAGAATTGGCTTACATCCCCATTTGAGAAGGGTTTGAGAAAAGTAGAAGCATGCAGAGAGAAGAAATAAAGTGCCAAGGTTGAGAAGGAGATAGGGCACGTGGTTTTGAGCTAGGGCATGGGAGCTTGCTCGATAGAGGAAAAAGGTGCAACTTTATCTTATCATGGCATTGAGGAAAGCACTTGGAGTAGGAACAAAAGGGAAAAAGAAGGTAGAAACCGAGGTCGAGGATGCTATCAAGAGATTTTTTTGGAAATGTAGTATTTATAAGAAGTAATTATCAAACCAGATAAGGATTCCCATATCTGCAGGTATAAGGTGTGCAACTACAAAAATCGCACCATTGAGAAAAAAGAGGAATTAGATGCATTGCTGAATAGAAAGATCAACAGGTGAATAATTGATGACATGCCGTGTATGTATGAAAATTATCGAGAGAAGTTTTTGAAGAAGGTATGGGTGTACTATCTGTATGAACTCTTGTACTTTGTAAAACAAAAAAATTTATACCAGTCCTAGATGAGCAAAGTCCATGAGGACTTTTTCTACTTTGATGGGCAGCAAATGAGGATCACATCACCCTTAATTGCTATGTTGATAAGATATATGATAAGGTAGTTCTTGTGACCTAACCGATAACGTAGTTTTTATGGACACCAACAAGGATTTGGGATATACAAAGGGTCCACACATAATGGATATCTACAAAATGATGAAGTACCCTATGATACAGGTAGTTGCGCACTTACTCACCAAACTGAATGATCAGGAAAGGTGGTCACAAGTGAACACCATGTGGCTACATGTTGCTAAGAATATTTCACAAGGAGAAGTTTACAACTTGTTTGGATACATAACAGATACAATTGTTAAGGAAACATGCACATGTGTGAAGATAAGTTTTGGCATTTTCCTATTATCACTTGTGTTTATTGAAATTGGGGTGCCCGATGGGCCAAACAACAAAATATGGGAATACCCTATGGAAAATAAGTCCCTCGCAGAGAGGTTTGAAAAGTATTTATGTGAAGGATCAATGAGTGGTCCATTCAAGAAAAGGGCAAAGTTATGGTATGACCAAATTTGCATGACCTTCGAGGAGGAATGATGTATTCTAAAGGATCTACCCTCAATGGTGGGAAAGGCCATGTAGTTCATGGTATATCAACATTTTTACATCGTGCGGTTTGTAATGTGTTATCCCGTAAAATTGGCAAGGGTAATTTTACGGGTAACCATACCAAAATTTTGTTCTGGTCCCTCGTCAGGGACTCCTTGCGTTCAGAACATTGCAAAATTCCTTCCCGGGAAATCTAGTTTTCCGAACTTAGCCATTTTTGGTCTTTTTTGGTCGGGCACACCTAATGTCTATGCAACATAGGGTAAGCATGCACCCCCTTTAATTCCTTGGGCACACGGTTTGAAGTGTCGACACACATTTTGGTGCGCCTCACCATGTTGTGCCTTTCTTGCATGCGCCAAGGCGCATGCGACTTTGTGTCAACAATATTTTTGTTGCGCCGCATTTTGGTGCGCCAAAGGGTGCACGTATTTCCATGTTGAAAGAAATTTTGGTGCACCAAGGGTGCACATAACTTTGTGTTAACATGTGTTTTGATGCGCCAAATGGCACAAGCTTTATAGTGTCGACAGGTGTTTTGATGTGCCACTTCAAAAAGTGGTTGGCACATTTATTACAACTTTACCTATATATAGGCACATCCACCTGTCACTTTCACCAGTCAGAAAACATGTGATTATTATTTTTCCTCTGCACTTGTCAAAGACACCTGTCGTTCTCGTATCGCGTTGTGGACCCAGTTTCACCTCTCACATTATATATATTCCTGGTAAGTGGTCCTTATTGCTCTCATGTTTTATGTTTTGGTTATTGGCTGTTTGTTTGTGGGGTTGGATAGAATGATTTGTGAAAACATGAAACCTCCCTTTCCTGCTTTTTCTGTCCTCCCCCATGCACTTCCCCCTCTTTCCAGATCTTCTGGTAAAGAGGACTCTGCCTCTGAAAAAACCACTTGGGTCTCTTTGTTTTAGCCTATTCATCATCCAAGGAACCCTGCAAAAGAGGCTTAAACACATGTAACCCCTCCAGAGGAAGAAAAAAGACTTAAAATTTGATAGACTGCTCCTTTTCCTCTTTAGCACAGTCACCACCCTTGCAACATGAAGTACAGTCATGCCAACGACGCATCCACCATGCCTACTACATAAAAAACAGTTGCGCCCTCAAAGCACACTTTCCTTGCTTGCAACACTTGCTGACCCTGCACCCTCTTGGCACACCAAACTCATGTGTAACATTGCAAAAACTTGCGCCATTGGCACACCTTGCATCCATGCAACACCAACCTTACTTTTGCCAAGTACAAAACTGTTAACAACACAGGCGCATCCCTTATTACAGCAACATCATGTCATGCAAACCTTCCATGTGCCACGCCAAGTTCCCATGTGGCGCACAAAAAAATGATGTTACACGCATTAAACATGTACCCTTTGGCACATCCTGTACCCATGTAACATGAAAAATATTAGCGCCCATTATAAAATGCATATATATGGCGTAGGCACACTTCTGCTTGCAACAACAAAAATTTCATCTGCAGTGCCCATGTGCCCTATGCCCTTTGGCGCTGATTTGTCCCTTGCAGCACCCCTTTTCTGTGTGCCATACTATTTAACCCTGCAACCTGTAGTGTTCATGTGCCCTGCGCCCTGAGGCCTTAAAATTGCTAACTCTTCCTTCTGTCAACGCTTTAATGGAAGATCAAACAGCTAATATGACTTTCCTACGTTGGGTTTCACTTCTTCTTCTTGCAGATCAGCAACTGAGTTCAGAACTACATATGTCAACATCAAGTAAGAGACCAACCAAGTCTAAGGGAAAATCCAAGCTCACAGAGGAAGAAATGAAGTACAAATATCAGAGGGTCAGGATGCCCGAATCCCAGGTAGAGTGTGACCTAGATATAAGAGAATCAGAACTTGGTCACATTGATATGGAGGGTTTGGGCTAGAACCGGAGGGTTACTGAGGAAGTCCCTAGATGGAAAAACTAGTAGGTAGTGGATGCATTTTTTGGGGGATCCCGATCGGTGATATGAACAATGAGTTAATGATGGTAGTAGCCGTCGCTGCTACAACAAAGACATAAGGTGTGTCCAGAGCAAGGTCGTGATCAACCTCACCGCCCGGCACTTGAAATAATGCTCGACATTCCTCACCACCGCACTTTGTGGCCATAAGCTAGGAATATTGCACCAAGGCTTGGGATGATAATTAAGACCAAAGTGTATGCAATTAATGAATGAGGTATACCGAAAAACAAGAAGGTGGTGACCGGATGGCCACAAGTCATTCATCGCAGCAATTTCTCAGAGGAACTCAGTTATACCATCATGTTCCTTAGCAGATTATTTGGGCTTCCTGATGCCCACTACTTTCATAAATGGATGCTGAGATACTTGGAGACAATGAACAAGAATGTGCCAGATCAACGCTTCGAGTGGGCGGAGATCATAAGCAACACTATATCCGAGTAGCTCCAACAACTTACCACAACGGGAGGTTCTACATGAACTCCTATGTAGTTTACGTTGTAGCCTCGGAGAGAGATTACCCAGTGTTGATGCGGTGCGGGGTTTGGCCCCAAGTAAAAATATATGAATACTATCCAGAGCTGAAGCTGGAAAATAGTATCTCTCAGTTTACAAAGATTAACGATGCCTTCTTCTATGGCATCATCTGCCTTTTGAGGCCAAACATGACTCACGGTCGTACGACCAAGAGCATTGTTGCTGCAACAGAGAAATGGGGGGCCTTGTTCACTCAATTCCCCACCTTCACTTATCTGAGGGTAGCCAACTTCTTGGGAGAACCAACCAAATTGCCAAGATATGTCGGCCCCAAGCTAATCCTGTTGGAGCTATCAAGACAACTCGTAACCTACCACAAGAAGTGTCTGAAGAGAAAGAAGGGTGGAACTCCTTTCCCCCTCACAGTGGGTAGGTACACTTGTCTCTCTCACCACAAAGCATGGGATATGTTTGCAGAATTGGAGCTGCTAAATCTAAAGCACAACTTCTTGGCAAGGCCCACTTTCGACCCAAGGAATTGTCTACCAGGGCCAAACTCGATCCGATCCACATTCCACAGATCGAGGATATTTATATCGACCTGTATCATGAGGTCGAGCTCAGGAGGAAAGACCATTCCCACTTATCCTTGGCTGAAATCATCCAGTACGGCATAGCCATTATCCCAAAGGGTTATCAAACTACTGATCAAGAGGTTGATCAGGTATATCTTGACACGGGTGGGGACGATTGGCATTTCGCTATAATTGACAGAACCAAAGCGCCTCGCACAATAGAAGAAAGGGTCAAGGAAACTCTGTGGAGAACAGAGCACTAGTGTAAAATGAATGGTCTCATCTACCTCGGAGTTGATTTCACCACATCTCCATTGGGTAACACACCTTCCGGGACAAAAATCTGCCAAAGAGAAAAGGGAAAGAAAAGGAGGGTGAGTCAAGCTCCACCCAAGAGGAAGCTCCTGAAAGTCCTCCTTCCTCGCTTCACAAGAATGGGTTGTAATCCCGGAAAGCCCGGAAAAGAAGCAATGGA
Source organism: Taxus wallichiana var. yunnanensis (assembly GCA_018340775.1). Taxonomy (NCBI): domain Eukaryota; kingdom Viridiplantae; phylum Streptophyta; class Pinopsida; order Cupressales; family Taxaceae; genus Taxus; species Taxus wallichiana. The sequence continues at coordinate 65,846,345 of CM031234.1, forward strand.
AGATGTTTCAATAGGAAAATCTACTCAGGATGTTGCCCTCTTTGTAACTATTGAGGTCCCTTCTATCTCTTCTCCCTCTCCTCTTTCCCCTCCTCGAGTGACCCAAGTGACCATTCCTTTGGTCGTGTCCTCTCCCCCATCTTCTACTATTCCCCCTTCCTCATCGTCCATATTCTCTTCTCTTCATGAGCTGTCCCCCACCATTTCTTCCCTCATTTCCTAGCTCCCTTCCATTCCCATGTCTACCTCCCCTACAATATCTCTTCCTCCCGTGAGCACTTCCTCGGCCTCCCTCTCAATGCCACCTCCAAGTGTCTCCACGCATTTTCCTTCTACTACTGCAGCTACTCCCTTTTCTATTTCCGGTCCCTCTCCCATAAGTCTAGCATGGATCTCTCAGCACCTGAGCCAAAAAAAGAGGAAAGTTCCCATCACACCGATGGACTTCTCCATCATCCCATCAAAGGGGACCAAGAAGCAAAAGCCTTTAACCCACTTCTCTCAGAGTGCGTCAGGAGAGAGAGTAATGGAGATAGCTTACCCCAACCCTTTAAAGGATAAAAAGGATTTGTCTTTGACAGATTACATAGTGACTCAAGTCACAATGGGGACATCTTCAGAAAGCCTTCAAGGAGAGGCCCTATCTGTAGTTGACACCCTTTGCAAGAAGCTCCAGGAAGAAAAGGAAGAGAAAAGGCTATTAAAGGAGAAAAATAAACATCTTCTCCATGCCTTGCAGAAAATGGGCAGTGTACCTCCTATAACTACCGCTGAAACTCCTGAGCCTTTGAGCCAGGATAAGATTAATGAATATGCCAAAATCGGTGAGCAGGGTATGGCAGTTTCCACCTAGAGGAACCAAATCCTCAAAGAAAGTGAGGGAGTGATCGCCAAGTTCACCAGATTATATCAGAATATCAATCGGGTGAACAAAGAGCTCAGGTGATAAGCGGAGGCCATCTTTGAAGAGCTGGACCATGCCAAGATGTAGCATGAGACCTTTCAGAAAATGCTCGACTGTTCAGTCAAAGATCTGGTCAAGTTCGGTGTCTTTGGACATCCTAGAGCCCTCAACAAAATCCTTTCTACTCTGGATTACCAGGTTGATCAGCTGGAGTTTGTCCTGGAGAAGATTGACAAAATCAAGGAGGAAGCCCTGGATGTAATGCATCAGATGGAGAAAATTGTCTTGAGAATGTCTCGGGTTTTCTCACTCCTTCTTTCACCTTAAGAAAGGTGGATGAAACTATTTGGATCTTCAAGGAGATCATTTCGCAGGGGCTGGGACCAGAGGTCACTTTCGATGCCGAATCCATCAACAACCTGCTGGCCTGTCGTGACTTCATTGGGTACCTGATAGAGGTAGAAAATGATTATTCCAAACTCCCGAAAAGCTCACAGATGAGTGGGAGACTTGCGAGGCTATCAGTGATCGACACAAGGATCCTTCCAGGATCAACTTCAACCCATGATCACCAAGTTCATGGAATCAGTGCCAGATTCCACATCTCGTCACCTGAGTAGCAGAAAAGTAGGATACCCCCTTTCAGCCACGGGACAATGATGAATAGTTTCCTTCTTCCGACTTTCTCCTTGTAATTATCTAAAGTATGTTGACACAAATGATGACATCATCCATGTTGCACCATGGGATGATGTCATCCACAAAGTTGTCAAAAGTCAACAAATGACTTTGGAATATCTTGTAAGATATTTTTGTAATTAGGTGGTTGGTTTGTTTTTTGCCTTCTTTTCTTCTCTCCTTCTATATATACTTGAATACTTGTTGTATTCAAGGGGTGGATATTTTTAGATGAAAAATAGAAGTGAGAAGAAAAGGCTTTGTACTTTTTGTAACAAAAGAAAACATTAATACAAATATTAAGACTTTGTGCTGAATATGTGTGTTATGGGCATCTGATCTTTCTTATGTCAGATCTGTGCATTTATTCTGTTGGATCTATCTCTACTTTTTTGTCATTTGTTCATCAGTATTGCTTTGTTTGTCTATGCAAGTAGGTTCGGCTCTGTTTACTACCAGCCCAAAACATAGACCCTCTGACCTTTCTACTTTGGAATTCATTTCTTTTCTCCCTTCAGATCCATCTTCCTTCCTTTCCTTCCTTCATTCCTTTCTATTCTTTGTTGAAACTACCTCTACTAGGATGAGATCCCAACCCCGAAGGTAGAATATTGTGAGACTTGCACAAGATTCCTGTTGGTAGAATAGCAATAAACCAGTTTCACTTTGCTGACTCAAAGAGGGGCTATGCCCTGCACACTGTTGGCTCGTCTATCCATAGATCTGTCCACGTGACTGATTTTCAAACCAACATAATGAAGGATGGGACATAGATTCCTTGGTGAAAAATACCATATGCCTTCATAGTGTGTTTTTCCGGGTAGCAATACATAAGTTTATCGATGCACACCGATTAAGCTACAATGCGGATAAGGTAGACTATGACTACCATACCTTAAGAAAAACTTATGTTTATCTAGGTTGATCTTCCTACATTGAGAGGCTTATTTATGATGTCATAAGTATGAATCTAATAAGTTTGGCTATTGGGGATAGTGGGGCCGCGCTTATCTATCTCTAGCTTAAGCCTATGATGGAAAAGGGAAAATACGTGGAGAATGAGTTCATGCTCCTAGGCCCGCCTAAAGGCAAGGATAGAGTTGAAAATGTGGAAGATCCAAATCCTACCATGACCTTAAAGGAAGATGAGGAAGGATAACTCAACAAGGACCATGGAGGCTTGGACCACAGAGGATGGAGGTAGCCCACTAACAAAGTAGAAAGTGAGCATGCAGATACTCCTCCATAGCAATAAGGAGATGAGGAAGACTTAGACGTAAACACATTCCATGAGGAACATTAGTTCAAGAGGGTGTTCAAAAGAACTAGAACCCAAGGTGTAGGGACATCCCAACCTTTACAAAGGTCACCTCAACTCTCCCTAAAAAGAAACACCTGAGAAAAATAAGATAAGAAAGCTTACGCTTAAAGATGAGGAGTAGGAGGAGTCGGGAGAGCGCACCGGGAACCCCGATTCAACCTAAAGATGCAAAAGAGCCCCGAGATGAGGAGATGAGAGATGATGAGGAAGGGGTGAAATAATCAGAGGAAGTTGTGGGCAAGCCACCCAACATGCCCATTACTACTCAGGAAGGAGAAGGGATAACTATAGACCACTGGCACATAGGTTCCTAAGGGGCCAAGGACAAAAAGAGAGAGGACAAGTGAAGAATATGTTGTCCCTAATATGGGCTATGTTGAAGACATGAGAAAAATCATCCGTGCCCATTTTCAGAGCACTATGGGCCTGAAAGAGTTATATGGGTGGGAGCTGATGGATCCAGATATGACTACTACATGCACAAGGAAGCAATTATCCTGGTCCATGTAGAATCATATGGAAAAACCAGATTTTGATGTGTGTGAAGAGTCTTGTGTCTCGCAGAGTGAAGAAGGTACCACAGATAAGAAACATGATAATAAAACCTACTGTAATGTCTGATGAGTAGGTCAAGTAAATTTGTTGAGGTGGCATAGAGGAACATTGATAAGGCTGCCACCATTCAAGCACTACTTGAATATAACAAGGATAAGACTACAGAGCTAGTGCTCTTAAAAAAATAGAAGGAATGACAAAAGAAAAAGAATGAGGCCTTCTTTAGCATGGTTGAGGAGCTTGGTGATCACATTCTTAAAACAAAGCCTCATCTAAAATCTCATGTTCCTTAAAAATTTCCTTTTGCTATGTATTATTTGCACACTTTGGTCAATTTGGTATTAAATGATGGACCAATTCAAATGCCCTCATCAAAAGATTGTGAATAAGAATTAGTAAGAGAAAGGGACATTATTGTTAGAAAATTTTTAACTTATGAGGCTTTGCTCCGAACCTTAAAATATGAGCTGAAGAAATCCAACCAAGCTCTCAATTTATGTGCAAAGTGCTAAAATTCATAATAAGGATCGGAACTATAGTAGAGGACAATGAATTTATAAATTCAATGAAATATTAAACACTTGGGAACATAGAGAAGTTAGCACTTTGGTAAAATAAAAGTGTAAGGCCCTCACAATGACCCAAAATCCACACAAGAATATAATTGATGAGATTGGAAAACTCATAGCATAGAAGATGGATCTCATAGAAGGAGTGCTTTATCGGGTATGGAAAATGTTGTCTGCAGGTGCTACAAAATGAGAAAGAGAAGATCACACAAGACGAATTAGATTCCATAACCAAATATATTCCGAAGAAAATGAGGAACTTTCTAAGTCACTGGTAGACATTGGAGGATGAAATCAAAACTAAATATCCATATTTAATCCTTCTAGTCAAAGAAGAGGGTGCTACAGAGTAAATTTCATTATTTTGTACAATATTTCATGCATTTTTTCATTACTTATTCTTTATTGTTAAAGACATAAATTTTTTCCCATTTTGGGACAATAATGTATTTTAGTGTGGGGTAATTTTGAGCAGACATAATGTTGCTCTAAGGAGAAGACACACAAAGGATGCACGTGCATGAACAAGACATATTTGAAGGCACATGAAGATAGGAAAAGAAACACATGCCAAAAAAACTTTTTCACAGGATTTAGCCATTTTTGTGGATAAGGACTATTTTTGAGACAACATACAGAGCACACCCAAAGATGAAGACTTGCACTACACGCAATGGTATTTTGGGAACAAGTGGAAGATAAGCACCTTGTATAGTTTTGAGATAATAATAAGATTTCTACTTGGAGTCAACTATAGGAAATATATTGTTAGAGAAGTTGCATGTTGTGAATAATATTGTACATGTGCATGGCTATTATCAGCATGTAACCTATTTTGAGAAGTGCATGGATGGTAAATTATTGTAGAGTTTGTCTTTGTTGTTTTTTATGCGCACATGACTCATGAAGATACGATGTAGTGTAAAAATATTATGTATTTTACAGTATTTAATGCAATGGAGTATATTGGTTGGATAATGGCATTAGACATAACTGAATTTGGCTCTTGTATGGTTAATATTATCATAGTTATTGTTTAGTTCATCTTTCATACAATCTAAGATCTAGATCTAGTTTATGCCATTGTGGATTGTTTATGTCTAATTATGAATCTGAATATGTTTAAGTATCATCATGCTAACATTCTATACAAGAAACTCTAAAGAGGGACCTAGTGCCTTTGCATGCTTTGGGTGAGTGCTCAGCTTAAGTGTTGAGTGATGTGCCAAAGTGCATCTAGATTATTCATAGTAAATCCTAGGCTGCATCATTATTCCATTACAAAGCTTTCACATTCATATAATACCAATACACATTCATAAGTTTATTTATAACTGAGAATAGGGTATAAACTTCTCAAAATAAACCAATTAATCACATACATAGTTAATTTATGAGATAAACATCCACACAAAAATCACATTCTATGAATGAATTCATGGAAGATAAGGAGTTCCAACAAAAATTAAAACTTATCACATTTCATCTTCAAAACTTCTCTTCTTTGTTAATATTGTAAAGTACACTTTCATACAAAAATAAAGTTCCTCTATTTTTGTTACATATTCACATTACAGGGGATCTTTTCCTATCTCTCTTAGAGCCTTCTCACATTCATCCTCCTTCTTTCCCTTGAGGAATAATATTCTAACTCGACCCTTTCTCCCTTTCTTATTTGAGTTTCATCTCATTTTTAAAACCAAAACTAACTCCAAGAATCATGATCTTCATACATGGCCCAAAATAGGCATATCACAACACTTTAGAAATATATAAACTCATTCCTTCACCTAGGACCTATGACAACCATCTCACACTTTAAAACATCCTCTTTTACCTCTTGAAAAGTCATAACCTCACAATTACATACTTAGAAATTGGAATTACAACTTGGAGGGAAAACAAGAATTTGAGACTTTTAACCTCTTAATCACGTAAGTATCTCTCTCATGCCTTCAACATAATCTAATACACTTTATTTTATCTCATACCATGAAAATTTTCAATTTGGATTTCATTTTGATGATTCTCTGGAATCATACTCCCAAGGTGGAGAAAAAAACCCATGCTCTTGGATTGTATAGCCACGTCTTACTTGAATCTTCATCATCCTTGTATGCTCTTGATCCTATTTCTTCACCCAACAGTTCTTGTTTTCTTCTTGAGCACCTCAATCCCATACTTTTCCCTTTGTCCTTGCATTTTCCTTGACATTGCTTCTTTTCTTCTTAAGTTCCATCTTCATCTTTCTCATTTCTAATATTTTATCCTTTGTACTTGCAAAAACAAACACAAAAAAAAACATACATTGTTCTTCATGTTTTTCACCTTCTTCACCTTTGTATAACTCTCTCTCATCATGTTCTCTTCACTTTCCTAGCTATAATATTCAATTTATTGTGTATTTTGTTATTCTCTCATTTTTGCCACCTTATCAATCTGCTCCAAACCTATACCTATACCTTATTTTCCCTAATTTGGATCATCATTTACCCAAGAAATGATTAATCTCTCATATGTACATTCACTTTTATTTTCGTGATCCATCACACACAACACTTCTTGCAAAACTTCATCCACTTCATACATGAAAAAATCATCACATTCTTGTTTTCCATGTTCATAATTTTATTCACCCTTTATTTTTTCATACTTCACAAATGCATTATTAGAATCCTCTTCTTGTAAAATTTCAAGGAATTCACCTAAGGAAACATCAATATCAACTAGCAAACAATCAAATTTACTCACCTTGCTATCATACTATTGTATATATCTTCCTCCAGGATAAATATAGACAAGAGCAGAAGAATATGGAAATCAAGGAAAATCAAAATCCTTCATTTTGGGTTTTGAAAGTGCATTGCATGGTCGAAAACCCAACATTTATTGCATCACCAACTACCTCTAGCACACATAAAAATGTCGACATGGAAAAATTTGTGCCCATGGCGTAGGTTAGAGGCACAGAGTAGGAAATGTCGACATGGAAAAATTTGTGCCCATGGCACAGGTTGGGGGCGCACATCACAAAGTGTTGACATGCAAAAATTTGTGCCGAAGGCGCAAGTTAGGGTGCACAAGCACAAAGTGTCGACATGTGAAAATTTGTGCCCAAGGTGCAGGTTGGGGGTGCACAGCACAAAGTGTTGACATGTAAAAATTTGTGCCCAAGGTGCAGGTTGGGGGCGCATAGCACAAAGTGTTGACATGCGAAAATTTGTGCCCAAGGCGTAGGTTCAGCGCATGCAAACACAAAAGTGTCGACATGTGCAAATTTACACCCAAGGCACAGGTTGGGGGCACACAACACAAAACATCAACACCACATTTTCAGTGCATATGGTGCACTTAAGAGTATGTTGACATGAGGATAGTTGCACCGAGGTGCACCTTCAGGAGGTGTAACATTTTGAGTGTTGACACCCGAACCCGAGCTCGGATATTCAAATGGACATAACTTTTCACAGGGAGCTCAGATTCATGTAAGGTTGGAATTTTCAAAAAGCTTAAAAGGTCCTCTATCCAAATACAACTAGATATATTTAATTGGGTGAGAACAAGTTCTTCAAAAATGCAAAATACAATTCGCCATTTTTGGGTTTGCTAAGGTTCTCACCTACCACCATAATGAGATGAATTAAATGCAACCTGGAGGTGGTTGGGGTAGATTTGGAATTCCTCTCTCTTTTCTCTCTCATTCTTCCTATAAATTGTAAGGAGGGGCTTCTTTCTAAAGGTTGGACATTCTTGTTTTTCCCCTCCCTTCTTCTCTTTGGCAGGTGAATTTTTGGAGTTCAAACCTCCCATCTAAAACTATAATGCAACTTTGCCTCTTGGCATTTTGTAGTGTATTGTATCAATATTTGGAGAAAATAATGCATGTCTGTGGATGATTCTCAACCCTCTCTGTGTTCATTTACATCCTCCTAATCTTTCACTACAAATTTTGTTATCTGTGCATGATCTTGCATTACATTTTAATGGTTTGTGTTTATTGGCAAGACAGGTGTTCTTCATTCCTCGGTGCATCACCTTTGTTAGTTTAGGTTTTATTTTATGCATCTTCTTACCCTGTCTCCTTGGAAAGTTAGTTTAGGTTTTTGAGTAAACCCTTTGCATTTTTACATGTGCATCTGAATAGAGGAATAGGAACCAACCTTCATCCGGAGAGCTTTTCCAATTTCGCAAGGTCCCACACTTGGGAAAAGCTCCATGTTATGCAATCACACTGAGAGTCTCAACCCATCAAGTTGTAGACATTCAGGGGTGTTGTGATTCACCATCAACACATTCCTTGCATGATTTTCTTCTTTTACCTCTTGTACCTATTGGTTTCCCATGAGTTCCTAATACTATTTATTCATTCCATATTATATTTTATGTACCACACTAGTTTCCTTCCTTTTCCATATCATCTCTGTCTCTTAGTGCATTGCTTTTGTTTTCAAAAATCCTAAATTCTACTTCTTACTTTTCTCTTGTTTTCTTGTCCTTTCAATCATTTTATTTTTATTTGCATTCTCTCTCTTTTCGATGATTTCTAAATCCATTTAGGCACCAGATATCTATAGTTATTAAATGTATTTGAGAGCTTCTCATGGATCTTCTCTTCATTCATATTCTTGTTGACTGTTTATCTTCCTTTTCCACATGCCTCAACTTATTTTCCTCATTTTTGATTACTTATTTCAGCTACAATATTTGTTTCTTCTTCACAAATAGCTCTATAAGCCACTTTCCTTTATTTCTCATTACAAATTCAATTCCATTTCTTTCTTTCATCATAATATCTCTAAATTTTTTCACATCTTTCCTCAACTCTCTCAACTCTTGTTGCATCCATTCTTCTTGTTTTCTTACCTCCTCTCTCTTATTCTTGACTTATTTCTCTTTTCTTTCTATCTCTTCTTGTCTTGTCTTATGGATTAACAACTTATCCAAATATTTCACTAACTCTTATTTCACTAACTCTTCTGTCTTGTCTTATGGATTAACAACTTATCCAAATATTTCACTAACTCTTCTCTATCCATATTTCATCTTTTCTTATTTTTTCAAGAAATTTATCTCGCCTTTCTTCTTCTTTACACCTCACATAGGATTCTAACCTAGTATTTTGGTGTCTTTCCAATCTTATTTAAATCTCACACTCTTCTCGGCCACTTTTCATTTCCACTTCCTCTTAACTCTTCACTCGCACTGTCAATATCATTCACATAATCTCACAATTTATTGTTATCCACAATAACTCGATCAAAAATAAAAAAATATAACTCTTATACCAAAATGATGTAGATATATAGATCATTTCTATGCATTTGACTCATTAATAAGATAAAACATCAACCTATACCCAAATTCTCTTCAATGAGGATCTTTATAAGAAGCCCAAAATGGCTTAAACTTGCAATTTTATACCTTATTCACCTTGGAGGTATTCAAACTTCACTATAACCTTAGAACACAATTCATAAAATGCCAATTAAACTTGTAAAATGATCAACTTTCGTGAAAAATTCATTTTGTTATTATCTTCTTCTTCTAGCTTCACTAGCTTCTTAACCAAAAAAACAAAAAAATCTATCTTTTTCATCCTTCAATGAATTCTTCGCTCCTTGGTTCCCTATTCTACACTCAAAACAATGTTAGGTCAACCCATAACTTGATTCAAAAATATAAAAATATCAACTATCTCCCAAATTTCCCAAAAGTGCCCTTTAGTGTTCTTAAGAGCAAAAGTCTTGGTGAGGTCGGGGTCAAAAGTATCTAGGTATACCCACAAAAAGGTAAAATATTCATCAAACACCATTTTTCATCAATATGGTTTATCCCAAATTTCAAATCTCAAACCCTTAATCTTCCTTTCCAATCATCTTCATCTCCTTTTCCAAGCTTACTAGGTATAATAAGCTCCGCCACCATGAATTTTAAGGCATAAATTTCACTATAAAAAAGGTTCCAAGATAAACAAAGGGAATATTTAGATACCCACTAGGGATTTAATTCTATGTCAAAAGTATTATTATGCCTTAATTTGGAAAATATCCTTCATATCCACCATTTAGGTTACAATTAGGTCTTTTAACACTGTTACAAACTATTCAAGTAAGATGTCTAGTTTTTCTCAACATTTATCCATTGTTTCGGTCAAATTCCTTCACCATGTTTTCTATCAAATTTCAAGTAAAGATTTGATGTTTTGGGGTTTTTATCACATGTTTTCCTTAAACACACTAAAAACTATTTCACAGATCCTCCAAGAGGAAAATTGTCAAGAAAATCTTGAACACTCGAGATATCTTAACACCTTAAAGCTTAAAAATATGGTCTTATGAAAAATAAATGTATTTTCTTCAACTTTTCAAGCACTAGCAAGGATTTTAATGCATTTATTCTCAAGGATATTTATAAACCCTGGGTGCCCCTATGTGATATCCAGTGAGGATTCCAAATATCTTAAATGTAAAAATAAATAAATTCAAACCTCTAAAATCCTACTATAGATGTGTTTCAACATCACACACGTGTTTAATTTATCACAAAGGTGTAATCATTCACAAAAAATCAAAATTGGTACATTTCTTACTCTACGGACTCGAGAAACAAAAAGTTTCAAATTCTCTAAGCATTTCATTCATAACAAGGGCAATAGATTTTCTTGCATGGGTATATATTCTCCATAACCTAGTTTCATACATTATAATCCTTAAAAACTCACTCATTATGCTATTTCAAAGCTTTCCAATTCGTATCATACTAATACATAGTCAAAATTTTCTCTATAATCGAGAACAAGGTATAAACCTCTCAAAATCAACCACCGAGTACATGCAGAGTTACTTTATGAGACAAAAATTCATAATAAAAGTCACATTCTATGAATGAATTCATGGAAGACAATGAGATCCAACTACAATAAAAACTTATCACATTTCATATTTAAAACTTCTCTTCTTTGTTAACATCACAAAAATCTTTCATACAAAAGACAAATTTCCTATCTTTTTCATTCAATATTCACATTACAAGGCTCTCTTCTTATCTCTTAGAGCCTTATCGGATGGATCCTACTTATTTTCCTTGAGGAATAATATTATAACTGACCCTTTCTCTCTTTCTTATATGATTTTAATCTCATTTTAAAAAACCCTAACTAACTCTAAGACTCAAGATCTTCATACATGGCCCAAAATAGGAATATCACAACACTTTAGAAGTATATCAACTAATTCCTTCACCTAGGACCTATGACAACCCTCTCACACTTTAAAAATCCTCTTCTATCTCTTGTCAAGTTAAAACATCACAATTACATGCTTAGAAATTTGAATTACAATTTGAGGGAAAACAAGAATTTGAGACCTTGAACCTCTTAACTACCTAAGTCTCTTTCTCATGCCTTCAACATACTCTTATACACTTAATTTGATTACATATCATGAAAAATTGCATTTTGGATGTCCTTTTGATGATTCTCCTACATCATACTCCCAAGGTGGAGAAAAGAACCGATGTTATTGGTTTGTATAGGCATGTCTCTACTTGAATCTTCATCATCCTTGTATGCTCTTATTCTTCTTTCTTGACCCAAATATCCTTGTTTTCGTCTTGAACACCTGGATCCCATAATTTTCCCTTTATCCTTTCATTTTACTTGACATTTCTTCTTTTATTCTTGAGTTCCATCTTCACCTTTATCATTTTTAATATTTTATCCTTTGTACCTACACAAACAAAAAAAAAAAAAAACATACATTTTTCTTGATGTTTTGTGTTGGTTTCTCGTAAAAGCACCCGCATCTCAGATCTCGAAAGGGACGAGGTGTTTGAGACCATAATGGAACCACCCCTAAGTTGTGGGACCTTGCGTGCTTGGGATGGATCTCCGGAGAAGGCCAGTTCCTCTACCTACCTCTAACACTACTACTACTCCTAATGCTGAAAGAAAATCCTAGACTAAACATGCCAAGGGACCAAGGATAGAAGGATGTGCAGAAAGGGGAAATCCTAAGATAAGGAAGGCAATAGTACCAGAAGGAAAGGGTTGATCTCTCTCCACGAGTGGCAAAGGAGATAGAGACGGCACAAGAGAAGAGGGTAGACGATGCGTGCCACATATCAACACATGGGCTCTACCTTCCAGCATGCACAACACATGAATGTGAGGAATGCAAGCACAAGAGTATGTACAACATTATAGAAAATGAAAATAGAGAGGTGATATGTAATGAAAATGAGAGAGGGAAGACAAGAGTTCCACAAAAACACAATTTTATTACTTAGGGACACACAATCATTTACATTCATGGTAAGAGGAGAGAATACATTACGAGAGATCATGCTAAGGCACGAGATCCATGGAAAGTTAGCCACCATTTTGGCACAGTGCCGTTACAAGAAGGAGGGATGATTTTATAAAGCAGAAATCTACTATTTATAGAAGAAGAAGGAGAGAAGAGAAGGAGAAAGGGATGGAAACTAATTCAAAGCTCAACCACCATTGTTAATACCTCCTAAAAATCCACCCCAAATCTATTGTGTCTACCTCAATTACTTGTTCGACACCTCGAATGAGGAGAAACGGTGGATCACATCAAATATGATCTGGTTGTTGGGGGCAAATAGATCTTGTATTAATGACACAAAGACATTTCTTAATTTTTTTCCTCCTAACCTCTCCAAAATTAAAGTTTCATATCTCCATGGCATAGACGAGGCTGATTTCTTTCAAATGGTGCCAATTTTTTTGGATTTTGAGCACTAAGTCAAAAGACATGCTCATCTGAAATTTGAATCGGGTCCATACAAAATGGTGAGAACCAGCTACCAAAACGGGCCTCCTTTTGAAACTGGACATAAGGAAGGCTAGCACATGTCTGAGGGCAGCCTTTGTATTTCACTTTTGAAGTTATCGTTGGGATGACACGTGGCTTCTTCCACGGATCACTTAGTTTCTTCATGTTTTGGCTAAGTCTTTTGCTCGGCAGGGTCATATATCTGACTGGGGACACGTGATGCCTGGCGGTTGTTTGGAAACCCTCCCCCAATTTTTCTCTTCAATTAGTGCCATGCTGACACTTGGCATCCTCTGTTGGCCTATCTCAATGCTTTGACTATTCAACCCCGACCCTGTCATTTTATGAAACCGAACACGTGGAGGCTCTGCGCTCATTTAGAAACCCACTTAGGATTTTTCCTTTGAAGGAGCATCGGGTTGACACGTGGAATATTCTTTAGGCACTTTTATACTTAGTCTATTTTGGCCCACTGTCCCATTTTTAAACTTGGATTACATGGCAAGCCCGTGCTCATTTGGGCCTCCACTTTTGCATTTATCTTTGGAGATGTGCTTGAGTTGAATAGAAATAAGGTGAAAACATGTAAGGAGTGTACAACAGGATATGAGAGAGCAAAGCGGGCGTGCGGGAGGAAGGTGTGCAAGGGTAAATAAAAGGAGATAGAAAAATTCAAAGGGGAGCAGGAAGGCACGTAAGGGCACGTAGAGGAACTGCAACTATGCCAAGGTGTTAAAAGAATAATCTTGAGTACGCATGACCTGAAATGTGAAACACCAGAGTCAGGATGAAAATATAAGTTATCGAGATAACTAGGAGAGTTATTTGGATAATATTTTTCACCTTCTTCATATCTCTATAATTCATTCTTATCATGTTCTCTTCACTTTCCTTACTATAATCTTCATTTTCTTACCTATTTGTTTGTTCTCTCATTTTCACCACCTTGTAAACCTTCTCTAAGCATGTACCTATAACTTATTTTACATTGTGTAGATCATCATTTTCTATAGAAATGATTACTCTCTCATCTGTGCATTCACTTTTCTTTTATTGATCCATCACACACAACACTTCTTGTAAAAATTCATCCACTTCATGCATTAAAAACTCATCACATTCTTGTTTTCCATCATGCTCATCATTCCACTCACCCTTTCTTGTTTCATGCTTCTCAAATGCATTATTAGAATCATATTCTTGTACAATTTCAAGGAATTCACCTAAAGAAACATCAATATCGGGTAGCTAAAAATCAAATTTACTCACCTTGTTATCATTACTTACATGTTTTTCTTCTTTAACCTCTTGTACCTTCTGGTTTTCCATGATTTCCTAATCCTCTTTCTTCATTCCATCTTGTATTTTTGTACTACACTAGTTTCCTTCCTTTTCCATATCATCTTTGTCTCCTTGTGCATTGCTTTTGTTCTCAAAAATCCTAAATTTTATTTCTTGTTTTTCTCCTATTTTTGTCCTTTCAATGATTTAATTTGTCTTAGCATTCTCTCTCTTTGCTACTGATTTCTAAAGCCATTTAGGCACCACATATCCATGGTTCTTTACTGGGTTTGAGAGATTTTAATGGATCTTCTCTTCATTCAAGTTTTTTTACCTCTTTATCTTTATTTTCCATGCCGAACTTATTTTCCTCTTTTTATGATTTCTTCTTTTAGCTACAATATTTGTTTCTTCTTCAAAAATAGCTCTAGAAGCCACTTTCCTTTATTTCTCATTAAAAATTCAATTCCATTTCTTTCTTTCATCATCATATCTCTAAAATTTTCCACATCTTTCTGAACTCTCTCAACTCTTCTTTTCTTACCAACTCTCTCTTCTTCTTGACTTATTTCTCTTTTCTTTCTATCTCTTCTTGTCTCATCTTGTGGCTTAACAACTTATCCAAATATTTCATGAGCTCTTTTATATCCATATTTCCTTTTTCTTAATTTTTCAAGCAAGTTATTTGACCTTTCTTCTTCTCTACACCTCACCTAGGATTCTAACCTAGTATTTTGGTGTCTTTCTACTCTTATTTCAATATCACACTCTTCTTAGCCAACTTTCATTTCCACTTCCTCTTAACTCTTCACTGCGCTTTGAGTCAATCTCATTCACATAATCTCACAATTCATTGTTAGCCATGATAAACGATAAAAACTCAAAAAAAATCCATCTCTGATACCAAAATGATGCAGATCTATAACACATTTATATACATTCAAATAGTTAAGAAGACCAAACATCAACCTATACCGAAATGCTCTTCAATGAGGATCCTTATAAGAAGCTAAAAATGGCTTAAACTTGCAATGTTTTACCTTATTCACCTTAGAGGTATTAAACCGTAACTATAACCTTCTACAAAACGCATAAAATTCCAATTCAACTTGTAAAATGATCAACTTTCATGAAAAATTCATTTTTTTATTACCTTCTTCTAGCTTCACTAGCTTCTTAACCAAAAAAACAACCAAATTTAGCTTTTCAGCATTCAATGAATTCTTCACACCTTGGTTCCTTTTCTAGACTCAAAATAATGTTAGGTCCACTAATAAATTGATTTTAACAAAAATGAAAATATCAACTATCTACTAACTTGCCCAAAAGCGCCCTCTAGTGTTCTTAAGAGCAAAGCTCTTGATGAGGTCACAACTAGAAGCATCTAGGTATATCCACAACAATGTAAAAGATTCCTCAAACACCCTTTTCCATCAATATGGTGTACCCCAAATTTCATATCTCAAACCCTTAATCATCCTTTCCAATCACCTTCATCTCTTTTTTTCAAGCTTACAAGGTCTCCTAGCCCTGCCAACATGCATTTTATGACATAAATTTAACTATAAGAGGTTTCTTGATGAACCAAGGGAACATTTAGATACCCATTAGCACTTTAATTCTATGTAAAAACTTTTAGTATGCCGTCCTTTGGAAAATATCCTTCAAATCCATAATTCTAGGTTACAATTAGGTATTTTAGCATTGTTATAGACTATTTAAGTAAATTGTATGGGTTTTCTCAACATTTATCCATTATTTCACTCAACTTCCTTCAAAATAATTGTAAGAGACTTCTAACCATGTTTTTTTTAATCAAATTTCAAGTCAATATTTGATGTTTTGGGGTTATATCACAAGTTTTCCTTAAACACTAGCTAAAAACTTTGTCACGAGTCCTCCAAGAGGACAAATGTCGATAATATATCAAACAATTAGATATATTAACGCATTAAAGATTAAAAATATGATTATATGAATAGTCTAGGTGTTTTCTTTAAGTTTTCAAGCACTAGTAAGGAGTTTTATGGCTTTATTCTCAAGGATTTGTATAAACTCTATTTGCTGCCCTCTAAAATAGCCCTCGAGGCTTCCAAATATCTTAAATGCAAAATAAAAAAATTTTAAACCTCTAAAATCCCCTCTGTATATGAGTTTCAACATCATGCATGTGTTTAAGTGATCATAGAGGTGGAATCATTCAAAAACATCAAAATTGGTACATTTCTTACCCTACGGACCTAAGAAACACAAAGTTTCAAAACTCTAAGCATTTCCTTCATAAATAGGGAAATATATTTTTACGGCATGGCTCTATATTCTCCATAACACAATTTCATATATTATAATCATTAACAAACTCACTCATTATGCCATCAATTGAAAATATTTCATAGTCATATCATACCAATACACAATCAAAAGTTTCTCTATAATTGAGAACATGGTATAAACTTCTCAAAATAAACCAATCTAAGTGCATGCAAAGTTAATTTATGAGAAAACATCAAAAAAAAAAACTCACATTCTATGAATGAATTCATGGAAGATAACAATTCCAACTGAGTCAAAACTTATCACATTTCTTCTTCAAAACTTCTCTTCTTTGTGAGCATTATAATACTCTTTCATACAAAAAATAGAGTTCCTCTCTTTTTCATTCAATATTCACATTATAGGGCTCTCTTCATATATCTCTCAGATCCTTCTCACATGCATCCTCCATCTTTCCATTGAGGAATAATATTCTAACTAACCCTTTCTCTCTTTCTTATTCGAGTTTCATCTCATTTTTGAATACCCTAACTAACTCAATTACCCACGATATTCATACATGGCCCAAAATAGGAATATCATAACACTTTAGACATTTATCAATTCATTGCTTCACCTTGAACCTATGAAAATCCTCTCACACTTGAGAACATCCTCTTCCACCTATTGAAAAGTCACAACCTCACAATTACATGCTTAGAAATTTAAAT
Source organism: Taxus wallichiana var. yunnanensis (assembly GCA_018340775.1). NCBI lineage: Eukaryota > Viridiplantae > Streptophyta > Pinopsida > Cupressales > Taxaceae > Taxus > Taxus wallichiana. The sequence continues at coordinate 65,863,435 of CM031234.1, forward strand.
TACAACTTGGAAGGAAAACACAAATTTGATACTTTTAACCGATTAACCACCTAAGTCTCTCTCTCTCTCTCTCATGCCTTCAACATATTCTAATACACTTGATTTGATCTCATACCATGAAAAATTGCATTTTGGATGTCCTTTTGATGATGCTTCTACATCACCAACTTAGGATGGCTATGAGAAGGGTAGTGAGGATGTAATGATGAAAATCATTACATGGTCACTATATTTACCATAGGTATCCTAAGGTCGTACTGATAGGATACTTTCAATCAGTAAGGTGAGTCATGGAATCTACTTCTTGAAAACTGAAACTTAATTTCTTAAACAACAAAATAAAATATAGATAACTATGTAGAGATGGTTGTGTGGTGATGGAAGACAAGTTTCATTGACTTGTGTGTGGTCATGAAACTAATCTTGCAATGCAACACTTGAACCTTTGGCCAAATTAATGTAACTAGCTGATTACATTTTCTACTTAACATTACTTTAACTTATTATGTCATATACCAGATGGAGTATAGCTAGTATGTTTTCTAGGTAGACACTAAGGAGATGCACTTAGTTCTCATAATCTATAAACGTTTTTAAAAAAATTATACTGAGTATACACACTTGGTTAAGGTGATTTATGGGAGATCAAGATGATCCAGTAGACCTTTACAACTACACATGTGTTTGCAAGAATATTTTTGAGTGGAAAAAAATGTTGGTTTCTTGCCATCGCTCTAGGAATCAAAGTCCCTCTATTTAAATGGTGTAGATTATATATTTTCATGTGCTTGAAAAATTGTGTTTTTCCTAGTTTCCTTGTGATTGGGGATCTAACAGGGTCACTCCATTGATCATGAGGAAAATCTAGCAATCTCTTCTTTGGAGAATTTTTTTCAAGAGAGTGGGAAAGGGAGCGATGATGAGAGGTAGGAGAAATAATGTAGCGTGTAGAATTTCAAATCCCTACACACACTAGCTAGAAAACTTTGCACATGTAATTTTTGTGAACAAAACAATATGAATTTTTGAGCTATTGGCTAGAGGAAACCATATGTACACATTCGTATGCCTTGGAAAACATAAAATTCTTCCTTTATTATCTTGAAAAATCACAATTGTACATAGTGAGGAATTGAAGAAATGTGAGGTAGAGAAAATAGAAGAAAATCAACTATCTCTTTGTTCCTTCACAAGAATTACTCTCTCATGAGATTACAAATTGACAACCAACTAAGAAGAATCCCAAATGAGGGGCTCATTACAATTTATCGATGAGATATTCCTCTTAATCTTCCTAATGAAACTTCATATGCCTTTTTCTAACTTTAGAATCTTCACATTCCTATCAAATATTAAGTCCCTTTTATAAAATCAAGGCAACTTAATTTTACATTATGTTTTAAATTTTATTTTCAAATAACTTAAAGGAATATCAAAAAGTGAAAACGCTAATGAATAATTAGAAAATTTGAAGAGCAATAAATTTGGGGAGAAAGAGAGGAGATAGAGATAAGCAAGAAGAAGGGGGAAGAATGATGTTGACAACAAAAATCCCCCTCTGATGAAGTCCACAGCTCCTTCCAGATGGCTCGATGGAATGTCCCAATGTGAAAATCTCTGAATCCCTAAACTATTTGCACCCCAAGAAGCTCCTTTGGATGGTTTAAGGACACCTTGGGTTAAGTGTTCAAAAACATTTGTTAAATGAATTCACTAATGACCATGAACATTGACTCATAAAGATCCTTTCCAAAGAGATAGGAGCTTAGAACCAATCCTATCAAGTTGAATGAATTGTTTCATTGATGACATGCAACTTCCACCCTACACATGATATACCTGTGACCTGAACCATGTAGTGAGTGTCAAAAGACACTATCAGGGTCTCCCGAGATGAGCTCTGAAAGATCTATGAGAGATGCCAAAGATGCTCCTTGTGACAATGTTATGACCTTCTGGTGAAGATGGTATATTGAGGAGATAGGAAATGAATCTGGTGAGGGAAATATTTGGTGATAGTGACAATGCCCATTCTATAAACTTGAATCCTATTGTCTCTTGACACTTACTATATTTAGAGAGCACAACTTTGGGTTTTTTAGTAAGTGTGAGAACTCGTCTTCTTGGACCCTTGCATGAATTGTGTTCTCTGTCCTTTTTTTGTCAACATTGCTTCTTTAATGTGACTTACTATTGATAGCGAGTGCCAAAATGCAGACTTACAATTTTTAGTAAGTTCCAAAATCCACCTCTTCGAACTCTAGATGATGATTCTAACTTGAATTTCCAACTCCCCATATGCTCCCTTGTGAAATATGCCCTATGGAACAACTTACTATTTATAGCAAGTGCTTATGGGACTACTTACTATTTTTAGTATGTGGTCATTTTTACTATTTTCAGCTCTGAACACTTAGTCTAACCTCCGGGTTATCTTGGATGCACATTGTCTCGCCACTCTTCTGATGAAGAATTTCCAAAAGTAGAAAGCATATGTAGGAAAGCTTACTATTTTTGGAAAGTGTGTCATTTTGGACTCATGTCATTGTTGCGATCTTGTACTCCAAAATTTACTTGATTTTTCCCACCAGAATGCTTGGAAATATAATTTGAAATTTTAACCTAGTAGTGGCTTCAAACATGGAGCTGTCATAACAACCATTAATGGAGCTCAAAATTTATGGGTCTGATTTTTACCTCCAATTTTGATGTAAATTATATTTTTGATACGGGTTTTTTCCACTTGTTTCACGGGTGAAATGTATTTGCAAATAGATCATTGGTTTAGCGGGAGATGAGCTTTTTGTCTTCATTGCACAGAAAAGATGATTTATTTTCTACAAAAATCCTCTCTACACATGAGAATTATATTGCTGAGGATTTTATGGCCTCTAAAAATGAGGAAGATAGAAAAAAATGCTACTTCGATCCATGCCGTGGTTTGCAAGTTACGACAATTTCTTCGTTGGTCGGCAATAAGGGTTTTTTCAAATGAAGATCTTCATTTTCTCTCCATTATTTGTCACTTTGATCCACTTCTATTCTTATATCCATTTTATTTTAGTGTGAGGAATATTTTTCAGATCTGGTTGAGTGCATAAATGGAGGTTAGGAGGTCTGAATTTTTTTCTAGAGTTTCGACAGGGTATGGAGGTGTGGGGGATTAACTGGGATTGAAAAATGGCTAAGTCATGATATTATTCGTCCCAAAAGGCAAGAATAGGGAATGGGAAATTTTTTTTCCCCTATGTAACTTTTCTAAAGAGATGAAAGGGACATCAATTTCCACTTCACACCTCATCGTGACACTTGGCGATCATCTATGTAGGGAGAGGGAAGGCTCAAACTTAGCTCTTGGGAATTAACTAGCAAGCGTGAGGTCATGTTGATGTCCTGGGGACTAAATGGGAGGAGGGGGAATTTTATGTCCCTTATCTCAATTTTATAAAGGAACATTGGGGACATGAAATCTTGTCGGGCTCTTGAAGTACTGACATGTGTCCACTTGAAAAATGACTAACTGCGAGAACTCTTACCAGAGCCCAACTTGCAACGACGATATCTTGAGTTCCTAAATGAGTTTTGAGGTCAAATTTTATATGAAATTTATTTTAACAATACCAATAAGTTGAATGGTTATTGTTAAAAGATTCAATTATTAACTAATAACCTACAAATTACCCCTTCTTTCTCAAGACCACAAGTTGTATGCTAGAAGAATGAGTTGCCTAAAGAAGTGCATGATGTTTCACGATGTCTCATTTTTCCACCATTTAGGGAATGCAAAATAACTTAAATAGGTAATTTTTTAGGATATTTTATATTCATTAATCTCCTATAGTAATTTCATGAATTTTAGGCACTCCTTCACGGTATTTGTTCCTTTAAGTCTGAAAACCCACATTTTTTGAATCGACTCCAAAACCTACAGATATTTCCAAAATATTCCAAAACCTTTTAAAATATGTTATTGGAACTTTAATTCATCTCCATGTTGAATTTTTATCATCCATTCCACTCGATTGGGGTGCATTAGTCTCATAAAGGCCAGTGGTAGCCCTTCCCAAAACTACTAAAAATGGCATTCTCCAAAAGCTCTTAAAATCACCTAGGGGAATGCCTTTTCTTAGCTAAATAACCTATGGGAATTGGATGGAAATAAAATTTAATACCATTACATGGAATGATTAAGGCTTGGTGCTAAGGATGGGTAGACCTGGGCTGACTTGGAAAGGTAATATTTGAAAATTTTGACAGAGGGCTATTGTTGTCATGCTTGAAAATTAGAAATTTTATTGTTGAAAATTTGCATGACAAAAATTGGCTCTAGCTTGGGGACATGTTATGGGTTGAGAAAATAGATTACATGACATGAGGAATCCTAGAATCTCAACATATAGCACATTGACCAATGCCTTGTCCATTGGTCCCTGCAGAGTCGTGTATAACTTGCAAGAGAGAGATAAAAAGGAAGAAAACAAACAAACACAAAATAAGGAAGTAAAAACACAACACAAAGAAAGGGAAAAACAAACACATAAAAATCACCTATGGTTCAAGGTGGTGGAAAACCCACTTTCGTTGATTAAATTTTTCTTTTCAAGGGTTACCCTTGAAGAGGTAACACAGAATTTTGATGTCTTACGAAGCCATTGACTAGTTCAAGGAAGTAGCCTCCTTTCCTCAAATGCCTATGAAAAAGCCAGGTGATTTCATGATTGTTTGTGTAATTTTTAAGAGTGAGCCTACATAATATTTTTGGTTCTTAGGCCTTCACCTAGAAATTCCCTTGCCTTTATGTTCTTTGAGATCATTTCCAGAGTGTTGACTACCTTCTATGTTTATCCATAACACTGATCTTTCTTTGAACATTTCATCATCATTCCAGGGATGATATTTTTTCAAGTTGTTTAAATCTTCTGATCTCTTTTCATTACCATATTCACTTTTGTATTTGCAGAAAGTTCCAAAGTGATGTGATCAAGTTGATTTTGAACATATTCCCAATGCTCTTGTCATGGACAACTCTCTTCCACATGAGTTGGCTCAATATTTTCCCTATCATCTCCCACCATGACGAAGGTGTTGCCTTTAAAATTATAAATTTTTGAAGAGGCTCCAAGGAATTTTATTATTTTACATTCATGAACTTCCTCATGTAATGTGGGAGAAATAAACATGTTTTTTCTTTCATGCTCACCATTGAGGAATTCATCCAACCTATCTAACTACTCCATCTCCACATCAAACATTGGTGTATCGAAATAAGAAACACTCATTTATTCACACATGTCTTGTATCTTTATGGCTCAAGTCAAGATTTCAAGGCTAAGCTGAGGATTTTCAATTTCTTCTACAACTTTCAAAATATATTGCATGGATGGATCTTTCAAATTCATCATAGATTCATCTTTGTTTTCAAAAGAGTTTATATATTATGACTCAGAGGAGTGGTAAAAATCTGATCTATACCTTCCCATGATTTTTTTGAAGCATATTCATTTGTTTCTTCTGTTCTTTGCATTCCCAAGGCTCTCCTTCATGTAGGCACATATAATTATAACTTATGAACCCTTCAGAAAGGATAAGAGGTCCAGGCCTTGTGGAATAGGAACAACTTAGAGCTCAAAATCCATGTTGTCCTCATGATAATCATCATGCTCCTTGGTTTTGGGAATGAAATTGGCATCCTCCATATGTTCATCCATGATTGAATTAGGAAGATAATTTTATTCCTCATCTATATTTGCTTCTTCACATATCTCCATCCTGTCATTAATTGAAAAATAAAAGTTTGAAAAGAGATTACTCATGAACACCCCAAACTCATCATTTTGTATTTCTTCATCATTAATGGAGTCTTCAGAAAGCATCAAATCATCCATTATGCAACATGAATCTTCATCTATTGAATATGTTACTCCTCGATGAGTTGTCTTTCATGCTAGAATGAATTGATGAATGATGATTCCATCTCCATGTATTTCTCAGTAAGGAAGGAAAATTTTCATCTCTCTCCAATGTAAGGAAATAGTTTCCTATCTTGCTACCTTGAAACAAAATGTTTTCCTTGGATCATCTAATTTTTGTACTGTTTATTTCATCTTACACACCGAAACAACTTCTTCATCTCCCCTTTCATATTTATGGTTGCAAAGGACCAGTCCATTTTTATTTCACCACCTAAATCCTCAGAATCTTCTTCTTAGGAGCATGCCGAATGAGGTTGGAATGTCAGCTACCAAAATAGTGAGCAACACTTTCTTTTCTAGGAAGTTGACCAAAGAAACTTGAGCATCATTTATTCTACCTACCAATGAAACTTCTTTGGATTCCATGGAATAACAAGATCCATTTGCACGGGTCAAGGTAAGTCCTAAGGAATTTGCAACTTTCATGGGCATCACATTTTTAAAGGATCTAAAATATATAATATAGTTGTTGAGTTGGTAGCCTTTGACTAAGAGAGATAGGTAGAAGGGTTATACCTTGTTGGTTTTGGAGGCACTAAGGGATAACATGTTTTGTGAAGGTGGCATGGATGGTGTGGGGGTAGGCCTTTAGAATTTGAGCTTGACACTTTAGCACTACCACCATAGAATACATTGACCAACCTATCAAATTGAGCAGGGTGTGTTTGCAAGTACTCCAATTCTATGATCAGAACCTTGGCTTTACTCATGTATTATACATAATCAAATGGGATCATGGTGGATGAATTTGAGGTTCCGAGGGTGATGGAATATTTACATGGTAAAGGTGTGGTTACCTTGGGAGTTTGATTTTATTTAATAGGTGTGGTAACTGGTTTAGAAGGGGATGGGGAAGAAGACTTTGGTGCTACTTTAGATGATTTTGTAGGAGTAGAATTTGAAAAAGAATTATTCTTAGAAAATATAGACTTGGGGGAAGAATTAGAAGACTTACTTGATGTGTTAGTGTGATTCATACTAACTAGTGGGCCTAGTTTTTCTTTGGCTAAGTTCATTGATGATGGTAGTGGAGACTCTCTGCTGATGATATTATTTTGTGGAATTTCAATGGGAGGATCTTCTTTCTTCTTATTCATTGTATTAGTTGAAGATGAATCTGATTTATTTGATTGATCCCATGTGAACACCACACACAAGAATCTTGGATCTTCTTCATCATATTTATATTTATCTCCTTCAATGTAATCAATAAGGCCATTTTGAGTCTCACCATTAACTTCTTTGACCTCAAGGTAGTCTCCATCGTCACCTTATTCTTATTCTTATGGTTCATCAATGTCACACGTATCATTGAAAAACATTTATTCGAGAGTAATCCTATGGGAGATGACATGAATCTTAGTTGGTTCAGAGGATTCAACTCCTTTGGAGAATTCCACATGGTGATTTGAGACAATTGTTTCTTCATGGAAACCATGTCATTGGCCATCTTCTGGATCATAGGATCAGTGAGAGATGAGCTTGAACTTTGGCCTTTATGTTTCCCATTGGGACCTTTCACTTTTCTAGATAGGATCAAATCATCTTTGGTCTCTATTGTGTAATCATGTGCTTCTTTGAGATCTCTAGGCTGGGACCTCCTAAGGAAGAAACCAACTTCCAGTGGTAGAGCACTGATGAAGAACCTTTTCAGATTATTGTTTGAAGGCACAACATCTTCTGGAATCCTCCTAATTATTCAGTTATATTTGGAAATAAAGTCTCTCATTGATTCAGAAGCTTATTTCTTCATTTGCACCAACTGGAGCAAGAGATCCAAGAAATCCTATGTGGCTTTAAACTTACATTAAAATATACTTCTTATATCTTCCGATCGGGTGATACATCTTGGGGGTAGCATGTAGAACCATTCGGCCACCTTATCTTGCAGATATTACACTGAGTCGATAGACACGTCCTCATGTTCTACTCCCAATATACCACAAATGGTGATGAATGCTTCTACGTTCTATTCGGGGAGTTGTGAACCATATCCTCTAAACTTTGGGAATTTCTTCCTCAATCCTCTTGGTAATTTATGGAGAGGTTGTTAAAGTGTAAGTGGGCCAATGTTTCTGCCCCATGGAACATTTTTCCTGCATTCTTCACAATCACGATCCACCATTTTATTTCTGATCCTAGCCTCTAACCTTTCTAAGGTTACGGCTTTAGTTTTTTCTCATGTGTCGGCTTGGCTCGTGCTCTCTTGATTTATTTAATTTGAGATCTTATCTCCACTTCATCTCTTGCTTCTCTTTCTATAGCTTCCTCTTTCATCTCTATATTGGTGAAATATTCAATATTCTCGTTGATGTATGGAAACTCAATATCCAATGGATTGATGACTCTTGGACTTCCACTAGGAATGTTTTCTTGACAAAGTGGAGACCTTGGATTTCTGAGTAGCTCTTTTCTTCTTTGGATTTCTTTGAAGATGGGATCAATTTTTCCTCCTTGTCTTTGTATTCGAGTGTACCTTTGATCTACCAGCTTGAAAATCTATGCTCTTCTCTGTGGAGCTTGAACTTGTCTTTGTCTTTCTATTTCAATGGCACATTCTTGTTTGAGGCCTAATACTCTTATGGTGATGAAGTATTAAGTGAAATTTTGTCGGTTGTGTAAGATGGTTTCCCTCAAGTTAGAAGTGATGTCTTCTTAGATATGGAGTAATATATCAATCCTTTCAACAGGAGGGTTACTCGGAATAGCCATGATTTGTATACATAAGGCTTGGGTGAATTTTCAAATTCTATAAATTTTCTTTTTGAATTTTTAGATTTCTTGAATTTTTATTTTGAATTTTCTTGACCTTCTGGTCATATTTAGATGCACACGCTACTAAATCTACCCCACAATGGGCACCAAAAACTATTGGCAAGAATTTATTTTTAGTGGAAAATTTTGTGGGTTTCTTCCCAACACTCTGGAAATCAAAATTCCTCTACTTAAATGGTGTAGCTTCCTTATTTGCATGGAATTGAAAAAGTGGGTTTTTCCTGGTGGCCTTGTAGTTAGGGATCTAACAAAGGCACTTTACCAACCTTGTGGAAAATCTAGAAATCTCTTGTTAGAGAGGAATTTGTCAAGAGAGTGGGAAAAGGAGTGAGAATGAGAGGTAAGAGAACTAATGTGACAGGTATAATTTTAGATCCTTGCACACACGAGATAGAAAACTTTACACCTGTAAATTTTGAGAAGAATACAACATGATTTTTTGAGCTAATGGCTAGAGGAAACCATACATACACATTCATATGTGTTAGAAAACATAAAATTCTTCTTTTATTAGCTTGCAAAATCATAGTTGTACATAGTGAGGAATGGAAAAAATGTGAGGTAAAGAAAACAAAACAAAATCAGATATCGATTAATTCCTTCACAAACATTACTCTCTCATGAGATTACAAATTGAAAACTAGCTAAGAAGAATCCCAAAAGAGGATCTCAATAAAATTTATAGAAGAGATATGCCTCTTCATATTCCTAATGACACTTCAAATGCCTTTTGATAACTTTAGAATCTTCACATTCCTATAGAATATTAAGTCCTTTTTATAAACATAAGGTAACTTAATTTTACATTATGTTTCTAAAGTTGTTTTTGAATAACTTAAAAAATAATATAAAATATTTAAAACCCCAACAAATAATTAGAAAATTTGAAGAGAGACAAATTTTTAGGGAGGAAGGAGGGAGAGAGATAAGGAAGAGGAAGGGGGGAAGAATGATGTTGACAATGAAAGATACACCTCCGATGAATTCCATAGCTCCTTCTAGATGGCTTGATGGAATGTCCCAATGTGACAATATCTAAATCCATGAACTATTTGCACCACAAGAATCTCCTTTGGATGGTTTAAGGACACCTTGTGTTAAGTTTTAAAAACACTTATTAAATGAATTCACTAATGACTACGAATAATGACTCATAAAGATCCTTTCTAAAGAGATAGGACCTCATAACCGATCCTGTCAAGTTGAATGAACTATTTTTTTATGACTATAACTTCCACCCTACACATGATATACATGTGACCCAAACCATGTAGTGAGTGTCAAAAGACACTGTCGGGGTCTCCCGAGATGAGTTTTAAAATATCTATGAGATATGCCAAAGATGTTCCTTGTGTCAATGTTATGACCTACTGGTGAAGATGGTATATTGAGGAGATAGGAAATGAATCACGGTGAGGGAAATATTTGACGACAGTGACAATGCCCATTCTATAAACTTGAATCTTGTCATCTCTTGACACTTACTATATTTAGAGAGCACAACATTGGGTTTTTAGTAAGTGTGAGAAATTATCTTCTTGGACACTTGCATGATTGGTTTTCTCTATCCTTTGTTGTCAACATTTCTCCTTGAATGTGACTTACTATTTATAACGAGTACAAAAATGGGACTTACTGTTTTTAGTAAGCGTCAGAATCCACCTCTCTGAAATCTAGATAATGGTGCTAACTTGAATGTCCAACTCCCCATACACTCCCTTTGTGAAATTTTCCCTCTGGAACAACTTACTATTTATGGCAAGTGCTTATGGGGCCACTTACTATTTTTAGTATGCGGTCATTTTTACTATTTTCAACTCACGAACAAGTTTGACCTCCGGGTTATCTTAGATGAACATTGTCTTCACCACTACTACTTTTGATGAAGACTTTCCAAAAGTAGCAAACCTATGTAGGAAAGCTTACTATTTTTGGAAAGTGTCTCTAGTGCTCGGTTTGTGATGGGACACATATTTTCATCTCATCATCGCAATCTTGTACCCCAAATTTTACTTGATTTTCCCACTAGAATGCTTGGAAATAAAATTTGAAATTGTCACTTAGCGGTGGCCAGTGTACAAATTTGTCATGGTGGCCATTAATGGAGCTCAAAATTTGTAGGTCTAGTTTTTACCTATGATTGTGATGTAAATTATATTTTTGATATGGGTTTTTTCCACTTGTTTCACAGGTGAAATTTCTTCACAAACAAATAATTGGCTTAGCATGAGATGATATTTTTGGATTTGTTTCATAGAAAAGATGATTTCTTTCTTCTGAAAAATCCCTGCTATGCATGAGAAATTTATTTCTGCGGTTTTTATGGCCTCCCAAAATAATGAAGACAAAAAAACATTACTTTGATCTATACCATGGTTTGCAAGTTACGAAAATTTCTTCGTCGGGAAGTAGTGAGGGTTTTTTTGGATGAAGGTATTCATTTTCTCTCCATTATTCATTGCTTTGATCCACTTCTCTTCTTATATCCTCGTGTGTTTAGTTTGAGGAATATTTTTTAGAGCTGGTTGAGTGTAACAATGGAGGTTGGGAGGTCTAGAATGTTTTTTCCAGAGTTCTGGAAGGGTATGGAGGTTTAGGGGGGTAAATGAGAATGAAAAAATGGCCAAGTCAGGATTTTATTCATCCCAAAAGGAAAGCACAGGGGTTGGGAAATTTTTTGTGTCCCTTATGTCCCTTTACTAAAGGGATGAAAGGTACATCAATTTATGTTATAAATTATAATGGTGTGAGAGGGGTGGTGAATCAGTCTTGTAATAAAACTTTTACTTATCTATTTAAAACAATGAACATTCATTCATATGAATCACATACACAAGTGCTTGATCACCATTTGATATAGTCTATTATGATATACACTCATGAAAATAACACACAAAAAGTTAGAGCATTTATTTATTGATGTTATACGAGAGAACATTGATTTTATTCACATCAAAAATCTACAATATACCATTATAATCTCAATAATACTTTCAATCTAATTTTGACAAGAAATTTAAACTACTGGTGGCTAGACTTCTCTCTCTCATCAACATGTCATTACAAGCACTCCATCTTCATTTGACAAAAACTAACTTCCATTCTAAAAAATACTTCTAGGGGGATTTTCTTTGTAGCAAAAGGTTTCTTCAATAAAATAAAAAAGGGGTTTTCATCAATCATTTTATCTACATACTAGCCCATTTTTGTAGATAGGACAAGCTCCTCACTTGTTCTTTCAACTTCACAATATTCTTGACTTTTGGATTACTTTGTTTGACCCAAGAAATTCTCTTTATCTCCTTTTCATGAGCCAATTGAAGAATTACATTCTTGTAACTATTATAGATCTAATGTTCTATAATTTTCATCTTCTTTTATTTATACTACATTCTTCTTATTCCCCTTTTTTGAACTTATTCCTTCCTTGGATCACAACTCTTCATCTTCTTGCAACGAGTTAACAAGGATGTCTATCAAATCTATAACTATCTATGATGTTTAGTTTTCCTTTTCAAAGAATTTGAACCACACAAATAGTCACTTTACCTTCTCTATACCCCTAAAATCTTCACATAAGTTCATCTTGTCTCCATGCGAGAAAAAATCTTCACATACCATTGTAAGGCTTTGATCAAAATGAATCTTAAATGTCTTGGCTTGAGTTCATGGCTTTATAACAAGTTCTCTAGTTTCTTAGAATATGATTATGACAAAATTACTTTTAATTATGAATATAACTTAACCACCATATTTTTGTCTTCTCAAATGTCATATTCTCTTTAAATAAAAATTATTCACCTTGACAGTATTCACCTCTTTAATACTTCATATACCTACTGATACTACGGATCAAGTGTCTAGATGTATTTTCATATTGATCAAGATAAGGAATATTAAATCACATGAAAATACCTCTTGAAATCAATCATACTCTAAGAACCATGCATTCACTAAGATAAGAGATTAAATTGCAAGAAATATCGATAAAGAAGGTGAAAAACTTAGTTTATCGAGTCTACTTTAGAACTGTGCATGAAAATTCAAAATTTTGTTGACATGTTTTCCATATATACTTGAACATTCACAAAAATTATTTTTGCAATCAATTATAAATGTCCCCACATAGATTGTATCAAAATTTCATGATTTTTCATCGATTCAATTGGGATAATCAATCAAATGTTTCATGCAAAAACCCTAAATCGGGGGTATTGCGGTATCACTGAGACTCAAGGGCACTCAAAAATTTGTTTCTTGATCAATCTTGAGTGAAAATGAACAAAGAAAACTTTTAATCCTTATTAAAGGATCCTCCACCTTTCCAAATCAAGTAGACAACCTAAAATTCTTCTATTTGCTCCCAATGAGAAAAAGCTATAGTGTACAAACTGGTAAGAGACTAGCATTCTTGGTAGTGAAGGTATTATAGTTTAGTTTCTCTCCTTTTGAAGCATTTAAATGGATAATAATTGCATTAACATAATCCATGGGTGTTTTAGACCATATGTGACCTCATGAATATCACTAAATTTCCCTTTTTCATTTATTTGTCAAAGTTGCTCTAAGGTTATTTTTCCCAAGACCCTTGTCAACAAGCAAGTAAACCATAAAATCCATAATTTTTCTCAATTTATCCATAATTATGATATAAATAGTTGTTTTACCCTTTGAATATAGTTTCAAAGATGAATTAAGCAAAGAATGGAGGAAAACATCTCATAGATGTGACTCCATGATGCATGATTTCTAGACACAAGCTTGAGGAGAACATGAAAGACCTCAATCCACATCTTGACTTTCACTTAACAACCATTCCCACTAAGAAATTACCTCACAATAGAATTTTAAAGGAAGTTTGACCCATTATTGCACCCATTTTAATCATGTTGAGGTCTTTTATAATAGTGTACATGTTCGAGACTTGAGAGAACCACATTGGCATTTCAAGACAACTAAAGAAATTGCTTGAGAAACTTGTCACTACCCCTTGTGCATATCATCAACAGAGCATGAAGATACTCTTATAGGTTCCCTAACCATTTTTTCACTCAAAAAATTGATTAAAGATCAAGCACAACTCAACTTAGACATTATGTATTAAGACACATGCCAAGAAGGAGAAGAATCAACTCTAAGAAATATTCATAACTTTCTTAAAACAAGTCCACTTGATCTTAAACGTTTTACATTACCTCAGGCTTAGAGTCTAATATAAAAATTTCTTCTATTATTTATGTGAATAATCCATCATATTTTTCTTAAGACCTAAGAAGTCAGTCAACTCAAAATGCATTTTTCAAGAAGGTTGTTTTAGAAAAACTTGAATAACTCAAGAACCCCATTACAGAATCTGATGAAACTTGACATTAATAATAACAATACATACCCATACAATTACATTGGTTGGTTAACCATAGGTTTTCTTGTTAATATCTAACGAATCTCAAATGCATGCAAGAACAACTGGGTTCCTCAAGGGTAGTTTTGGCTAGAAATAACATTTTTATCCAAAACTTGTTTCTTGAAATTCTGAGTCCTAGAATGATTCCATCTACGAGATACACATTCTCTAAGTATTTCAATAATTCAATTTTCACGAAAAATAATCACATGACTCACATGCACAACCCATCACGAAACATGCCTAAAATAGATTCTTAGCCTAGAATGACTTGACTTGACCCATACATTACATGACTTAACCAAGTGGACATGTTTGACCTTCATACCACCTTTGATAGAATCGAGCCACACATGTTGGAGATTACTAGATCACCTAGATACCATGCCTAGATAACATATCCAATCTACATAGATCACCTAGACAACATACCTAAATCACTTAGACTAGTTTGACATCAATGTACTTGACATCAATGACAACAAAAATGACACTCACTTCCAACAAACTCCCCTTTGTCATTGATGGAAAATATTGTAGAAACATTGATTACACACACACTTAGATTACCCATAATTTCATGTTTCTTCTTACACTTCTGCCCCTTTGACATCTAGGAAAAAGGTATACATGGACTTGACATGGAGACCAATGACTCAAAATGAAAACCAAGCTCATAAGACAAGACAAGGACAACTTACAGGAACGTATTCCCCCTTGGACTAAGCACTCTCTTACTTGAATCCTTTAGTAGCATTTGAAGATCCTATGGACTTGATAAAACATGAGAAAACATCTCCCCCTTACTTTGATACTGAGAGGGTCTTCTTGGAGTATTGACTTAATCACTTTCCATTATTCTTGCAATCATTAGCAATTTTGAGCTCTACACAGCTACAATCAGATCCCTGAGCACTATTTCAAGTCATTTATTGACATATACACCTCTAAGGGACTTCATTTTCATGTTGCATACCTGAATACACTTGCACATATTGATAATATTACTTTGACATACTTGTGTCATGCCTCATCATTCATTACATTGTCATCATACATTTAAGGAGAAAGTAGTGATATGACATACTTTAAAAACCTCAAAACTACCTTGGAAACACCATCAAAACCTTATAGAATGCTTGTTCAATATCTCCTTGTCATAAATACCTTAGACATGCCTGACCAATAACCATACTTGTAGGAGAAAGGCACAATATAATCCTAAACTTAACTATTCACCACCAAGGAAATCATCAACAAGACTCTCCTTAGCTTGAAAGCCTACACAAAAACACTTATATGGATTTATGACATGCAATCCCCCTTTCCTTATAGGCATAGACACCTCATCCACCTATAACATCAAAGTCTTAGACCACTGTAGAGGCATACTTTCAGTTCTAGGACCATTATGAGTAGTTTTTGTCATACAACCATCTAAACTCTATCTCAAACATCATAAGGGAAAATTCAGATGTACCTTATAAACACAAGCATAATACTCATGTGAATGCCATCATATACTTCCTTATTCACTATTTATCTCTGAAATTTTACTCTCAGACCACCATACCTTTATTATCTTGCTCAGACTCAGACATCATGCCAAAACTTCTATTGATAGAACATTGTCTTGAAAATTCTTGACCTGATTTCATACCCATACAGACCTTGTAGAACATTTCTTTTTGAGACCTCTTGTCACAAACCAGAAGAATCCATTTTAAACTTAGAATCCCTGGTAATGTTGTAATAATGTCTTCATAGGGTCTTCATGGCTCTTGACACAACTTTTAGCTTGTCTCATATTCAAAGTATTTTCTTTTTCTGAGATACCTTATATTTTGAAACACAATTCAACTCAGCAATCTTCAAGATTTTTTGTGCATTCAATCAACCTTACATAGAGAGAGTGGGTTATCATCCTTTTAAGGTATTGAATTCTCTAATGATGACTCAAACACCTATATCATTCTTTATCATTGTACCTTGATTCAAGCTAATACTTGTAGCATCATCTTATCAAGGAAATCTTAGAATCATGCTATGCTCATCATTTAACCAACAAAATCAGGTTAGAAACTTCAAAATTTAGTAAAAAAAAGTCCATACAAACCTGATATTTTGGTTCTAGGCCTTAAGAAAAATGTACTTGAAATATTAGAGACATGACCTTGAAAAGACTTCCCTTTAAATTTTCTTGAAAACTATGTGTTCCTCATAGGGTCCTTTAGTGTCGGATCCAATTTTATTTTTTCCTTATAAATGTTTTATCAAATTTTCTAAAACTTTATATACACAATTATGAAAAAATAGATACACTTTGACTCCAAATCATTCTCTTGATGGCTCTAAAGCTCCCTCTAAAAACTAACCAAAACTTTCTCCACACTCTAAGATGTTCATTACTATGTTATCTTTCTTTATTTCTCTTTGATTACCACTTATAGATATTTTCCTATCAGAATACATAGCCAAAGTATGTCATTCTTCCGACGTGAGAGACAAAAGATTCCCATTTTAGAGCACTAGGAACCATGTGAATTTTTTTGATTAGGTATTAAACATTTATTGTTTCTTAGCAATACTCTTCACTATCTAGTTCCCATGTCCACACAATTTTTACGGAATACATCTTCATACTTCTTTTGCAAGAACACAATAAAAAAAAATTGGCATTGACTTGAGACCCTCTGTGATAGTCAAACTTGTAACAACACTCCAAGGTCATCATGGCACAGACCAAGAATCCACACCTGGGGCTTTACAATTTTGCATAAACTCACTCAACCCACTATGATACATTATCACCCTGATACTTGTCAAGGTATAACTCATCATGTACACATGGATCCCATGAAAAGATAATGTAGACTTGATACACACCATAGAAATAGAGATATCTTCATTGAACTTGCACTCCTTTGTTCATTGCTTTCAATACACAAGTCTAAATCCTCAACATGGAGCACTTTAGTTCATTGTCATGTACTGAAACTTAGGATTTTTCATAAACCAAAAGGCCTTCATGATTATTTCTTCACCAAAGCAAATCTTGAGAGAACACTTCACAAGAGCTTAGCTTCGATCCCCTAAACTAGTCACATTCACTATCCCTTATACCAAACTAGATCCCTAAGCATGATAGTTTCTATAAGAATGTTAACCACTCCTGGATATAGTTGTCAACATCTTCATACACCATGTAACCTATATCATGGCCTATTATGAAGATCCTGTAGCATTAGTTTGCATACTTGTACCTCTTTTCTATGAGTCCATTCTGATTTGAAGTCTTTTACTTGATCTTCTGGGATGACATGTTTCTTCTTGATAGATATTTGACACTCACCATAGTGAATAACAACAACAAAACCTTATCAAGTCTATGAGAAATCTAAGATTTAGGGTTTAAATGAGCAAACACCTTCTTTATTGATCCAAATCCCCACGGGATCAAGAACAAGTCCTAAACCTTTTACAAAACTTCATGAATCTAAATATATTATTCTAGGTATAAGAACATACTCAGATGCATCTCCATTGTTCAAGACCTTTGAGTACACACATGAAGATACTCATTCTAGGTTTTGAAGCATCAAACTTCCTTATGACTATCTCTAATAAGCTAATGAATTTGCAATGAATCCTCTTGACCACTTGCACAACATAGATTGTTCAAGTCTGAATGAAATACCTTGAACACATATTATAGGCCTATTCAAAAATAAAATTTATGATAGAGAATTAAAAAATATTATTGAATTCATGAAAAATTAGATACTAACATGGGAAAAAATAACTCACATTTGAGGACAGCAATGAGATACAAGTCCTTGATGAGAAAACCATGATCATGGAACAACCACAAAGAAACTTAACCAGATTGTAAATCAGTCTCATCTTGAAAAATAAATGAGAAGACATATAGAAACATACATAGACCATGCAAACATACTCTTGAGCATATTGATAGTGATAATATTCATAATAAAAATAGCTATCATCAACATAGAGCTTTGAACAACTTTTGACACACAAAGAATCCATAATGACAAGACAACATACCCATTTAAGAATGATATACAAAGAAAATATTACTTTGATATGACTTAACTAATTCAAAGACATAAATACATTTCACATGGATAAACTTGTTCAAGCTAAAGGATCATCTTTTGACAACATGTCAGACCTACAAACTCAGAGGTTATAGACTGATAATGACTAGTAGGACCAACCATAACATGACTCACAATTGAATACCTTAAATGTATATGGTCAGATCATGAAAAACATAACAGAGCACTTCAAGGACCATACATAGACCTTACATATGATGAAAATACTCACATATATCAAGAACACAGATGATAATGCACTTGTTCAAACTAAGATCAGTGACATTGACACTTATTTAGATGGTGATAGAAAGAAACAAATTTTTAGAGATAAAATGGCATTGTACATCTCTTATAACACTTCCTCATGATCCACACATACATTCATGATAAAATATACTCGAGTTCAAGAACTCGATAACTACAAATTATTGACTCATATAATTTGAAGAGAAACAATACAAGACACTTGAAATTCTCATCATGACTAACTACTTTAACCTCAAAACCTGAAATTACACACCTTACACCATGAAGAGAACACATACGAGACTAAGATAAATCCCCCTCAAACCAATACACCATGTAGGAGATTTATGAGAGACCTAACAAGGTCTTAAATATTCTTTTAGTTTCTTGACTGGTTTATTCTTCTCTTATTTTTCATCTATCACAACAAACTCCTCAATCTGATCAGTCACAATCTTGGAATCATTTTAATCATTTTGACTATCTTCTTCCTTCTTCTTGTACTTCTAAGCTTGTTACTTGGGTATTTGAGTCTCTTTCTTCGGTTAACCCGCATCGAGAGAACCTTAATGTGCCCAACCTGTGGCACCTAAAACATTCCACTTGCCTTCCTTTGAAATAAAAATATCTATGCCCATATTCATTGCAAGAATAACGATATCCATTGAATTTTCTTAGGTACCTCATGTTTGATGGCTCATTTTTACAATAATTTTCTAGATGCGCTTTTTATGACAGTGGTGATAACATTTAGCTCCATATATTTGTCCTACTTTTTTCTCTTCCTTCTTTCCTTGTGTGATGACCTCGAGTTTATTATTTAGATTCTTATTTATTTTCCACATTGGGATTACACGTACTAGAAATATTTCCATAAGAACCACACTTGTAGCAATTACCATGAAAATTAACATGCCTAAATTCATTTGGATTCCTAACAGATGATCTTTCATGAGATAAATGATCTAAACTATTTCCCTTGCTTGACTGCATTTCTCCATTTGGTCCTTGACTTGATTCACCTTCATCTTTCTCAATATTGCATGAATTTTCTATAAAACCTAGACCTTTTCTATCACCATATG
The DNA here is from genome assembly GCA_018340775.1 of Taxus wallichiana var. yunnanensis. NCBI lineage: Eukaryota > Viridiplantae > Streptophyta > Pinopsida > Cupressales > Taxaceae > Taxus > Taxus wallichiana. The sequence continues at coordinate 65,883,041 of CM031234.1, forward strand.
AATTTTGTTTTCCTAACATCTTATTTAGTTGTTTGAGCTTTCTTGAAAACATGATACCTTACATGTCATGATGTTTATCTCTTTCTTTAGTACTTCATTCTATTTCTTCAGTTTTTAATTCTCATCTAGGGATTACTTGAGTTGAATATGTATATAATTTAGAACTTCTTGTAATTAAATTAATTTTCCACTTCTCTTGATAGAACTATACTCCCGATAAATATCTCCCATCATTATCACCAAATATCTCCCTCTAGCTTGTTAAAGATATTTCCAAGGGCCTGCTTTGATACCAATTGTTAGAAATGAAAAAGGACTGAGAGGCGGGTGAATCATTCATGTAATAAAACTTTTAGTTATCTATTTCAAATAATTAAAATTCATTCATATGAATCACATACAAAAGTACTGATCACAATTTGATATAGTCTATTATGATATACACTTATGAAAAGAACACACAAAAAACTTAGAGCCTTTCTTTATTTATGTTAGAACATAGCACATTGATTTGATTCACATCAAAAATCTACAATATAAAATTAGAATCTCAACAATACTTTTAATTTGATTTTGAAAATAAATTTCAACTACATAGTAGCTAGACTTCTCTCCCTCATCAACCTATCATTACAAGAACTCAAAATGGATTTTTTAAGTGGTGTATATTTGTAATATGGTGAAAATTCCATTTTAGGAAAATTTGAAAAGGTGAATTTTTTTGAAATAGGTCAGTTCCTTGTTCACCTAAAATTTCCAGTATATTTTTTTGGGGGTCAGCTTCTCCTAACCTTGAAAACTAATCTTATATAAACCTAGGTTATTTTTTGGGTAGTATATTATTAACTTACTAATGCCTTAGTGAGGTACCAACATATCAAGTACCATGAACTTGTGAAGCTTCAAGCACCAGTACACAAAGTGTAGATTAGATTCTTACATGATAGGAGATTTGATGTGGCATTATATCGAGTTTTTGTCATGTGAAAACAAGGTTTCTATCGTATGACACTAGGGTTACAGATCACTCGACAAAAGGCCATTTTTCATGTGACAAAAAATTTGTTTTCATGTGATAAAAACCTTGTTGTCGTGTGTCGCAACATTGATAGAAACCTTTCGATGTGTGACATAAAGTTTTTGTCATGTGATAATATGGTTGTTGACATGTGACAAAAAGGTTATTGTTGCATGAAAATGACCTTACTATTGTATGACATCTATCTTGCTGTCATGTGACTTGAAAATTAAATATTTTGTCAAGTGAAAAAATGTCACACGAACCCCAGAAATTTTTCCTATTTTATGAAAGTGGTTCCGAGGCTATTTGCCAAGGATATTCCACCTTCAATTTCCTATAAGTATCTTAATATGAACCACCGTAACAATGGAAACACGTCATCCTAGTGGGATTTTTCTATCTCAATCTCCTCCTTTGTCAATTTCACTATGGAAGAAGTTGTGAGGAGAAATTCAAATAATGAGAGAACCTTAGGTAAAAGTATATTTCTCTTTTCTCTACCCACTTGTTGTTGTCTCTCCCTTGAATTATGTATCCTTGTGCTCTCTTGATCATTTGAGGGTTGAAACTTCGATAGGAGATATGACCTTTATAGAAGGAGGTGACACTACATTGGGTTTTAAGAAGGATTACACATAGGTAGTCAGAGTTCTCACATTCTCCTCTAATTGCTCCATTTTTAATTTGTACTATTCATTCTGAGAAATCAAGCATGCAGCTTCCGTGAACATATGTGCTTCATCTTCATGTGTGGATTTCTCCAAATATATTCAGGTCAACTCATAGTCATCTTGAGTCATCTCTTCCATAGGTTTTGTAACCTCTTCCCATGAAATCTCTACATACTAGGTTTTAGAGGCCCCATTGAAGAAACAAGAGGTTACTTGTACTTTATTACTCCGTTTGGTTTTCATGAGTTTGAGATGACCTTAAAATTATATGTTGCATCTTATTAAACTATCCTTGATTCATTTCAAAGAAATTACCAAATCCATAGGAATTATTTTGCTAGAGTAAACTCAATATCATACATGGGGGAACTTTTAGGTGATTGTTATGGGATCACAACTTACTCACAGTGGGATGAATCACTTGTTAAGAAAGATACATTTGGATGCTGATGGTAGGTAGGATACTATGAAGGATATGTTGGTACCCAAATTTATTCTCCCTTTGAAGCCAAGCAACATCACAAGCTAAGCATGATGCTTAGAGACAGATAGATCAGAATATGAGTCATTTTGTAGTCAAGGAAGGATTTAACTGACTCTTTATCACTCGGGCTTGGAATAATTGGATAACATCGTACTAAGGGTTTGACCTACCCTTACTACTTTAGGTTGTGCCTTCAACTAGGGTGAGAGGACCCATTTTGTAACCTGTGTTAGTGAAGGATATCAACAGATCAACAATATTTGACTCTCCTTTTGTGATATTCAAAGGAAACCTTGGGAAAACATGGTCAATGCAACATAATCTAACTCTCATGAGTTGTCACCCTAGATAATGAAGATGTTTTCTAGACAAGGTCCAAGTTACTAAAGACAATGCTAAAACCTAATTGCTCCTGCATATTTTGGGTCAAAGGATGGAAAAATCAATGAATTTCCTCAGCATTTATGGATACATAGTGCAAGTAGGGGTAGTTCTTGTAAGATTTATCATTTAATGTATAATTTGTTGTTGGGAAGTTAAGAAGGATAAAGTTGATTATACCAAATTCTTGGGAAATTTTAACAAATGTTGGGACATCTACCAAGAAAAATGAAAAAAACTGCTTCAAATGGTCAAAATGATCCTTCAACTAGAAGATGTGTACCCATGGAAGCCCAAAGATACACGGTTTCACACATTCTTTAAGAATTCAACACAAAATCTCATGTTAAAGACTCAATTAAACATTAGAAATCCTTGATTCATCATGCCTAAGATACACTCATAGACTAACAAACAATCTGTACCAAGCAAAATGAAAGTAGAGTGAATTTAAATTGTTTATTGCATCATGAAATGAAATCTCTCTTCACGATGTAATTGTAAATGCCACAATACTATCACAAGGATGAGATCTTGTGTGACTTAAAGGAACTCCTAACATAAGATTGCAACAGGAACATGGATAACTACTTGAAGATATCTCAAAATGAAAGCAGACACAACTATGCTCATGATTAACATAATTTATTCAAGGTTCTTCAAATTGATCAGCAAGGGAAAGTTATATTTACAGTCTCAAAGCTTGTCAATGGCTAGACACTTGCAACCATCTTGACATGATCAAATCTAAAAACACATAGGAAATAACAGGTTTCTCAGATAGGTTCTTTGGAAAAATGGATTCTCTCAACTTTCTCTCTTTTTCTTTTCTTTGAACAACTCTCAAAAAATTAACCCCCCCCTCTTGCAATTATTCTTTTCATTTTTATATCACTCAATTCACTTTCTATCCTTCAAAATTATTTTCCCCCAAAAGCACAAACATTCCCAAGAATATTCCTTTTTACAATACTTGTTCTAGAACATGCCATTTTTACTTTAAGCTACCAAGTGTACAAAATGCAAGTCTTTTCAATTGGTTCCACTTGTGCTCGACTGGGATATCAGGTCATCATTTCTGGAAAATTATTTTAATCACTTTTCCCTCATATTGATTAGATAATCATTTCAAATGACCTCTGAGAACTTCTAGATGGCTCTGATATGACATATATCCTCATCTACCTTTCAAGAATCCATCTTGGGTGCTACACACTCTATTTCATGTCTCACTGGTTTAATTTCCACACAAGGTTCCTGTCAAATCATATTGATTCACCAGTTCTGCTTATTCCTAATCCCTTCTAACTCTTAAATCCTTCTCGTGTGAAATGAGAAAAATCTCTCTCATCTCATGGGAAATATTTCTCTAAATTAGAACCATATGCACCCTTTTCACTATAAAACTTGGTTCTACTTCATTACCTTTATGTATTTCCCTTCTTATTCTGAATATAAAGAATTTTATCGAAAAAAGGAAAATTTTATCGAGACTAATCCTGTGTTTGCAAATTTTCAAGTATTTTCATCTCTTCAGATGGGAACATTTGAAAACTCTTGAAGATTTAAAGAGATATTGGGTTAAGAGAAGACCCCAAGTATCTGGGAAAACCAATTTTCAATGCCCATTTTTATGCGATGAAGGATTTGTATCGAAGGATATTCCCAAGGAATCATATGTGTTATATGAAAAATCCTCTATTGACACCGTGCCTGTCATTTCTCACAAAGTGGAGGAGTTAGAGTGGAGGATAAGCTCTGGAGAAAAACAATAGAGATTGTGCTCTGCAACTAGGTTTAATGTCAGCATCATCTTTGGGTAAGAGAAAGGGTGAACCACATCCTCAACTTCCAATCATTATCTCGGATGGAGAAGAAGATCAATCATTATCTTCTCTCCATTCAAGAGCAACAATATCCTCTACTCGGACAATATGGGAATATTTTCAATTCATTCATCCACCTGTTTAATGCATCATGCTCCTTAGTTTGAGCATGAGTTTTGGGACCTCAACCCATTCCTTCTCCGAGAGACAATCCACCCCTCACAAGGAAGTGGGAGACTAGGTCAAGCTTGAAACCTCACAATCTACCCCATCAACAAAGTGCAGTGCTTTCCCTTCCAATCACCCTAGATGTCCCCTCTCAAACTACTCCTAGTAAGTTGACCCTTCACAAGGGGAAAGGGAAAACAACATTCTTCACAGGTGGTTTGGACCTTCTAGATTGGGTATCGTCACAATAGAAGAAAATCAGAGCTTGAACAGATCATGAGTCATCCTAGAATGACTCTGGAATCATTGATGGACATGGGAATTTCCCCAAAATTAGTGGGGTTAGTCTTATTTGTTTAGAAAGCATACGGTTCAAGAAAAATTGTCTTTGAGAAAGAATAAGATTTTGAACAAGCTTCCCCTACTAGGAGGAAATTTTGAAGCAAGACTGAAAAATGTCTGAATATTGCTTTCCTTTTATTGTCCCTACTTTTGGCATGTATATATATATATATATATATATATATATATATATATATATATATATATATATATATATATATATATATATATATATATATATTTATATCATGTAAGGGGACCCCTACAAAACCCAATTTTTTCCTTATTCAAAATTCAAGAAGCACAAAATATCAATAGTTTACATGCTTATCCAAATATATGTAAAATTTTACCTAAGTCAATATGAAACTATTGCATTCTTCCACTTTACAATTGACATAAGGAAACAATAAAGTTTAGAATAAAAATTACATCCAATGTAATAGAAATATTAGTTTAGAGAAAAAGTATGAAAATAAAAATACAACTTAAGGAACAACATGCCTAAGCTTGTTCATCATCTTTTATATCTGCATTCTTTTCTTCCTCAGCTTCCATTTTTGCATCTTGTTCCTTTGGCAACCTTTCCACGTATGCATCATACCTTTGGAACAACTCATTTATCTTGTCCTCATCTAGTCTAGTGTGATGTTGGAAGATTAGTGTTTGCCTAGCTATTACATCTATGTAATGGCTCATCTTTGTTTGTACTCTAATGGCCTAGCCTTTAATTATGCAATTTTGTTCTCAACCTTTCTCATTGTTTTAATGATTTCATAGGAGAAATCATCCTTCGAATATTATTTTCAAAAGATTTAAGAAAAAAATCAATCTTTAGATCCCCGTAACTCTTTTTGAATTTATCAGATACCATATCTTCTAACTTCACGTCAATGGCATCAAGAGTGTCATCAACCCAATTTCTTTTGACTTCAAGATTTTCCTTGATCCCATTCAAGGTTTCCACTCTAATTTTTATGGCATGTTAACTTCCTTTGAATTCCACTGGCACAATGTTTTCCTGCTCAACCAATTCATCACTGAGCTGAGTTATGCGGTCCAGTTTGGGAAAAATTCCCTCAAAGTAGAAGATCTCATTGTCACATTGTTCAATTATCTCATCGATCTCATTGAGTCTATTCTTAAGCTCTTCATACTTTGATCTAGATTTTCCCTTTTTGATTAATTTTTCAATCCATGTATCCACCGCCTAGACCTTCTTGACAGCTTTGTTAATATTTTATATTCCCTCAGGGGTATCTATAGAGGCACTTGCCTGAGTGTGACTATGTTTCCCAATCAACTATTGCAAACTAGAGCTCAAGGCTTTAACCTGTTCTTTTAACTAATTTTTGTCACCCTATCTTCATCCACCTTTTACAAAAGGTCATTCACTGCCTCAGATACTCCTTGTTTTAGTTGGTCTCTTGAGGGCTTCCCTAAAGGAATGATCTAAACATTATAATCATTAGCTGTCACATCTTCTCTAGTTTTTCCCTCAAAAGGGATTGTTATTTCCAGAGTTTTGGCTCCTAATGAATCAATGTGAGTTTTGGTGATAATCCTAGCCCTTTTGAGGCTCTTACCACCTTTGGAAAAGAAAAAGTAGTAAGGTCAATGGATTGAATAAGGAGGACCTCCTTTTCCTCATTTGAAATTAATTCACCAATCCATCCTTTTTCAAACTTGTTCCATCCTTTGCTTCTTGTGATTCTTGTTGGGGTTTCTCGGGGACAACCACCAATTGTTTGAACACCCCTTGTTCATCTTGAGCCAATGATTTTTCCTGCTCTTCCTCATTTATTTCAATAACCACTTTTCTACTCTCACCATGTGCTGACAATTATTTCAATTTTCCTTCTCCGTGGTCTAGAACCGAGATTGATCATTATTTTCTTGATTTATATCAGTAATTAAGGGATATTCCTTCCTTATTTCTCCTATTGATGCCACATTAAACTCAATTTATCCCCCAACATTTTCTTGTACCAATGATTGGCTTGCAAGCTCTTCCTTCCCCAAAATCATTGAGTTGACATCCTACTATCCTCATGTTTTGATGATACATCAGGTAATGTCATGGTGGGTTGTTCTTTTGATGTCAACTTCACATTCCCATCTAGATGTTGTATATTAGTATCAGAAATGATTTTCTCTCTAGCAGTTGAATCTTGTGCCATTTCTATTTTCTCTTCAAAGATAGACTTTTCTACTTGAAAAATCTCATCAACTTTAGTAACTTTAACAGAATGGGAAACAATATCTTCCATTGATATATTTGCATTAATGTTTCTCTCAATAAGCAACTTTGGTTTGTTTGATTTTGAAACCACTTGTTGTGTAAGATAATCTTCTTTTGTTTATATTTTCTCTTCACTGATGAGTACATGAGTAGTTCCTTCCAATTCCTTATTTGTTTGAAGGCCATCTACTGGTGTCATTATTGGTTCACTCATAGATAAATCAAGTGCATCTAACATAGAAAATTATTCACCAGTATCAACATCAATCACATCAGTTTGAGTCTTTGAAAATTTGTGCAATGTTTCAACCGAGGGCATATTTTCATCTTAGTAAGCAAGGGTCTCAGATGTTTTCATACCTGGACTTAAAAATTGGCTTCCTACTGGATTAGCTACAACATTTTCTTGGGTTACTTGATCCTGAGTGCTTCTCATTGTTATTTCCTCCAAATACAAAGGTGGGAACAAAGGCTCTGATTGTTCCACTTGTGGTAGTGATGCAACATGTTGTGCCTGAAAAACATCATTCCTTTCAAACTCAAGAGGATCAATTACCATATCTCTATGTTTGTGTTTTTTGGGTGTGTGGGCACCCACCCTCACCAAAACTAGCTCATATACCACCTTGTGTTTCTTGTGTTCTCTTTCAAACTTCTTCAAGTTAGGTGCTACCTTTCACTCTTCTTTATGTAGCTTAGACTGAGAATGACCACTTGTTATAGCTCCGCTCATTAATTTTTCAACATTGTGTGGTTTTGGAAAACACACAAGTGAACCCCATGAGATGCCAAACCTTTCCCCTTTGCTTGAATTGGCACTACAAAATTAATGGGGGCATTTTCCATGGATTTGAGGAGCATTTCCTTAGTCTTTTGCTTCAAAGTAGATATAGAGGTGTCAATCCCACTAGTAGCTGAGGTCCACTCATCTACTAGTTCAGAAGTGGGTCTCTTTGATGTGAGCTAAGGATCCTTTCCCCAAAATGGATCATTTTTTCTACACCTTCTCTCAAGGGTGGAAGATCATCAACTAAGAAACCTAAGTCTCTGAAATCATTTAGAAATCTTGTACTCTGGATTGACAGATCAATATTCTTTTGGGCTAACCAATTTATAGTCCTCATTACATCAATTATCCATATGTAAGAATCATCAGATTCTATTTCATTCCAATTCAGAGGGGCTATAGGTTTTCCTTCCACCTTTTGATCAAGGTAATATTTACTTACTTGTATGTGGATCATCCACAATTCCCTCGAGATAACTACAATTTTGAAATATATGACTTGTACAAGGGTCATTCTAGAGAAATATCTTAGTCTCGACCTCTTCTTCATCCCTAAAATTCATCCAATAATCTTCAAAATGAGGCTCATGCTCAAAATTATTTGCAATGTTAGTGAATACCCATCTAATATCATAATTGGCTCTTACCTCAAACTTTTCCATATCAAATTTCTTCATTTCATCCTCAATTAGTCTAGATTTCATGATTGAAGGGCATGAATACCTTCCAATTCTAATGGGGAACTTAATATTTGTCTTATGTCTTTCAGTAAATCAGTTTGTGAATAGGTGTTAGCTACCTTACCAATTCACATAAAGATAATTTATCATCTAAATATCTGGGCAATTTACTGTGGTTTACCTTCAAAACCACTAGCCCTTATGTATGTGAATTTCTTGTATTGAATGAAGTAACACCCATACTCAAAAATTACTTGTCTAGCCTACTTAGAAATTCTATATTGTCCCCACTCTAGTTTGAAAAGAAAAATAATTGGGGCAAAGAAAGCATCATTGACCAACCTCACATTCCCACTCTAATTGACCAGTTGTAGTTGAGGAAAAATCTTGTGCATTTGACACTACTTAAAATCAGCACGTGGTAACAAACTCAAGAAACGTCTATGCCCTACAACATTGTAAATTAGGTAGGTCATCATGTAGAATTCCAGCTCTGAAGTGTCACCCATCTCAATTTTTGTTGCTAAAGTGACCATGTGACTATGGAGTGCTTCTGCAATAAAATTAGCCCAACAGATATTCCCTTTTCTTTCCAAAATAATCCACATGTAGGTACACATCCATTCCTTGAATTCATTTGTAGTTTCCAACCCTACCATTTGACTTAATAACACAATAATATCTTCAGCCTCTTCAACAAATTGTGCCCTAACTATCCTTTTAGGAATTCTAGTTGTTTCCTTTTTCTCCGTGAGGAGCCATTTTGTATTTATGATCTTAGCATAGTATTTTTCTTCTTTTCATAATCCCGTAAAGCTAATTTGATACCAATGGTGATTGGATTTGTGATTACAAGAAATTTAAGCATTATTCTGATGGCCATGGTGTCAATGTCAACACTGCATCACCACTTCTGTCTAATACTTCCCTTTTCTCTCGGGTCATAATTCATAGCACAATGCCATACCAATTATGGGAACCGATGGCAAGATAGCACCAGCTAAGGTGATGTGGCTATCCTTAATTGCTTTCAAAGACTCACTTTGATTGGGATCATTTAATCACTGAAGAAATTCCTCTAAGTCAACATTCATCAAGTCTGTGTCTGTAATTCTGTCTAAATCACTTGTAATCCCAGACGAAACTGAGAACAAAGATGGCATGGTATTCATCCTTGAAAACCCTAACTTTACCTCAAACTTTCTTGCCAATAATATGAAAAGTACAGGATTTTTCAGTTCTTACGATTTTACATGAATCCTTGAACCATTCAACTTTAATCTAACTATCTTTTGATCTCGATTCTTAGAACAAGCTCCATGATCAAATTTCACGCTATTACACAATGAAAATATCAACAATGGCACTCAGATCTTGACAAATTTGATAATAAAGGATCGAAACACTTGAAATATTTTTTAAAAATGTCCTTGATTTGTGCAAAATGCATTAATGGTGGCATAAATAAATGTAATGCATCATGGCCATTCATTCCATTTTTTTAATTTTAAAACTGAGCCATCCACGTGGAAAATTATTTCATTAATGTGGGATCAGGGAGACTTTTTGTATTTTTCCATGCTTTAAAACTCATACACTTTTGGCCATTTGACCCACCCATCCACCTTTGACTTCAACATGGGCTTGACACATGGTCATATTTAAGTGATAGTGGAACTACGGGCCCTTTCTATAATTTTAATCCCTTTCCAATTTAAAACCAAAAGTGTCAAAGTGCTCCGATGACCCACTTCCCCGCTCCTTGCATAAAAAAGAGCCATGTGTCCTTTGGGTCTCGGGAACCTTTTTACACTTTTATACTTTTTCTCCTTAGTGCGTAAAAATACAATCATGCACCGCTTCCCTACATCCACTTAGTTTGTGACAAGTGTACACCTTTGGAGGAGAATTGAAAATTTGTTTGTGCCGCTTTATGATTGTGAATATTTGAAGAATATTCATCGGGTCATGGGACCGACTTTAAAAATTACAAATGCGGTGAAAATTTATAAGTTTTCATTTTACACCCACCATGCCTCATTCAATTGGTAACTTCCACATACCAATGAAAAAGGAAAAAAATAAAATATATACATGACCAAGGAACAATTTATATAGGTGATCCTTTAGATTTCAGCCCTAAATCATAATTGGTTTCCCACAAGAATTTTCAAAAATAGTACATATCCAAACATGATCCTTAGACAAAAAAGAGGAAAGAAAAATCCACAAACATGAGAACCAAAATATCAACTCGTACCCCATGGGGAAACAAAAATACAACAAAATTGAAGGAAAAGCTTAAAAAAATAGGGGCGAGATTAATTCAAGAACCAACATGATCAATTTCAACTTGTTCGAGAGGCTAAATGAGATCCTTAATGATCTTAGAATTCCTATGAAACCTCTTAAGATCATAATATTTTATGTGCTCTTCCCCCAAAATCTTCATCTTTTAAGATTCTTCGTATCAGTGGAACCCGTGGATTTTTTAGAAGCCCTTAGAGAGGAAGTGTGAGATACCTATCTAGATAGAGTCAGGAGACCACCACAACTTGATGAAAGTAGTTATCTTCCTTTTGAACCATTCTCTTGATATTTGGATTACTATTGTAGTCCTCTCCTTAATATCACCTAATTCTTTGGTATTCCAAAAAAATAGAGGAAGGGGTGAAGATTGTACTACTTGGTACTTCATATCAAACAAGTATGACCCATAATATTTTATCCCCTTAATGAACCAATAAAATTTGAGATCCCTCATCTGTTCTACCATCATCCACATATAACCCCTTTTCCATACCTCGAACTCATCCATGTGATTGGCCCAATAGTCTTCAATTTTGGGTGTATGGTGTAAAATTGGAAAGATGAAGGTATCTCGATTTCTCCCGATATCGAAGTCAGACTTAGATGTGTAGGATTAGAGACTAGGGGAAGAAAATAATGCTTCCATAGTCACCACATCTATGCTATTATTGCATGAATATATTCCCAAGGAGATGGGAAATGACACACCTTTTTTTTTATTCTTACACTTGACATGAACATGAGCCAATTATTTGCACAACTTGAACATTATGATTTTGTCACTAAGGTGCCCGGGTAGCATGTGAGAAGTGAGATTGTAACATGAAAATATGATGTTGGTGAAGGTAGGGAACCAAATGAAGTGGCTCTTGCACTTTTTAATAAGTGAAATTACTTGATAATATATCCTCCATTCTAGATTTATCTCAAAGATCATGATAATGAACATTGTGAATGCATCATTCACCATGGCATAGTGGGAATTACTCTCCTTATGAGTCAATTGTGCATATTTCTCATATGTAGGTGAGTTTTAAAGAACATGGGGAGATTTGGACAATCTTTGGAATGGTCTTCTGAAGGAAAGGTCATACACAAGGTAATAAGTCATGATGAAAATCTTAGTGGTAGGAAATTGCAACAACTACCGATAGATGTTGTCATTGAGTATTTTCCCCAATCAACCACCTAGTTTCCTTCAGTAGTCATGAGGATGAACTGATCCATCCAATCTTGGAAATAGTCATTGTATCTTCCCTGATCACTTTGCTAAGTATAATAATGGAATTGAAATAGGCTTCATGAAATTCATTCATTGACATGTTCTTGGGAATACGGGAAGAATTTATTCCTTATCCGAGCCACAAACCAATTTCTAGGACTTGCAGAGATATGAATCAATGTTTTCCCACTACTACACAAAAATTCCTTGGCTATAAAATCCATGTCACTACTAGTTATAATTTACATACATTAGGAAATTTCCTTGAGTTAGAAGCTGCGAGTATTGAGTTGTCATTTATTTGAACTATTCTAGAATCAACCTCATAGTTTTGTGCACATGTCATGAATAATTCAAAGTGATTTGAATAAACATTAAATTACCACCTTCTCTAAATAGTCCACTTGATAAAATATTATTCTCCACTAGTTCAAAAGGTCCTAATTCATAAGGATTTAAAGAAACACCACTTCATCATAACAACAAGAATTAGAAGGAAAATTAATCGAGAAAGGAGAGTAGACTATTAAGTTACATAACCACTTCTTTGTGTAGAATAGTTGCTACGTAACCACCTTGATAGTTTCTTAACCACCGGTCTACTTTCACCATTGGTCCTTTCACTAATAAAAATAAATAAATAAATCCACAAACGGTCATAGATTTCAAATGTTTGGGTTGTGTCTCTTCCCTGGATGACTATTCCCATTCTCTAGTTCACGAGAGAAATGAGTAGTAAGTTATTTAGAAATAAGAGTGTGTGGAATTGATCATCAAAGAGTTGATAGAGACAAGTGAGCAAGAAACCATTGATGTTGAGATTGTTTTTAGAAGCAAGGTGTGAGAACATAGAAAACAAGTAGAGAGGGTAAAAGTTACATTATGTTCCTTCCTTCAACTTATTGTAATTTGTAATTTCTTGAATTGGGCAATATAATATTGGGAAGAAAGTGTAATTTCCCTTCCTGACTAGTTTTCCCTCAAAATTGGGGGTTTTAGGATAAAATATTGTGTTGTGTGTTGAATTGTTTATTTTTCATTACTGCAAAATATTTCTAAGTTTCATATTTCATTCAATAACATGAAAAATATCATTTTCAAGTAAATTGGAATTAGGAATAGTATTCAGTGGTCTTGTAAATTTCCAAAGTAGAGGTTTATAATTCATTTTTGTATTAGAGGTTATTATATTATCCAAGCAACCATGGTATTCATTCTTGTGTGATTTGTATGATAGTGAAAAGGTCCAAAGGTGAATAAGTAATACCTTGCAATTTGGATATATCTACAAAGAAGTGGAAACAAAGGATTATAGGAAAAATGGAAGAAGATAACTTGGTCTGTAGAATTGAGATACTAGAAAACACTATGGATAGGGTGTTTCAACATGAACATGAACTCTCATATAAACAAAGGATGAAAACCTTTAAGAAAGATTCCATGGACTCAGTGGTTTGAGCTTTAACCAAGACATTTGGAATAGGAAAGAGCCATGATGAGGAAAGAGCATGACGAGGAAACTCCAGTTGGAAGAGAGAAGGTAAAATATGATCATGCTCCTTTTAAAGTTGAAACTAAAGTTGAGATTAAAATATTTGAAGGAAAAGTAGATGTAGAGTTGCTAGATAAATTTTTAAAGAAATTGGAGGTTTATTTTAGTGTACATAATGTCACTGAGGCACAAAGTATTACCTTTGAATGTCTCAAGATGGAAGGAAATGCTTAGTTTGATGGGAAACTCATCTAGCCACTTGTGAAAATAAGAAGCGTCCTATTGTAAGTACTTGGGAGGGTTTTAGAGAGTTCTAAGGGAAATTTTTAATCCTATTTTCCCTAAGACTAACCAGATGATTAAATGAAAATATTTTAGACAAATCTTTTGTACAAGTGTGTATGATTAAACTACAAAGTTTTTGAGACAACCCATGTTTCTCAATATGGACTTAGAGGATGAGGATATTATGACCAAGTATTTAGGACTTCACAATCACCTTAAAAGCAAGGTCATCTCCACAAATCCCAATGATATCAATGAATCATGTTTACAATCATATTACATAAATGATGAAAAGTGAGGAGAAGCATATCCATGAAAAAATTTATTAACAAATCAGAAAAACAAAGATCAAGGAAAAAAAGTAACAAAGGTAAATGTAAAGGTAAAAAGACCGCTACAACTTTGAATAATTGTAAAGTTCCTAAATTATTTTTGAAAGAATTGTGATATAAATGGTCATACTAACACTACATATTAGAAGTTACATCCAAATAACCAAACCAAGGACTCCAAAAATTCCATGAAAACTATAAGGATAATTGAGGAGGTAGAAATAAGGGATGATTGATATAGATGAGAGGCTAGGATGCATGACAACCGACATGGACATCTATGAAGAAGAGGTTGAGATGAGTAAGCTATTTTAGATAAAAATACAAATCAAGAGGACTAAGGTAAATGATTTGGTTGATATTGGTTCTCAATATAATGTGATTTCGATGCGATTGTAAATAATCTTGGTCTTGTAACTAATGAAAATCCGCATCCTTATCCTTTGGGATGGGTGAAGAAGGGTATAAAAATTTAGGTAATAAGAAGATATAAATTCATGTTTGTGATAAATTATATGTATATATATATATATATATATATATATATATATATGTATTAGAAGCTGATGTAATTCCACTTGATGCATTCGATGTTGTTTTTGGGAGTCCTTACTTGTATATTAGGATTCTATATTCATGATAAGGAATAACTGATAAGAATGGGTCAAAGATGGAGTTAATTACAACATCTAGGCATACTAGCATAAATTAAAAATTTCTATGGTAAGTGCTAACCAAGAAACAAACTAATTAAGGAAAATCATAACCAGATTTTACTTACTTTTATTGAAATATAAACAAGATGGAGTAGAAATTTTAAATATTTATAATAAAGGGATGTAGGATTTTGATAACAAAATTTAGGATTTTCAGGAATTATTCTAGACTCCCATCGGGTTACCACTAAAGCGAGAGGTAGAGCATGAGATTCAATTGTTTCTGAGTCCCCTCTACCAAATATCATGTTGTATATGTAATCCTTCTTAGAGATTACAAAGGTAAAAAAACTCAAGGAGCTATTAGAACAAGGGGTAATAAGTCCAAGAACCTTGTCATGTGGTTCACCTATTGTGATGGTGCCAAATAAGGATGGTCCTTAGAGGATGTGCATCAAATACCTATCTTTGAAGAAGATATCCATAAATAATAGATATCCACTCCCATGTATAGATGATATCTTCGACTAAATTCAACATGTAAAATTATTCAATAAGTTGGATCTCAATTTGGGTTTTCACCAAATCTGAATAAAGGAGGAGGATATATGGAAGGCTGCCTTCAAAACAAAATAGGGTTTGTATGATTTGTTAATACTTCCATTTGGTTTATGCAATGCACTAGCTACATTTATGAGGTTGATGAATTATGTATTATGGTAATTGAGAGATTCATGTGTCATTGTATATTTGGATGATATTATGATTTTTAGTGCCACAAGGGAGTAAAATCTAAAACATTTGTAGCATATCTTGAAAGTTCTCAAGGAGAAACAATTGTTAGGCAATATGAAGAAGTGTGAATTTTCCAAATAGTCACTTTTCTAACTTGGACATGTGGTTGGAGGAGGAGAGCTACGAGTGGATCCAAAGAATTTGGATGCCATCACCAATCGGCCAACACCAACGGGAGCAATAAATAATAGGAGTTTTGTGGGACCAATATAATACATGAGGAATTTCATTCCGTGATTTTAGGCTATTACATCACCTCCACACATAGCGGCCGCAAAGAGTAAGATTTTTAACTATGGTAAGGAACAATACAAGGATTTTGAGTTATTGAAATACAAAATTAGTATTGGTTCAAGTACTTTCTCTTTGTAATTTGCAGAAGAACCCTTTGAAGTAGAGATAGATGGTGGGGATTATGCTATGGGAGCAATGTTGCTACAGGGAGGTAAGCTAGTATGTTATCATTCTAAAACTTTTAATTCAGTAGTCAAGGGATATTTATTATATGATAAATAGATATATGCACTAATTTAGGAAATAAATAAATAGAAACATTATTTTTGGGTAAATGAATTATTGTGCACATTGACCAAAAACATCTCAATATTTGTATGCACAATATGAATTGCAGCAGGCAATGCACTACAAGTGGATGGGATTCCTTCATAATTTTAATTTAGTGATCAAGTATGAGAAAGGTAGCACCAATTTGGTGGTAGAAATGTGGTCTAGGATTCATATACATGATAATAACTCTAGTTTTTGTTATAGAGAGGCAAATTCTCAAGACAAATATTTTTGGGTGACATATCAGCAATGGCCTTCAAAGGGGGATGAAAAGACATGTATTGATTATTTTTATCTCAAATATGGGTTTCTCTACCAATGGGGTAAGATGTGTGTGCCAAAGGAAGAAAGGATTTTATTGATGAGGGAAGCACATACCTCAAAAGTAGCAAGAAATTTTGGTGTTAGCAAGACCATGACCCACTTGTAAAGGTACGTATGTTGGACAATTATGCAAGAAGAAGTATCTAAATTCATAAGAGGATGAAAACTTTGTTGTAAAAACAAGCCTAAGATTATTAAGGAAGGTTTTTATATGCCTTTATCAGTCCCTACTCAACCATTGGAGGATATATCTATAGATTTTGTAGGAGGACTACCTATGTCTAAACATTTCCATGATTATCTATATGTTGTTGTATATATATTTAGTAAAATTTGTGTTCTTGTGGAATTTAATAACTCAATAAAATCATGTGAAGCAACTGAAATTTTATTTTCTAATTTATGGGTGATTTTGGTTTTCCAAATTCTATTATGTCGACAAAGATTATAGGTTATTGGGGAAGTTTTAGACTACTTTTAAGGACAAGATGGACATTAGGTTATAGATAATAATGAACCTCCATACCTAGATAAATGGGAAAATGGAGGTGGTGAACATGGATTTGGTATATATGATTAGAAGATAAAATTGCAAATATCCACGAGACTTGGGATAAGTCCTTAGCCTATATTCAACATTAAATGCACAATATGGTGGTACACACATCCATTATGTAGTCACATTTTGAATCATGTTTGGGATATCTACCTACAAATCCAATGGACATTACAGATGGACAACAAGAAGAAGGGGAGATACATGACTTAGAATTTAAGTTCATTGATAGGATCTAAAAAATCCATCTCAAGGTGAAAGAAAAATTGGAGAAGTCTTAAGACAAGTATAAGTATAGACACAATCAACATCGTATAGAAAAATTCATGTTGGAGATAAGGTGTCACTTTGTACTTGAGTAAGGGAAAGATTATAAGGTGAAGAAAGGAAACTCAAGCCACTATGGTTTGGACCCTTCACTATACAAGAGAAGGTTGGAGAAAATGCTTTCAAACTTTACTTGCCACACTTCATGTGGATGGACTCAGTAGTGAATTGTGTGAACTTTCACCTATATAAGCCATCCATGATTGATGAAGAAGAAAAAAATAAGTTTCTAAATTCTATAGAAGATTTCATCTTGGATTCATGAGGCAAGTTGGAGGAGGATGCAATGCTGAAAATGAAGGTTAGAGAAAAAAGTATAGGTTCATAGGAATCTTGGGAGGTTGGACTCAAAGGGAAGACACCAAGAAAGGATCAGTTATACTCAAAGGAGAAAGTAAGGGAATTGTTTCCTCATCTACTCCCCCATTAATATTTTTTGGGACCAAAATCCTCTTGAGAAGGTGAGGTGTTATCCATAGGGATCTAAAGAAACACCACTTCGTCAGAACAACTAGAATCATAAGGAAAATTAATCAGAAGAGAGATAAGATTGTTGAGTTAAAAAAATTCCACCCTGTATAGAGCGGAAGTTATGTAACCGCCTCGACATTTGCATAACAACTCTTGTGCATGGAATGAAAGTTGTGTAAAAATCAGTCTACATAAACTAGCGATCCTGTCACTAATGAAAACAAAAAAATAAATCCATGAACAGTCACAATTTTCAAACATTTGGGTTGTGTCTCTTCCTTAGATGACTCTTCATATTATTTAGTGCATGGGAGGACATGGGAGCAATCTATTTAAGTAAGAAGAGCATGTGGAATTTATCATCGAAGAGTTTATGGAGAGAAGTGAGAAATAAACCATTGATGCTGGAATTCATTTGTAGAAGAAAGGTGTGAGAACAAAGAAATCAAGTAGAGAGGGGAAGTGACATTATTTTTCTTCCTTCCACTTCTTATAATATGTATTTTCTTTAATTATCCAATCTAATATTAGGAAGAAATAGAAATTTCCATTCTCAGCTAGTTTTCCCTCTAAATTTGGGGTTTCTAGGATAAAATATTGTGTTATGTGTTGAATTGTTTATATTTCATTGCTGCAAAATAGTTATAAGTTTCAAATTTCAATCACTAGCATTAAGAATTGTCATTTCAAGTAAATTAGAATTAGGAACAATTATTTTTGGTCACGTAAATTTTCAAATTAGATGTTTATAAATTACTTCCACCAAGAATTATTCTTTTAAAGTGTTCTAGGTCCATGTGGGTGACATCATTATCTCCCACACAAGGGTATTTAGTGATGAGAGAGGAGATTGGATCAAGACCTAAATACTTGAGCTTCATAATGTCAAAAAGAAGTGATATGGATGTAATATGAGTTTACACAATATATTTGAGATCAATTGCAAGGTTTTTATTCTTAACAAGTCCTATCTAGGACATCTATTTTTAGTAAGTTTTTTTACAATTTTCACCTTTGAATAGTTTTTTCTTATTTAGAGTATCACAAGTGCTAATAATTTTCTATTTTTGGAAAATTAATATATTTAGACATGTGAAGCCTTGGAAACTTTCTATTTTTGGATGGATGTCTTTTGTATGTCATATTTTAATGAAATTGGTCTCAAAATTTAAGGTTTTTCTTCAGGACTTTCTACTCCATTTTTTTAGGTTTTTAAATCTGTAGGGAATCCATAGATCTAAATAGTAAAATTATGGGCTTAAAAATTTTAGATGGATACTGTACATTATATAGATCATCAATGGAAATAATCTTATTGTCATCTTAAAGGATTTTTTTGGGAGGAGAGAATAGGTAAAGTTTGGTGAAAATGGGGTGCGGGGTTATTGAGTTATGAGCATTTTTCTATTTTGGAGCATGGTTGTCTAGTAAAATTTTAGCATCATGTTTAGTGACAATAGATGTTTGGGAAGGAAATACAATGAAAATTTGAATGGTTAATTTTTTTAAATTATTTTAGGTGAACAGGGATAGTCATTTTACTTGTAATATTTAACTCACCACTTGACTTGAAAACTAAACTATGCTTGGTGGGTGGTTGACATGTATTTGCACCAATACAAGAGGTGTAAGCAAGACACAAGTGACATAGAAGTGTAATTTTCACTAGATAGTGACAAGTGGTGACTTATAGTTCCTTGTGGATGAGATGCAGGGAGCTAAAATTGATCACCAAGAGCCTAAATTTGGTTTTTAATGTTACTAAGGATGAGATGTTGGACGGGGCGCACTTTTGTGTCCTCCTTTGTCCCCTTTTACTGGTGAAATTCAAGGGGATAAAAAGTGTGCCATGGTTCCAAGTACATGAAGGGGACAAGGAAGAGTGAAAGTTTATGAAGCCTAGATGTGAAAGTGGTGAGGGGTGAGTTACAAGAAGTTATAAATGATGGGGAGCACACATTGGGGTCAAGTTATCATTAAAAGTGGTCATAGAAACTTAAATCACTCATACACATTGTCTAACACCTCATATCAAGTTTTAAAGTGATAAAACTTAAATAATCAATGGGGAGTAAAATTTGGTGTTTGGTTTTCCCATTTTTACCTTGGGGACAATCGAAGGGGACAAATCTTGCTAAAAATACAACTCATGTTGTTTTAGGATGTTTATGTCACATGCGAGTGTAAATTAAGACATTGAGAGTTATTTTTCTTCCTAAGAAGCATGTAAGGGTGTTTTGGGGTCAAAAATTATATTATTTTGACTCCAAATTACATATTTAGATCATTATAACAATCATTAGGAGAAAATTATGCATGCAATTTATTTTTTAAGGATTGTTTCATTCTTGACTCAAAGGGGAAGCTACATTGTCCTTGAATATCACAAATATTTTCAGATATTGAAACAAAACTAATGTGTCCATCATGTAGAGGTTTGCAAGAGATTTATGTTGATAATTTTTTCCCTCACAACTCTTTCAAAAATTCCTAGAATCATCTGGAAAAGTTGGATTTTATTGTTGGATCCTTCATGCTTTGTGCCCAAAATGAGCCGATCTTGTTTTCTTTATTCCTACATCAGTTTCTTCCACCAATCTCCCTAAAATTCCTTGTATGACTTCATTTTTCTCTATATAACTCTTGGATGATTTGAATATTCCATGTATGCTTTTAAAGGGTGTTTACCAGCTACAAAATGATGAAAACGGCCTTTTCTAGGCCTTTGGGGTAGTTGTTCTTCCTTGAATCTTAGTGACTTCATAAACCACCTTGGGCATAAATCACTACACATTACAAACACTTTAAATATTTATTATTACATTCCTTTGAGCGAGAATGAGGGTGATACTGAGGACAACAATATGAAGGGTTCACAATGATCGGGAGAGGAAGGTTTCAATTGTGGGCTCAATCATCATGGCCATTTTTTCAAATTTTCATGGTAGACAAATAGTATGAAAACAAATGCTTATGATACTATCTTCCTCTTTTCAGATTTCGAGATATGTAAGATCGTAGTTAAATTATCATAAGTTTTTGGATCTCATGATTTATTTGGTATTTACTTTTGCAGACCCTTTTTGAGCTAGTGCATTTCTAATTCTTTTTAGTTTTCAATGGGAAAATGTACTCATTTCTCTTGGAGTAAAATACGTAAATTTTCCAACATATCTTTGGTCTACTTCAACTAAAATTTTACCCTTGAGAGGGCCAATACTTATGGGGTAAATTCTTCCTCATCCCTGTAGCGAGCTAGGCTCTCCTTCAAACATGGAAAATTTCCACTTATTTGATAATGAGGAATTCTCAGTAGTGGGTTGTGTTTCAACAATTTTCTCCTCAAAATCATGGTTTTGAGGGAATGGATATACTTATGGGAAAGCTTGAGGGATGGACCTCATTTCCTTGATTATTACTTCTACCTCATGCTCTTTGACTTAAGGGTTATCCTCTACTTGATCCTTGGTATTTTTACTAGAGGGATTTAGTTTCTTTTTATGTCTTGCCACTATCAAAGACCTTATTTCAAGGGTTTTGCACTTGGGTTGTACTTCATCCTTGTAAGCATATTTTCTTTATAACTTGATCCATTTCCTCATCCCATTCTATTTTTGGATAAAATTATGTTTACAACTTAAATGAATTAAACCCTAAAATTTTAAATATTTAGTTCCCCAACATAATTTATTTTTGGTAGAAGAAACATAGACATGCAATAATTTGGGAAGGTCAATTTTATTATGCTCATTATCCTCTCCATGGCACAAGTGTATAATAATTCTAAAAAAAGTCCTGAGAACAATTTCATATTAACCCTCACACGTAAAGTACTTGATTACCAACTTTGTAAAAAATCCTTGCGATTCTAGAAAACTATACCTTTTAATTCCTTTTGCTTTACCAATATTGTCAAAGATAAATTCTATTTTTTATTTCTTTCTCACATAAAATATTTTTAAAATTTCAGAATATAAATCTCTAAAATTTACCAACTAACCTTCCTTATGGATTCTTAAAATTTCACTAATAAATAAAACATTGAATATAATTTTTGTACCTTTTATTAGTGATTATTTGTCTCTAAGGTTTCGGAAAACTCCTCCATCATATCTAGATTGAATTCCTCATATTTAAACATGAAATCTAGGAACCCTAAATTTTCAAATATGGTGATGGAGTTAGTGTCCGCCAAAAATTAAATGAAGCTATTTGTCTAATGGAAAAATCTGATACCTATGATGGCATTAGAATAAAAACAAAAATGGTACAAGAATAGAATCTATAAGAACCTCAAAAAATGCAATCAATTTTTTTAACTTCCATTATTCCCATTCTATAAGTGATATGTTTATTTCAAACATAATCAAATCATACATGCATGATACAACGGTACAAATTAGATTTGATCCAAAATATGTTTCATTTATTTCCAAAGCATCAATATAACTTATAATTTTATATGAAATATAATGAGCCTCAAAGGTTTTCATAATATAATTGGTTATTCTAACAAAGTACATCAAGTACAATTTTATTCCATGAACTGAAATATAAAACAACTAAACAAGATCTAAAAATCAGCTCAAATCCCTATCAAATTCTTTCCTTTCCTTTGTCTCCAGAGTGGCCTGTATTATCCACAAAGGGTCAGTTCAAACTAAACTGGAAAGAGTTTCCATTTTCATACATGTAGTATTCAATAAATACAAACATATACACAATACATAGTCACATATTGACAAAAAAATTCATCCATTATTATAATAATGAGGTCAATAAGCATGTATACATGTATGACCTAACCAATTTTAGAATATCATTCTTGAGTGGTGCTTTCAACCATCATACATAAAATACATAAACATTACCACAAGTAAGACTGATTACGTAATGCATTTCATAATAATATTTCATGCCAAATCAAATCAGCATACCAACTGTTTGATGAAATGTAACATATGGTCTCTATAGAAAAAGGAGAAGGCATACTAACCAATTGAAAAAACGTCAACATGAACTTCATTTCACAAGCTCAAAATTAACATCATGCCAAAAAAATTTAGAAACTTAGCATATTTGTCAAAAGGCACAACATAACCTTTATACCAAAAGAATGCATGCAAACTATATAAAAAATTTCATAATATAAACTTCAAATATAATCCACAGAATACATGCCAACAGTATGCCAAAATGTCATATAATGAACTTCACATCTAGTCTAAAGAATGCATTCAAACTATATGAAAAAATTCATAATAACATATTTCATATCTATTCCCAACAAAAGGATTCACGTAAATTGTTTGAAAAATGCCACAATCCATACTCATGTATTTATACAAATGAAAAGATTGCACACCAAATATTTTTCAAAATGTCTCAACACATATTCATTTTTAATATGCCAATCACGAGACTACACACAAACTATTTGACAAAATTTTACAACCCATATTTGTAGAAACATTCCATACAAGAGATTACATGATAAATTTTTGACAAAATGTCACATTCCATATTCATATAAATATGCCAAAATTTTGCATACAAAACGTTTGACAAAATGTCACAATCCATACTAATGTATTTATACCAATTAAAATATTATACACTAACAATTTGTCAAAATGTGTCAACAAATATTCATTTTAAATATGCCAATCAAGAGATTACACACAAAATATTTAACTAAATGGATTAACATGTGATCATATTAAATTTTCCAAATAAGAGATCACACTCCAACTATTTTTCTAAATGTCACAACCCAATAGAACCATAGCCGAAACACAACAACTTTCATCCAAAATTTACAGCCCAAACTAAGCAAACTTATAGCCATGATCCAACAAAGAACCCAACTAAAATACAATGTACTTGCAATAAAAACACACCGAAATTAAAACCAATTTTGAAGAAAAGAATCTATCCAAAAACAACACCACAAACTTAAATCCAAAAAAACATCGAATAACCATCCAAAAACACAACAAAATCACAACTAAACTACAACAAATAACCCATAAAAAACATAGCAAACTCATAGATAAACTGTAGTAAAGAACCAACCAATACACAAGAAAATAAAAATTTCATATGCCATCTCCTAAATACCCAATTGAATAGAATCAATAATCCCAAGTATCCAATAAGGAAATAAAATGAAATCTCATACACCCATAATGGAAAAATTAGAAATATAAATACCCAAAATGAGAAAACTAGATTTATCAATAACCACAATGAGAAGATAAGATTTCTCAATACACAT
Source organism: Taxus wallichiana var. yunnanensis (assembly GCA_018340775.1). Lineage (NCBI taxonomy): Eukaryota > Viridiplantae > Streptophyta > Pinopsida > Cupressales > Taxaceae > Taxus > Taxus wallichiana. The sequence goes on from CM031234.1 coordinate 65,907,257, forward strand.
AAAAATATAGGAATATGCATTCATTTATAAAATATTGCATAGGATAAAAATTAGAAACCCTTTCCTAAGAGATTCGAATTGAAAGAAGACCAAATAAACTCTACACTTTTCCTCCTTCCTTCTCTACTATTTTCTCTAACTTCTTAGCTCCAAAAAATTCGAAATGAAATCCCAAAACCTTATTTATTTTCCAGAAAAATTCTCCACTAAAATGGCTGCACTAGAAAAGGTGGAATCCCATAATAGAGACCCAAAATCAGCCAATATTTCCAAAAAAACCTCCAGAAAATCCTCCCAAAATATTTACAGAGTTTTCCCTCCAATTCTTTCTCAACTTCATGCCATGCCAAATGGATAAAAGAAAAAATCTAATTCCCATTTATGCCATGGATTTCAAAATCTATTAAAATATTATTAAGACTCCAAAATTCCACCACTTAGTTTAAGTCTAAGTTTTAAATAAAACTTATATGTCACATTCCATAAAGAATTATTTTAAGACCAAAATTAATGCAAATATACTCACAAGCCTAATGCCACCAAATAAATTCCAAGTCACATTACCAAGTGAGCACCCAAGAATGTTATTACCAAGTCAACATAATTCACAAATGCTCAAATTCGAGCACATGGAGAAAATTACACCAACCACACTACAATATCACCCAAACTTCCAAAAACGCAGTTTGTCACCCAATAAAAGGGTGTGTGCTAACTTACGGAAGAGTGATAAATTGTGTGTATACGTGTATGTGTATGTGTATGTGTATAATTACGTTAGCATATATACACAAGTATATATGCTCTCATACCTATGATCATACCCATACGGGTATATTGACTAATGTCCATTCCTTCATGTATTACACTCATACCTTAATGACTCGATCGATGAAAATGCAAACTGCAACCAAGAAGAAACATCCAAAATAGATTCATTTTTAATAAAGAGACCCAAAATTGAGGATGTTACATCTTTCCCCCCTTAATAAGGGTAATGTCCGATTATCGATGCTTGAAAAGAAATGGAAAGTTCTATCTTACATACTCAAAATCTTCCCAAGTGCCACTTAGGTCACTTAGGTTGACCCATTGGACCAAAATGTTTTTGAATATCTATGTTTCATAACTTAATTCTTCGTTGTGATAATATTATCACCGTCTCAAACTGAAAAATTCAGCTTATCATTCACTTGCAAGATCTACCAAGTTAGTACATGTGAAGGATCATGCACATATTTTCTCAAAAGTGAGACATGAAATACATCACGAATCTTAGAAAGTTAAGGAGGAAATTCTAACTTGTAAGATACAACATTTATTTTCTCCAAAATTTCAAATGGAAAAACACATATATGTGCAATTTTAGATCCCTTACCAAAATTAATTGAAATTTTGTGAGGTTTGACCCTAAAAAAAATTGAGTCCTTTTCTGATTAGCATAGATCTTTTGCCTATCACTAACATCCATATGACAACAATTTTCTAGTTATATTATTTTAAAACATTGAGACCTATGGTTACCCAATTTTCAAGGCTTTCTAACCCCAAGGGTGTTCTACATTTCCTACTATATAAATCTTTAAATGAATCCATTTGAAAAATTATGATAGGTATTATTATAAGAAAATTTAACTAATTGTGGAAAATATTTCCTCTTGTTTTGCTGATCCATAACATACATTCTTAGCATGTCTTCTAATACCTGATTTACTCTTTCAATTTACCCATCCATTTCAGGATGATAAGAAGAACTAAAATGTAGATTTTTTCCAAAATTAGTTGCTTTAGAGTTTTCCAAAAGCGAGATATAAATAAAGTATCTCTGTCGGTAATAATCAGTTTAGGAACTCCATGCAATATTACTACTTCTCTCTAAAATCTATTAACAAGTAAAGGTGCATCATTAGTTAGATTACGAAGAATAAAATGAAAACACTTTGTTAGCTTGTCAACAAAAATTAAAATTATATCATGCCTCTTTTTATATTTTGGAAAAATAGAAATACAATCCATAGTTATATTTGTCGATTTGTCTTTTGAAATGTCATGTGGAAAGAACTTACCATCGAGATGGAAATGATAATCTTTCACTTTTGACATTCTAAACACTTAGAAACAAATATAGACACATCCTTTTTCACACAAAGCCAAAAATAAAATTGTTTCAACTCATGGGTCATTTTAGTGACCCCAAGATGTGCAAAATAAGGAGCTTGATGTACTTATTCCATCAAAATAGTTCTTAAATTTACTTCAAAATGTACATAAATTCTACCTTGGAACCTCAAAAGACCATTTGAGTCCAAGGAGTACCCAAAATACTTGTTATCCACCACTTTTTGCAATAAATTTTCAGTCATGTTATGACATAAACATTAGTTTTGTACTATTGTAATAACTGATCCTTCAACATAAATTTTATTCTAGAAACAACAACAAAATGAACCCTATGACTGAGTGCATCAAGTTCTCTTTAGCTTTGACATATTTTATGTCCATATCATAATCAATAATAAATTCCAACCATCTTATTTTCTGTGTGTTCAAGTTATCTTGGGTAAATAGATGCTCAAGACTTTTATGATTAGTTCTAAGTTTGAATGACTTGCCTAACAATAAATGTCTTTATTTATTAAGAGAATGCAATTATACAACTAACTCTAAGTCATGTGGGGGATAGTTCAACTCATTAGGATGTATGTTTCATGACTCATTAGCTGCCACCTTTTATTCTTTAGTTAGTACACCCCTAAAATTTCAGGATGCATCATTCCATACCTCAAAATGGACATTTGGATATGGAACCAACAAGAAAAATGTTGGAGTGAGAGCATGTTTCAACTTTAAAAAGGATTCCTCACACCTAATAGTCAATTAAAAATGTTTAAATTTTCATTGCGGTGATGTGATAGAATGGGATATTTGTGAAAATGCACTAACAAACCTTTTATAGTACACATAGAATCCCATAAAACATCAAACTTATGTCTAATTTTTAGTAGCTTCTCATTCTTCCATAGCTCTAATCTTGGATGGATCCATATAAATCACATCCTTATAAATAATATGTCCTAATTAGTGTACTTTATATTTATAGAACTAACACTTAGTTTTACATATAATTTTTGCCCTTAAGCCTTTACAAAACCATTCTTAAATGTTGTTTATGTTCTTGTTCATTTTATAATCGATTAAAATTTCATCCATGAATACTAATACAAACTTATCAAAAATATCTAAAAAACTATTCATCAAGTTCATAAATGACGTGGTGCATTGGTCAAACCAAAAGCCATAAGCTGTGAATTCATAGTGTCCATACCTTATACATAAGGTTATTTTATGCACATCTTCCTCTTTAATTCTAAGTTAATGGTAACTAGACCTTAAGTCAATCCTATAAAATACAACTACCTCTTTCATTTGATCAAATAAATCATCTATCCTAGGTAGCAGATATTTATTCTTAATGGTAACCTTGTTGAGCATGCGGCCATTAATGCAAAACCTTAATGTATCATCTTTATTTTTAATAAAGACCACTGGTTCTCCCTAAGGGGACACACTTGGCCTAATCATTCCTTATTCAATAAGTTCTTGTAGTTGAAATTTTATCTCTTGCAATCCCATGATATTCATTATGTAAGGTTCCTTAGAGGTAGGGGATGAACCTGACATGATATCTATTAAAAAATCAAGCTCTGTTTAGGTGAAGACCTAGAAATTCTTTAGGAAAACATCCCCAAATACAAGTAATACTAGATAATCATGCAAACAAGATTCCTTCATCTTATAAAAATATATCACGTGTAAGGAAAATAAGAGATAGCCCTTATGGATTGCTCTTTTCAACTGTAAGGAAGAAAGAATGGGTAAAAAATATTGTGTTTAATACCAAACAAAAAACTGTTCAAATCCAAAATCATCAAAATAGTGTATTCTTTTATCAAAAAAATCAATCTAAGCTTTATGGTCTTGCATCCAATCCATGTCAATAATTAGATCGTAAGATCCCAAAGGCACAACATGTAGATTTAATCTAGTTTTAAACATTCCTAGATCAAGTTCTACTTGATCTAAATATTCATAAATATGTACTTTCTTACTAGTTCCAAATTCTACTTGCCATTTTTCTTTCATAGGAATTTTTTTCAGTTTTATCTTTTGAACTATTCTTTCTATGAGACACAAAACAATCAGATGCTCTAAAATAAAATAGTACAAAAATTTCAGCACCAAAAATTTTACCTTTAGCCTCTATAGGAGTTGTTCGATGCTTATCCTTGTGGTTATCTACCATAACATAGACTTGGTGGCTTGTTTCCTTACTTGCAAGGAATTTTGGGTAGTATATTTGATAGTGGTTCTTACCACATGTCCAATAACCTTGTTGAGGTTATTTGTTTACCGCCAAAACCTTGTTGGCTCTATAGTGATTTTGTATCTATTACCACCAACTTTGTTGATTATATTTTTTGTTGTTTATTAGGATGCCTTGTCCCTCTCCAGTTATTGTTCTCTTAAAAATTTCCAATATCCTACTTACCATTAAAATTAATCCTTTCAAACTCATGTTTCTGATAATTTTTGGAAGATGGAACAAAAATATTCTTATTATTTATTGAATTCTCTTTCATTTCTGAAGGTATCTTAACCAAGAATATTATTTTTCCTCAACACCGTAGGCTGCACTAACTACTTGTGTAAGACTCTTAGGGTTGAACATGTTTATGTATTTCTGATAACCTCCCTCAAACCTAGTTTGAGCTTGGTTACCTTGGAATATTTTTCCTTCATATTATCCACATGTCAGATAAGATATAAAAAATTGAGCTTCATACTTAGCTACAATCATGTTTTTTTATTTCAAACTCTGAAACTCATTTTTCTACCTTTCTCGGTGATTAGCCAAGACATAGCTAGTTTTGAATTTATTCTCAAACTTTTCCAAAGGGTGGATTCCACATAACCCTTAACTTACTTCAAATGATCCCACCATCTAACAATATATTCTTAAAGGTGATACACTTAAATATGGGCCTTGGTGTTGGATTTACAATCATGTAACCACAAGTATTGTTTTAAGGTAAAAAACAAGCCTCGACTCTATCACCTGATTCCATGGATAACCATTTGATTCTAGGAATAGGAAATTTTTAAATTCCTTGAGGAAGGGGTCTATTACTCTATTCCCTAGGGGTACCTCTTCATGAGCATGTAGCTGATTGTTTAGGTCTTCTAGGGTTACCTCATGTTGGTCATGTCTTACTTGATTACCTCCTAGGCCACTATGTTCTCTATGTTCCTCTCATGAGATGTCAATTTATCTTGTAAAGTGTTGATAGTCCTAAGAAGTTAATTTAGGAATTATTTAGTGGGGTTAAGGAAAGGGTTGTTGTTTCCACAAAGTGATATACTGTACCTCTTCAGATCCTCCCCTTCCACCATCATAGCCTTGGTTTCGATTGTTCACATGACTACTACTCCAATTTCTTACCATTGTTCTTGGTAAGTACAAATAGAAGTGTTATATAATGTTCCCAGAGGCCTAATTTTTAATATAACCTTGGATCGATACCAAGTGTAAGGATCTCATAAACAGAGATTAAATTTTATTTAACTCCCATTATTCCCATTGTTTAAGTGATATGTTGATTTCAAACATAATCAAATCATACAACTAAAAATTCAAATCATACATGCATGATACAGTGGTACAAATCAGATTTGATCCAAAATATGTTTCATTTATTTCCAAATCCTCAACAAAAATTATAAGTTTACATACAATAAAATGAACCTGAATATGATTTCACAATATAACTGGTTATTCTGTAGTACATCAAGTACAATATTATTCCATGAAATGAAATATAAAACAACTAAACAAGATATGAAAATCAGCTCAAATCCATATCAGATTATTTCTTTTCCTTTTTATTTAGAGTAGCCTATATTACCCACAAAGGGTTAGTTCAAACTAAACTGGAAAGATTTTTCATTTTCATACATGTAGTATTCTACAAATGAAAACATATCCACAATAAACAGTCATGCATCAACATACAAATCCATCAATTATTACAATAATGATGTAAATAAGCATGTATACATGCATGAACTAACCAAATTCATAATATCATTCTTAAGTAGTGCCTTTAACAATCATACATAAAATTCATAAACCTTATCGCACGTAAAACTGATTACATAATAATATTTCATGCCAAATAAAATCAGCATGCCAACTATTTGATGAAATGTCACATATAGTCTTCATGTAAAAAGAGAAGGCATACTAACCAATTGACAAAATGTCAACATGAACTTAACTTCACAAGCTCAAAATGAACAACATGCCAAAACAAATCAGCAACTTAACATATTTTTCAAAAGGCCCAACATAACCTTTATACCAAAAGAATGCATGCCAATCATATGAAAAAATGTCATAATATGAACTTCAAATATAATACAAATAATGCATGCCAATAGTATGAAAAAATGTCATATAATGAACTTCACATATATTCCAAAGAATGCATGCAAACTATATGAAAAAATGTCATAATAACATATTTAATATCTATAACCAACCAAATGATTCATGTAAACTATTTCATAAAATGCCACAATCCATACTCATATATTTATAAAAAATAAAAATTGCATGCCAACTATTTTTCAAAATGTCTCAACACATATTCATTTTAAATATGACAATAACAAGATTACACACAAATGGTTTGATGAAATGTCATAACCCATCTTCATAGAAACATTCCATAGAAGATATTACATGCAGAGTTTTTGACAAAATGTTGTATTCCATATTCATATAAATATGTCAAAAGGTTGCATACTAAATGTTTAACAAAATGCCATAATCCATACTCATTTATTTATACAAATTAAAAGATTGCAATCTAATTTTTTTTGAAAATGTCTCAACATATATTCATTTTAAATATGTTAATCAAGAGATTGCACACAAACTATTTCACTAAATGGCTTAACGTGTGCTCATATTATATTTTTCAAATAAGAGTACACACTCCAATGGTTTTTCTAAATGTCACAAACTAGTAGAACCATAGTCTAAACACAACAACTATCATCCAAAAATTTCAGCCCAAACAAAGAAAACTTACATCCAAAATACAACAAAGAACCCAACCAAAATACAACATACTTGCAGCCAAAATTTCAGCAAAGAACCAACTAAAACATAGTGAACTTACAACCAATACTACAACAAAGAATCCAGCCAAAAACACAATAAAATTACAGCTAAAAACACACCAAAAACCCAACCAATAATGCAATGAACTTACAACTAAACTGAAGTAAAGAACTAGTCAAAAACACAATGAACTCACAACTAAACTGCAGAAAAGAATGCAAAAAAACACAACAAACTCATAGCTAAGTTGTAGTAGAGAACCAACCAATACACAACAAACCAAAAATGTCACATCTCATCTCCTAAATGCCCAAGTGAATAAAATCAATAATTCTAGGTATCCAATAAGGAAATAAAAATGAAATCTCATGCACCCATAATGGAAAAATTAGAAATTTTAAAATCCAAAATGATAAAACTAGATTTCTCAATACCCATAAAGGAAAAATAAAAAATCTTAGTACCAGAATAAGAAAACAAGATTTCTTAGTACCCATAAAGGAAAAAAAAATTAGAATATGCATTCATTAGTAAAATACTACAGAGGATAAATATTAGAAACCCTTTCTTGAGAGATTCGAATTGAAAGAAGACCAAAAAAACTTTGCACTTTTCCTCCTTCCTTCTCTACTATTTTCTCCAACTTCCTAGCTCCACACAGCTTGAAATGAAACCCCAAAACCTTCTTTATTTTCTAAAAAAATCTCCACTAAAAAGGTGGAATCCCATAATAGAGGCCCAAAATCAGCCAAGATTGCCATAAAAACCTCTAGAAAATCCTCCTAGAATTTTGAGAGTTTCCCCTCCAATTCCTCCTCTCCTTCATGCCATGCCAAATGGATAAAATAAAAACATGATTCCCATTTTTTCCATGGGTATCAAAATCCATTAAAATATCATTAAGACTTCAAAATATGACCACTTAGCTTAATTATAAGTTTTATAGAAAACTTATATGTCACATTCCATAAGGAATGATTTTAAGACCAAAATTAATGCCAAGATACTCAAAAGCCTAATGCCACCAAATAAATTCCAAGTCACATTACCAAGTGATCAGCCAAGAACATTATTTCCAAGTCAACATAATTCATAAAAGCTCAAATTTGATCACATGGAGAAAATTACACCGGTTGCACTACAATATCACCCAAACTTCTAAAAACATTTTCACCCAATCAAATGGTGAGTGCTAACTCACAAAAGAGTAGGCACTTATGCGTATATGGACATGTGTATGTGCATAGGTATGTTAGCGTATATACAAAATTATATATACTCACATACCTAGGATCATACCCATACATGTATATGGACTAATGTGCATTCCTTTGTGCATTAAACTCATACCTTAATGAGTGACTGACGAAAACAAAAAAATGCAACCAAGAAGAAACAACCAAAAAGATTTCATTATTAATATCGAGTCCCAAAATTCAGATGTTAATAAAAATTTAATGGCGTAGGAATATTTTTGTTGGTTAACATTGCACTAGGTTATAATTATAGGGAAATAACTTAGCTAATTGAAATGAAGGTGGTTAGATTTAAAAAATTAATGAAAACCCACTATGATTTATGGAAAGCATGTGAGAATTATGGGAACCATGTGATAGATCATGGGAAGCATATAAGAGATCATGGGAAAAGAAGGATTATACCTTAAACGTACTAATAATTGATGATATCATAAATAAACTTTTCTCTAACTTAAAAATTCTTTAACACATACCTTGTGATTTTCCATGTTGTCACATGCTAACTCAATGTTGGATAATTTTTTTACAATTCTACATAGAATGCTTACAGAATGTGGTGACTACCATAAATGGTTTTCAATCACATTTATTATTTTAATTAATTTATTTTTATTTTGAAGGAATTGTCGCCATCTTTGGTTTTTAACCATTCCTTCATAGGAATATGGTTTAAATATTTAGTTTTTAGCCATCAATTTATAGGAAGATGACCTCCATATATAGTTTTTAACCATCTTCCTCTTATTATTATTTCTAGAAAACCATTTATCTTAGAAATAGCTTGGATGAGGTGACCTCCTCCAAGCAATTTAGAGTTGAATTAGCTTGTAACAACATTTTGAATTCTTCTTGGAATATTCATTTCTTGTATAGACGTAGTTTATGACCATCAACCAATATTACCCTTTATTCACCATCAATAGGAAAAAGCTAAACAATACTATTCTTGTAGACTTCTTCTATTTGGAATGAACCCATCTATCTAGTTTGTAACTTCCCTTTAAAATTTTTATACTTTGAATTAAATATAAGAGCATACTCTCCTTTTTGAAATTTCCTCTATTTGATGTGGAATTCATTCCAAAAATGTCTCTAACATTATACTATCTTATTTTTATGTAATACTTCTAGTATATTTTCATCTAACTCATTTAATTAGAAAATTCTTGAATTATGTGCCTCGACAATTCAATTCCAATTTCTACAATTGTCTTCATTATTTGTATCTCAAATTCTATAAGAAAGATAGGTTTCTTCCCATAGATTGAGTCATATGGATTAAATAATGTAGTTTCTTTCTAGGTTGTGTTATATGCCCATACCTCCTAGGTTGTATCTCAAATTCTAATTACCTATTGGTCACCTCAACTTTACCGTTAGAATGAGGGTGGTAAGGAAATTAATTTTTGTGCCTTATTTGATAGGTTTCAAAAATAGATAATCTCATTTCACACAAATTGGTGCATTTGATATGAAACAAATGACCTTGGGGCTTCAAATCTTTGGAAAATATGGCCGTACAAGAAATCTTCCACCTTCTCATCCCTAACATACTAAAGATCCTTTACTTTTTCCTAATTTTTCACATAGTATGTGTACACAAGGATGTATTATTTTCCTTGAGAATGTGGCTTGATCAGTATAATTAAAGCCAATCCCCACTTCTCAAATGGTTCCATAACTATATGAGATTGAAGAGTGTTAGGTTGAGAAAATAGCTCCCGAGTATCAAAGGCACATGCAAGATTTGTACGATGGAAGAGGGAACATGGATAGGATTGAAAGGTTGACATATTTGTGCCCTGAAGATTCACACCTAGGAAGACATAGTTTTGAATTATCTGTTTTGATATACATGGGATAAAAATAGGATGGAGTGCATAAAATGCATTGGATAAAATCATGGGAGAATTCATGGCCAAGGAAAATAGAATTTTGGAACGTATGGAAGATCAAGAGTCATGATAAGTCTGAGCTAATAATAGGATTAGATATGGAGTTAATTATAGATAATCTATTATCAAGTGAAGCTTGCATGCTTCTTTTGTTATCTTTTTAAATGGCACATGGCTATTTTGAGATTGCATGCGTGGTGAAGGGAAATTCCCCTCCACTATATATATGTATTGATTTGCAAGGATTAGAGATAATCATGGTATGACTGTATGTAACAAAGTTATGCTATTGGTTTATGAGTGTGCATGACTTATGATTGTATTATGTATGCATTCAGCTCTTTGGTTTGTGATGATTGAATATAATGGATAATTATGGATGGATACTGATTTTTTATGTCTCTTCTCATGGTTATTATATGGTGAATCTTGTATTAATCTTTATGTGATCTGTATTTTATTGATTATGTGTGTTTCCAAATTGAGATTGTGGATCTAATTGTTAGAATGAGATAGGAAATTGGAGCATGTTTATTATGAATATGCATGCTAGCACCCTATTAAGATAGTAACAAAGAGTACAGTACCTTTGCATGCTTCAGGTGAGCGTTCAGATCTGTCTAAGTGATGTGACAACATGTCTAGGATTTTGAGTCAAAAATAAGACTACATTTTGGTTTTATTGTCGGGACCTCTTTTCAAAATTCTTACTACAATGTTGTGAGATGATAGCGATTAGTTGACCCTTGTAACTATTTAAGATTAGGTGATTAAACACAAGATCAATTTACACAAAGATATGGTTCTTGAACTAATTTCAATGCAATATGCCTACACGTGGGTTGAAAAACATATTTATCATGAGCTTTATGAGACGTTATTTTTCTACTTTATAATAGAGTTTTATGAGTACTTGTTAGCATATACATCAAAGAAAATATAAATTTATAGACTAAGGATTTGGACACAAGAAGAGTATCTACATTTTTTTGATGTAGATGAACCTTGGATGCATGTTGTAGATCATTGGTGGGCTGGTGTTGTGCACAATTATACTTTGGAGTATGTTGTGTCTACATATTCTTGTCCAGAAGTTTCTAAGTTTGAATTCTTGTGTGAGCCTAAAGGATCTTACATCTGTGTTATTCCTTTGTCCATTAAGATCTTGATGGTGGTGTTGAGTTTAGAGCACCTACATATGGCTAGCTAAACATACCACCATGCGCAGGGAATGAGCAAGTGTGGTGATAGATGGTGGACACTGGTAGCAAAAATAGAAAGATAAGAAAGGTGGATTAAGTATAATGAAGTGCAAGAGAGGGAATTGGAGAATAAGTGTGATATTAAAGAGTCTTTGAAGTTAAGAAGGATGATGTCTCGAGAAGGATTTGAGGCTCACGTGGACGACTTTGAGCAGTATCAGGATCTTCCCCAACTCGGGAAAGTGTAGTAAAGAGACCCATCCACCTTCTACCGAGATCATGTCGATGAGGAAATATTAAGGACCGTAGGCATACATCTAATCCCACCTAATGACATATCCCTTGGTGTTTGAGTTCCATAAGTAATTATTGATAAACAAGTGAGTCTAGGTAATCTAATAGCTTCAAGTAGATATCATTTTCCTTTGAATACAAAAGTTATCGAGATAACGCATTCATCTATGGCATCACAGGAGACAAAATATTTGTTATTTGAGGGCTCGATTGGAGGAATATTTTCTTGCACATCATCAGGACAGAGTGTGGGTGCACAAAATATTGGGAACATGTCTGGAAGTACTATAACTTTGAAAATTATGAGAGTTCAGTTTATTACTACAATTGAGACATAAATTTAAGTATATCCACTAGTATGATTCCCACTTCTTTGTAGGATCAAGAGGAGAAATAGGCTCGAGATCAAGTGGATCAGGTAGTTCTAGTGGTGGAGGAAATACTAGTGGGGGTTCTGGTTTTAGATCTAGTGGAAAAGGTCCACACCCTCATCAACCACAATAGGTGTTTTATGAAATGTATCTTCACTTTCTATAATATAGGGGTATTGAAGATGTTGTAGAGAATGTGCACAAGTGCTATCTTCTATGGTGTGCTAAGGGAATCACTACTCTAGATAGAAAGGCAAGTCAATTTTCTACTACTCTTTAAGGGCGTGCGCATAGCTGGTATAGAAAGTATGACCCACATCATACTATGGTGGATTATGATGCTTTGTGCTCTACATTTTTAGCTAAGTTCTATATTCTTGAGTTTGAACAGAATATTATCAGTGCACTTAAGGATACTAAGCATGGCTTATCTGAGAGTGTTAAGGAGTATGACATGTGGTTTATAACTTTTCTCACAAAGTTTTCTAATGGCATACATCCTAGTCAAAATGTATGAAGGTTTGTTTTGGGTTGTTGACTTTATTCAAAAGGGCACTATCTCTTAAGGATTTTTTCAATCTGCACAAATCTTTGGAGGTAGCTTTGCGCACTAAGGTAGTTAGGAGTGTAGACACTGGAGTAATCCTATTTCTTGAAGTGTAATTTGTAGCTATGGTGAAAGAGTTGGAAAATATCTCTACTAATTTAGCTCATGAGATGCGCAATGGGATATGGTGTACAAATTGCGAGGTTGAAGGACATACCAAGGATATTTTTCCTCACAATTTAGTACATGCCATGACGTTAGATTTTGAGATGTGTCATTTGGATAATGATGCAAGTAGATGTCCTCTTTTGTAGCATGTGATCTAGAAGAATGTGTCTCTGTATTTTTTATTATTTTCAATACTCATACTAATGACACAGATTAACTACAGAGTGATTGATCATATCAATGAAACCATTGAAGCTTGATTGTGCACCGGACTAGTGTTGCACAGTTGGTCTAAAGAAAAAGGAGAACAACATAATGAAGGGTGCAGTAATGGTGATAATAGAAGTAGAGGATTCAGAAGGGGATATAGAGGTCGAGGTCACCGCGGTGGAAGAGGAGGATTTCCTAGAGGAACTTGTTTTAATTGTGGTTCTCTGATAATTATCAGTGTGAATGCCCTTAGAATTTGGTTTTCTCATGGTGTGGAAAACAACATAAATTTGAAGAATGTCCAGACTTATATGAGCATATGAGAAAACAACACAAGCAAGACAAGGGAGTAGCTATGATTAAGATACAACGCACTGAGATGGAGATCAATGCATGCCGAATGTATGACTGAATTCTAAATTACATCCAATGTTATTTACCACACACAATGAGGCCGCATGCACTCGTGAACCTTAAAGCATAAGATTACTATAAAAAGAAAGAAGTGATTAATGCCAAGTACCCTGATGTTGAACATCAAAAAGAAGTTTACTTAGAGACTATGGACATTATCAAGAATCTACAAGGAGATATTTAGAGCTTAAAGGAGTAGGCATACATATTGGAACATGCTAATAAGTTTGAACTCCCATAAAAAGATGCATATGATTTAAAGGAGGTATGTCGAATGTTGCTCCAGGAAAGCATAATCCCTCTGTTAAGAGAGTGGTTGAGAGAAAAAGTATTGTGTACATGTAATGAGCATGAGAAAAAAATACGTCATTCAAATATGCCTCCCCATAATCATGAGTATGATAAGGATATTACATTGAATGTGGTCATAGATGGATGGCTTCTGAGCAATATTATGATAGATACATGTGTAAAAGTTAATGTACTCACGTTGGATGCTTGGAATCAAATGGGTAGACCACCATTGCATCCTTCTTTGAATGTGTTATATATGGAAAATAGAACTAGGGATAATCCTATTGGGGTATTAAATTATGTGATTGTTATGATTCAGAGAGCCAATTTTACCGAGGAATTTGAAGTAGATAGTTTCCAAACGTTACTTGGGTGCTCCTGGTGTTATGCAGATAATGTAGATTTGCACTTCAAAAAGGGGTGCATTATCTTTTAGAATAAATAAGAGTGTGTTATTATACCATTAATAAATGCAAAGGATACCCCATATGTTGATTATTTGAGTAAAGAAGATTTGACTAGAATATATGTGCGTATAATCGAGACCCCGAGGTAATTGAGCCATCTAAGGAAGGAATAATATAATGGGATGATACGCATAAGTGAATGATACTATAAGTATTTATTGTGATAATCTGGTTACATGGAACATATGAAGTGGTTGGTTGAGAGGTTAAAAACACAGTTACTTGCATGATTAGGCCGTGCATGGTTAGGCACTTGAGTCATAACCATGTACCTTGGTAAAATGGTAAAAGGGAACCTTGATGTATTTTTAGGCACCATGGAAGCACAATGGAAGGATGTTAGTGATAGAATAAATGTGTTGGTTTATGTACTGCGTAGGACAACAACATGTTGGTGGGATACACAAAAAGACAACCTATTAGAATGACACCCAGTGAGAATCACTTTTTCTACTCAATTTCTAAGGAGAAATATACCTTCACAGTTATGAAAATTCCATGAGAAGTCCCCTGCTTTGCACCATGTCCAAGAATGTGAGAGAATTTGGATGGAGGGGAAGGAGGCCTTACCACCATCACTCTGGGTATATAAGTTCTATGGAATGCTCGATGGTCACACGTGTGCATGACATGTCCATGGAGAATTGACACGGAGAGACCGTTAATTAGAAAGAGATGATCTCAGGTATGATCCATACTTTTGATTATTTTTCTACTAAACCTCTAGTCAATGAAGCACTGCAAATTATGAAGTGCCTTACTTTAGGACATAACGTGAAAGATGAGGAACTTTTGTTAGACATTTTGAGAGATATATTTAGAGACGTGCCTTGACCTTGAAGAGACTAAAGAATAATAAATGGTCCATGCCTAGGAAGAAAAGAAAAAGGGTAAATTGGTATGCACAATAGATGATGATGATGAGGATAACAACCTGGATGTTAACCACAATGAAGGTATGTGCGAGGTGATGAAAATAGTATATGAAAAGGTGTGTGCGTATCATGAGCCTATGAAAAAAAGATTAATATTGGAATGGATGCAGAGCCTAAAGAGGCCATTATTGGTGATTATTGGTCTGACTAGGAAGTGACAAAGATTATTAAGTTACTACGTGACTTCCAGGACTTATTTCGTGTGGCTATCATGAGTTAAAAGGAGTACACCCTTCTTTAGGTGAGATGAGAATCAAACTTAAAGAAGGTGCATGCCCAATTAGGAAGAGGCCATATAAGATGAATTATAATGTGTGTTAAGGTAAAGGAATAAATTGATAAAATTCTCAAGTTTGGTATAATTGAGCCCATTGAGGATTCATAGTGGGTTAGCCCAATGGTAATAAGCATAAAGAAAGATGATAGGATAAGGATTTGTGTGGATTAAAGGGAGTTTAATGTTTCATGTGTTATTGATCATTTTCCTACCCCATTCGAGAGGAGATACTATAAGGAGTTCTTGGGTATGAGATCTATTCTATTACGGATGTGTTTCTAAGATATCAACAAGTGAATATCTCTAAAGAAGATCAGGAAAAGACAACCTTCACCACTAAATGGGGAATTTTTTCATACAAATTTATTCCATTTGTATTGAAGAATGTTCCCACAATCTTTTCATGCACTTTTGTGCCAACATTTTAGGATTTCATTCATTTTTTTTACACGTGTATCTCAATGATTGGATAGTTTATGGTTTGGTTAAGCATGATTGTGCAAATTTGAGGCTTATGTTTAAAAGGTGTAGGAAGATGAACATCTCTCTTAATATTAAGAAATGTATCTTTGTAACACTTTTTGGCACTTTTTCTTAGACATATTATTTATACGGAAGGCTTGTTGGTAGATCCAACTAAGGTTGTTTTGATCTTGGGATTGGAAGAACCTAACAATCAAAGTGAAGTACATGGATTTATTGGTCGTGCAAGGTCTTATAGGAAATTCATTGAGGGATATACAAATATTTTCACACCTGGATGAAATTTTTAAGGTTAAAGGAAAATTTTATTGGGGAGAGGTGTAACAACATGAGTTTGAAACACTGAAGGAAATATTGACCATTACACCTATTTTGTGATTTCCTTCTTAGGATAAATGGTTTCATGTTCATGTCAATGCTTCTCATATGGAAATTGCTTCCATGCTAGCATAACCGGAGAAAGAATTGTATACCACCCTATTTTTTTGTAAGTAGAAAGTTGACACCAACATAACATAACTATACATCTATTGAGCATAAAGCTTTGTCCATGATTTATGTGCTACACACGTTCGAGTAAAATACTTATTGACAACACAATTTAATTTCTTCACAGATCATATGACACTTACGTATTTGGTAAACAAGCCCATTTTATAAGGGCACATTTGTAGTTGAATACTAACATTTCAAAAGTTTCAGTTTATATTGATTGTGAAACTAGGAAAAAACAACTCAGGGCCTGAAAATTTATCAAGAATCAATTCTAGTGAGGATGCACATAGCAATGAGGACAAAATTTCAAATGCACAACTCTTTGGATTGAATCACGCACCCATCGAGTTGGAAGATAGTGCCATATTTTTGCACACTAGATAGGCACCTCAGGGAATGAAGACCTTAGAGAAGAAACATCATAATCAATAAGATGAAAGTAATTCACCATAATAACTTTACATAAAACTTTGCAAACAAATGAGTAGTAATATCATATATTATCATGGAACTCAATTAAATACAATGAGAATGGGCCTTGCTTATATAGGAAAGGATTAACAATCTAAGAACTAGTCAAGGTCATAGATCAAGCCATAAATCATGGAAAGAACTAGTCAAGTCCATAGATTTATAAGAGAACTAGACATCAAGGATCTAGTCAATACCATAGATCAAGGAAAAAAAAATACCTAACAACTAGATAATATCTCCTAATATATAAATAAATAAAAGAAATATCCACACACATAAGTGGGTGAGGATAAATACAATAATGTACCTAGGTGAACATGAGATAAGGTAAATACCTACTCTAACACCCCCCCTCAAGTGAAGCTAGGGGCCAAAATAGAAGTGGCATGTCCATAGTATGAGTCCTAGCAACTAGGCCTGATGAGGTAATCATGTACAATATATCCATGAAGAAATATTGAACCAAAATAAGGAAAGAATCCTGTTATAAGGAAAGAGAAAGAAGAAGAAGAAGGAAGATGTTCTCATGAACACCCCCTAAGAACAACTTCCGAAACCCTAAGCATTCCATGCAACTCAAGGTAGCAAGGTGATGCAAAAGGCTTTGTAAAGATGTCTGCAACCTGCTATTGAGTCGGAAGGTACTCCAAGAAAAGAACTCCATCTTGAATGTGTTTCGAATGAAGTGGATGTGTATCTCAATATGCTTGGTCTGCTAGTGCTCAACTGGGTTGCGAGAAATGTGAATTGCACTTTGGTTGTCACACTAAAATATAGTCGGTGAATCCTGTGGGAATTCGAACTCTGTCAATAACTAGCAAAGCCAAAGAATTTGTTGACTCGTTATGAATCTTCCCTGTACTGCCTTTGAAGATGAAAGTGCAATAGCCTGTTGATTTTTTCACACCCAAGCAACTGGAGAAGAACCAAGACAGTAAAAGATAGCGAAGTAGAATGTCCGTCATCAATAGAGAACTCGCCCAATCTAAATCAGATACCCAACCAACCGAGTAGAACCCCTAGTGTAGTGTAGGCCAAAGTGGGAAGTGCCTCGTAAATAGTGAAAAATCCTTTTAGCAGCTTGTCAGTGACTACTATGAGGAGAATTTGCAAACCAAGATACAAGCCCTACCGTAAATGAAAAATTAGGGCGAGTATGAGTCAAGTACATGAGAATCCCAACCAATTGCCTATAAAATGTAGGATCACAAAGTGGTGTGGTACATGTGGAAGTAAGAGTAACCCCAGACTGAAAAGGAGATGGATTTGGCTTGTAATCAACCATATCAAAGTGCTTAAGAAGATCATGGGTGTAATTTTGCTGACTCAAATAAATCCCTCGAACATGCTCGAGAAATTTGCAAACCAAGGAAATAATGCAATAGCCCAAGATTTGTAATATCAAACTGTGTAGAAAGAGCCCTCTAAATAATCTGAATGTGGGAAGAAGAGCTACCAGTAAGTACCAAATCATCAACATATAAGAAAAGTATCACAATATCCTCACCGACATTTGGAGATAAAGCTGTATGATCGAGTGGCAACAAAAAAACTAGTAGATAGAAGAAAAGAATCCATCTTCTCATACCAAGCCCGAGGGGCTTGTTTGAGACCGTAGAGAAACCTTTAAAGCCAAAAAACAAGAGAAGAATCCTGAACAAATCTAGTGGCTGCTCTATATATATTTCCTCGTGTAGATCTCCATGTAAGAAGGCACTCTTCACGTCCATTTGGTATATGGGCCACCCTTGTGATGTAGAAATAGCAAGTACAAATCATACATAATCTATCTTGGCAACAGGTGCAAAAGTCTTAGAGTAATCAATACCTTCGACTTGTGAAAAACCCTTTGCAACAAGACGAGCCTTATACTTGTCAATGGACTTATCAGCTGTGTATTTGGATCGGTATACCCACTTACACCTAACCATATTTCTTCTTTTAGGAAGAGATACCAAATCCCAATTATGATTCTTCATCAAAGAAGAATACTCAACTACCATCACATCATCCCACTCCGGTATCCCATGAGCCTTTGAAAAAGACTGTGGATCCTCAGAAACTACCTGACACAAAATTCCAAAACCTGTAGAATGTGTGTGATGATGCCTAGTGGGTGGAAGATCCTCTATGAAAGGTGTTGCCTTAGAAACTATAGTACGAGCCCACTTAGGCATAGTGACAACATCAGTGGGAATAAGATCCTCAATGGCATCTATAACCTCCTCATCAATCTCCTCAAAGAAAGGATCCTCAAGATGAGATGAAGAAGAAGAAGGAATGGAAGAAGATGAAGAATCATGAGGAGTGAAATGCTCATCAAACTGAACATGTGTTTGAAAAAGAACATCATGTGTATCAGGATCTAAAAGATGATAAGCTTTCATGCCCTCACAATACCCTACAAATATCAAGGGTTTAATCTTCTTATCAAAAGCTTTCCTTTTCTTCTTTGGCACAAAGGCCCAAGCATGGCTCCCAAAGACTCGAAAAAGAGAGACATCTGACTTAGTGTTGGACCAAGCTTCCTCTAGATTCAAATGCTCAAGTGCTCTGTGTGGTGTGTGATTCTAAATATAGTTAGCACAATTAACTACTTCTACCCAATAGATAGGAGGTATATCTCTAGAATGCATCATACAGTTAGCCATTTCCTTCAAATTTCTATTCTTCCTTTTTGCTAATCCATTCTGTTGTGGAGTATGAGGAATAGAATGCTGGTGAATAATTCCTTGAGTTGCCAAAAATTCAAAAAAATCATTGCTGAAGTACTCCCCCCCATTATCAGTGTGAAGGTTCTTTATGCTACTAGAAGATTGTTTCTCGACCAAAGCCTTGAAGACTTTGAAGTGTGAAAAAACATCACTTTTGTACTTGAGAAAATAAACCCAAGTACGCCTCGAGAAATTATCAATAAATGTAAGTGCATACTTAGCTCCATTGAAAGATGGGGTAGGAAAAACCATCAAGTCACTATGCACAAGCTCAAGTGGTGAAGAAGCTCTCTTAGACAAATTCTTAGGAAAAGGATCTTGGTGTTGTTTCCCTAGTGCAAAACCATGCCAAAATCCTTCAAGACAAGAAACTATAGGAAGACCATCTACCATACCATGAGTGCTCAACTCCTTCAAATATATGTAATTGAGATGTCTAAATATTTCATGCCAAAGCTTACTCTCTGAATCTAAATGAGAAACCAATCCTATCCCTATAGAAGAAGTGTCATCAAAACCCTCAAAGTGATATAGTCTTGAACTATGATCAACAATACCCTGAGCAACAAGTGAATAAGGCTCCAAAAAGTTCTTACTTCTGCCCCATGTGGTGTAAAAGTCACTATTTTCCCTTGACCAAAATGAAAAATTTGATATATAGAAAGAAAATTTGTAGTGATGTTAGGAACATATAGTGCATCTTGGATATTGCCACCATCAAGTTGTATATCACCTTTTCCCTCAACAAAAAGAAAGGAAGAATCTCCAACCTCAATTTTGGAAGTAGAACTCAAACCTAGAGAAACAAAAGACTCCTTGGAAGAAGTCATGTGATGAGAAGCACCAGAATCTATAACCCAATTGTCTACAAGTGGTGACTAAGATCTTCTAACAACATTAAGTACTTTTCCATGCTGATTAGAAGGAGGTGGAGTGGAGATAGAATTTTTTGTTTCTTGACTGCATCCTCTAAGGCTTGCATTTGCTTATAACACCTATTTTCTTCATGATTACTACCCCCACAAAAAGAGCATGAACGACTAGACTTATTCTTGGATTTAGAAGACTCCTTAGGTTTTGAGTTGTTTTCTTTAGGTTTAGGAGCATTTTGAGATGGATAAGGTGTGGATTTGGTTTTACTATTTGGTTTTCCCTTGCCCTTAGGATTAGATGCAACTAATGCCTTTTGAGAGGTGGAAGACTCAAGGTGAGATAATTTGGATTCTTCCCTAGTAAGTCTTTCAAAAATGTTTATAAGTTAGGCATTTTGAAGGTGTCACCGAAGGCATCCATGCTAGAGAAAAGGTAGAAGCAAAAATTTGGAATGGTCCTCTCAACTTGGATAGAATCAAGTAAACACACTCTTCATTTTTCTTATCTCTTCCATTACCCTTCAACTATGTGTCAACAAATGCTTGAACTTGGTAAGCTAGTATATAATTGTTGGAAAATCTTTAGGATTAAGAGAGGTGATCTCAATTTCAAGTTACATGGCTCTCATATGATCCACCTTACCAAATAAATCCTCCAATTTCTCCCATATTTTGAAAGGAGATTCACACTTTTCCAAATGAAATAAAAGAATGTCACTTACATAAGTTCCTATCAAACCCATACACTCATCAAATTTGCACTGGTACTGAAATTTCTCATATTCTCTAGTGAACATTGGTTGTTCTGAAGAAGTTAAATCCCATAATCCTTTCGCTTAATTATTGTTTCCATTCTTGGTTTCCATGTGTGGTAATTATGTGTTGTTAATGGCTCAAAATGATCTAATGCAGAAGTAGATAAAGATTCCATTCTCAAAAAATCACCAAAATAAATTCAAGAACCAAGCAATGCAACAAGACCCCCAAACAATGTAACAAGAGCCCCAATGAAAAACTACGCACTTTTGTAAAAAATGACACTCAAAACCAAGTTACCGATCAAAAGATACAAGTTTTTCAATATTATGCTCTACTATTTATTTTAGTTTCCACTAAAATAGAATAAAATGCTCTTTCCTTCACCACACAAATAAAATGAAAGGGGTCTGGAGTTAAGCACCTACTAGTAGGAATCACAAGCTTTAAGCCCTCATATGACCATACCATATGACCAGGGGCTAAGAGGAAAGAAACGTATTAAAAGCCCAGAAAATGATTTTTGGTTTTCCTTCGCAGCCTAACACAAATCCTAAGGTAACCCACCACGATTCTCTGCATAACAAAAAAACCAAAACCGACTACCTCCTGAAATGGTCAAGTTTATAGTCAATCTTAGGGTTTTGCCACCTTTTAAATCCAATGGAAGCCTCTATTTTGCATAAAAATGCATGCAACAACAAAATATGAGAAAATCCTGAAATATATGAATATATAAAAAAATTATTTGCAAAATAAAACTTACAGATGGATGTCAATAGAAATCTCCTACTCTGATACCATAAAAGGAATGATAACCAGATCGTGCAAGCCAAGAACACAGATGCTAATCAAACATCATGATCAATAAGATGAAATCAATTTTCTAGAATAACTTTACATAAACCTTTGCAAATAAATGAGTAGCAATATCATATATTATTATGGAACTCAATGAAATACAATGAGAATGGGCCTTGCTTATATAGGAAAGGAATAACAATCTAAGAACTAGTCAAGGTCGTAGATCAAGCCATAAATCATGGAAAGAACTAGTCAAGTCCATAGATTTATGAAAGAACTAGACATCAAGGATCTAGTCAATACCATAGATCAAGGAAAGAACTATACCTAACAACTAGATAATATCTCCTAATATCTAAATAAATAAAAAGAAATATCCACACACATAAGTGGGTGAGGATAAATACAATAATGTACCTAGGTGAACATGAGCTAAGGTAAATACCTACTCTAACACGTGGTTACTTCAATAGGAGTAAGTTGAATCCCTACTATAAAAAGTATTCTTGATAATAAGGAATTATTACCATTCAAATTAGATTTCCATTTAATGTATTTTATTTCATGTGTTTCCTTTCATCTTCGTTATTCTTTGTCAATTTAGTTCAGATTTTTGTTGTAATAAGTGTGCTTGCATGCCAAAGTATTTGATTACTATATAGTGGATTCATGTGTAGAGGACCATGCATACTTTTAGTGTGGGGTGGAGTAGATACAAGTGGTATACAATACATATATGAGTTAGAGTATGAACATCATTTGAAATATTGGTGCACATAGAAGAAAGATGTTAAAATTTCACAGAGTGAAAGTGATTTTAGACAATTTTTCTTAGATTAAAGACCAAGTGTAGATGGATGGTCACATAGTGTAACACGAGGTAGGTAATAGCATATGAAACTAATTTTTATGAGGTGTAGTGGGAGAT
Source organism: Taxus wallichiana var. yunnanensis (assembly GCA_018340775.1). Taxonomy (NCBI): domain Eukaryota; kingdom Viridiplantae; phylum Streptophyta; class Pinopsida; order Cupressales; family Taxaceae; genus Taxus; species Taxus wallichiana. The sequence continues at coordinate 65,930,302 of CM031234.1, forward strand.
ACTTCAGCACAAAGGAGTGTGTGAAAGGAGGCTTGTGGATGAGAAGTAGTGGGCATGCTAGAAGGTTATGAGATGGGGAGCAGAAAAATCAGCAAGAAGTGTGGAAAAATAAGAAGAAATGATTAATGTTGATTACGGTGGTAGATGAGGAGAAATAAATGTGGGAAAAGTTAAAAAAATTATATAAGGAAGGGTTGCAATACAATTTTCACCTAGCATGTTGAAGCATTCGAGCTATAGAGAGTGATTTGAAGAGTGTGTTGAGTGAAAAATTGTGTGAAAGAGAATTTTAAAACATTGAAATACTGTTATATGTGCATGGCCATTGTGAGCTCCATCAAAAAGGTGTTTGAGCGGGGAAAGGTGTGCAGAGAAACAATTTGTTAATCTAGGGTTCAAGGAAATGTAGTTATAGCTAGGGAACATGGATTTTGAAGTATAGATATCATAAATAATGCAAGACATGTTTTAAATCATCACATTGGAACTCAAGAGAGAACATAGATAAACTACATGGGGAAAATAGAAGGAAGTTGAGTAGAAGTAGAGGACACACCTAAGGCTAGGTTTTCGAAATGAAATATTTGAAAGGCATCATAATGGGATTAGATTAGGAGTTGCATGTCGATGAAGAAAAGTGAGAAACTCTAATAGGAGAAATTAAAATAACAAGGATGATTTGGAAAATGTACTTATAACAAAAATAGATTTGTGGATAGAAAATGAGATGACCATCTAAGATGATGTAGGTCATTATTTTTTAAAGAATGTGAGAGTTACGCATCCGTATGAGTTGCCATATTTTCGAAAACTAGAGAAATTATATTATCTTGGTTGATGTCACGAGTCCATGAGCACTTTTTATATTTCCCCGTGGTGGTAGATGCAACTCACTACACCCTTGATTGGTAGTCCGATAGGTTTGATAAGCTCGAGCATTGAGATTGGTAGTGACCTCAATTATGATGAGGTCGTAAAAGAAACTTTTCTTGCATTAGCATATTCAAAGGAGTGCACGTTATGGATATTGATAAGCTAGAAGATCACCTTGTAATTTGGGTTGTTGTGTACTTCCTTGCCAAGTTTAATAACCAAGAGCGCGGTGCTGTGTAAATAATAAGTGGTGAGTTGTGTACAATTTAGCTATTATTATTTCTGAAGCTACCATTGAAGAAGGACACAAAGTAGACAAGATAATCCTTGGTGATATTTTTCTATCACTTTTGTTTGTAGAGATTGAGGTGTCGGATGGGCCGAAAATAAAAATCAATAGTTTCTAAGGAGAAAATGCTAGTTGTAGTTAGATTCAATAAATATACTTGTGATGGCTTGATGAGTGGACCATATAAACATAGGATGAAATTATGGCATAGGCACATGCACAAGGATTTTGAGTATGATAGTAGAATTCCAAATGACATACCTATTGTGTTGGAGAAGCATGCCTAATTTACAAAGTATACCAAAACTTTTAAATTAGAATATTTGGTATGAAAGATGGGAAGTGGAGCCCTTGGTGTAATATTCCCTATGCCTTAACCGCACATTATTTTTAGGCCTATGTGAAAAAGTTATCCAACACGTGAAAATTAAGATTTGATGTAGATAATATAGACTATGATTATCATACACTTCAGAAGACATATTTGTATCCTGGTAAGTCTGCATAAATAGAAAAATGAATTTGTGATTATGTAAATATCAACTCAATGAGTTTGGAAGTTGGGAAGCTTGGCATGGTTAAGGTATACATATACCTTAAACCCAAATTAGTTGATGGGAAGTATATTGAAAATGAGTTCAAAGTTCTTGAACTACCTAGGGGAAGCACAATGTAGGTACCTTGCAAGATGATGAGCCTAATCCTCCTCTCACAGATGAGGAAGAGATTGAGGAGGAATAACTAAAGGAAGATAGTGGTGGCCTGGATCATGGCTCAAAGATGCAGTCAACTATATGGGAAAAGTGAATGTGTGAGGAAAATCCTCCCGTATAAGAATAATGTGTAGAAATGAGAAGGGGATGGGTGTAGTGGAGATGGAGAAAGGTGAGTGCACTAAAAATAGGGTTTTAGGAGAGTAATAAGGAGAAAAAAACATAGAGTACAAGCACATGACCTTCACATCCACCAATGAGATTACCTTGAAACTCTCCAATGAAAACCGAACCAAAGAAGAAGAGGCGCAAGTATGTGCCCACTAAGGAGAGTGAGGAGGCGAAGTCAAATGAAAGTGCTCATATAATTAGGGAGACTCATGTTATTTATATGGATGTAGAGGAGCCTTAGTATGAAGATATATAACATGATACAGAGGCACATGAAGAGCGTGAAGATATAGGTGGTACCATAGGAAAATAGAAATAAAAATATAAAGGTGAACCATCTAGTGAGCCTACTGGTGAACATGTGGGTGTGGTAGGTGGAGACCCGAGTTTGGATATTGAATTATGCATTCCTAAGGGTCTCCATTCTTGGAGGAATAAGGATGGAGAGATGTAAAATATGCCTACACTTGGGTATATTAACAACCACTCTAAAATAATTTGTGCCAGGTTTTAGAGTACTCTGGATCCTGAGAAATTATATGGATGGGAGTTAATGGATCCAAAGGTAGAAAACATGTGCACACGAAAGAAATTATCATGGAGCATAGAGACTCACATAGATGATCCTAAATTCGATGTGAAGGAGGACACGTGTATAAGGAGGAAGATGAAGAAGAAAGATCAAGTTGCATATTGGAAATTTAGGACAAAAAAATATACATATGAATAGACAAGTAATGCCTTAAATAAAATGGTAGCTGAAGTGGCGCGGAGGAACATAGATAAATTTTCTGCACTATAGCCATTTCTAGAAGATAACAAGAATATAAAGGAAAAAGTTGAAAAATTGATTGAGGCACACAAGAAGGATAGGGAGAAGTGAAAGGAGATTATGGATTTTGTAATGGAACTAGGTAAAGATAGTATTGATGCACATCCATACATTGATGAATAGACTAAAAAAATATATCAATCATCCTTATTATGTATGTATTTAGCTACTAGTTTTTGATGATTGAATATAATGAATCATTATAGATGGATACTAATTGTTGATGTCTCTTCTCATGGTTATTATATGGTGAATCGGTATTGATCTTTATGTGATCTATATGTTATTTATTATGTGTGTTTCCAAATTGAGCTCGTGGATCTGATTATTAGGCACTTTGAGTGTGTTTACTATGAATATGCATGCTAGCACCTTGGTAATAAAGTAACAAAGAGGGACCTGGTACCTTTGCACCCTTTGTGTGTGTGCTCAAATATTTCGAGTGATATGCTAATCCATCTAGGGTTTTGAGTGGTAAAATAAGACTACAAAGATGTATTTCATTTAACAATGTTAGTTTCCCCATATGTTGACCCTATCACATTACCCCCCCACACACACACACACATATATATATATATATATTCACATATTTTTTTATTGAAGGCCAATAGTACCCAATTCCTATAACATTATGAATTATTATTTTGACTAAATAATGCCCTCCCGATGATTCATTATGTCAATCTCTAATTATGTCAAATATTTCCTCCCTAGTTACACACCTACATAAAACATGATCAGGTCCATATTTAAAAATAATTCCATCAAACCATTTCTATGTGAAACTATATTTGATTAATTGTTTCCTATAATATTTGGTTTAAAAGGTGGGAAATTAGTTATGTCTAAATAATTATCCATATATGCAAACCAAGCAGAAATAGTGAAGACAACAAATAAGTGTTCATCTAGGAAATAATCATTCACTTGTTCATCATTATCTAAAATAATGATTCTTGAAAGTAAATAAAATACCACATTTTCCTTTCTAGGATTATTAACAATTTTAACATTAAATTATTGAAATAATAAAAACCATATAATAAATCTACCTGAACCAAAGGCGTGTTCATTAAATAGTAATTACAAAATGGTTTGCATGAATAATTACCTCATAGTTTATGATGTAGTGGTGAAATTTATTTATCGCATAAAAAACTACAAGGAATTCTTTTTTGTGGTGGTATAATTCCTTTCAACTAGAGAGATATTTTAACAAATGTAATAAATTACATGCATTAATTCTCCCTCTTTTTATTGACCCAAAAGAACCCCAACTTCCTCGTTGGAAGCATCCATTTGAATGTGGAAGTTAATCTTCCAATTTGGTCTCCTAAGAACTAGAGTATTATTTAGTTTCTCTTTTATGATATCAAAAGTTCTTTGAAAAAAATTCTCCATTAATATTCATAATCGTTAGTTAAAAGAGAAAACAATGGAAAGGTTATTTTACTAAAATATGAGATAAATATTTAATAATAACCTGTATTTCCTAATAAACTATGTATCTCTATCTAATTCTTAGGTAATGGGATCTGCATACAATGATATTAACCTTGTGTGGATCCACTTTAATCCCTTCCACTAAAATATGATGTCCCAACACTATCCCTTGTTCCATCATAAAAATTCACTTCTCATAATTAAAGGATAATTGATGTTTTTCACATCTAGAGAGTACTTTGTCTAGGTTATTCATTTTTCAATTGAAACATAGTTCCATAAACTCGTAAATTCATCCATATAGACTTCCACACAATCGTGAGTGAGATCAAATATTTTTTCTAACATTGTTATTTGGAAGGTGGCATGGGAATTACTTAAACCAAAAGGAAAAACCCTATTAGTGAATTTTACCAATGGGTAGGTGAATGTGTTTAATATCCTGGTCTTTTGGTGCCACCATTATTTGGTTGAATCTGCTAAATCTATCTAGAAATGAGAAATATTTTTTCTTGATAATTTTTCCAAAACCCGACTAATGAAAGGAAGAGGGAACTAATCCTTGTGATTGTATTTACTAAATTATCTGTAGTCAACACAAACCATCCATTTTCCATTTTTCATAGGTACAATGACCAATGGAGATACCCATTGACTATCAGAAAATGGATAAATAAATCCTACATATAGTAATTTCTTAATTTCAGTCGTCACAATATATCTCAAGGCATAGTTTATCCACCTTCAATGATGTCTAACTAGTCTATAATTAGTGGTGTAAATATGGTGTGTGTAAATGTTAGGATGAATTCCTATCATATCACTATATTACTAAGAAAAATATAGAGGAGAGTATAAGAGTTTAAACAAGGTATTATCCTTAGAATTGTTGTGACAACTATTTATTATCAATGCCTTCCCTAGAAAGATGGGTAATTGTTTGATATTTGGGTGAATAGAGTTAACCATCAGATAATATCTCAAAAGAGAATTTAAGAGACATCTATGAGGTAATAACCTGTGGATATTAGAAATGTTATGGAAAACACACTCAGTTAGATCAATGTTTCTTATAAAAGGGAAAATTAATGGTTACATGTTTTCATCTAAGATCTCTTCTTCCATTGTCTCCAATTATTGAGAATGAATTTTAGAGGAATGAAATTTATGAGGCTTCTTTAAGTGTTTTTGTATTATTACAACAACTAATGATGACATAATGTCCCCAAAGTATCCTCCGGTTCATTAATACACCATTGATTACATGAAATGGAAAATGATTTTGCAGTTGGGTAAATAGATAATTTCTTTGCATCCTTCCCATTAGTCATCATCATATCTCTGTCATGTAGTCAATAATTTCTACAATGGTAGCTAGACATGGACATCCCAAAATTAAGAGATATCCTAATATTTTATTTTTAGTCTTAATAACCATGAATTCTCAGAGAGTAATTCCATGATTCAATTGTGATTGTCAAGCATTCTATAAATTATTTTATCTTAGCTACATAATGACCTTCCATTTTCAATACCACAATAATTTCCTATAAATCGGAAGAGATAGTGTTGAAAAGGTATCGTGGTCATGAAACTTATGGTAACACCTAAGTCGGTCAAAAGATGTGGGATTTTACACTTCCAATGCAAACTATAACTATAGGGCTTCTTGGATCACCATATTTGGGGGAATAAATTTTCCTTCCAATGCATTTGACAATTTACAACTAACTTGAATGGTCTTTGGTTGGTTCTTCTTCCTTCCTAAATTTTTGAGACATAATTATTTGATTTTTTAATTACGGAATATCTATGAGATATTACAAAAGGAGAATTCCTATATTTATTTTCTTTAATCCCTTAATCAAATATGATTTAGGAACCTCTTGGTTTGGAGTATTTTTTTACTTAAGAACCTTGTTAGGAATGGTGTTGTTGGACGTGGGCTAGGTAGATTCTTGAAATGAGGTTTGGTTTCGTTTGTTTTTTATTTTACTCTTCCTTTTATTATATGGTTAGAGAATATGGTTTGGAAACAATATTACCTAGACATAGTAAATTTTGATCACAATAAATGGAATTCACTATAGGAATCTTTTCAGGTTTCAACGAGGTATGTGATTGATTTTCCTACCTAGCATTCTTAGGATTAACAACAATATGTGTTAGGATTTAAGTCTAGAAAGGTTGTTCAATTTGAGTTGAAGGGGTTGAGTGCAGTTAATAGGGATTTTTATCATCCATGTGTCCTTCTCTTATTGTAAAATGGTTGGCTAGCACCTTGATGGGAATTCCATTATTGATATAGAGGATTAAAGCTGTTGGAATTGTGGTGAAAATTGTTGGTTTAAAGTCCATGGTTATTTATAAAACATTGATTTCATATTCCATAGTTGTATTCTATATTCTTGTGGAGCTTTTTGATTCGAAGATTATGATTGGGGCCATGGAGTCTTCCATTGATTAGAAACCCATTGGGTTCCAAGGGCATATTGTTTATTTTGATTTGAAACAAAATTACATCCTTTCCTTTGTGCTACATTGCTAACTTCTATGTCATTTTTTCATTTTGTTTCAAATAGTTATCAAGAAAGGGAAATAATACAAATTGATTAGTTACATGTTTCAAATCGCAAATGAGACAAAAAGTAGTTTTTATCTCATGGGAAATATTTAAGTCCATGTTTATCTCTACATATAGGATAATATATGAAAAATGGATTAGAATTCTTGGCTTCTTCTATATCTACCTGTTTCACATGAGATCCTTTCATTCCTTTGAGAAATAGATAAGGGTTAGGGCTAGGAGGAATACCTGTTGAATGTCGAGAGGGTGTGCGCGTACCGTAGAGAAAGATCAGATCGACTGCGAAGAACTCCTTTTTGTCTGGGAAGGACTACCTGCAAGTAAGAATACAAGACCACCAGATTTTAATTAGACAATAAATGAGGGAACTGCCTTGGGCCCAGGAAATATAAAACTTCCTTTCGAAGGTGGTCAGTTCCCCTGCTAATATGAATTAACACAAATTCTAACAAATAAGCTATTGTCCAATTACAATTTGTTTACCTTGTTAGAACAATAGAGAAAGGGCTGGTCTTGGTTTAGAATCACGGTGACCGATGCCGGTCACTGTAACCGGTACTGGTTGTTCGTAACCGATATCGGTAGGGGCAATGTTTTAGGGGATTTTGGTGAAGGTTGGTTGTAAGGTGGTTGTGTTGTTTTATAAGGCTGATAAATGGGTGGGGTTAGGTAATGGGGTGATGAGAAGGACTCAGAGAATACGGGGGTGTTCTTGGGGTAACGTAAGGGTGGAGGAATGACAGTTAGATGTAGTGTGTTGCTGGGTAGTAGATCTAGGAATAGACTTATGATGGCTGTGATTCAGAAGTTCAAGAAATGTTATTAAAAGGACATACAAGATATTACTTACTGATTATTGATGAGGATGCAGGTCCAAGAACTGTGATGACGATGGTAGAACTTAGGTAGGATGACCTGACAATCAGGAGATGAGCTATCTTCCCTCCCGATGAACAGATGAGTGTCACAAGGCTCTGGTTACTCAGTTGCAGTTTTTGGACTTGATGTCCTTCTCTGCAAACTCTTCTTGTTTCTTTTTCACTTGTCTCTGTTCAGCCAAGTAAAAATCGGATCCTTCCAATGACTTCTGATTTTTGATCCACAAAAATCCAACCCTTTGTTTTTGGTTGGGAGTGGTCATTTACAGGGAACCGATGGCGGTTACGCAACCGATGGTGGTCGAGTAGGAACCGGTATCGGTCAGGTCAAAGCGGGCTATTTTTGGTAAAATGGCCAGCTTTCCCTCCTTTTCTCCCGAGGGATTAGTCGTGGGCTTGGTCAAGTCATTATGAGGTTAGTTTTAGGTGCGGGTGAGGAGTAATTAGTCATGGGTGTGGATGTGGACCAAGTTATAGGTCTTAATTAGGTTAGTTTAGGGTTAAGACTAGGTCATGATGAGGTGGCGAAATGAGGTGGCAGGTATGGCGATGTGGATTTATTAATTATAAGGTAATTAATAAATAATTGTGTAAGGTTTAGGTGATGAGGTTAGGTTGCGAAATGAGATGCGGGGCACAGGGGGTCGTAAGACACAAATTTGGTGTCTACATTAGCCCCTTGTTGTCGTGTAGCTTGTCTTTGTTAAAGCTGCACGGACAATAATAAGAAGTGGTTACCCCTGTTAAGGGTATAGGTAATCCCCCTCAAATCTATCACAGATTGAGGTAGCGTGAAATCAGGGATAGGGTTGATAAAGGGAAATGGTGTTGAGATGATGGTAAGATGGTGGGGTAGGTCCAAGGAAGTAGACGCACGTTGAAATGCAGTAGTGCGACCAGGGTACATGATTTGAAGAGCAAACAAGCAATTCATAGGCAAAGGTCGATAGTTTATCCAAACAAGGGTGATATAATCCTGGTATCCAAGGCATAGGAAGTAGCTCCAGGGGATATAACGGGTAAGGTACAGGAACGGTTAGGCATGTTCGGCAGTACCAAATGGTTGGTTTGGTTGAGATAAACGTCACGGTCTTGGTCTAGGAAAAGTTGGTCGACTGATCAAGTCAAGGACCCTAATCATGCTAAAACACGAACAGGTGAGCTCGATTGAACAAAAAGCTACATGATGGGTGGATAAAATTGTAATTTGTTGATTTTGGGTGAGGTATTTAATTGGTGCGGCCTTGGGTCGGGCCAAATGGTTGGGTGCGGCCTTGGGTCGGGCCAAATGGGTTGGTTGTGGCCTTGGGTCGGGCCAAATGGTTGGTTGGTTATGGCCTTGGGTCGGGCCAAATGGTTGGTTACGGCCTTGGGTCGGGCCAAATGGTTGGGTTGGGTCGGGCCAAATTGGTTGGTTATAGCCTTGGGTCGGGCCAAATTGGTTGGGTTGCCTTGGTTGTCGGCCAAATTGGGTGGCCTTGGCCTTGGGTTGGGCCAATGAAGTCAACAAAGGGTTTTCAGTGAAGGTGGATATAGGTGATGTTGTGAGAAAGGGCGATTAGTAAATAAGGGCAGAAATTTGGTGAAGGTAGGTATTAAACCGATATCGATTGTCTATGACCGATATCGGTTAGGTGACCGATACCGGTTCCTTAGGGCACAATATAACCGATATCGGTTATAGGTCGAAAACCTATAAAAAAAAAAAATACGGCCTGTCATTGTCATATTGTCAATTTGAAAACCAATTTTAGTTGTCTGAGGTCTTTTGGCGAGATTGTTGAGTTTGTCGGCTGAGGTGGCACTATTTGAGTGGAGAAGTGAGTGATTGGTAGGCCCTAGCGAGGAGGAGGCAAGCATTTGATTGGTGGAGGACCCAGCAGAGGAGTTTGAGAGCCATGGCACAGCCAGGAGGAGCTGGAGGTGCTGGACCAGCTGGACCACCACCACCTATCCCACCACGACGACGTGTCGTCATACCGGTAGGTTCGAAACCTCTCATTGTGTGAATTTGATGTTGTTAAACTATATTGGGGTTTGGGGTAGGAATCCATGTTTTTAATAAAAGAATTAATAAATGGAAGTGGTTTGGAAAAGGGAGAGGGTAGGTAGGTTAGTTAGGCTAAAACGGTAGGGTGGGTAGGTTTTTAGGATTTTTTAATGGGTAAAATGGGAGTAATAGGTCAAAGAAGGGTTTGGGGGGCCGCGTCGGGTTCGTCTCGTGATTTTACAGTGACCGATGCCGGTCACTAAGCGACCGGCGTCGGTCACAAAGTTTTCGGGCAAGGTGGGTTTGTGGTGGACCGGTGTCGGTCGTACGTCGACCGGCGTCGGTGGAGAGGGGACCGGTGGCGGTCATGGGTGACCGGTACCGGTCCCTAGTTAGGATTTTCTATTTTGTTGCTTGGTTTTGTTGTGGTTTTGGGTGTTTGGTTGTTATTTGGGTGTTTTGGTGGTTATTTTTTGGGAGTTGTGGTTATTGTTTGGGAGTTTTGTGTTTATGGGGGTGAAGAGGGAAGGGGTAGAGGTTGATAGGAAGGTTGGTTGGTGGGTGGGGGAAAATGGGGCGGTTGTGTGGTCGGGTGGTTAAAAGGGGGTATAGAAGGTTAAAGGAGTTGTTGTGATAAAGAGTAGGGCTAATGCAGTGAGTTGGTTTTGCAGGCACGTCAGCAGCTGACGATGCGGGATAGGATGCCCCCATTGTTGAGACGGATGCGGCCACACGTGTCCACAGCGCAGTGGGCCATCATGCGCGAGGTGGGACTCGGCGGAGTCCAGCGTTATAGGGCGATAGATAGGGATCACAGTCTGATGGTTGCCCTCATCGAGAGATGGGATCCGGTGACCAATGTGTTCCATCTCCCGATGGGAGAGATGACGATTACACTGGAGGATGTGTATCGCATCCTTAGACTACCGATCGATGGAGAGGCAGTCTTCCAGGTGGATGCAGAGACAGCCATGGACAACATTTTACAGGTATTCGGGGATGCAGCCATGCTATTGACTTATCACAGTGTGAGCATTGCCTATGGGGACATGTATCGTGCCCATAGACATGAGACACGGCTTGCCGTGTTGATGATGATCGGCATCACATGCTTCGCCCTCCCGGACTCAGAGGGAGGCCGCTTTCCATGGGCGCTGATGGGGGTACTACACGAGATGGTGGAGGAGCATACGTGTTATGCTTGGGCACCAGTATACCTGGTGCAGTTATACAGAGAGCTGTGGGGCTACCGCCGGATGAGGTGATTCGGGATTTGTTCTACATTCTTGTTACATTGCTGGGCATATGAGCATATCATATGCATTCGACCAGTAGGGCTGCCCCAGCAGCCAGGGCCATAGGTGATCTATAGATATGGCTTTCAGAGGTGGTTGGGGGTCGTGGGCCAGCCACGAGTAGTTCTCACCGGACGGGATGTAGCGTATTACCGGCATGTATTAGAGGGCGTGACTACCTTGGATATTGTATGGAGGCCTTACAGAGGTCATCAGCCCCGGAGGAGCCCGATCACAGTTGCGGTGGATCCAGTATACATTCTGGATAGCGGGACGGAGGCCGGGAGAGCATGAGCGGATACCCCTGGAGAGGGTACGACGGCAGATGGGGCTACGACAGGATGAGCCACCTCCCTTCCCTCAGTACCGGAGGGATGATGTAGAGGCCCCACTGCCTGCACCATAGCCCATGGACCCAGATTGGGTAGCCGAGAGGCCAGCAGATGATACTGTAGATGACGCCGGCTGCACAGGAGCATTTTTGGTATGGTGGGCAGGGGAGAGAGCCGCGAGGAGAGCACTGCCCGCACAGCCAGACTTAGCGGCTGTTAGAGCAGAGAGGACCAGCTCGGGGGGATAGTAGTTATAGTTGTACATAGGGGGAAGCTTGCTCTGCTGCACAGGCATAGATAGGTGTCCTATAGGGGTAGTTAGCCCAGTGCAGTAGTAGCAGCACAGCACAGCACCACCATGCACCACCACCAGCACCACCACAGGCACCACAGTGGCACTGGCACAGCACACCACGTGCATGCGTACCGCCAGCCACGCGCCGCATTGCAGAGCACAGGTACCACCACCGGCACAGGGGCCATTATTATTAGGAGTCGGGGGACCAGCCCCAGCAGCTATGGTGGCACGGGCCCGTTATATGGAGGTGCGAGAGCGGAGGCCCGGTACTATCAGGACGTCCTTGATGGTACCGGGGCTGACTATCAGCCGTATGCGGCGCATAGAGTGGAGACCTCGTGGAGTCAGAGATCCCAGGGTGGTGCAGCTACAGCCGGTGGGTCGGTGATAGGGAGGAGGTGGGAGCCAGGGCCAGGACCCGCAGGGAGAGGTGCCGAGGGTGGTGGGGAGAGTTGAGACATCCCTGGGTCAGAGTTAGATGTTTTTGTGTGTACATTGGATATAGGCACTGGTCTGCGAACCGGTTATGTTTATAGAGGCCTGCGTGCCCACATATGATGTATCCATTCATTTATTCATTTATTGTATATACCGGCCTGCGAGCCGAGTACGGGTTGTACAGTTGATACCGGCCTGCGAGCCGAGTATATTTTTGATATGAGAGACCGGCCTGCGAGCCGAGTCGAGATTTTTGACAGTTATTGCGGCCTGCGTGCCGGCTTTGTATTATTATGAGATCACAGAGGCCCCTATGCAGGGTAAGTTGTATATTTGAAACCTTTGATATATAGATATATATGATGATTTTGATCCATATGTTGTGTTTAAAATGTTTTAAGTATTTTGTTGATGGTTTGTGAAATTGAATGTATGATGAGTTTGATCCACATGGTTTATATATTGATGGTGTTGATGTCTTTTGTTGATGGCTTTTTGAAATGGAATGTATGTATATATAGATGATGAGTTTAATTCACATGTTGTGTATGCTGATGGGTTTGATGTATATATGATGTCGTATGTATGTTGTCGATGGTTGTTATAATGTAGATGGATGATGTTGCTGAAATTATGAGGATATATATATGTGATTTGGATGACAAATATTGATAATGGTGTTGTTATGCAGGAAAAAGAGGCGGGCGCCACAAAAATTTGCAAAAACGAAGAAACGGCTTAGGTTTAAGCAAAAAGGGGACACATGACCGATATCGGTTATGTAACCGATGTCGGTAGCTATACGACCGATAACGGTTATGTAACCGATATCGGTTATTTCAAAATTATATTTCCTAAAAATAGAACTGCTTGGTTGGCAACTTAAGTTCTTATTTTTAGCATTCTTATTTTTAGAGTCATGCAACAAGTTAAATACGTGAATGACGTTGTTTGACTGATATAGGTAATTGCATGAAAGAATTTGAGTGATAAGGAGGAAAGAGACCGGTGAAGTGAGCGTGGACTGAGATTCAGAAGGCAGAAAGACAAGTTATATTTGAAGAGGGTGGTGAACATGGCTGAATGAGGAGAAGCATCCAGCAGGCAGGGACGAGGGGGAAGACAAGTTCCACCTCAAGCTGCTGCATCCCGAGAGGTAAACTGTTTGGTTGTAATTTGATTCTTGCATGTTTTGTGTGAATAGGATGAGAGAGAGTAAGTGGGTAAAGATGAGAAAGAAAAGGTGATAGGAAAGGGTTTGGGATGGGGTGAGTGCTATGGGGTAGGTAAGCAGGGTGGTCACGTATGTTTTTAGGTATAGATAGGAGTAAACGGGCAAAATAATTATCGTAGGTGTATGTTTTTAAGCAGGGTGTATATTTTTGACAGTGACCGGTATCATTTAGAGATAACCGGTATCGGTTAGCAAACCGGTATCGGTTATCTATAACCGATATCGGTTACTGTAGGAGTTTCCAGAATTTGAGAAAAAACCCGTGGAGATTTGTTTTATTGAATAATTATGTGTCGTTTTGATGTATGCAGGCAGTGGAAGCAGGTTAAGGATGAATGATACTGTGCCAGCGTTGTTGTCACGAATCCGAGCGGATGTAACACCAGCTGAATGGGCATTGATAAATCATTTGGGGTTAAGTGGAATCCGCTATTATTCATGAATCGCGCGTAACCATGCTATGTTGCAGGCGTTGATTGAGAGATGGAATCCAGAAAAGAATACCTTCTATCTGCCAACAGGGGAGATGACAGTGACATTGGAAGATGTGTTCCATATTTTGAGACTCCCAATGATAGGAAAAATAGTGTATCAGGCATTGCCTAGCGCGGGGCGGGCAGCGATAACAACAGTATTTGGTTCAGCTGCACGAGATTTGACACAGTGAGGTTTAACATTTACGTATGGTACAATGTATGCAACACACCCTGAGGAAACAAGGTTGGCCGTGCTATTAATGATAGCGGTGGGGTATTATGCATTACCGAGGGCGGAGGGTGGAAGATTTCCAAAAGCATTGATGAGTGTTATTTGGGAAATGATAGAAATGAGCGTGACTTTCGCATGGGCACCCGCATATCTGGCAGAGTTATATAGGGGTTTATGGGCCTGCAAGCGAAAACACAGGACGACACTGGATTGTTCGTACTTATTACATTGTTGGGCCTATGAGCACATTGTTTGTGTGCGTCCAATAGGCCGACCCATCGAGTCGGGAGAGGCAGGAGTGCAGAGGTTGGGATTCAGACGATGGGTCCAGACAGAACAAGAAGCGAGATCCCAGGCCGTGATAGATGACATCGAGTATTATAGACAGGTATGGGAGATGGTGACGATTGTGGATATTTGTTGGAGGCCTTACGGGAACTATATGGTGACAGAGAACATAGCTGAGGAGTTAAGGGGTGTGGAGCGATTGAGGTGGATCGCAGGGCACAGGCCGGGTGAGTACGAGAGGATTCCTCTAGATCGTGTGCGGCGACAATTTGGGTTCGTTCAGGATATACCTATGACATATAGACCATACATGAGGATCGACGCCGAGGCAGCATTCTCACCTCCCCGGCCTACACCTCCAGAAGGGCCAGAAGAGATAGCAGCCGATCGTAGGGTAATGGATGCGGGAACGACAGAGGCCTATAGAGTATGGTGGGTAGCAGAGCTGCGAGGTGCACGTGAGTGCCCTGACATAGCTGTGATTACAGCGGAGAGAGATCATCTGCAGGATTTAGTTCACCAGCTTCAAACACAGGTGAATGAGACAACGGGATTGTTAGAGGTTTCACAGTTACGAGTGGAGAGACTGGAGGCAAGATTCCTCCACGCGAGAGGACGTATTCGTATGTTACAGGAGATGTTGGCGGATCAGTGGGAGGAACCAATGGCAGTGGCACCTTTGAGGATGGAGAGGCCAACTGAGGGGCATCGACGATCACGATCACCACCTGATTCGGGAGGAGGCGCAAGGGTCTAAGTGAATTTCATAGGAATATAAGAATAAATAAGGATGCCGACCTGCGAGTCGATGATAGAGAAGGTGTATTTGTTTATCATCTAAAATAAAACTAAATATGTATGTTGTTTTGAGTGATGATAATAATAAGAATGGTTGTGTTTTGGATGTTGTTTTTGTTTGTTTTGAAAAAGGATAAAGATGAATGTTGGCAAATAGAAATACACAAAAACTATTTATATTTACAACACATGATAGGGTATGGTAGGGGATGGTCGAGCTAACCTTGGGAGACCCCATGTCTCCTAAGTGCTGCCTACATAGCCCATTGCACAAAGCAAGGAGGGGCCTCAGACCGATGTAGTTCTCCCTTAGGACCAGGGAGAGGTGAATTCAGGCAATTTGGTTGTGGTTAGGCAATTTGTTGGTTGGTAAAAATTTGATGTTGGTAGGGTAATGTTGTTGGTGTAGGTATAGGTGAAGCGAAAGTTAGCATACCCAAGTAGTAGGGAATCGTGTCCTGATTAAGGTCAACACACAATCCTAGAGTCGAGCAAAAGAGGCAAGAGTGTCCCGTAGTTGAGAAGAGCTAAACAAACCACATATTAATGTAGGATGAGCTTGAATCCCTAGGTACCTTGCATAGGTGAGAAGTCGATAGGTGAAAAGAGTTGTATAATCACAATATATCGGATATACGTCACGTCCCTTGAGTTTTGTTGTTTTGATGAATGGTGAGGTGAGGTGGCCGGTATAGTTGGGGTGCAGAGAACTTATTATAAGATGATTATTCTGATGAAAGAGAACCAAACCTAAATAGACAAGTCCATGACTCAAAAGTGCTTTGAAATACTGCTTTTATTTTTATTTTATTTTTCTGGATATAGACTGATCGATGCGGGAAGTCTACAAGGGATATGTATTTTGTTACTCTTGAGGTCTTCACGAAGCTGATCAATGCGAGAAGCTTCTGATAAAGGCTGACTGTGTATAGCTGTCCTTCAAGGGAGTAGTCTATTTATAGTAGCAGATGCGGTGATTGTGTATAGCTGTCCTTCGGGGGAGCAGTCTATTTATAATAGTAGCTTTGCACATAGCTGTCCTTCGAGGGAGCAGTCTATGTATGACTTTAGAGGTCTAGATGTCCGTTTGGCATGAAGCATCTAGTTTTGTAGGAAGTTTGACTCAAGAAAATCCCATAAGTGTTTAATTAAGAATGTGTCATTTTGATACTTTGAAGTCATGGACTAGACTAAAAAGGGGAAGGCATCTTTAAGGGGAGGTGATAATCAAACCATGTGAGCTTGATTTTGATTTTGAGATGTAGGAAACAAAGTGTATGCGGTGGTAAATGAGCTCAAGGGACGAGCGCAAGGTAGATAAGAAGTGATATAACACTGAATTCAACAGTAGAATGGTCGAAGATGCAAGGCATTAAGGGGTTCAGGCTCAGGTTTACCATTAAGTGAAGCTAAACGATAAGTGCCTGATCCATAAGTGTGAGTGATAATGTAAGGCCCAATCCAATTAGGAGCAAATTTTCCACGCTTGCTCTTTTCTAGTTTGGTTACATGTTGATTCTCTTTGAGGACAAGATCACCAACCTTAAAGGTACGCTCATGAAGTCACTTATCATAAGCACGCTTGATGCATTTTTGGTAGATTTGAAGGTGGTCAAGAGCCATAAGGCGTCGCTCGTCAAGAAGCTCTAATTGGGCTAACCGCTCTTGGTGGAAATCATCGTTGGTGAGAATATCCTGAAGAGATATTCTGAGGGAGGGTAGTTGTATTTCGAGAGGCAAGACAGCCTCGGTACCATATACCAAAGAAAATGGTGTGGCATTAGTGGAGGTACGAATGCTAGTACGATAAGCCCAAAGGGCAAAGGGAATGTGATCATGCCAATTTCTTCCAGAATCATTAACAACTTTCATGAGTATTTTGGTTAGGGTTTTATTAGAAGATTCAGCCTGACCATTGGCCTGTGGATAGTAAGGTGATGAGAAACTAAGTTTGATACCAAAGTTGTCACAAAGGTCTTGTAACAACTTATTTTTGAAAGATTTTCCATTATCTGTTATCAGGCGATGAGGAACACCAAAACGACAGATAATGTGATGGTTAACGAATTCGACGATTTTTTCTTTTTTGGTTGAAATGAGTGGAATGGCCTCCACCCATTTTGTGTAATATTCGGTTGCTGTGATTATCCAACGGTGACGTTGCGAAGAGGGTGGGTGAATCTCACCAATAAGGTCTAAACCCCATTGTGAGAAAGGCCAAAGATCTCGTGTGACCTGTAGCGGATGGCTAGGAGTATGTTGAAGGTTGGCATGTTGTTGACACATAACACAATGCTTAACATATTCGTAGTAGTCGTTATTAAGAGTAGGCCAATAATAGCCTAGGCGAAGGATCCATTTGGCCATGGCAAGGCCGCTAAAATGTCCACCACAAATACCGTCATGGATCTGTTGGATGGTATAGGTGACCTCCGCGCCGGTTAGACATCGAAGGAGGATGCCATCAAAGCCACGTTTATAAAGGAGTCCCCCCATGATGACATAATGAGAAACACGTTTAAGAAAAGCACGTTTCCGGTACTAGTAAGGTCAGGTGGGAGAACGGAGGTTGTAAGGTAGTCGTGAAATTGGTGATACCAGGTATCCTGCGAATTAGCAGACACATTATTTATCATACAAATAACCGGGCTGAGTAAGATGGGGCAAAGAGTTGTTGGACCAAGATGAAAATGTCAGAGTCAGTTGATGAAGCAGGAATTTGCGAGGCTAAGCAAGCCATAGTATCGGCAAATTTGTTAGTGGAGCGGGGAATGGTCTGGATAGAATAACGAGTAAATGAGGTCAAAAGTGAATCCACGTAATGTTTGTACTTTTGAAGTTCCTCATTTTTACATTGGTAGATGCCCATAACTTGATTGACTACCAATTGAGAGTCACCAAAAATATTAATAGATTTGACACCTAAGTGTAACGCAACCTGGAGACCCAAAACAAGGGCCTCGTATTCCGCTGTATTATTAGTGTAGGGGAAATCGAGCCGGAATGAAAGAGGCATAGGCTCAGCATCAAGAGGAATGAGAACAACGCCGGCCCCTCCGCCACGCTGGCATTTGGATCCATCGAAGAAGAGGGTCATTGGATACGACTCTTCCCTGAGTGAAAGAGTGGCGATGAGTTCGTCAGGGAAATTAAAATTGGTAAATTGTTCCCCAGGTAAAGGGGCCTCCGCGAGTTGGTCTGCAATAGTTTGTCCTTTGATTGACTTCTGGTGTATAAATTCAAGGTCGAGGTCAGCGAGGAGCATAAGCCATCGGGCGATGCGTTGGTTTAGATGTGGTTTGGCATACATATAATGGATGGGGTCCGTGTTGGTGATGACGAAAGTTTTGTGATTCAGGAGGTAGTGTCGGAGTTTGGTGGCTACGAATGATAGGGCTAGGCACAATTTTTCTACATGTGTATACCTAGTCTCGTAATCCACGAGAGTACGACTTATATAATAAACGGCTTGTTCTCGACGTGCCGAGTCCCGATGTGTGAGCATGGCTCCTATAGCATGGTCAGTGGCAGAAAGGTAAAGGTAGAAAGGGCGATCATCCTGAGGTGGGATAAGCACGGGTGGCTGCAAGAGATAGGCTTTGAGAGCTTCAAAGGCTTGGTGACACTCTTCGCTCCATTGAAAGGCAATGTCCTTTTTAAGAAGGTGATGGAAAGGTTGACATCGATCCGAGAGTTGGGAGATGAAACGCCGGATGGATTGAAGTTTACCCTGCAAACTACGCAATTGTTTGAGGTTTTTGGGTGGGGGCATTTCTAGGATAGCTTTGACTTTAGATGGATCGACCTCAATGCCATGCAAAGAGACGATAAAGCCAAGAAGTTTTCCTGAAAGAACACCAAAGACACATTTCTTTGGTTGAAGCCGGACCGAATATTGTAACAGGCGATCGAAAATAATGGTTAAAACATCGAGATGTTCACTGCGATGTTTAGATTTGCCAAGAAGATCATCGACATAATCCTCAAGGATAGTGTGCATAATGTCATGAAAAATGTAAGTCATAGCCCGCTGATAGGTCGCACCAGCATTCTTAAGGCCAAACGGCATGACACGATAACAAAAGGTTCCCCAAGGAGTGATGAAGGTAGTTTTATGTTGATCGGCCGGGGCTACCAAAATTTGATTGTATCCCGAAAAGCCATCCATGAGAGAAAGCATCTCATGGCCCGCACAGTGAGATCAACAAGTTGATCAATACTTGGGAGGGGGAAGTCATCCTTGGGGCAAGCGAGGTTAAGGTCTCAGAAATCCATGCATATCCGAAGTCCCCCCGTCGCTTTAGTGACAGGTACGATGTTAGAAATCCATTGAGGATAGTCAATAGGCAAGATGAAGGAAACAAAAAGAAGTCATTGAAGCTCTTCTTTGACCAAGAGGGCAATGCGTGGATGCATTTTTCTTAGTTTTTGTTTGACTGGTTTGGAATCGGGTTTTAGGGTGATGTTATGGACAGCAATGTCAGGATCAATTCCTGGCATGTCAGCGTAGGACCAAGCGAAAGCTTGGTTGCGGGTACGGAGAAAGGTAGTAAAGGTGACTTGTTCTGATGCGTTAAGGGATTGTCCGATCTTCACAATGTGAGGATCCTCCTCTGTGTGGATGTTAATTTCTATAGTAGACTCATTCAACATGGTTTGAGTTTCAGATGGTAATGCGCGTTGAATATAGGAGTCATCCGCACCAAGGTAAGTGAGGATGGAGTCGTCATCTTGGCACTCAACAACATTAATTGAAGGTGAATCCTCTTCGATCATGTCTGGATACAGAAAGGGAAGAGAAGACGGGTCCTCATTATCGCGTTGATAAGTGAGAGGACCTAGGAAGATAGCATTTATGAAAAAAAAAAGTTAGGAGGGATAGATTCAGGATCTATCGACTCTGTGGGTGATGATGGCAAAATGGGTGATGATGGTTCGGTAGGGGTGACGTCGTCATCTTCCAGGAGACAACTGACATGAGGTTCCTTCGGTGTAAGTGTTCCAGGAAATCCGAGACCACTACGATCATTGTGCTTGTGTGTAGTTACGGGAATGATTGTATGTCGGCCTTGTTCATAAAGACCAAAACCAAAGCCTTTCCAAGCACAGTGAGTCAAGAAGGTGAGGGCGAAATGACGATTTGTTAGGTATTGAAAATCAGATTGGAAAGGAACCACACCAAGAGGAGGTTCAGGGGTAACGGAGGATGCGTCGACACCCCCATACGTTAGGTTGGTGCGGCAATGAGGTGGTCCGTAGGGGATTACTTCCCCCATACGACGGTCATAGGTAGGATGTGTATGTAACTGTCCATACTCCTGTGGGGTATGGAAAGAACTAACGTTATATAGGTGATACTCCCCCAGCGTAAGGCGTTGAAAAACATCTACTAAGGGGTCTGAGGTTGGGATGTTAGCTGCGGGAAAGGAAGTGGTATTTGTGATGGTGGTTTCATTGGTTGAAGGTGTAGGTGCGGTTGAAGTGGATGATAGAGGTGTGGTTGGAGTGGATGGTTGGGTTAGATGAATGGGTGTCTTGACTGGTACAAGCACATCATTAGGGTGATATAACATATTACAGGTTTTGAAGGGGGGAGGATCAGCTTTTACGGTGTAGGACTTCCCTTCGTACTCAAATTTTATGCATCTATGTAAGGTGGAGGGAACGCATCCCATAGCCGGATCCAAGGGCGGCCTAACAACATATTGTATTGGAACTCTCCCTCAAGGACATAGAAGAGTTTGGGTAAAGTGCGTGGCCCTACACGAATGTTAAGGATCACGGTGCCTAAGGTAGAAGTAATAGCATCATTGAATGACCGCAACATGATGGGGTTGGCACACATGCAACTAGAAGGGATATTCATTTGTTGGAAGGCTTTTGAAGAGATGATGTTTAGGCTAGCGCCCCATCAATCATAACATGACGTACCCGAATGTCCCGGACGTAAGCTGAGATGAAAAGAGCAGGGTCAGGATCTTCAGCACCAAAGTCGATAATTTCATCTTCGGAGAAACTGACAGCAGCGGCTTGCTGTACAGAGACAGAAGTGGTTGGGGAGATGGGTTGTTTGGTGAGTGAAGCAACGTGATTGGGTGTGAGAATGGAGGTAACAGGAAAGGTTTCATTAGGTAAGACCTCTATCCCTTGAAGGATTTCAATGAGAGCTTGTCGATGAGATTCAGAAGTCTGAATGAGCTCATACAGTGTCATTTTTACAGGTGATTGGTGAAGTTGTTTGATCATGGTTCGGTGGGAAACTCCATTAGAGACGGGGTAGGTGGGTCCACGAATAACCACTTTAGGTGGTGGTGCGATCGGGATGGTGGACGGAGAAAGGGAGGCCGCAGGTGTGCTTTCTTTCGCTTTCCCATTGTTTTTCTGCCCTCGAGTAGCAACACTAATCATATTGATCTCGTGAATACGAGAGGAGGAAGATGGTAGGGATAAGTCATGGTCTTCGAGAGGTGGGGCTGTAATAATGATAGATCTTGGTGAGGCGGGGACAGGTGGTATAGGAGAGGGAATTGAAGCTAAAGGTCTCTCTCTTCGTAAGTTGTCTTTCTTAACTTTTCTATCTGAGAGAGGTGACTGACGAAGTATGGCTTTCAACGCTTTGCATCCCTCTACGTCATGTCCTGGTGTGTGGTGGTAAGCGCAGATTTTAGACTCATCATAACCTATAGGTCGAGGTTTAGATGGATCATAAGGTCTAAGTGGGGGTAGGGAAATGGTCGCATTCTCCACCAACATAGCAAGGATTTTGGCGTAAGACCCTTTGAGTGGGTCAAAGTCAGAGGAAGATGAGGCTATTGACTGGGTAGTTTCTGGTAATGACGGGGTATGGTTGGTTTGTATGGGTGGTGGTTTAGCCAAGGAGTTTTGATAATGGGTTTTAACTAAACGTGGCTTCTTTGGCGCAGAAGCTATGTTTAGCTGGTTAGATGATGAGGCCACAGATGATGTGGTATCAGAAAACAACCACGGAGAAATAGGAGTGACAACAAACAAATCTTTTGATGATGGAATTTGTTTAGGGTTGGTAGGTGGACAGATACGATACGGGGTGATGGTGTTGATGTACCCTTGGATCTCTGTATGGGTGCAGAAGGCGTAGGTCATTTTAAAGAAAACGCAGGAGGTATGATATATTGATGCAAGGTGGAGGGATGAGGTCCCAATATGGAAGGTAGGTGTGACGACGATGGTTTTAGTTGTAATAGAGACATAGGTTGAGGAGATTGAGTCTGTCTCCTAAGTGGATGAACGGCTTTATTTTTAGATAAATCAAGCCGCTTAGGTGGGTGTGTTAGACTGGGTATTGGTGAGGTCCCAAGCGTAGGGGAAGATTGGGTTAGGTTAATAGAGGTGGATGAGGTATTTGGTAGAGATGAGGGGGGTGAAGATGAGGACATAGGCATTTTAAGCTTCTGTAAACACTTTGGGTATATGGTAGAGGCATCTGGGTTGGTCATCTGCATTTGAGTAGAATATGGCGTACTCAAACGTTCCCGTAGGACCTTTCTATCTTCTGGGGAATGACAGTCCTCACGTGTGAATAGGAACTTTTGTATGGAAGAAAGGTGGGTTGTGATTCCGGTCCACTGTGGGTGTGATACAGGGGGAAGATGAGGCACTGTATCAATGGGCGTTAAGAGGTTAACCGGTTGCTGAAAAGATTTAGGCGATGAAGAACTAATAGGTAGGAGGGCGTGTTTGAGAGGATCCGTCATGTTTAAAGAATGTGGTGATGTCGGTGTAAGAGGTTTCTCGTCTAAGGATGACAAAAGAAGTGGTGAACCTTCCTCTTGTACAGCAAGAATGGTAGAAGGAGACGTTTGGGAAATAGATAAATTAGATAACATCCGCTCACAGTCTTGCAAGGATGTGGTGTAAGAAGGCTCATTTGTGAGAAGGGAACTCTGGGTGGTTAATTCTTTGATGGGTAAAGGAACGGCAAGGATTTTGTCTTGTCTTGATGGTGATGAAGGGGGTTCGGGTTCCTGCGTTAGTGAAGAAGCTTGATTCAGAATTTTTTCGATAGAGGCTTTTGGCTGGGAGTCGAAGACTGCATGGATCTCGTGAACACTCTCCTCGGCTAAGATATCTTGGTTTATATTACTGTTAGGAGAGTGATTCGGGAATGGTTTGTTGAAAATTTTCAAATTTCGGTTAGCAGGAGCGTTAGGATTATCGAGGGCTATATCCCCTGCATCAACCATTTCCTGCACTATGTTTTTCAACATCTTGCAGTTTTCATGACTGTGTCCCTTCACGCGGTGGAAGTTACAGAAGTCATTTTCTTTGTACCAAGAAGGTATGGCGCGAGTGGAATCAAACCCGGAGTGAGGTTTAACAGGAGGTAAGGTAATGGCTCCTGCTTTAAGCAATTTTTCCAATATCACACCATAAGTTTCTCCCAAGGGGTGTAATTGATGGGCTCAGCTTTATACTTATAGGTGGTTTTTGGCGGGGTATTAGATGGTGGTTGGGATTTGACCATCACCGCGTGCACAACTCCTTTTGATTTCGAAGCAGTCGATGGGTGAGGATTGGTGGTGTTAGGTTTGTTGGTGGAATCTTGAGTTTGGAAAGTGGGGTTTTGTTGCACAACCGCAATTTCTCTTCCTCTAAGGCTCGAATCTCTAGTTTTCGAGCCATAGTAAAGGCTTCGTCAAATGTGTGGAAAGTTTGAATTTGGAGGGTAGGGGAGATGTGTTTAGCGCAGGCCCGCGTAAAAAGTTTGATAAGTTCGGCTTGAGGCAAGGCATACGTAAGTTGGTTGATAAGGCCCCGCCATCGTCCAACGAAATCTGCGATAGATTCATCTTCAAATTGTCGGATGGCATAGAGGTCGGTGATAGATACTTTCTTGGCAATGTTAATGGAGAAATGATCCAAGAAAGATTGGGCTAGTTGGTTAAAAGAGAAGATTGAGTGCTGGGTTAAAGCACTGTACCACTCCAAGGTGGGTCCTGATAAGGACATGGGAAAGGTGCGGAGTAGTAAGGCATCGTCGTGAGCAATTAGATAGCAGGCATGTCTAAATGAGCGCAAGTGTTGTTGAGGATCCTCCTTACTATTAAAACGAGTAAATTTTGGTAATTCCCATTGAGGAGGATATGAATGAAGGGGGACAGAAGGGTGGATAGGCTCCTGAAAAACTTGCTCGTATGTCAAGGCGCTACGACTTCCTGAAACAGAAGCCTCCAGATTTTGCATTTTGTCCATCATTTGTTTGATGAAATCCGTGGTTGGATGAGCTGATGGTGTGGTTGCGGAAAATGGAGGCAAATTGGGCCAAGGGCCTCCACTAGACAATGGTGGCGTTAAATGTTGATAAGGTATGGAGGACGAATGTGTTGAGGTGACCGAATAGGGATGTCCTATATAAGACGTTGAGGTCACGGGATACGTGTGTGGGAATGAAAATGTGGGCGGAGCTTGAGAAGGAAAGCTCGTGTGGATAGGTGGCAGAGAGCAAGTCATGAACGGAACAGTCTGCAAGAGAGACGAGGTAGGAGCAGTCGGCGGTAATGACATGTGGGGCCCAAGATTAACCAAAGGAAAGCCAATCTGTGTCGTATGAACCTCTGAAGCCGCTGGATTGGGAGACGGGGCTAAGGATGCAGCAGGCAAAGCGGAGTTATCAGGCGGAGAAGGAGCTAAATGAGCAGCTATACTAATAGGCATGCCAACAAGGAGTTGACCGTCGGGTGTACGGTCAGGGGCATGAGACAAATAGTATTGTACAGCGCTAGGATTAGCATCCAGAAATTTGGCAAATTCCTTATCTCCTACAGGAATTTTAGGAACCTCATGGTATCCGTAGGATTCCCTATAGAATGTGAAGGGGGTGATTCAGGCAAAGGCACAGAGCAGGCATGTGAAACCATGGTGGCTTGCTTCGAGTGATAACAACCATGGACAAAAGTACACAGTAGGGTTTCAATCTATCAGGAACAGAAACAACCTCAGAATGTTGAAATTGGTAGGTTGTTGGTTTGTCAGGAACTGTAAAAGACAGTAACCGATATCGGTCTGCTAACCGAGGTCGGTTAGACTATAGCCGACGTCGGTCAGTTAACCGATGTCGGTATAATAAGACTGGTATAAGAAAATATAAGAAGCTGCTGATTTGAGTTTTTAACAATGCTTAGTACATCTATCAAATTGTTCTGAAGTGATAACTGAAACAGTGTATGACAGAGAAACAGAACTGAAAACAAACAAGATACACAAGCAAATTAACAGACTAACCCTAGGATTAGTGTTTATCAATTTGAGCTTATGCCCTTAGACGTAGAATGATGTGAGAATCCTAAACACAAGACTTAGGGGAAATGTCAAGTTTGTTTTGGCTTATAAGGTTACCTCAATCGGGTGGAGGAATACCGCGGAAAAGGGGGGATGTTTTGAGCTGTTGTGTTAATTATGAAGTGATTCGGTATGTGTTGTGCAGTGAAAGTAAGATTAATTTCCTGTCAATACCGTGGAAATCACCCCCACGTGTACGACCTGTTACTTAGTCTACGTTCACTAGAATTGAAAACAGCAAGCAAGAATGTAATGCACGTGTTTTAAACCCAAATCGAAAATGATATTCGATGAAGCAAAGAAGATGACTTTCACTAATGCAAAACTGGGAAAGCAAGACAAATTCTTTTACTAAATATAACAAAATACCGTGTGAAATTTTTAAAAGAAGAAAACAGCAAGTATGCTCCCTATGTGAAAGCAAGCAAGAAAGAAAGAAACCCGAAATGGGTCCCACCGGGCATGCCAAAATGTTTCACACAGAATGTTTCAAGCTTTTGGGAATAGAGTTGCTTCTATCCTTTCATTCCTTTGAGAAACAGATAAGGGTTAGGGCTAGGAGGAAATACCTGTTGAATGTCGAGAGGGTGTGCGTACGTAGAGAAAGATCAGATCGACTACGAAGAACTCCTTTTTGTCTGGGAAGGACTACCTGCAAGTAAGAATACAAGACCACTAGATTTTAATTAGACAATAAATGAGGGAACTGCCTTGGGCCCAGGAAATATAAAACTTCCTTTCGAAGGTGGTCAGTTCCCCTGCTAATATGAATTAACACAAATTCTAACAAATAAGCTATTGTCCAATTACAATTTGTTTACCTTGTTAGAACAATAGAGAAAGGGCTGGTCTTGGTTTAGAATCACGGTGACCGATGCCGGTCACTGTAACCGGTACCGGTTGTTGGTAACCGATATCGGTAGGGGCAATGTTTTAGGGGCTTTTGGTGAAGGTTGGTTGTAAGGTGGTTGTGTTGTTTTATAAGGCTGATAAATGGGTGGGGTTAGGTAATGGGGTGATGAGAAGGACTCAGAGAATACGGGGGGTGTTCTTGGGGTAACGTAAGGGTGGAGGAATGACAGTTAGATGTAGTGTGTTGCTGGGTAGTAGATCTAGGAATAGACTTATGATGGCTGTGATTCAGAAGTTCAAGAAATGTTATTAAAAGGACATACAAGATATTACTTACTGATTATTGATGAGGATGCAGGTCCAAGAACTGTGATGATGATGGCAGAACTTAGGTAGGATGACCTGACAATCAGGAGATGAGCTATCTTCCCTCCCGACGAACAGATGAGTGTCACAAGGCTCTGGTTACTCAGTTGCAGTTTTTGGGCTTGATGTCCTTCTCTGCAAACTCTTCTTGTTTCTTTTTCACTTGTCTCTGTTCAGCCAAGTAAAAATCCGGATCCTTCCAATGACTTCTGATTTTGATCCACGAAAATCCAACCCTTTGTTTTTGGTTGGGAGTGGTCATTTACAGGGAACCGATGGCGGTTACGCAACCGACGGCGGTCGAGTAGGAACCGGTATCGGTCAGGTCAAAGCGGGCTATTTTTGGTAAAATGGCCAGCTTTCCCTCCTTTTCTCCCGAGGGATTAGTCGCGGGCTTGGTCAAGTCATTATGAGGTTAGTTTTAGGTGCGGGTGAGGAGTAATTAGTCATGGGTGTGGATGTGGACCAAGTTATAGGTCTTAATTAGGTTAGTTTAGGGTTAAGACTAGGTCATGATGAGGTGGTGAAATGAGGTGGCAGGTATGGTGATGTGGATTTATTAATTATAAGGTAATTAATAAATAATTGTGTAAGGTTTAGATGATGAGGTTAGGTTGTGTTCAAAATAGTAATGTCTAGGCCTATGCCACACCTTTTATGATGAAAAAGAAATGATCAAGATAACATTCTACACTTTCATCTTCCTTTTCTAGATCTTAAAAAGTTCCTCCCTAATGTATCTAACCCTATAGTAATCTTGGTATTTATAAAAAAATGTTTCCATATATTCTCAAGTATGGATAGAGTTGGGGCTAGTCCCATGAATAATATCATTTTTGCATATTTCAAGGATGAGGGAAACACTTTATGTTTTGAGTGTTAAAGGTATAATCATAGGTTTGACATCATACTTTGAATTTATATAAAAATTGATAAGGATATTATAAGAATAAACCCTTGAATGTAGGTAGGATCTGAGGGGGATATATTTTTAATGGGGAATTGATCATTGGGATCGAATTATATGGGATAAGTTAATGTACTACCCAATAGTGGACCAACATTGTTCCCTCTAATAGGATTTTCTACTCCATCTGCCATCCTCTCTAGTTTCTCAACTAGTTCTACTAGTAAATTTTGAGGGGGATTATTTGGGTTTATTATTACAAATACATCTCTATAATATATTGGTCTAAACATATAATTTTAACATGCTAAATAATAATACCCTAACTATAAGTGTATATTTGATCATCTTGTTCCACATACTCCAAAAGAACAAAAAGGATACTGTTTTCACTACAAGACCTTTATATCTAAAAGGAGCATACAAAAATAAATTCTAAATGTAAACATATCAGATTCTTCAAAAGCACTCAATATAGCACCTTACTCTTTGATAACACCCTTGATTTCCTCGGTAATGGTGCCAAAAGTGGAAAGTTTCATTAATACCCACAATTTAAATATTAAGTATTATGTCAATACAAGGAGATGTCCAAGGATATTTGCAACAAATAAATGGTTTGGAACATATTGAGCATGTAACTTAATCAATCTATAAATTAACAACTGTGTTGAAAGCTAAAGGATTTAACCTAAACTTATTGGAGCTAATAAAGAAACGAAGTAAAATACTTATTATCTTATAACCATGAAGAACTAAAAGGTACATAAATGAAATTATTGTTTGAATAATTGAAACACAATTACGGTGGAAATAAGAAACTAAAATAGATGAAAAATAAATGAAAAATTCCATTCACATTGGAAAGGAGTGGCCCTTGCTCCTTCCCTTTGATCTGGTTGTAATGTATTACTCAAGATAACACGGTTGATTCCGAGAATCATGCTCTTTATTCATCAATTATTTGTCTTACAACGCACTTACTATATTTATTCATGAAAATATAACATTTATTCTATATTAATCATGCCTTATATATTAGGTGAATACCGTTTCTCTTTTAATAGAAATTATTATTCCAGATTATATGTAGGAATTAACTAAACGAATTTACAAAAGAGAAGATTTATATAATTGGTAATTTTCAAGTCAATGTATAGTTGTGCATATAAATTTATGGTTTAACTTATCTTATTGATGGAGGAGGATTTTTTTAAACAATAATTTAATGGATAGGAGATGTTTGGAATTCTATTTAAAATCAAGTAATCACATTCCTTTTAAAGTGGAGGATTCAATAAAACAAAGACTAGTTATTGTTATCCATTTTTCCTCCCGGTCAAAATGGACAACTTGAGAAATTGGACCGGTGCACCTTGGTGGAGTTAAAATTTCAAGCACGTGGAATTCCACATAAAAAGCACCATAGAACAAAGTCCACGAAATGCCACAGAAAAAGTGTCATAGAACAAAGTCCGTGGAATGCCACGGGAAAAAGTGTTGTAGAACAAAGTACGCAGAGTGCTGCAAAAAAAAATTTCCACCTAAAAACTCTACGGAATGCCATAGAAAAAGTGCTACAAAACAAAGTCCACGGAATTCCATAGAAAAAGTATTGTAGAAAAATGAAAAATCCATGCAATAAAGGAAAATGACAGCTTTTACCGTGAAACTCAAAATGGCCATAACATTTGACCCATTACTCCATTTTCTCAAACTTTATATCATTGGAAAGGTATTGATGTCCCTTATGTAATGGGAATTTTATTGAGGTTAGATGTGTTATTTTTTTAAATGTATCCTACACAAAGATGGAATGCTCCTTGCCTAACCACCGCAATTAATGAAGTATGACACCCCATTTCTTCTTCCATAAGCTAAAGTACATGGGGGAATGATTTGTAAGGATGCACATGCATTTTTTTGGTGGGTGAGAGAAAATACGAGTTTCAATCTTTCTCTTTTCCCATCACTTCTATGTATTGTAACCTCTTCTCATTTTTGAGGGAAATATTCAGGGACTTGGGGAAAATCTTGCATTTTGGTTTCTCAATTCCATTGAGATGTAAGCCTTCACATGGGCTTGCAAAATGTATTCTTTCCTATATTTATCATATGTAATGGACTGTGTAACTATTATGGAGAAAAAAACTTGTGTTTTTGGTGTTTTCTCAACCCTTGCATTTGTTTTCTTTTTCTCTCTTGACTCTTTATTATTATTTATCTATTCTATGAATGTTTCCTTCATTTCTAGGTTCTTATTGTTATTTTTCATGAAGGTTTGGTGGTGAATGAAGAATAGGTACTATGACATAGCTGTTCTAGCCTCTCCCAACTTCATTCTCCTTCTTTTTCTCCCTTAGAAGGATATTTCACTCCCTTTTCTTTGTGATATCACCTCCTTAGTGTAGGATTTCCCATTTTTATGCATTTTTTTCTCTCCTTGGTCCCTTGGAATTTTAGTTTAGGAGTATTTATCTACATTTCCTTCATTATAAAGTAGTCTTTACATTAGTTTAGGAAGAGGAATCAGCCTTCTCTAGAGAGTTGTCTCAACTGCAAGGCCCCAAACCTTGAGATATTTCCATGTTACCTAGTTCAACTGATTGCCTCATTAACAAATGCTAGTAACTTAGAGGGCGATTTAATTTGGTGATAATAGTTATGGAAAGCCCGGTGGGACAATAAAGAATTCTTCATTTTATTATTGTAATATTGGTGTTCTCTTGTTGTAAATTTTATCCTTTAAGAAGCTGTGTAGCAGCATATTTGACAAATCCAAGGGGTATATTTCACTGGTTTCAGTATTGGTGGTGGTTCAAATTTATGAGAAGGATTCAAACAAGGTCTAGAGTAAGAGAATAATGTATTTTTGAATATTTGTAGCTATCTCTAGGTAGATGAGGAAGAGGAAGAATAGTTTAGAGATCATCATCTCCACCAAACAAAACCTTATCAACATCTCCACGTGGTAGGCCATTTATCCATTCAACTAGAGTTCTTAGACAAATCATAATGGATCATCAACAACCACCACCACAAAATCCTTTTTCAACTTGATGGGAAGAAACCCACTTTCTATTAATACATAAAACCCAATCCCAGTTGTATCATTGAAGAATATCACATAATTCACTACGGAAAATCACATAACTCCGATCAATCACATTCAAGACATTATAAATGTCTGTGTTATACATGATTTCAATGAGATGGATGTGGAAGTCAAACTATTGGCTTCTTATTTCAAAGGAAAAGTTTACAGTGGTTGAGAAGCCTAGAAGTAGTATCAATTAGTAATTGGGATCAATTGTGCATAGCTCTTTGTGGCCATTTTGGAGAAAAGGTGGACAATTTATCTTTG
Organism: Taxus wallichiana var. yunnanensis; assembly: GCA_018340775.1. Taxonomy (NCBI): domain Eukaryota; kingdom Viridiplantae; phylum Streptophyta; class Pinopsida; order Cupressales; family Taxaceae; genus Taxus; species Taxus wallichiana. The sequence goes on from CM031234.1 coordinate 65,961,278, forward strand.
TTGGAGAAATTAACCACAATCAAGAGAGAACCAAATGAGAAAATGGCTGATTTCAACTTCATATTTCAAAGGACATGGAATAGGATTCCAATTACCATGATACCGGAAGGTAAAGGTGTTTTTCTCTATTTCCTAAAAGCTCTTAATTTTGATATAGCCATGATGATACAGTCCATGGGGGGTACAACATTACCCACAACTTATGCCATAGCTATTAGAGCAGATAATTGTTTAATTCAAGCTAGTAAACTTATACCTAGGCCACCTAAGTCTCTTTATCAAAAAATGGGAAATCCAAGTTCTATTCAAGCACCTACATTAGCTCCTACTCCTTCTCCAAAAATCATAACTCCAAAAATTATATACTTCTAATTCTTATTTTAGCACTTCTAATGAGCTCTAGGAGGTTGAAATAATTACAAAACTTGGGCAATGAGTTGGTAACTCTAAAGAGGTAATAATCCTATAATTTCAGGACATATCGGCTTCAAGATCAACCCAATAGACCTTCATATCAGAAAAATATGCCTCTTTCCCAAACTACTAATCAAAACCAAGGACAACCTCTTTCTAATAGAACATTTCATCCTTACAATCATAAGATCGCCTCTACATCCAGAGCCTTGGTTCCAACTCAGAACAACATGACAAAAGAGTATGAATGGTGTTTCCCATGTAATCAACCTCATAACCAAGCAACATGTTTCAATGGTGCTTTCAATTAAGAATTGATGGTGTAAACGGTTGGTGTGTCTCAAGAAACAAACCAAGAAAATCAGCAGCAAACAACTACTCAAGAAACACCTCCAAGTGAAACTACACTTGTGAACCGCAAAACTAAGGATTTCGTGGTATAAATCAATCTCAATCTCAAGGTGCAATAGCCAACAAAAGCTCTAAGAAGAGGAATATAGAGGAAGAAAAGTCATCAAATCCAAGTTCTTCTTAGCCTTCTATCACACTACAAGGAGTTAGCATGCCAAGTGCAGCCCCAAATGTGCAAAATCAGTCCAAACCACCTTTTAAATCAGCTCATGTACCAGTTTTAGCAACTCATGTGCAAGATAAAATTTTACAAAGAAAGGGGAAACAAAGGACAAGTCATCTCCTTTCAATATAATAGATAAAATGAAGAAGATGAATGTAAGCATCTCAATGTGGGAGTCATTAGCAATCCCAGGCCACAGAGATCTATTGCAAGTAGACATGAAAAATTAGTTTGCATCAAATGATTTATTCAAGGATTAAGATAAGGTGATCACCAATACAACTAGAAAAGAGGGAGGTAAATAAGGTAAAAATATGAAGCCTCCTCCATTCTATATATCTCTAATTATTGGAAGCAATCTTGTACACAATTGCATGATTGATTTAGGAGCAAGTAGTTTTGTGATGCCCAAGAAAATAGTTGATCAGCTGGGCCTTAAATATGAGCCTATATCAAAAGGAGTAGTGCAACTTGATGGGAAAGTAGTGGGAATAGTTGGAGTAATCAAAGGATTGAGCCTCACATTGCATGTATGTCCAAACATAACAGTCCAACATGATGTATTTGTAATTAACTTCCCACTACTCTTTCCTTTTTGCTTGTCGAGAGACTTCACTGCTAGAATTTGAGGTTACTTGTATGCTGATTGGTCACATATGCTCTTCAGGACAAGATATGGAGCTAAGGCTACAATCATATCTGAACCTATTACAAAATTTCATATTGAGCCATATGTACCAAGCCCAATCAATGAAAATTTCTCATATTTTGATCAAGAAGATTTCCCAAGCACTCTAGAGACAAATACCAAGGTTGGAGGAATTCCAAACTTGACTCTTGATGAATGAGAAAATAAAAGATATGATTTTGATCCATACAAGGATATGGAAGAAGCTGAGTTGGGAATCTATTTCTTGCATGAACAATATATTCTCTCTCAGTAGCATCACCAAACCGGATGATAAAGATGATAACAAAGTATGACAGTTATTCTTTGATGGTTCAAGGAGTAGACCAGGTGCTGGAGGAGAAATGCTTATGTAGCCTCAAAGTATAAAATACTACTCAGCTTTCCACTTTCAATTCACTTGTTCATAAAACACAATTGAGTAGGAAGTGTAGACACCAAGTTTGGGTAAGACTCCCTTAGTCCCCTTCAATCAATTAATGTAATATACTTAATTAATCATGACCCCTTAATCCTATACTAAAATTCATCCTCACATTATTAATTAATTAAATTATTTTGATTAAGTTAATTTCACCCTCACACCTCCACCTCATTGTTACACCTCACCCTAGACCCATTTTAGATACATTTAACTCACAATGACCGAGTCATCACTCTTAGTGCTTGAGTCACAACTTAACCTAGCTAACTAAGACATATTCTTAAAAACTAGTTAGACTTATTTTATGAAATTCCTACCTTCTCTCACGTGAACTCCACTTCCCTAAGAGGACTCAATCAAAATCATGCCAAAAATAGTAAATATCTTCCTATTTTTGGTAAACCTAGACTTTCCCACCTTAACCGACACCGATTATCCCTCAACCGATGTTGGTCACTTAACCACCATTGATTACCTTATATACACTTTAAAAACTCTTTACATGGGTTTCTCATTCAGTTATTAGAGCTTGATTTCATTCAAGCATGAATCTGTAAGCCATCTTACATCCAGATGTTGAACACACACAACCATAGTGCAAGAAAAGTATCTATTTTTCCTTCTAGAGCATTGGAGTATTCACAGGAACACTCTAGGAGTATTGCCACAACACTGAGAAAAAAATTTCTTCACGGATCAACTAATTTCCTCCTCCACCTCCCAAGATCTATAGGACATCAAGTAAGTATTGCAATCCTAATCATTTTCTTATTCCCTTTGTAGATATCTCTGGTTTCTTTCAAAGTAGTTTATTTCCTCTATTTCATGTGCATCACCTTCCTCCCCTTAACCCACTATTCAACCATCCCAAGCCTTTTTCACCATTCTAAACCTCCTTAGTATCCTTGAGTATTCTCAGCCATATTAAGACCCAAACCATAATACCCTCACTCTATGCAATCATAGAGAGCCTAAAAACCTCTATTTAACAATTTACTATCAAATTGCCCCTACCAACATCAGTCACCTTAAGTGTTGTCGATCTTCCCTTATTACCAGCATCGATCAACAGACCGATATGGTCACTGTGTTTTCTACTAACCTTCACAAAATTTCCTCTAACATCACTTAAACTTCATCAAGACCTTACCAGATACCTCTCATTACTGTCCCAACCAGAAACATACCTTTCTTGATGCTAGATTAGTTTAGATTTCAATAATTTTCTTAATCTATTTTTTTGATAACGTTTTGAGATACCTAAATCAAAGTGTTAGCAATATGACCTTTATTTCTCATATTTACTTTCATTAATTTGATAAAAATAGAGGATTGAAAACCATTGAAGGAAACATTACGCTTCCCGGATCTAGCCTTGTTAGGTAGTCCTCTAACTCTTACTATTTAATAACATTTAGTTGTCTTGCTTTGTATCTATAAGTAGTCCTTCCCAAATAAAAAGAAGTTCTCTACAATCATCTTCGATAAATTCAGTAATGCGTGCATTTAACCTTCGACCAACATAATCACATGTATTCCTCCTTGACCTTTTACCTTATCTATTTTATCATAGAACTTATTCAAGTGAAACAATTTAGCTCACCCAGTGGGACCCATCAAGGGTTATTTTACATTGTTCATTTATGGGTGAAATATCATGTGTGTTTTTTTCCTTTTGAAATCATTCACATTAAATTTTCTCCTTTGTAACATTCTCTATCTTCTACTTGTCTCATTGATACTTGTATTTTGTACTAAAAAAACATTCTTTTTATTTTGGTATTGCATTAGTGAAAGACATACTATTTCCTATTTGTCATTGCTCTCATCGAATGTCATTGTGGATTTGGGTCTAAAATATTTACATATCATTTTTGAGTGTTGCATATGTAGCTCATTTAAAATTGTGGGAAACCTATATGTTGGAAGTCATGCCTAACTAATGGTTGAAAAATTGAATCATAGTGCACACTTTATTCTCTACACCAAACCACTAAAAATAAATTAATCATTTTCTTAAAAACATCCTACCCGGAAGAATCACAACGATAAACACGATCGAGGATTGATAGTGGGCTCCAAACTGGTTTCTCTATCTAGTTATTATCTTAGAGAAAGGACCACCCTCACCAAAAATTACCTGAAACTATCCTTAGTTATTGGATTTTCATAGGAATATTTTATCAAACCAAAAAATCTACTCTATTCACAAGTTAGTCCTAAATGGGATGAGTCGAAACATAAAATCCACCAAAATGGATTTCTTGTTTGCTAGTTTTTTACTTGATCTTTGTTTTGAGGTGTCATTTGTTTTCTTCAATATTCACTCTTTTCACACTTAATAATCATAATTGGTGTATCCCAACTCTTTTTGAGTGTGTTAGGTCAATCAGTGCCATACAAAGGTTTCGGGTTTGTCTTTTATTTGATATAAATTACCAAATTAACTTTTTCCATCTTTTCACAAACTTCACAAAGTGACCAACGCGTCGGTCCAACGATCATTATCGGTTTACTCACCTAACTCTCATCATTTTACTAACCATTGTTGATTTCCTAATGTTTTGGTGATTTTAACCAAACTGGCATTCATCACGCTTCTATTCTTTGTTGGGTTTCCTTAGTTGCCTCACCATATCTCGCATCTTTAAAAACATTGTCAAAGTCAAAATTTTCTTCATTTTCATCATTTATTGCCACATTTACAAACCTTTTGATTTTACACAATAATCGGTATCATCCTATGATCATCATGCCGGTTACCCTTTTTCACCAATACCAGCTTACAAAGCTCCGTTGGTCTTTGTGTTTTAATTTTTCAATTAAAATAATGACCAATTTTCACATTCCAGAACTATTTTCTACATTCCTTCTATGATTTGTGTCAACTTATGAAATCAGATTATTAGGTCTACTATAATTAACATGGTTTTGAATTATAGCCAAGACAACACCCTCGTATTCCACACTATCTTTCATCCACTCCCACCTAGCCCATGGCCACCTTCCATTCTATCACCTATGGATCCCAACCAACCTATCATCATCAAGTACCGATTATGATGAGTTCCCAAAACTTCTCGATGAAAACCCCATTGCTTTACAATATTATTTAGCCCATTCATCTACCCGAGATTCATCAGGGAAGCTTGTATATGACATTCTTGAGTTCATTCCTCCTACCCTCGCACCCACTTCTGCATCAACTACTACTAGCTTGGCCTTACCCTCTTCCACCTTACCACCTATGGTGTCCCAACTTGACCCTACATCATCAATATTTGCTGCACCTATGACATCTATTGTGCCTTTGATGAAATTTTCTCCTATTGTGTCAACCATTCCTTTATCAAATGCCTTGAGTGTAGGTCTATCTGCACCGCCACCTCTCATAGACCTATTGGATCTTAGCCACCCATGGTGTCGACAACCTATACTCCCTTCCAAAACATTTTCCTCTCCATCCCGAAGTCTCTTCCTCCAATTACTAAAATATTCATTAAATCCACTCCTCCTACCTACACTTATCACCAACAACCCTCTATCTCATCTATTGATTATTCGGGATACTTGCCACATGTATCTATTACTCCCTTATAATTTTCTTACTCGGAACCACCATATACTGTGGCACCACCCACATCATACCTTCATCACCTACCACTGTATACTATAGGGGGTGCCCAGTCATCACAACCTACTAACAATCTTATAAAAATGATGATGGAAAATATGTAGACATTGGCAACATTTGTGTCTAGATCACACGTAATTCTCTAACATATGAAGAGATTTAGAATGAGCCCATTCACCAATCCATTCTGATTCATCCATACCATACCCATTGGGAAATGCCTAAATTCAACCGATTCAACAACAAAGAAGACCCACAACAACACTTGTGGTCTTTTAAACATATGAGTTATCTAATCTCTCACGATAATGCTTTTCTCTTATGAACATTCCCAATGTCCTTAACAAGACCTGCATTGGATTGGTATAGTGCTCTACCTAAGAACTCCATTTACTCATTCAACCAAGTAGCTCAATATTTCCTAGACCACTTTTCTATCAATATTGTCAAGAAAGTCACAATGACCGACTTGTACTCGACACAAAAATATGAAGATAAATCTATCATAGATTTTCATGCTCGTTGGCGAAGCCTAATCAACCAGCTCATGTTTCAACTTCCTCAAACCGAGTTAATAGAGTTTTTCACCAGGGCTTGTGCTAGGCACATCTCACCAACTCTCCAAGTTCAAACCTTCCACACATTTGATGAGGCATTCACCATGGCCTAAAAAATTGAAATTCATGTCATTGAAGAGAAGAAGATATAATTACGTAACAAGAATGTTGCATTTAAATCAAATGATACCTCTTCTTCTTCCAAACTACAAAATAATTACTCCAAAGCAAAAGGATCTTCCCATGTGGTAGTTTTAAAAGCCAACCCATCTCACCTATCCAAGCAATCAAATCCTTCTTCTAACCTTTCTCCTGTTCAGGCTTTTCAATTCAAGCGGGAGCAACAAAAATACACTCCCATAAGAGAACCCTATTCTTTAGTTTTAGAAAAACTTTTAAAAGCCGGAGAAATCACTCTTCCACCCATTGAACCACATACTGATTTTGACCCTTTCTTTCCTATGCATGTGTGGTATAAATAAAATGATTACTGTAACTATCATCGCATTAAAGGCATAACGACAAGAATTGTATAACTTTCAAAAATATCATCCAAGAAATTTTAGACAATGGATATTTCATCTTAGATTACCCTATCACACCAACTAATCGAAGCTTCACATTTTCAATAATTCGCTTCCAAATCACACCCCATCATCTAACTAAACTAGTGAATATTCAACCAATGACAACAACGTTCATGAGGTTCATGCTATTTTGACACCATACTAGCAATTCCTTAGTTTCCTCCTACTCCATCTATTGAGGAGATTCTTACACGAGATACTTTATCCATGGAGGGACTTGTTTCTTCTTCTCTTTTACCCACAGAGGAGTCTCCCTTATCTCCCCCTTCACCCATAGAGGAGTCTGCCATATCTACCGAGATAGTCACCCCACAAACCCCTCAAATTGATGAACATCCCACAGTATTAACTCTCCTACCCATGAGAGAGTCATGATTACCTTCCTCTTCACAAAAAGATGAACCTACCTCATCATACTTGTCATCTCCCCTACCCATAAGGGATCAATTACCAATGCACCTTCATATTGGTGACAATTCTCCATTGGCTTTCAAGTATCATGTTGATTTTATCTCATCTCTTTTACCTACAGAGTCGAAGCCAACCATTTCCTTGTCTCATAGACATTCTTTATAGGTATTACTACCAAATAAAAATCACCCCCCTCCAACGGTGCCATTTTCACCTTTATTTGACCACTTGGATTATGTCAAATTTGGGGATGCCTTCACTTGCCTTTCTCAACTCAGATGCAATTTTTTTTGTTGATACTTCCACGATCTATCCAAAGGTGTTTCAGACAACCAAACCAACCATGCCCATGCTAGTTGTAGCAACCTCTTCTTCATCACCCTCACCCACACCTAAACATTTACCATCAACTGAACCTTTTCCAATTCCTAAAGCCTTAGCTACATCTATATCTTCCTCCACATCTAAACCCATTGCCACATTGGGATTCATGCCAACATCAAGCCTCATCTTACCCCCTATCAAACTAGACTTAGCCATGTCCTTAAAATTTAGTGCAAAGACTATTCCCCACCTAAGAGAGGAATACCCAAACTCTTAGGCCGTATACACTGGCTTCACCTACTACCTCTCTCTCCCCTTCACCACTTCCATCTATCCTAGGGCCCCACCCATCAACCTTGGTCAAACAGCCTCCTACCCAAGGTAAACTAAAAACACAACAACCCACCTCCTCATCACGATCCTCTGTTACACCCAAATTACCTACATAGCTTATGACTTTGCCATCACCTGCATCTTTTCTACTTCCTATACCTACACCACTTCTAGTATCCTCATCATTACCTATGATATTCCCTTCTCTTCAACTAGTACCTTCCACCTTTCCTCTTCCCACAACCTTCACCACACCTCCATTATCACCTTGGCTAACCCGTCCCCTTCCACCATCTACCTTCCTTTCTACATCACACACTTCATCTTCACCTTTACCCAAGAAGGCGAAACCAAATTAAAAAACCCACTACCCTCAAAAAATACGTCTACCTTCAACCACTAGCTCATATGCTACCTCTCTACCTAAGAAGGTTCAATCCAAAACTAAAATTGTACTACCTACCAAACAAGTGGTCAAATTGACTCAACCTCCGATTCCACCTCCCATGGTTCCTCTACCACAAAAATCACCCACACTTCCATCTAGACCCACACCTACTTCACATTTTGATCCATTGGTAGGGTCTTACACCAACATCTTAGCTAACCTTTTGGAAACCTATGTCATCACATTGCCACCACTTATACCTTATGACCCACTCAAACCTAAGCCAAAAGGGTTTGACAATAGAGTAATTTTCACTTACCTTCATGTGTCAGGGCATGATGTGGAAAATTTTAAGGCTCTTAAGACTATTCTACTCCAACTATGTCCTCCTGAAGAAAATTATGACGATGATGATATTTTAGATGAGGACCCTATTCCACCTCCATCTATCACCACACCTTCTCATCACTTACCTATTCAACAACCTTCATCTCCCCCTTCACATCCCTTTTATCCTCCTCCAACATTTGAGATCAACATGGTCCGCATAAGAGAGCTAGTGAAACGTCCACCAAAATGCTAATGCACTACATTATTTTCACAAAACCATTATATTCCCTCACCACATTTTTTCTCGTACTATCACTACACCTATCATGACTCATTTTCTCTTTTACCAAATATTAATATGGTTAACATTACCACTCGAGCCTAGAAGGAAAAAGGAAAGGAGAAAACAACCAGCCCATCCGCCACTCTTTTACCCAATATCCCATCTGCACCTACACCAAAAATCACCATCTGTGGACCCACATACCCTATTTTTGATGGGGTTTCCCATCATACAATGATTAAACAATTGCACAAATATCCTCTCAAAATGTCTTTATACGACCTTGTCCAAACCTCTGAGTCTCATGGACATGTCATCATTGAGGTTCTACAATATATTGAGGTTTTACCTTATGACCCTAATCCTATGCCATCCATTATCACTCCTCACCATATGGCCTATTTCACCACATCATCCCATTCCTCTACACCCGCTGCCACTCATCAAGTAACCACTCTCAGTTTCTATGACAACGATATTATACCTCTCCAATCATATGATCCTGATCTCACCCTATTCATTTCTGTCTACATTGATAATATATGCATTTGATGCATTATGATTGATGGCGGTGCCAGTATCAACATAATTTCTTCCCATGCATACAACCAAATGTGCATCCATACTAATTGCATGTATAATAACCCAGCTTATGTTTCCTTCCTTCAATGATGCCATGACTTCCACCCTTGGCACCATCATTCTTCACATTCGTGTGGGCCCCGTACCATTCTCGGAATTAGTATATGTCTTAGAGGGGGAATTCTAGTACAACATTCTACTTGGCTGACCTTGGATCCACACCATGGGTTGTGTTCCTTCAACCTTACACTGATGTTTAAAATTTGAACATGAAGGACACAACTATACCATTCTAGCTGACCCTTCACCATTCAAGACCTATAACATGTTATATCAACCCAATGATGTCCTTATACTAGTTAAGGCATCTACCACCGCTACCACTTCCCCTTCACCTATGGCCCCATCCACCAATGTTGTCACTACCTCTTCCACAACTAACTCTTCTATTCCTAATGCTACCACAACTTCTATAGCTGACCCATCAGCCAACCCATCTACTTCTCAACCAACCAATACTTTTTCTTCCCAATTGTCTAATAATTCATCTATTCCCACTACCCACATTTCAACTACTTACCCCTTAGCATGTGTTTTTCAATGCCTCACTTTGGGGGAGTACCACCTCTATAATATTGACATATTTATTACTCCTCAATAGTACAGTAACCTTCAAAAACATTCCCGCTATGATCAACACATATGCTAGGTTTTCCCTTACAGTCCTCCCCACCTTTGTACCAACTTAACATATGAGGGACTTGATGCTTCTACCTACTCACCCGAGCCACCTTCCCAAACTCAACCATTTTCATCCAACCTTAACTCTCTCACCAACTTCCGCTTCACCCACAACTTCCTCCATCATTGTGCTTGGAATGGATTTGGATTTGGTTTCTATGAACAAGTTCGTCATATTGTCATCCCATGCACCAGTCGTAATCATAAATATTGTAGTGGTATTTGATTTTTCAAACCATCTCTCAAGAATTCCTGAGTCAAAATCATTGAGGATGATAAACATTCCCCACCCCATTCACCAACTTCACCTACAAAGTCTATGAATCCATAATCCATTCCTCCTAACGTTTTTTTTTTAACACCATTTCCCTCGAAATCTACCAAAAACATATCAAATGTGCCTATGATAAACATTTCCAAGAGCAAACCTTCTAGGTTGGTGACCTCGTCCCGAGAGAAAATCAACATGTAAAAAAAGTAGAGAAAAGTAAATGGGAAAATTTTATCCTAATTGGCTTGGACCCTATATCGTTACTCATACCTATGGATCATGTCTTATCATTTATCTTCACTCAAAGGTAGACTTGAACCTGAGCTCCTTAATGCCTTGCATCTTTGAACATTATATTGTTAAATCAAGTCCTAGATCACCTTATGTATATTCAGTGCTTGTCCCTTGAGCACCATTCACCTTTCACTTACATATTTTAAAGATCAATGAATAAACAAGACTCATGTGATTACCAATCACATTTCAGACTTATCTTAAATATGAGCACCAAGGATTTTTTTATGGCATGATTCTCATGGATACTTTTCATCCTTTTCAGGATGGAATCTCATCTTTATTCATCACTTAAAACCTTTCTTTCATAGCTAACCCTTGTATGTTATGGTTTTTTCTTCATAAAAGAAGCCTATACTTCTCTATAGTCTTGTCCATGACCTAAAATTCCAAAAAACAATTCAAAATTAATATACGGGATTTTCAAATTTAAAAATCCTTGAGTCAAACTTCTCGCAAAAAGATGAATCCCTCAAAAAGGAAATATAATCTTTCTATCTTGTTGCTATAAATAGACTACTCCCTCGAAGGACAACTATACAAAGCTAGCCATATTGTACATAGTCTATCACCAAAAGAAGACTATTCTTATAAAAATAAAATAAAAATATTCTTGAATCTTCCTGCATCGATCAGCTTCACAAAGACCTCAAGGAGATACTTTACTCATCCCACATATAATTCCCGCATCGATCATTCTATAAAAATAAACACAAAAAGAAAAAGATGAATTTTTCATCATGGACTTGCCTATTTTGATCTTGGGTCTCTTACCAAAGAGGCATGTTGTCTCACACCAGGTTATGCTCAACCAACTTTTTTCACCTCACTACCTTGCCTTTCTAACCTTCCACCTACTCAAGGGATGTGCTGTAAATGTGACATTTCATGATCATGTGACCTTATTCATCCTTAGAAAAATCAATCATGTAACACCTTTAGGGTTTTATGTTCATATGCCATATTTGGTATGATAGACTCGTAATGGTTCTTATCAATTAGGTGGATTTTTTTGTCTCCTCTTACCATTCACCTCTTTTCTTACTTATTGATTCTCCTACATAGGACCAAACCATCGACACCTACATTTAAGAATTCCTCTTTCACCAAAATCACCCATGCCTATGACCTAAACTCAACCATGCATATGACCTAAACTCAACCATGCCTAAATGACCTAAACTCAAACATTCTTGAATGACCTAGACTCAATCATGCCTAAAACCAACCAACCCATTCCTCTACCTCATCATATTCTTCCCTAGCTTATGGGAGAACTACATTGGCCTGAGGCCCCTTTTCACTAGGGCTATGTAGGCAACACTCTGAGGGCATGGGGCCCTTTAAGGTTAGCTCGGCCACTCTTTCCCCTAACCATTTTTCCCCTTTTATATTCACATTTTACCTTAGTTGGTTTCCATTTTACACAAAATTGAGAAATTAAACAATCATAAAACATACATATTTACCATTTTATAACATCACCATATCATACATCAATCATTTCACATTTCCATGATATCAAATATTTGGAAATTCACACCCCAACATACATATACATCATCATTTATTTTCCATACTACCAATAAATTGGAAATTAAATCAAAAAAACAAAATTGACCTCAACTTCCTATACATGACTCCACCATGCCTAAATGACCTTGACTCCACCATGCCAATAAATAACTCCATCATTCCTAAATGACCTTGAATCCACCATGCCTATACTTTACTCCATCATTCCTAAATGACCTTGAATCCACCATGCCCATACCTAACTCCATCATGCCTAAATGACCTTAACTCCATCATGCCTACATGACCTTGATTGCCTAACTCACCTAAACTCCACCATGCCTATACCTGACTCAACCATGCCTAAATGACCTAAAACTTAATCATGCCTACATGACCTCAACTCAATCATGCCTAATTCAACTAGTTTCCATAATACACAATAACAATGGAAATTAAAAATGAGTACATCATCCATCCAATCAACATCATCAACTATATAAATGGGAGAGTTTGTGTATCAATACATATATACACAAATATATAATAAATATCAGTATCTTAAAAACTCTCATGTACAATCTCACATCTTTGGCACATAGGCTAGTATATATATATATATATATATATAAAAATCAAACACTATAACATATGGATATAAATGATCACCCCACCCGATACCCTCCTATCAATTCTCACCTATCACCTCCTCCCGACCCTCTGCCGGATCCAAGATATGAGAAATCATAACCTCAACATGGCCTTGTCTTTAGGGTCAACAACCCCCTATGCTACCATAATTGTGAGTCCTGGATCTCGTCTTCTCACTAGATTCCCGCCGGCTCGATACTCATCATATGAGGGCACATAAATCCCGCGGTGGCTAGATGACCCTAATAATAATGAGCCTCATTTAGGTCATCCCCGAACCTTAGCATCGACATAGTCTAGGGTGGTGCCATTGGCCTGACTTATCCATATGGACTCTTTCCTAGAAAACCGATGTCGGTTATACTATAATCACAATCACCACCCTAAATAACAATTTGACCCAACACATGCCCATTTTCCTAAAAAAATTATTTCTCCAACACCTTTTGACCTTACTAACACTTATTACATCCTACCCGTGAGCCTACATTACCTATACATTTCCTTAACTATGTTTAAGGACATGTTATTTACCTATACCTCGGCCTTACTTGTGCCCTGACTTATATACCATGACCTAAATCACCTTTGGTGAAATTTGAGTTTTTGTACTCACTATACCTTGTGATGCTTGTACCCATTTTGTTTAGCCTAATGACCTTACCTTTCCTAATGATGTGATGTTTATCTTGACTATACCTTTGGTGCTATGGAAAAAATCTATTACATGTTCCTATACCATACCTCATTATGCTTCATGACCATATCCTATACTTTGGATACCGAATCACTTCAAACTTGTTTGGATAAACCTATCAAACTTTTGACAACATAGATTTTGCAAGATCTTCCACTTGGTATCACATCACAATCTATATGTGTGTGTGCATTCGATTTCCATTACCCAATGACCATACCCTTATCTACTAACTCTCACTTTCATCAATCACATATTTATCAAACCACTCCCCGAATACCTTTCCAACCTCATCGGTTCATAGTTTGAGGGGGTCACCTTCAACCATACTAAGGGAAACCTAACCTCTACTTATACCTTGGACATAGACTCCTATTTTTGTCAGCATTGCTTACAAATAAAAGCTACATGACAAAAAGGGGCAAATGTAAACACCAAATTATATTCACACTCCCTTGGTCCTCTTCAATCAATTAACTTAATATATTTAATTAATCATGACCCCTTCATTATATACTAATATTCATCCTCAAATTATTAATTAATTTAATTAATTTAATTAAGTTAATTTCACCCTCACACCTCCACCTCATCATTACACCTCATCCTAGACCCATTCCAGGGGCATTTAATTCACAATGACTGAGTCATCACTCTCAGCACTGATTCATCACTCCCAGTGCCGAGTCACCACTTAACCTAACTAACTAAGACTTCTTCCTAAAACATAATTAGACTTATTATATGACCTTCATGACTTATCTCACGTGAACTCCACTTCATTAAGAGGAATCAATCAAAATCATGCCAAAAATAGTAAAGATCTTCCTATTTTTGGTAAACCTAGACTTTCCCACCTTAACCGACATCGATTATCCCTCAACCAATGCCGGTCACCTAACTACCATTGGTTACCTTATATACACTTTCAAAACTATTTACATGGGTTGGTCATTCAGTTATTATAGATTGATTGCATTCAAGCACAAATCTGCAAGCCCTCCTACATCTAGACGATGAACACACACAACCATAGTGCAAGACAAGCAACCATTTTCCCTTCCAGAGCATTGGAATATTCACAGAATACTCTAGATGTATTTCCACGACACTCGAGCACAAAATTTCTTCATGGATCAACTAATGTCCTCCTCCACCTCCCAAGATCTATAGGACATCAAGTAAGTATTGTGATCCTAATCATTTTTCTTATTCCCTTTGTAGATATCTGGTTTCTTTCAGTAGTTTATTTCCTTTGTTTCGTACATCACCTTCCTCCCATCAACCCACTATTCAACCATCCCAATCCTTTTCACCATTCTAAACCTCCTCCTTAGTATCCCTAAGTCTTCTTAGCCATATTATGAACCAAACCATACTACCCTCACTCTTTGTGCAATCATAGAGAGCCTAAAAACTTTTTTTTAAAAATTTGCTATCAAATTTACCCTACCGACATTGGTCACCTTAACAATCATTGATCTCCCCTCTCTACCGGAATCGGTCACCAGACTAATATCGGTCACTATGTTTACTTCTAACCTTCACCAAATTACCTCTAACATCACTTAAAATCCACCTGACCTTACCAGATACCTTTGTGACCTTACCTAACACCCTTGTGACCTATCCCAACAGAAACATACCTTTCTTGATGTTATATTAGTTTAGATTTCAATACTTTTCTTAATCTATTTTTTTGATAACGTTTTGAGATACCTAAATCAAAGTGTTAGCAATATGACCTTTATTTCTTGTATTTACTTTCATTAATTTGATAAAAATAAAGTATTAAAATCCATTCATGGAAGCATCACGCTTCTTGGATCTAGCCTTGCTAAGCAGTCCTTGAACTATTCATATTTAATATCATTTAGCGGTCTTGTTTTATATGTACAGGTAGTCCTTCCCAGACAAAAAGGATTTCTCTACAATCAACTTAGATAAAGTCAGTAATGTGCACATTTAACCTTTAACAAACATAATCAAAAGTATTCCTCAATGACCTTATACCTTATCTGTTTTATCACACAACTTATTTTGTGAAAAATGAAAGATTGATCCATGGATTGCATTGGGAAATAAATAAATGCATTTAGAACGTGCAATTCTTTAGGGATATTGAGCTAGTTATAAACCAAATTAGAGGGTTCAATACTACCAAAAATGATCTTCTAAATAGCTACAAGAACTAGATATGGGATCTTATCGAATATTTTGTGACATTTAACATCAATTCCATCCCAAGAAAGAAGAATGACACTATAGACAAGTTTGCAGCATTTGATGTTGTGGAAAGCATCAAGAAGGATCAAACTCAGCCTCACATCAAATTGGTGGTGAGACCAACTATTCTGGATAACATCATAAGCTGGAAAGTGTTTCAAAATGATCAATAAATCATTAATTTATCGTAGGAGGAAGCTGAATTCTTGGCTAGAAAATAGGACAAACTAGAAAAAAATATAGTGATCAAGTGGTTCAGCTAAATATGAAAAAAATTCCAAAGGTTATTGTAACTTTGGAATCAATATTCAACCCCAATGACCATATCTAGAAATAAAAATCAAATATTCAGGTTAACGGTGTAGAATCAGAGTCTATTTCAGTAGGTGAAGGTAAGGTGCTACAAATTGGTAAGGTAAGTACTCAGCAAGAAAATTATGATTTTGTCCAACTTTGTTAAGAATTTCTAGATGTATTTTCCTAGAATTATAAAGATTTGAGAGGATTTAATCCAAAATTGGCACAACATACTATTGAATTGGATCTAGAATCCAAGCCCATCAAGCAGAAAAAAATATTGGTGAATCCTCATATTGAACCCCTCATGAGAAAAGAACTGAATAAAATCATTGAGGAAAGTATCATTTTTCCAATCAAGCACTCGATTTGGGTTTCAAACTTGGTTCCAAAGGCGGAAGAAAAATAAAGAAATTTGATTGTGTGTTGATTTATGGGACTTGAATAGAGCTTCTCTTAAAGACCATTATCCACTCCCTTCCATGGAGCAAATCTTACAAGTAGTAGTTGGTTCTGAGATATTATCATTGTTGGATGGATAGTAAGGTTATAATTAGATCATGGTGAAAGAAGATGATTGGCTCAAAATATCCTTCACTACAAAATGGGGTACATATGCTTATAACAAGATACCTTTTGGAATGTCAAACGCTGGAGCTACTTTTCGTAGAGAGAAATGAACATGAAATTTATAGGATTGATTAACAATATAGTGGTAGTTTATCTTGATGATATCATTTTGTTCTAAGAAAACGTAGCGCTTTCAAAGATGCAAGAGATTCAAAGTCATAGAAAATTTTAGTGGTGAATATTCATAATTTGGTGAATAGTAGGAATTCAAGAATATTAATTTTTCTATTTTTATGACCATAGAAGTCACCGCATTTCTCCCAAAACTTCCAAAAACAATAATTTTTCTTATGCAACTAGCCAAAAATCTCCAATCATAACGTATATTTTTATTAAATCGTTGTGTGATCTATGGGAAAATATTTTAAAACATTCTTGGATTTGCCAAGAAATCTATGGAACCTTCTTGGTCCTTTAGTCTCATTCTCTAGAAATGTGTCACCATTCTGAAAAACCTCAAAGTGATCGACTTAGGAAAACTCTAACTATATGAATAAGCCACATTTGATAGATTTTTTGGTCCACAAACCCCCTCTTGCAGTTAATGACCTGACCCTGAAACCAATCAAATGTTGGCATGTGGGAATTCTAAGGAAATAAACACATAGGAAAAGAACTCCCTGCTACTAAACAAAAAAATCCAGTCATCACATGTCAACTTATTGTTGGAAAGGTCTCCTTGTGCACTTCATTTTGGAATTATCATAATCATATTTTTGTGAGGTTATGTGGGTGAAAAAGGATAAAAATAGTTGAGGTTCCATTTGCCACTCCATCCACAATTTTCTTTAAAAGATATATTATATTTTTCTAGTGCCATAAAAGTTGATTTTAGATAATTTTCCAACCCAATGAATCTGGTTCCGGTCATATTCATCATGATTTCTATAATTATTTTCAGGAAGGTTCCTTATAATTTTCCCTAAAGAAGAGTTTAAATTACAAGAAAGATCAATAAAGAAGGTGAAAAACTCAATTTATCAATCTACCATAGAAATGTGCATGAAAATTCAAACTTCTACTAATATGTTTTCCATGTATACTTGGTCATTCACAAAAATATTTTTGAATCAATTATAAATGTCCCCACAGATATTGTATAAAAATTTCAAAATTTTTCATTGATTTAATTAGGAGAATCAATTAAAATTTTCATGCAAAAACCCTAAATCAAGGTATTGGGACAATGTAGATCCAATAGCAATAAAAACATTGTTTCTTGATCAATCTTGAATGAAAGCAAAAAATGAAAACTTTTAAGCCTTGTTAAACAATCCTCCACCTTTCCAAATCAAGTAGATAACCTGAAATTCTTCTATTTTCTCCATGTGACCAAAAGCTACGATGTGCGATTGGTAAGAGACAAGTGTTATTGGCATTGAAGGTATTTAAGTTAAGTTTTTCTCCCCTTGAAGTATGTATATGGATTATAATTGGATTAACACCATCCATGGGTGTTTTAGAGCACATGTGATCTCATGAATATCACTAAATTTCCCTTTGTCATGTATTTGTCAAAGTTTCTCGAGGTTGTACTTCCTAAGACCCTTATCAATAAGCAAGTAGGCCATCAACTCCATAAATTTACTCAAGTGCTCCATACTTATGATATAAATATGTTTTACCCTCTAAAGATAGTGTAAAGGATGAAAAGATCAAGTAATGGAAGAAAACATATCAGGGTTGTGACTCCATGATGCATGATTTCTAGACACAAGCTTCAGGACAACATGGATGACCTCGGTCCACATCTTGAATTTCACTTAACCATTACCACTGATAAATTACCTTACAATTTACTTGTATAGGATGTTTGAACCCTTATTACCCCCATTTTACTCATGTTGAGGTCTTGTATAATAGTGTACCTATTTAGACTTGAGAGAACCACATTTCCATTTCAAGACAATGAAGACATTTCTTGAGAATCTCATCTTGACCCCTTATTCTTATCATAAATAGAGCATGAAGAGACTCTTAGAGGTTCCCTGACCTTTTAGCACTCAACAAATAGATTAAATATCAAGCACAACGAAAATTAGACATTATGTGTTAAGACACATGTCATGAATGAGAAGAAACTGTCAAATAAATACTCATAACTATCTTAAAACAAGTCCAATTGATATAAATTTTTTTGCATTACCTCAATATTGGAGTCTACTATAAAAATTTCTTAAATGAATCATCCAAAAATCCTTCATATTTTTTTCTTGAGACCTAAGAAGCCAGGCATATCAAAATGCATTTTTCAAGAATTGTTTTAGAAAAAATCAAATAACTCAAAACCCCATTACATAATCTGATGAAATTTGAAATGTAGCATTAAAATACATCCCTCTACACATTATATGGATTGGTTAGCCATAGGGTTTCTTGTGAAGCTTTGAACAATGTTATTTACATGTAAGAACAACTAGGTTCCTCAAGGGAAATTTTATCTAGAAGTAGAATTTTCTCTAAACCTTGTTTCTTGACATTATAAGTCTTAGAATGAGTTCATCCACTTGAGATACCCATGATCCAAGTATTTCACTGCTTCATTTTGCACCATAGAGACTCACATGAATCACATGCACCTACCATTACTGAAACATGCCTAGAATGGATTCTCAAAGCATAGAATGACTTGACTTGACCCATATATTACATGAATGAACCAAGTGGACATGTTTTAACTTCATACCACCTTTGAGATAATCCAACCACACATGTTTGAAATTGTAGATCACCTAGCCAACATACCTAGATCACCTAGCCAACATACCTAGATCACCTAGCCAAAATACCTAGATCACATAGACTACTATGAAATGAATAAAATTAACATCAATGACAAAAAGTGACACTCACTTCCAAAAAATTCCACTTCAAGCTTCATCACGACACTTGGTGATCATATGTACAGGAAGAGGGAAGGCTCAAACTTAGCTCTTGGGGGCTTAACTGGCAAGCGAGAGGTCATGTTGGTGTCCTGAGGACTAAATGGGAGGAGGGGTAATTTTGTGTCCCTTAAATATATTTTATAAAGGGACATTTGGGACATTTAATCAGGTCAGGTTCTTGGTGGTGACATGTGTCCACTTGAAAAATGACTAACTGCAAGAACTCTTACCTTGGGCCCAACTTGCAATGACGATATCTTGATCTCCTAAATGAATTTTGAGGTGAAATTGTATATGAAATTCATTGGAAACCAAAAAATTATTTTAATGGTGATGGTTTAAAGATTTATTTATTAATCCATCAACTCAAAATTACCCCTTATTTCTCAGGACTGCCAGTTGCCCGCCAAAAGAATGAGTTGCCTAGGGAAGTGCATGATGTTTCACAATGTATCATTTTTTCCACAATTTAGGGCATGGAAAATAACTTCCATAGGTACTTTTTGGGATCTTGAATCTTCAAAAATCTCCCAAAATATATTTTCTTGAAGTTTAGGAACTCCTTCATGGTGTTTTCTCCTTTAGGCCCGAAAACCCACTTTTGCTGAATTGGCTCCAAAACCTCTAGATATTTCCAAAATCTCCCAAAACATTTTCATGGATGTTATTGGAACTTGAATGCATATCAATATTGAATTTTTCTAATCCAAGGGGTGCATTAGTCCTAGAAAGGCCAGTGGTAGCCCTTCCCAAAACTACTCAAAATTGGCATTCTCCAAAAGCTCCTAAAATCACCTAGGGGGCTGAATTTGATTTCGTAAATCGTATAGGGAATCGGATGGAAATCCAATATAATACCATTACATGAGATGAGTAATACTTGTTGTTAAGGATGGGTAGACTAGGGGTGTCTTGGAAAGGTAAAATTAGGGAGATGAATAAGGGTTGTCATCCTTGAAAATTAGAAATTTTCTTGTTACACATTCGCATGACAACAACATGGTTATTAATTGTTATTATATAAATTATAAACATTTAATTAAATTGGATTACTTAGATGTAAGATGAAATTATTGAAGCAATTAATTATACGTAAGGGGTTAGTTTTTTAATTAAAAAAACCCCTTAATTTGGATGAATCATAACATGGGTGTTATATTTTGGTATCAGAGATGAAGGTTTATTAACTCTTGGAATTAATGGGTTCATAATGCTAATGGAAATATTATCCTCTTATTAATAAGATATGATGGTTAGGAGAAGAGAAAACAATGAGGCTGGAACCAATCAACAAATGTTGAAGCTTAAAAAGCTCAAAAGTTGAATGAAATCCTAATAGTCCTTTAGGACACCGAAAATGGATAGATGAATTGGAGAAATATGTTGTGGGTGAGAATGAAGAGGAATTACCTAAGGTATAAAAATTATAACCTTAAGAAGGAGAATAACTTGAACAATGAGGGGAAGAACAACTTGTTCAGTCTAATGCTGAAAATTACCAAGGGAATAAAATAGCTTGCTTGGGTGCTAAATTTTCAAGGGATATTAAATGGATCAACCCACCCAAATTTGATGGAAAAATTTGGGGGATAGAGCTAAGAATTGATTGAGTGAGATGGAAAAGTATTTTGAAATAAGGTACTTTTCATAACAAACCAAAACAATTTGGGGTACTTTTCAGATCTCCAATAAGAAATCCTCTTAGTGGGATAAACGAAAGATGGAATTGGGATTTTATATTGCCTCTATCACATGGGAACAATTCAAATTTTACTTTCTTCAACACTAGCTACATCAACTATTCTTTGACTAGAAAATTTATGAGTTTCAAAATTTAACACATGGTAAACTGAGTGTGGTAGAGTATGGGGAACATTTCACTAAGTTACTAAAATACCTACCTTAGTACTAAGAGGATGAAAACACCAAAATTCATAAATTTACTATGGGTTTAAACCCAAATATAGGGGGTGAAGTCAATGTTGATGGGTCATCTACTATAGAAGTAGTGTTAAAAAAAGGTATAAGGAAAGAACAGAAGTTGTAAAAAAATTTAGTCTTTAGAGATGAGAAACGTAAGAAGAGTTTCATCTCACCTTAACCATTAGATCCTAGGAAATATGGTGGAATAAGGAAGGAAAAAAAAAAACTTCCAGAAATAATACAAAAGCAAATTTTTTGAAAATATGAGGGAAAATGGGTAGAACAATGCTATAGTCAATGAAAATAAATTTGAGAGGAAAGGGCTTGTAGTTGGATGTTTTAAATGTGGTGGTGACCACTATGCTAATAATTGTCCCCAAAATAATCATAGGAATAATTAATAGCAAATGAGACATTCTCGCACTTTGTAACCCCAAGTGAGAAACCCTTATAGAGGTGTCAGGTAAGCTTTATGGATTTCCTATTACTATTTTGTTTGACGTCAAATGCAACTAAGTTCATTATTTCTAGTAAGTTAGCTAGAAAACTATCTAAGAAAGATGAATATATGGAAAATACATGGACTGTACAATATGGGAATGATGTTATTTATATGGTAGACCAATGTCTATTTGACACAACATTGGAATTACCTAGTTTTACCACTGAACTTGACCTCTACATGACTCCTTTAGGGTCCTATGACATCATAATAGGAGTAAATTGGTTTTCCAAACACAAGGAAATAGTGGACTATTTTGAAAAATGAATAGAATTCCTAGATGACATGAAAAAATAACTACCATTTAGGGCATTAATGTATATTTTTAAGTTATACACGTACATACAATGTAGCTTAATAAAGCTAAAAACAAATGATGCATGCTATATGCAATCAAAATTTTTTATTTTAATGATGAAGGTAAGACTTCCTTGGAAGATTTTCAGCTTTCACAAGAATTTAAGGATGTCTTTTTGGAGGAAGTATCTGGACTTCCTCCTAAAAGAGAATTTGAATTATCTTATTAAATGTAAACAACAAATTTAGTTCAACTAAAATCACAACTACATGAATTTTTTTCTAAAGGATTGATCGACCTAGTGTGTCTCCTTGGGGAGAACCGGTCATTTTCATTAAAAAATATGGAACGTTAAGACTATGCATTGATTATTGCATGCTTAACAAAGAAACAATAAATAATAGATATCATTTTCCAAGGATTGATGACCTCTTCGATTAGATGAGAGATGCATCTATTTATTCAAAGATTAATTTATGATTTGGTTATCATCAACTAAGGATAAAATATGAATACATTCATAAAACAACATTTAGAACAAGATATGGGCATTATGAGTTTATTTTTTTACCATTTGGACTCACTAATGCGCCTACTACATTTATGAATCTTATGAATAATATTTTTAAGAATAATTAGATAAGTTTGTTTTGGTTTTTCTTGATGATATTTTAATTTATTCAAAGAACATAGAGGAACACAATGAACACTTAAGAATAGTGTTAGAAGTGTTAAGAAAAAGGAAAATTTATGGTAAGATTTTGAAATGTTATTTTTATCATAATGAAGTACAATATATAGGCCACATTATAAAAATGATGGGATTTAAGTTGAGTAATCGAAAATCAACAATATAAATAAGTGGCCAAGAACTAAAAATGTACATGAAATAAGAATATTTATGGGGTTGGATGGTTACTACAGAAAATTCATAAAAGATTTCTCAAGAGTGGCTGGACCAATAAATTCATTACAGAAAAAGGATAAGAAGTTTTTATGGAATGATAAATGTGAAAATTCATTTAAAATTCTGAAATAAAAATGAGCATCAACACATGTATTAAAGGTTTTGTAATCCAATGGAATCTTTACTTTGGTACTTGATGCCTCATGTGAAGGTTTGGGAGAAATTCTTCAAAATGATCATGTAATTTCTTATGAGAGCAGAAAACTAAAGGTACATGAGTACAATTATAATCCTCATGACTTAGAACTTGTTTTCATATTTCATGGCTTAGAAATTTGGAGGAATTATTTGCTAGGAAATCCATTTGAACTAAAAATAGATCATTTGGGGCTGAAATACATCTTTACACAACCCAATTTGAATGCAAGATAACATAGGTGGTTGTAATTTCTATCCCAATATGAATTTGAAATTAGTTACATAAAAGGAAAATAAAACCATGTGGCTAATGTGTTGATTCAGATGAATCATATTTTCATAATTGTGAACCTTAGAACATAGGATAATGAATAAGTTAAGAAATAATTGCAAACTAATCTATATTATCAATATGTGAAAACTAGAAAATTAAATGATAGGAGGTATAAAATTTTTAAGTTTGATAATAAATGAATCTTATAATATGATAAAAAAATTTATGTACCCTTCAGTAATGATCTTAGAACAAAATTTATGAAGGAATTTCATGATTCTCCCCCTTCTGGGCATCCCGGATTAATGAAACTGTTAGCTGATGTAAAATGAAAATATTTTTGGAAGGGAATGGAAAATATATATGATAAATTATGTTTCCCATTTTATAGAATGTGAACATTTTAAAGAATAATACTTACATCATGTTGGTCTGTTGTATCCTCATAACATTTTGCAGTATAAATAAAAGGTAATCAACATGGTTTTTTTGCAAGGATTGCCATTATCCAAAAACAAAAATGATATGATCTTGGTAGTATTAGATAAATTTACCAAAGTCTCCCACTTCATACCTATAAATATACAGGATGATTCTCCAATACTTGCAAAAAGGTTTTTGCATGATATTTTTGATTTCACGGAGTTCCATAACTAATCATTTCAGACATGGATCATAAAATGACCTCTCAGTTTTGGAAAACTTTAAAATCTGCATTGGGAATGAAACTAAACTTTAGTTCAGCCTTCTATCCTAAAATAGATGGTCAAAATAAAATATTTAATAAGGTTATGGAAGATATACTCAGAATGTATTACATGGATCAAAAATACAAATAGGAAGAATATTTGCCATTGGTTGAATTTTCCTATAATAACACTTACCATTATTCATTGAAAATGTCTCCATTTGAAGCATTATATGGGAGAAAGTGTATAAATCCTATTAGATAGGGTAACATAAAGGACATAGAGGTAATGGGTCCA
Organism: Taxus wallichiana var. yunnanensis; assembly: GCA_018340775.1. NCBI lineage: Eukaryota > Viridiplantae > Streptophyta > Pinopsida > Cupressales > Taxaceae > Taxus > Taxus wallichiana. The sequence goes on from CM031234.1 coordinate 65,986,102, forward strand.
AAAATGTTGCCTAAAATGAAAAATCAAGTAAAGCTCATTTGTGATCGGTTGAAAGAAGCAACCAATAGGTAGAAAAGCTACGCTAATTTAAAAAGAGTTAACAAAATATTTGAGAAAGGGGAGACAAATAATTTTTCTATTTCATTTGGAAAATCTACCAAATTGTCACCTAGAGATGTGGGATATTTTGAAATCCTTGAATTTATAATCCTGGTGGCCTACAGATTGACATTACCTCCCGCATTGTCTAGAATGCATGATGTTTTTCATATTTATTTTCTTAAAAAGTATGTATCTAATATAACACATGTCATAAATTGGAACTCATTATAGGTTCAGGACCCAAGAATTATCATGGTTGAACCCATCAGCGTACTTGAAACTATTAGTGTGAGTCCCTTTCCACATCACTAGGTAGTTCATCTCACTTAGGTGAGGCCATAGGTTTAGGTGTCATTTAGGGGTCATCATGAGATCCCCTTATGCGTTAGTGTGTCAAATGTGTCATTGGGAGTTACTTCCTATTCCAAGAGTGTAACTTACTTTCTCCACTTGAGAGTTCATGATTACAAAAATGGGGTTACTCAACACCGTATATATGTACACCAATTACGATCTATGATAAGGAGATATATTGAGATTAACAAGGTTCTCCAACTTTTTAGAATCTTTACATGCACCTATGGTTGATGCTCACTCTTCATGAGATCTCATCATAGTGTCAGTTTGCACCATGGTTGATGTTCATGTCATCCCGCATGATCCTTGTGCTTTGTTTTTTACATTCTCCTCATGATATTAGATAGCACATTGTGTGGATCTGTGCAACTCCTTAGTTTTTTATGTTTTTAGATTTATCTTACCGATAAATAGTTTTCTTGAGCATCCATCATAATGGTTATTTAGTTCGTTCTCTACTTGCAAGGTTTAAAATATTGTTTGGGTGTTTGTTTTTGTTTGAGGTTGTTGTTCGTGTTTTCTATGGTTGGATGCATGTTTTGAGGGTTACAAGTTGTTTCTTTAGAGGTTTCGATTCATGTGAAATGTTGGTTTTGTGTATTTTTAGAGGTTATTAAAGTGATCTTTTGGGCCCAACTCAACCACATCTCATTAAGTTGGGAATTAAGCTTCCCTAGCTCACTCGCATTGACCATGATCCAAATCACCCACATTTAGATCTTTGCATTAGTTTGATCAGGTTCAGTTTTGGTTTTGTTTCATTGTAATGAGTTTTTCTAGATTTTCTTTGTCTTCTCGACTCTTCCAGCCTACTAAAACTCGGATACCTTTCCTTTAGCTCCCTCCTCTTCATGTTGACATGCTTAGATTTTTTCCTACACCATTTGTTATGTGTGATGTGCATTTTGGTTCGTTTGGCCTTAGTTCACTATGTTCCTCTATGCTTGCACAAGATCTCTGCTAGTTCAACTTTCGATCTATGACTCCCTGGATCCTTCATTTAGCCTTGTTGAGTTTTTGGATGCTTCTTATGTGCCCTATATTGTATTTCCCATTTTTGTGCCAGCTCTACATTCTCTGCAGAATCCACTATCTCGGACATGTCTCAATGCATTTCCATTACATCTCGCCACCATATTCACCTATCACAGATTGACTTAACATTGTCCTTTTGCCTCCCAATGCATTCTTTGAGCCACCTCAAGCATTCCCGCTTGGTACATTTCCCATTTAAATGGTCAAATCTAGAATCACCGATTTCCTCGATGACTAACCCATCTCAACAATCCCATTTTCTCACCGATCGGCTCTCCATTTGGCATCAACAACTCCAACTTGGTCAATATGCCACCTTCCAGGTGACAAAACTTGGTGTACTCCCCGCATTGACTTTCCTGCAAGTGTGAGTCCCCAAATCTCATGAGCTCCTATGACTCTCCACTCCATCTTCCTAACTCGGTCCTCCAAAGAACAACGACGAGCTCACCCAACTCATATTTATATCCCAACTTGCCCCTACAAGATCCTTCTTCTCCACACTCCCTTTTGCTCTGGAAACCCCATTTTGACCCTATTTTTATTTTCTCATCCTTCTCTTTCCTTTTCACATTATATGACCATTTAAAAGGGGAAAAAAATAAAATTCATTGTACATAGGAGGCATATTTTTTCAGGCTCATTGTAAAGGGTTTTGGGATTTTTGGGCCACTTTTTCTATCTCATGCATTGATCTTTTGTCTTCTTAGCTGCAGCCTAGTGAGCATGTCCGCCACAACCTTGTGGAAAGGGATCCTTATTTTCTGTGTTGTGAGATTACTTTTCTCTCACATTGAGTAGTGTACCCTTATTTTTTACTATCACCTTTTGTGTTTAATTATGCGTGTTCCTCTACATCCGACTAGGACTTCATTGTGGCCCCCACTCTCACGTAACTTTTCACCTACTATGATATGAGTGGTCAATTGATTTAAATTACACGAATGCACCATATTTAAATCACACACTACTTATAGAGTTCGAAGATAGGGGTTATCATTTTTTTCTTGGGTGTTGTATTGTTTGTATACGCATTATTGGTTGAGTTTGACATCTTGCATTCTTGCACCCTTCTCTTTGCACTTCTTATTTTCATTCCATATCATGAAGGATGATCTTTCCAGACTTGAGCATTGTAGGATTACGTTACTTCCTTCCCCACTTATTCTTGGGAGAGATAACTATACATCATGGCATTATTTTATGGAATGCTACTTCACCTATGAGGGTCTTACACACTTATTTCTTGGGATAGTTCCTACACCCACTAATTCTAGTCATCTTGAGGACTTTCTCAACACTTGCGACCATGTTTTTGGTCACTTAATGTTGTGTGTTACCAAACCTCTCCACATTCATGTGGTAGACTCAGATCCTCCCCACCACATCTAGAGCATATTTAAGTATTTTTTTGAAGACCCTTAACATATTGTCATTGTCATTGTTGTTGATGATCTAGGTGTCTTCTCTTATTCTTCATGTGATGGAAGTTATATTGACATAGACTCACTTGATTATTCTTATGATAACAAGGATTGTAATTCCATTTCGATGTCGAGATTACCATTGAGTACCCCTCTCCTCCTCTCACTTCTCCAGAGAGTGTTGATACCCCTCCCATATCATCAGATATTGGGAAGTCTCCTTCTCATCCTCATATAGTCATTTCACCAGCCTCTTTTCCACTTCTAGTGTGTGAGGACCCTTTCATTTCTCTTCCTTCATGCATGGATGGCTCATACATGTCTGACATCACTCTTCTATTTATTTAGCCCCCTCTTTAGGTCGTCTTACGTTTGGTGTATCTACCCAATCTTGGTTGTCTTTTATAGCACCCAATTATGATGTAGTACATGTTCTTCATCCATCTCTAGGTTTTTCCTAGGATTTCATCATCTCCTTTGTTGGGAGTACCCCTTATGTGACTCTTATCACTTTCAATTTTCAAAATATCTTCATTGATCCATCTTTACTTGTGGATCCTCTTTCTATTTTGGGGGTTATTGTATTTCCAACACATAACGTGGACATCCTTTCTACGGGTGACATTACCTTCAGTTTGTTGGAACTCCATCACTAGACCTATGTCATACTTATATGGACCAAACTCATATTTTTCGTGTTGCTTCCTTCATTTTCCTTCACAGAGTGCATGGAATTACAACACTCTATTTTTTTCCTTCCTAAGGGTAGGCATACGAGTTTAGTGTGGGTGGATGTGTTTCATTCTATAGCGAGAAGACCATGTCATCAAAATGCTTCGAGAGATTTACTAGAGTTATAGAGTTCATATCCATCCATGGAATCTTCTACGTCCCTTTTGTCTCCCTCTTCTTCTCTCTTCTTATTCTTTTCGAGAGATTTCCCTTTTATACATGGGTACCTTATCAAGATCCTTAGTGGTCGGGACCCATCCTTGGATTTTTCTTAGATTGTTAGAGAGTGTGTTTTTCTCTTGTGGTGGATGTTTTTCTCACTAGGGTTTCCTTCACTTCTTGGGATCCTTGTTGTGTAGGGTGCCTCATCATGATTTAGTGTCAGGACCCATTTCTCTTTTCGACTTACTACCTCATCCTATATTACAATGAAGGGGGTTGTTGGTGTGAGTCACTTTCGACATCACTAGGTAGGTCATCTCATTTAGGTGAGGTCATAAGTCTATGTGTCATGTAGGGGTCATCATGATATTTCCTTACGTGTCAATGCATCATATGTGTCATAGGGAGTTACTTTCTATTCAAATAATATAACTCATTCTCCACTTGATAGGTCATGATTACAACACTATGGGTTACTCAACACCCTTTATATGCACACCGCTTCAGATCTATGAAAAGGAGATAAATTGATCTTAGCTATGTTATTCCCCTTTTTAAAATATTTTCATGCACCTATAGTTGATGATTTATCTTCATGATGTCTCGTCACGCTGCCAATTTAAACCATGGTTGATGTTCACACCATCCCACATGATCCTCGTGCTTCAAGTTTTCACATTCTCCCTAAGAAACTCATAGGTTGTATATTAGAAATCATGATATTACACAATACAAGATCTAATGGGACCAATATTTTGAGGATAATGTAACTTAGGAAAACATGGATGAAATGAAAACTACATTTCCTTTTCTATTTCAGTGAACAAAATAATTATTTGATTATTTATTATGGATTCATGATATACTATTTGATATTTATGATGATCCTAAAGGAAAATCAAGATATATTGATGACTATTTGGAAATAGCTTGATGTTAAAAGGCTGATTATAACTAAGTTTTATGAACTAATTTTGATTGAAATTCTGAAAATTTTCAATTTGTATGAAAAGATGAAATGTTTTATTTTTGTGTTGATGATGAGATTTCTTTCAATTGATATGTTGATAATTTTTAAGTTTAAATCATCAAGACGATGATTATTTTAAGATGGAAAGTATGTAACATTCCAAAATTAATGTAGTCTTAATGTCATTACTAGTTAATCAAGTTATGATGACACTCTTGAGGGAAAGGTAATTGCGAAAAAGTGACAATTTAATATTAATAATGTAAGTTTTTATATGTTGTTAATGATGAAATTAATTAATATTGCATAATTATAACTATAATTGATAGTTAATAATGTTATAAACACACACACACACACACGCACACGCACACGCACACACACACACACGCACGCACGCACGCACGCACGCACGCACGCACACACACACACACACACACACACACACACACACATCTTTTATGTTTTGAAGGTTTTGGTTTGTTTGAGCTCCACCGTTGTTTGCAATGTTTAAGATTTAAATGACATATATGGTAAGATTTGGGGACCATCGTTTAATGTTTGGATTAATTTAGATTGGTCATAGACCACTTATTGATTACATTGTTTATTTTTAAAAATTGTTTAATTGATATGTGTTGGACATTGGTCATGGAGCATTCGAAGTGCATGCAAATTTATTTGGCAATTTTGGAGGGAGGTTTTGGGTTTTGGCATCCATGACATGGCACTTTGGAAGTAAGGAAAGAATTGATGAGGTTATTTAGGAACTGTAATATTCCATAAGAAGCTAGCCATGCATTCAATCTCCCTCCTTTTGCATTATTGCATTCATTTGGTTTTTTGGGTCTTTCTAGGAAACTCTACATGGAGGTTTTATTTGAGATGTTTTTGGAAATCCATTTTTAGTCTATGCATGTAAATATGAAGTTGTTATTAATGGCATATTCTATATTCAAATATATTTATAGAATTTTTAATGGTATTTTTTTGGAGCATTTGAATTTCAAGAATATTTCAAAGAATTTTAAAGGAAAACAAGAATGGGTGTGGGTTTTCTTTTCTCCTATTTGTTTCTATTTTTAACATGAAATAATAGGATTAAATTTTTAGTTTTATGATTCAATATTTAAATCAAGAAATAGATTAATTTTTTTAAAATTTGTTTCTCCATTTTTGGGTTAACAAAGAAATATGGAAAGGATATTTTAAATTAATACAATTCTTTAGATTTTGTTGTTAAACGTTTTTCTAGGAAATAAATCCTTGAATTTTTCTATTAGAAATCTGAAAATTTTCTTCATGATGTTTAGAAAGGAAAACAATGATTAAGTTAGAAAATTATGAGGGTTTTGTTTGTAAATGTGAGATTTGTATTTACAATTCATTTGGTGTATTGGGTCTATTTTGTAATAAAATATGGAACTTGTTAGCATTTGGATCATTATTAATACATCAAATCACTTAAGAGCTCTATTGTTATCTTTTTTTCAACATGTTCCTTTTGGGTTTGACTTTAAAAATGGGAAATTATATGATCAGGGGATCATTTTTGAAAAATTTCCTAAACATCCCTAAATGGTTTCAGTGCAGAAGATCATCTTGAGATCTTTCCAACGACTGTGAGAATGCGAAAAACGGAAATCGGGAGCTCTAGATATGTCCGGTCAAAGTTCGGTCAACGGAAAGTCAACTCTAGTCAACTGGTCAATAATGGACCAATCGCACTGTGACACGTGGTGAAAAGGCAAAAGGGAGTTTTTAGTTTGGTTTTCGATCACCGGTCTTCGACAAGCGTAAAAATGGTACAAGAGAACAAGAGGCTCAACTTTTATTACGGAGGGGAGCCCACCGCCGTGTGGACTAAGGTATTATCGCCGACGTGGTGGGTCCACAAGCCACCACGTGGCTTGCCACCACTCGTCGAATTCGCTCGATTTTCCTATCGAGGGTCGACAAGTGGTATTTATTGCCATATTTCATTTGGAATGTCATTATATTGCTTGTGTCGAAATTTATATTACCTCGTAATTATTCACCATGTTATTCTTGGTAATGTTCGGGCTTATATTATTCTCCATGGTCGAATTGATCATATTTCCACATGGCACGTATGTTCATTCATATCCCATATTATTCGGGATTGGATCAAGCAGGTTGGAGGGGGCAGTTATGCCCACGTGGAATGGATGGAGGATGAAGCGGTGTTGGAGGGGGCGGTTAAGCCCATGTGGTCCCATGACCACTTCAAACACATACGTGGGAGGCTATTTAAAGCCTTAAAAAAATTCACCCACAAAATGTGGGATTTACCCACTAAAACAAGCCGCACATATGGGAATTTATCCCATCCCTCATGCTAAGCGGCCTATGAGATTTTTTATACCATTTAAAAATACATGCAAACTTTTTAAAATACATTTAAAATATGGATAAAACTCTTAAAATGCGCCTAAGGAGAAGTGGAGGGGATTGGAACAGCTGACCTCCCATCCAAAATTATAGGTGCCTAACCAATGCGCCAGCTGTTTGTAAACAATATAAAAGGAGGTATATTGTATTTGAATGGGGGAGGTACAGGTCTGTGCAAGAAGCTTAAGGACCAGATTGCAGAGAACTCCATTTTTGAAGGCCGTACACTCAGATTGGGCATTCGGAGTAAAAATATGAAATGTAGATAATTCTGAGACGATTCCAACAATGTAAGGTTTGATCTTTTTTGATGATTTTTAACCTATTTTTGGAAGCTTTGAATGCAGATTTTAATAGGGATCTTCAAGACAGCCAGTTGGAAAACACAAATTTCAATGCACTTCTAGTCCGAATTGTGACTTGGTGTAAACATGAAAATTGTTCAGAATTCAGATCTGATCTCAGAAATATGATTTTTTTCATAGATTGTTTTTAAATCTCCATTTGTAGGTGTTTTTCTAACACAGTTGCAGGGAGATCACATTGTGAAAACACTGTAGGAGCCACGGATCGTTCTTGGGACAGTTTCTGCTATTTTTCAGAGTTCTTGGGACATTGATCAGCTCATTTGCAGGTTGTGATTCATTATTGATTGTTTGTAAGAGTTATTGTACTTGCATTTCAATATTATTAATGGATCGGTTCAATCTGAACCCGGGGACGTAGGAATTCCGAACCCCGTAAACAATCTCTTTTGTTATCTGAGTCTTTTCAGTTTTTCTGATTATTTATTTGCTATACAAGTTTTCCGCACTTCTATGGATGCAAAATAATCAGAATTTAATCAATTTGTGGATTCAAGAATACTTAAAATTGGTTAAGAAAATCACGATCTTTGGAAACTTATAAAGTGATAAAAATACACATCACGTTTTGAGATCATTATAAAACTCTTAAAGTAACCCTTAAATTACTTTAAATTAATACACGTTTTCTCTCTCCCATATATATGTTTTCTCTCTCCTATAGTTGTAGGAAAGCATAAAACTCTTAAAGTAACCATTTCAATTTTTACAATTGATTTACATCATATGATATTTATTATAAATCTAAAAATGATTGTTGTAATTCCTCGATAAATGTGAAAGGAATGCTTTTGCATATTGTAAAGGGATTTTTGCCTATTTATTATTTTGGTAATTAGATATCATTATTAATAAAGTGTAAAGATTAACCTTATTTAATTCAGTTTATATTATCGGGTTGTTTGTGCCTTATCTTGTCTATATGCAATAAATTATATCTTGTTATATAAATGAGTGTAAATAAATATTATTAATATTATGTTATATAACTATTGCATATTTCTTGATTCATTTGAAATGATCAATTATGTGAATTATGACACATAGAATGATAAGGACAATAATATAACAAAAATGAAGTAGAGTTGATATTGTACCTTATGGAAATAAAGCATCTATTCATGTTAATTAATGAACTTATGAGATTAAGGACTATCCTTAACGAGTAATGTAATGGAACAAATCAATGTGGAACAAGAATAGTAAACTTATACTTACTGAAGAACACTACATTGTGTTATTTTGATAAGATGACCTAATGGAAGATAGTAACTCGTTGAGTTACTATAACCCTCTTTCAAGAATATAATATTGTGTATCGACACATTATAACATGTCATAAAGATGAACTTATTTACTTCATATTTCATGGATAACTTAAAGTTTAAATGAAGCATAGGTATTATGTCCCATTATCTCCTTGATAGTATCCTATGTGTGCCAACTTAGGATGGCTATGGGAAGGGTATTGAAGATGTAATGATGAAAATCACTACGTGGAATTTGTATCTTTCCCATAGGTATCCTATGGTTGTACTAATATGATCTTTTTGATTAGTAGGGTGATTCATGGACTTTACTTCTTCAAAAATAAAAATTAATTTCTTAAACAATGAAATGAAATCTAGATAATCGTGTAGTGATGTTTGTGTAGTGATGGAATAAAAATTTCATTACCTTGTGTGTGGTCATGAAACTAATATTGAAATGCAACACTTGAACCTTTGGTGAAAGTAATGTAACTAGATGATTACATTGTTTTCTCACCATTCCTTAAATTTATTGTATCGGATACCGGATGGATAACAACTATTATTTTATTGAGGTAGACCCTTAGGCGATGCACTTATTTTTCATAACCTATAAAAGGTTTTTAAAAAAGTATATATAGTATACACACTTGATTAGGGTGATTTAAGGGAGATTGAGATGATCTAGTAGACCCTTACAGCTGCACATGGTTATCATTTATTATCAGATGGATTGTAAACATTTAATTTTGCTAGACTAATTATGTAAGGTGAAAACAATGAAGGAATTAATTATATGTATGGGTTTTTTTAATTTTGAATTCCTTAATTTGGATGAATAATATCATGGGTGTTACAAAGAATTTGTAGCTCCAAAACTTGAGCTTTGATCCTTGTCCTTGTTTGGTCCTTTTTGATCTTTCCAAGCATTGTGAGACCATCTTCTAAATATACCACAGCTTTTTGGGCCTCATCTAGAGTAGTAGGTTGAATTCTCCTCAACATGAATCTAACCTCCAAAATTTGATAAATGGTGAATAATATCAACAAGTTATCCCCGTAAGCCTTGCATCATCTAAAATCTTATAGAGTAGATTATTAAAATTACCAACAATGTCCCTCATTAGTTCATGGGGTTCCTTTTACAATCAGTACCTTTGTGTAAGTAGGGAATATAAATTTTCAACAAGATTGAGTCTGGCCTCAAACTTGGATTTCATCTACACCCAATTGGTGATGGATCTCCATGGAAAATTATGAAACCAATCAGAAAAAACTTCCTATAATAACTCCATAAATAGACAAACCGAGGAATCTTTGTATGAAACTTCCAATACAAAAAAGTTACAATAAATGCATCAATATTATTGTTCGAATGTTGTTTCCCATCCCCCTTGAATTTAGGGAAGTTATTCTTAGAACCTTTAGAAAATTCATGCAGTGGAGGAGGTAGGACCAATGGATTGGTATTCTATTCCCACGACAAAGTTGAAACCATTTTTTCTTCTTATTTATATGTTGCTTCTTCTTCGTATGCTTCTTCTTCTTATTCTTGAGGAATGATATCTAATGGTGTTGTAGTTGGTTCCTCATGTTGTAAAATTAGAGTTCCCATGGTGATTAGTATTTCCCCATGCGGTAAAATAAGCGAGGTTGTAAAATAATAAAGTTTGTTATATTATATTGTCTCTATGTCAATAGTGAGTTATATAAACTAACTCACGTATTTAGGTGTGGAGAGATTATTATGGATTTGGTAGTTGGAGTAATCTCCTAGTTTATAGGAGAAGGCCTCACTATATGTATCCTTTAAATTTATTAAATAAGATAGTGTGTGTTGATTCACTCAAAGTTTCTAGAGAGAAATCTCAACTAGTTTTTACATCTGGTATCAGAGTAGGCACCCTGAGGAACCTCTTTGTATTTTAGATCTTGATCATCATAAGCTTTTGAAGTGTAGAACATGTCCAATTACCTTATCTTTTGATAGATCCTTATTGCTTTTTTACAAGAGATATATAGTATAAGACACTATAAATTTTGTTGGCATTATACTAAATATATATTGCTTTTTTATTTTAACAGCCCTAATATGTTAGGTAACTAGTGACTCAATTCATTCTCCACAACATTTTAAAAAATATTCTAGTTTTTTTTTTTTTGTCATGGGACTACATTATTCGACATGTACAACATATTTTTTTATATTCAATCGGATCTATGCCACACAACACAACTCGACCCACATTTCTAGCATATTTTTGGTAGCGCATTGATTTTTGTGTTCTCGATTGGTTGTGACTTTGTTGAAGGAATTAAAATTAAATTAAGTAAAGTTATCCATCTTATTTCAGAAATCATCTCACTCAAACTCAAGATCATAGGTACTTCACTTTATATATTTTCATGTTTTATGATGTGAATATCTTCCTCCTCATATCAGTCACGGTTTTTGTTAAAATCCAAAAACATTAAATGGTGTGCTATGTAAAGCCCATGGTTTTTTAATTTTTGGTATTTTAATATAGCTTTAAAAATATATACAAATAAAGGTTAGCAATCACGGGGTAAGTGTTGGATCTTGGTGGCTTATTAACTTTTATTTTTCCATTATGTACTCCATCATTCCACATTTTACCACTCTCCTTTTTACCCTATGCGATTCTAGGGCTTTCAAAAACACCATGGGGGGATATTTGTAGGGTGGAGCCGATCAATAATGCTCAATAGAGGGAGGATGTTGAAGTCTAGGAGATAATGAAGAAAGGGGATTTAACCATTCCATGAATTAGGTTTAGGGTCATGATTTCCATCTTTTTCAAAGCATCTTGTAAAGAACTCAAATAACATAAGATTTTGATACGGGAACAAATAATTTATCATCACAGAGGAGATGATGTCTACTATCATGGGTCTTCATCCCAAAGGTATGTGGTTCTACAAGAATAACTATGATAGAAAAGAAGAAGAAGCCAAATTTATGGAGGGTGAAGAGTTCCTCACTCATGTCAAAAGTGGATTTCTATGGGATTCTTTGCCAAATCCTTTTGACAAGGTCAATATTGTGTTAATGAATTACCTTATTATTGAAGGTCAGTTTAAAGTTACTCCCTACTTTCATTTGGTTTTGCTAAATCACTTCAAAAGAAATGTGGTAGTCAATTTTCCTTTTTTTCTTCTTCATTCCCTATAAATCTTGGTGAATTTGGCTACACATAGGAAATGGGCCCAACCCTCTCACCATGATGTCATACTTATTCTCTATAAGCACTTTGATTTAATAATTGTGAATACTTATCTAGTGCCCCCTCTCCCTCCTCCTCCCACTCTTATTAAGATACCCCCTCCCCACGCCTATGATTAGTCCCTACATAGAATCCTCCTACTTAATCCTTAGGTGATGGTGCTACTACTCTTAATATGCTAACTATGGGTGATAAGGGCCTGCTAGTATTAAACCCAAATTGACAATATGAGAAATGATATGGACTTGCACAATGATATGCTAACTTGGCTCATAAAGGAGTGCAAAGTTTTGAAAGAGAAAGTCAGGGGTAAATTAGCCATTGATATTGGAAACAAGGATGATAATTTGGTAGAGGAGATGGAAAATATAATCAACACCATTGAAAAAGAACATGGAAAAATCATAAACAAACATTGTGACATCATCTCATTGCTTAAGGGAAATATGGAAATTCTCTCCAACATCACTCTTTTCTGGAGAGAAACAAAGGAAAATTAAAATATAAGAATGATACTTATATTAATGACATCAAGGATAAACGGAGATCTTCAAGAAGAACTTATCCAAGATCATGAAATATATGCTAGTGACTCGGGATTGTCTTGATATTTGTATTGTCTAAATATTTTTCTCTATGTTTGTAGTTTTTTTGTGGTACTATTGTGGTCTTGTTATGGTTTATTTGTTGTTATGTTTTGGTTATATAATACTCTTCGATGCTTCTTCGCGTGATCCAGCAAAGTAATTATAGTGGCGTAACTTCCAGAGACCATAACTTTTGCACCGTACCTCGATTGACTCCGTTCAAAAGGAAATGAAAATCTTGGAATGCATAGAATGTGATGAAAAGGTGCCAAAAATTTTTGGAAACGTTTGACCCCTGAAATCCATGTTTAAGGGGCCCAAATTGTGATTTTTGTAGTGTTGTCTAAAAATAGTAAATTCTAAAAATAGTATGTTTCACAAAATTAGTGCACATGTAAGTCTTGGAAGATGAAACACCTCGTCTCCCTTGAGACCGGTGACCTTCCACATTCCTCTAGGTGCCCTTTCATATTTCTAAAATTATTATAAATGCATATGTAACCTGAAAAGGGATAGACATCTCCTGATAGAGATAATTGATGTATTTGAAGTCTTTGAGTAATTTACATCTCTTTTCAGAGATAGTTGTTTTACAATTCATCTAGCACAATTGTTAATCTGTTCCTTAAGTCTGAAACCCCTTGGTTTTGGATCATCGTGGTGCTCCAAATTTATTGTGTCCTTTTTTATGTTTGTATCTAAATATCCGGGCTTGGGCCCCTTGTATCATGGGTAGGATCCCAATCAAAAAAGTTTTCCATTAATTAATATATATATATATAATTTGATTTTGTTTATGGGCATGGAGAAATATTGAAAAGTTATAGTTATATTAAAATGTAAAATTTTAGTAACTTTTTGACGTTTAAAATATTTATCATCATCTTATTTTACCATTTGTAAAAACTAATTCTTTTTTAAGGAAAAATTATCGGTAGAAACCGATTTCCGCTAATTCAAATTTATGGGAGGCATAAAATGGATAAGGTAAACCCAATGGATATGTTTGGTGGAAATGATTTTTATACATGTAAAATCCAAATTTAATTGTTATTGATTGAAAAAGACCTTTGGGACATTGTTGACGACACTATGGTTGTACCAATAGATGTTGATCTACACTTCATAAATGGAAAGTTGAAGATAAAAATTATTTGTCCATTATTTTCCTTGGATTATCAAATCCCTATCTACATCATGTGGATTTTAAAAAATCCCCCAAAGATATATGGGAATCATTAAACAAACTATTTGGATCACAAGCCGACAATATAGAGATAAATATAAAGCAAAAATTGTATGGGTTGAAAATGGAAGAATGAGGAGATATTTTATCTCATATCAACAAGTTCCACCCTTTAATGGCTCAACTATATGATATAAATGAAAAGGTAAAAGCCAATGATGAAAAGGCCATATTACTAAATAATATGCCCAAAAAATGTCCATTATGGTGTTTACTCTAAGTAAACTAAATCCAAGTTTGGAAAACATAATAAAAAAATTACTTGATACAACAAGCAAGGTTTTAAAATAAGAATAATAAGCCTTAGCTATGAAATCAATCACTTCTTACAATAAATCTAAACATATCAACAATAAATATACATGTTTTTATTGTAAGAATCCAGGACATGTTATTATGAGCGTAAACAAATAAAACAAGATATTATTGATTGAAATTTGCATGATAAGGCCATTACTAATGAATAAGATGATGTAGAAGATCAAACTTACAAATGCTAAAGACATTTCAAGTGACGAAGTTAATACGTACTCAATATTTGTGTGTAGTGTGCATTTTCCCATGTGACCTCTAAGGGAGGGAATGTTGGGAAATTAGAGTTCCCATGGTGATTATTATTTCATCATGTGGTAAATAAGTTGGTTTTAACAAAAAAATCATTCAAAATGGATAGCCTAATAATTGAGAATTTTAAAGCATGATAACTAGGCCACAATGCAATTTTTCCTCCCCATCACAATAAAAGCTCCTTTTGGCTTACTTGTCTCCAATGGTACCATTATCATAGCCAAAAGGAAATTATGAATGATTTTTTCAACCATTACTCAATTTTCAATAATTTTTGATAATTTATATATGATTTTAGTGAATTTTAGTGAAAGACAAGTCTTTCTAAAGGCTAAAAATGCCAATTCTTTTCATTTTAAGGATAGTATGAATCCAGGAAGAGTTCAGGAAATACATAAATGATAAAAAGGTGATGTTTGGGAGTCTTGAAAGTTTTTAAGTAATTTATGAAGAATTAGGAAAGAATTGATCATTCAGGGACAATCGCTCAACAACTTTTTTAGGTATAAGGAAAAATCATTCAAATAGTGAAACCTAACTTCTCTAGCTGATTTTGGGAGCTTCATAAGGATTTAAATGGAAAAAATTATGAAATGGAATATTTGATAATTATATGCAAGGTGGTTAAATAATTTTGGTTCTAAGGTTCAAAGTTTTCTTAAAACATTTCAAAATGTATAGCTTCCCCTCTCTAACTCCGACAAAATGGGTCTAAATTTTGAAATACATGAATAATAAAGTCTTGTAAGTTGTTTAATTGATCGTATAATATGATTTTGAGTCTAATTAATATAAATTTTGACCTAAAAATATCATCATAAGGATTTGGAGTGAAAAAAACAAGTTTCTGGTTATTTTTAACATCTAGTGTAAATCGACTTTCCATTTTTGGTCCGGTTGCACTTTTCACTCCCTTATCTCTAAATTATCCCCTAGGGAAAAGAGGGTCATGAGGTACTCAAATTTTTAACCTCATCCTCCTCCCCAATTCACACTTTTGTGTCCTTTGTGTCCCAATTGTCCCCATTGTCCCAATTGTCCCCATAGTGCAAGGGGGACAAGAGGGGCACAAAAGTGTGACCTCACTCCCTCACATTGGTCACACTTTTGTGTCTGATTTTTATAAATTTTCCCTCTACCGATAGGGAAAATAAAGTGAAACCCATGAAAATATGGAGCTCTTGGACCCCAATGTGACCCCACTCAGCTCTAGAGGTGCTTTATCCAACCCCTCATCTCACTCACCTATCACCCCATTCTGTCACTTGTCATAATATTTATCTAAGTAACATTTTTATACCCCATTTCCTAATTTTATAAATTTCACTAGATTCAAACCCCATGTAAACTCCATTGTAACCTAGGTTTAAGGCTCATTTATCAGGATGAGTTTAAACCTCACTAAAACTAATTTATAACTCATTATTACTACATAGGTCACTATTTCACACATGTTACTTTTGAAACACCCTAAAAACTCAATTTATATATATATATATATATGATTCAAAAAAATTCAGACATCCATAGGCACCAAAAATAAATATTTGTACATAACTTTTCATTTGTCGGTCGAGTGGCATGAAATGTTTCAAGAATATCCCTTCCCAAAATGCATTTGGGAAGATTGTTGAAGAAAATTTAGTGATGCCCCATATTTTTCACTAATTTAAATTGAAATATAAAAGCTGTAAAACCCGCTTTTAAATTTCTCAAATCTCGATAAATAGAAAATAATGAAATCTAGAGTAGAAGACCAAAGTGTAAAACAAAATATTTTGGCAAAGTGGTTTTATAAATCTAGTTTCTTAAAATAAAGGTGATTTGAACAATAGGTTACTAAAAATAGTAAGTTTCATAAAGTTAAATTCTCAACATTTGAGATATTGTAGAAAAGTAAGAAACATAAATAAAGTGTAATTGGGAAACTTTCTTAAAATAATAGTCTAAAAAAGGGGGTATCTAAAATAGAAAGTTTTACAATTGGTAAAACTTCATAAAATGTAATAATCCAAATGATCTAAAGACATCGAGAAGACAAGAATAGTGAAAATTTGATAAAAATAGTAGTCATATATAGGACTTGATAAATATAGTAAGTCCTAGAATTGAGCCGAAAGTTGAAAAAACTCCCATTCTTCTTATCTTTTTGATATTTTTCATCATTTCAAGGATAAGAAGTTTCTTTGTGGAAAAAAAAGGGAAATAAATTCTCCACAAGATCTCAAGGGATCAGTTATGAAGTGGTGTCTAAATCACAACTTTATATAAGGAGCTGGAACAATGAGAAAAGACCACCATGAGTGATTCTATAAATCATCTTAGGGTCCCAAATAATGCATACCTCATGTTAGTGTTTTTAAACACTCAATGTTTTCTTGGTGATGAGATCAATGAAATTTGGCGGTCAAAAACATGGGATTTATCCTCAAGTTCCATTTCCACAAGGAACAAATTTATCAAAAGGGTGTTCAAATGTTGTCAAAATGTTTTCACTCAAGTGACATATTGGTCAAGGAAGTGAATTGTGAAGTTAAAAAGGGTATCATCCTATTCAAAATTTAAATTTGGAGTTAATGTTGCAAGTTTAATATCATCATATATTGAACCTACCTAAATATCTCGAAAATCAAGTCAAAGTGAGATTACCAGGATATCAATGTACTCAAAGCCATCATATGTGAAGGATCAAGAAATCATAATTTCGATGGGAGGTATATGAGCCTGAAGGTACATGAACATCCCAAATATGATTTCATTCAAGAAGTAATTTGATATAAAGAAGGATAAATGGGCAACCTTCGTGTGAAGCACCATGTATGCAAGAATGAGAAATCATATCAATTTTACTCACTTGGTAGTGTTCTTATAGACTCATTCAACACTGGTAATGTGATTGCATCTCAAAGGAAAAATAATTACAACCAAACATAATTTTAGTACAATCAATGGATATTGGAAAAGAACCTTGGAAAAGAAAGATAATGAAAAGAGGGCATACAGAGGTTCCCTATTCTCCAAATTCTTATAATAATTTTAGAATGATCAAATATCCTATAGAACCTCTTGACCATGTGAGATTGATCCATCACTACCTCTTTTTCTTCATCGACATTTAAGTATGTATTTCTTGGTGGCGGAAACTTCCCATAATGAGAAAAATATGATCCCTTACCAACCTATTGAAAGTATTCCCATGAATAACATCATTTATACTCTAGAAAATCCATTCTTATGGATTCAAGAGTTACTCGTGAATGAAGCAAGAATAACACAACAAGAATAAATTCTGACATTGGGGCCATCAAAACTATATTGAATACCAAATGAGGTAAGAAGGCACATGTAACCTCTCACATTTTTAGTGGAGTTTCTACTAATCAGTATGTAGAGTTTTATCTGCTAAAAGTTACAAAAAAATTTAGAGGAAATGACCGGAGGACTATTATTTAACCCAAATATCTTTGGGTCAAGCTACACATGAAGGTGATGCTCATTTATTCAAGGAAACTTATTCCCACACACTCACTCAAAACCAAGAATACAAATGAATAATTGAGAAATTAGAGGAGCATGTGAGAAATATCACTGCCTACATTCAACCTTTCTTGGAGCTCAATACAATGCCTCCTCCTCCTATGGAATATGTTTCTATGATCAATAGTTTTGACCCCAAGATGATCAATAAAGCACAAGGGCATATAATACATAGGAAATCTAGTGAAAATTTGATTAAGAAGATACTCAAGAGAGGAAAGGAATTTATCTTAGAGGTTATATATCTATTCAAATATATCCTTGTCACCATTTTAGAAGTGAAGAAAATAAAGGAAGATTTTGAAAAATAGAATATCCATTAGGATTAGGTGTTCATACTTGTGTTTGAGATGAGTTACCTTAAATCCCACACTCTTACCAGTAGGAATGTGTTCATATATTTTGTTGAGAACTTATCCACAGTTTGGATCCATGCTATGAATGCTAGATATGGCATAAGTGTTCATCTCTAAACTTTACTCTAATAAAAAAATTCCTTCAATATTTTGGATGATGTCAGCAACTATGTTCAGAAACTTGGATCCCTTCCACTCACTGATATTTCATCATTGAAGGAACTTATTAGTTCTTTCTAAGAGTTAGTCAAGAAATAGGCAAGTGATCCTCTCTCCTTCAATAAGGACACTTTAGAGTCCCTTTCCAACATCAGAGGCTATATTTATAACATTGTAAGAGAACAAAAGGAATGGTTTAACTAGTGTAAGGCTATTAATGATTTTCTTAAGACATGGATCAAAGTGTTGACCTACATGTATATTCTAGAAGAACAAAAGGTGACACTTGCAACATTTTGATTCAATAGAGAATTTAAAGGACAAGATATGATTCAGGAGCTCCCCTTGAGGATAATGAATGGCTAGTTATTCATTAAAAAAGGCTTAGTATCCTTTAGATTATTCAAACCTTCTCTCTTTCTTGATCTTTCTCCTTATCTATCCATGTTCTAATTTTATATTGAAAATGTAATTTTTTTTATTTTGTATTATTTACTTAAGTGATCCTCAATTCAACATTATAAGAGTCCTTTTTCATCACTAAGAAAAAGAATCACCTCCTAGGAATATGAAAGGTCACAAGTGATGGGGATAGGTGAAAATTTATGTGGGGGTTAGATGAAGAGACATTTTTGTATGTTATAAATTGGAAGGGATTCTTCATTCCAAAGGGTTGGAAAATTTTAGTTGATTTTATGTTGTTGAGATTTACCACTAATACATCAATCAATAAAAACTACATTTTATCTATTTCATTGTCTATGTTCCTCTACTCTCTCTCTAATTTATAGCTTTTTAAACATGATGATCTTGTAAAAAAATAAAGGTGTCAACACCTTTAAAAAATGAATCAATAGAATTTTATGTCTATGATTTTTCAATCTTATCTTTATAAGAATTTTTATGTTCTTATAGTTGAATGTGGACATAATATGGTTATTTTTTGTGAATTTTGTAATCCTACTCACAAAATTAACCCTATCTCTTCTTATTTCTCCAAAATTGCCTTTACATCTCTTCACTAAAAATTCCTCCCTTAGACCTTTTATAAGCACTTTATCACAGGTTTAGTGGAGTATTCTTGTGTGATCCTCATTCTAATGGCCACCCAGTAACTTTTAGTTAGTTTACATTCAATAATGGGAGCCTTCCCATACAAAACAAATAAAATCTTAGCCCGTGACTATTAGTGAAAACAAATAATTTTCAACATGAAAAAATTATTTCACCAACAAAAATATAGTTTTTATATTGTATTGTATGTACGTGAATAGTGTGTTATATAAATTAACTCACATATTTAGTCATGGAAATATTATTGTGGATTTGGTAGTTGGATAAATATCCTAGTTTATAGGATAAGGCCTCACTATATATATCCTTCAAATTTAATAAATAAGAATTTGTGTGTTGATTGGCCAAAAAAATTTGAAGAGAAATATCAACTAGTCTATTTATAATTGGTGATGGATCTCTATGGAAAATGATAAAATCGATCGGTATCAACTTCTTGCAAATAATTCACAAATATATGAACTAAGAAATATTTATATGCAAATCTGAATCCACAATAAGATATGATGAATGCAACAATATGATCATCCAAATTTTGTTTTCCATCCCATTGAATTTGGGGAAGCTCTTCATAGAGCCTTTAAAAAATTCATCATTAGAGGAGGTAGGGCCAATGGGATGGTATTCAGTTCCCATGAAAAAGGTGAAACCATTATTTCTTCTTCTTATTCTACTTATTCTTCTTCATCTAGAAGGAAAATATCAAATGGTGCTCTAAGTGGTTCCTCAACGGGTTATCCAATGGGAAAGTTAGGATCAAATTCAAGGAATTACTCTTTACCAACTTGAATTGTAGTCTAGACAATGGGAAGCTTGAAATCAGCTTGTTTTTTCTCTTGAATTCAAGGTAAATTAAGACACTTACATGATTATTGATTGTATATATTCTTTTCTGCAAGCTTTTTTGACTTATAGTCAACTCAAAATAAATTTCTCTACACTCTCCTTTACTGATTTGGAACTTTTCTAGGACATTGGAAATCTTGGGCATGTTATTCTTCAAAGTATAGAATATTTCGTGGTAGTTTGGTAGTGATTATATTTTTCTTTGTGGTTTTGAATATAATTCCTTAAATCTATTGCAATTTCCTCTTGACTGTCTTGGAAAAAAATAAGATTAGGTTGCGAGAATCAAGAGCATTTCTAGGAATAGTCATTAAGTGCAAAATATGTGGTAAAAATCAACGATTTTGGAGTTTATGATTTCTAATTTTGGTTATGTTTTCATATATGTAATTATAATGATTTTATTTTTTTTGAAAGTGGTAGAAATAGGAAAATCTACCCCATGGTGGGTTTGAAAACTTTTGTGTAAATAATTTGTCGCAAGGAAAAATAAGTGGTTTTTATAAATGCTCTGGACTAAGTTCCTTCTCTTGGTAATGGGAGGCTCCCATTTATTGAATGAAAAAAATAAATAAGAAGGGGGACGTAAATTCAGGGATCACATAGGAATACTCAACTAACTTTTGGAAAATTGAGTGTACTTACTACAAGAGAAGAATTTTCTTAGAAAAGGAGCTAGAGGGGAGCAAGAATATAACGAAGGGAAGGAAAATTTTGTGAACATGAAATTTTAGATTTCAAAACATTAATCAAATTAGATCCACACTCAATTATAATTATTCAACCATGCAAATAATAATGAGACTAATAGACAAAAGACACAAAGTTATATTCATTCATTCATCAAATTTTGAAATCCCTTTCTTGGTTTTCAAGATCACCATGCTTACAAAGTTGAGTATGAAAGAATTAGAGGAAACATAAAAAGAGGGAATAGAAGAAAGTAATATCTAGATTGTATTTAGTAGATTAAAATCTATCCAATAGCTACTCATAATTCACAACCCTTTGGAATGGAGAAGCTATTCTAATTTAGATATTTACAATATGAATTTTCATCTTCCCCCACATGACCTTTCACATTCTTATCACTTGTGACCTTTCATATTCCTAGGGAATGAAAGTGAGTATTTTTATTATTAATGAAAAATAACTCTTACAATGTATAATTAAAGGCCACTTAAGTGAATAAAACAAAATAATGAAAAATTACATCTCTATTAAAGAATTAAAACATAGAGAGATAATGAATTGAAGGGAGAGGGTGATCATTACAGTATATGAATATGAAGCTTCTATTGATGAAGATATAGCTATTGGAGAAATTTTTGGAAATAATATTGGAATTATTTCCTCACCTTTGAAATTTTTACTGAAACGAGCTACTGCAGGCGCCACCCTATCTTCATGTGGAATACAAACAAAACAGAAAGCATTAATCCAAGTATTGGGAGCATTGCCAAGGGTCTTGCATTGGTTGAACTATAATTAATGATCTCTTATGGTATAAGATATTGAACGTATAGTTTCCAAAAAGATATTCCAAAGTATCCTCATTAAATGAGAAGGGATCTCCTGCCTATTTCTTGACCAAATATTGGAAGCACTTAAGGAGATATTCCATAGATAAATGTTCATTGATTGGAGGTGACCTGAGATTCTATAAAATATTACTGATACCTTCCAAGATCTTGGATGAATTATCTCCACAAGAATGAAGGTCAGAGATGGCATCATTTATCATGTCATATCTAAAAATCATCATGCGAGACCTTGTAAGAGGCATGTTTTCAGAGATGGAGGTGAATAATTTTTATCACAAAAGAGTGAGAAAAAGATTGATCATTTTATATAACAATGGAAACACATCATCCTAGTGGGATTTTTCTATATCAATCTCCTCCTTTTTCAATTTCACTATGGAAGTAGTTGTGAGGAAAAATTAAAATAATGAGAGAACCTTAGGTAAAAGTATATTTCCATTTTCTCGACCCACTTGTCATAGTCTCTCCCCGAGTTGTGTATCCTTGTGCTCTCTTGATCATCTGAGGGTTGAAACTACTGATGGGAGAGATGACCTCTATAGAAGGAGGTGACACTACATTGGGTTTTGAGAAGGATTACAAATAGGTAGTGAGAGTTCTCAAATTCTTCTCTAATTGCTCCATGTTTAATTTATATTATTCATTCGATAAAGTAAGCGGCATGTAGCTTTCATGAAAATATGTGCATCATCTACATGCATGGATTTCCCTAAGGAGATTTAGGTCAACTCATATTCATATTTAGTCATCTCTTCCATAGGTTTTGTAACCTTTTCCCATGAAACCTCTACATATTATGTTCTAAAGGCCCCATTGAAGAAAAAAAAGAGGTTACTTGTACTTTTTTTCTCCGTTTTGTTTTCATGAATTTTTATATGGCCTTAAAATTATATGTTGCAGCTTATTTCACCATCCTTGATTCATTATAAAGAAAATCCCAAAACCATGAGAAATTTTCTATAGGAGTAGACTTGATATAAGACATGGGGGAAATTTCGGGCGATCGATAGAGGATCACAACTTGATCATGGTGGGATGACTCCTTTGTTAAGAAATATACATTTGAATGCTAATGGGAGGTATGATACTATGAAGGATCAATTTAACCTTGTTCAAGAGACTTAATGGGATTCTCAATCATCTTAGAATTCCTATGAAACCTCTTAATATCATAATATTTTATGTGCTCTTCCTCCATAATCTTTCTCTTTGAAGATTCTTGATTCGATGGAACCCATGGATTTTTTAGAAGCCCTTAGAGAGGAAGTGTTAGATACCTATCTAGATAGATTTGGGAGACCACCCAACTTGATGAAAGTAGTTATATTCCTTTTGAACCATTCTTTTGATATTTGAATTACTATTTTAGTCCTCTCCTTCATATCACCTAATTTTCTCGGTATTCCATGCAATTAGAGAAAGGGGTGAAGATTGTACCGCTTGGTACTCTAGATCAAACAAGTATGACCCATCATCTTTTATCCCCTCAATGAACTAATCAAATTTGAGATCCCTCATCTGGTCTACAATTATCCACATATAACCCCTTTTCTGTACCTCAAATTCATTCTTGCAATTATCCCAATAGTCTTCGATTTTGGGTGCATGGTGTAAAATTGGAAGCGAAAGGTCTCTCTATTTATCCTAATATCAAATTCAGACATGGATGTGTAGGAGTAGAGCCGAGGGACGAAGCCGATGCTTCCATATTCACCACTTCTATGTTATTCTTGCATGAATATATTCCCAAGGAGATGGACAATGAACAACATTTCTTTTTTATATTCTTACACTTGACATAAACATGAACCAATTATTTTCATAACTTTAACATTATGATTTTGTCACTAGGGTGCTTGGGCAGCATGTGAGGAGTGAGATTGTAGTGTGTAAATTTGATGTAGGTGAAGGTAGGGAACCAAATGAAGTGGCTCTCTTACTTTTTAATAATTGTAACTACTTGAGAATATATCCTCCATTCTAGATTTCCCTCAAGGATCTTGATAATGAACATGGTGAATGCATCATTCACCCTGGCATAATGGGAATTTCTCTCCTTATGAGTCAATTATGGATACTTTTTGTATGTAGGTTATTTTTAAAGAACATGGGGAGATTTGGACAATCCTTTGAGAGGTCTTGTTAAGGAAAGGGCATACAAAAGGTAAGAATTCATGGTGAAATTATTTGAGGTGGTAAATGGCTGCAACAACTACGAGATAGATGTTGTCATTGATTATTTTCCCCAATCAACCACCTAGTTTCCTTCAGTAGTCATGAGGATGAACTGAACCATCCAGTCTTGGAAATATTAATTGTATCTTCTTTGATCACTCGCTCAAGTATAATAATGGAATTGAAATTGGTTTTATGAAATTCATTTGTTGACATGTTCTTGGGAATACAAGAATAATTTATTCCTTATCTGAGCCAAAAGCGAGATTAGGACTTGCAGATATGAATCAATATTTTCCCACTACTACACAACAAATTCCTTGGTTATAATGACCATGTTACTACTTGTTAGAATTTATATACATTGGAAAATTCCCTTTGGTGTTAGAACTGCAAGGATTGAGTTGTCAACTATCTAAATTGTTATAGAAGCAACCTCATAGTGTTGTGCAAATGTCAGGACTAATTCAATGCTTTGAAAATACATCGGTGACCACCTACTCTCGAATAGTCTACTTGATAAAATATTATTCTCCACTAGTTCACAAGGTATTGATCCATAAGTATCTAAAGAAACACCACTTCATCATAACAACTAGAATCTAATAAAAAAGGAGAGTAGAATATTAAGTTATATAACCACTTCCTTATGTAGAATGGTGGTTGTGTAACTACCTCGGACGATTGCTTAATCGTTGGTCTATGTTCACCATTGGTCCTGTCACTAATGAAAAATAAAAAAATAAATCCACGAATGGTCATGGATTTCAAATGTTTAGGTTGCATCTCTTCCTTAGATGACTCTTCCCATTCTCTATTACACGGGAGGACATGGGTAGTAATCTATTTAAACAAGAAAAGCATGTGGAATTGATCATTAAAGAGTTGATGGAGAGGAGTGAGAAAGAAAATATTGATGCTTAAATTTTTTTAGAAACAAGGTGTGAGAACATAGTAAACAAGTAGAGAGGGGTGAAATTTACCTTGTTTACCTTCCTTTAACTTCTTGTAATCTATATTTTCTTGAATTGGACAATATAATATAGGGAATAAAGAGAAATTTACCTTCTTGGCTAGTTTTCCCTCAAAATTGCGGGTTTTTAGGATAAAATATCATGTTGTGTGTTGAATTGTTTATCTTTCATTACTGAAAAATGGTTCTAAGTTTCAAATTTCATTCAATAACATTAAAAATATCCTTTTTAAGTAAATTGGAAGTAGGAACAATATTTTTGGTCTCGTAAATTTCAAAGTAGAGTTTTATAATTCATTTTTGTATCATAGGTTATTATATTATCCAAGGGACCATGGTATTCATTCTTGTGTGATTTGTATGATAATGAAAAGTTCCAAAGGATAATAATTAATACCTTGTAATCTAGATATATCTATGAAGAAGTGGAAATAAAGGATTATAGGAAAAATGGAAGAAGATAACTTGGTCCGTAGAATTCGAGATCTTGAAAATAATTATGGAAAGGGCATTTCAAAATCAACAGAACTCTCATATCAACAAAGGATAAAAACCTTTAAGAAAGATTCCATGGAATTAGTGGTTTGAGCTTTGGCCAAGACGTTTGGCATAGGAAAGAGCCACGAAGAGGAAGAGCATGAAGAGGAAAATCCAGTTGAAAGAGAGAAGGTAAAATATGATCATGCTCCTTTTAAAGTTGAAAATAAAGTTGAGATTAAAAGATTTGAAAGACACATAGATGTAGAGTTTCTAGATAATTTTAAAAAATAAATTGGAGGTTTATTTTAGAGTACATAATGTCACCGAGGCACAAAGTATTACCTTTGCATGTCTCATGATGGAAGGAAATGATCTAGTTTGATGGGAAATCCATCTAGCCACTTGTGAAAATAAGAAGCGCCCTATTGTCAAGTACTTGGGAGGGTTTTAAAGAGTTGCTAAGGGAAAGTGTTTATCCTATTTTCCATAAGACTTACCAGATGATTAAATGGCATTATTTTAGACAAAGCAAGTCATCAAAGTGTGTAGGATTAAACTATAGAGTTTTCAAGACAACCATGTTGCTCAATATGGACTTGGAAGATGAGGATATTATGAAAAAATATGTAGGAGGAATTCACACTCACCTTAGAAGGAAGGTCATCTCCATGAATCTCGATGATATCAATTAAGCATGTTCACAAGCATATTACATAGATGATGATAATAAAGGAGAATTAGATTAACAAAAAAATTAGTCAATAAATCGGCCAAAGAAAGATGAAGGAAAAAAATTAACAAAGGTAAATGGAAAGGTAAAAATACCACTACAACTTTGAATAGTTGTAAAGATCCTAAGATTTTTGCAAGAATTGTGATATCAATGGTCATAATGACACTACATATTGGAAGTTACATCCAAAGAACTGAACCAAGGACTCTAAAAATTCCATGACAACAGTAAGGATAAATGAGGAGGTAGATAGAAGATGATTCTCATATAGATGAGAGGCTAGGATGCATGACCACCAACATGGACATCCAGGAAGAAGAGGTTGAGATGAGTAATCTATTTCAGATAAAATTTCAAATAAATAGGACTAAGGTAAATGATTTGGTTGATATTGGTTCTCAATCTAATGTGATTTATGATATGGTTGTAAATAAGCTTGGTCTTAAAATTTATGAGAATCCGCATCCTTATCCTTTGGGATGGGTGAAGAAGGGTATATAAATTTAGCTAATAAGAAGATATAAACTCATGTTTGAGCTAAATTATTAGTGTGTCTATATATATATATATATATGTATGTATGTATTGCAAGTTGATGTAATTCCACTTAATGCATTTGATGTTGTTTTTGAGTCCTTACTTGTATATCGGGATGCAGTATTCATGATAAGGAGAACAAGTAATACTGATGGGTAAAGGATGGATTTAGTTACAACATCTGGGCACACCAACGTAAGTCAAAAATTTCTATGGTAAGTGCTAACAAAGAAAAGAGACTAATTTAGGAAAATCATAATCAATTTTGTTTACTTTTATTGAAATATAAACAAGATGCGGTAGAAATTTAAAATATTTATAACAAAGGGATGAAGGATTTGGATAGAAAAAATTAGTATTTTTGGGAAGTATTCTAGACTCCCATTGGGTTACCACTAAAGTGAGAGGTAGAGCATGAGATTATGTTGTTTATGGAGTCCCTTCTACCAAATATCTGGGTGGATAGGTAATCCTTTTTAAAGAGTATAAAGGTAATAAAACTCCATGAGCTATAAGACCAAGGGTTAATATGTCTAAGAACCTTGCCATGTGGTTTTCCTATTGTGATGGTAACAAAGAAGGATGGTTCTTGGAGGATGTGCATCGAATACCTATTTTTGAACAAGATTTCCATAGAAAGCAGATATCCACTCCCATGCATAGACGATCTCTTGGACCAAGTTCAACATGTAAAATTCTTCAATAAGTTGGATCTCAAATCGGTTTATCACCAAATCAGAATAAAGGAGGAGGATATATGGAAGATTTCCTTAAAAATAGTGTTTGTATGAGTGGTTAGTACTTCCATTCAGTTTATGTAATGCATCGACTACATTTATGAGGTTGATGAATGATGTATTACGGGAATTAATAGATTCATGTGTGATTATATATTTGGATGATATTATGATTTTTAGTGCCACTGAGGAGTAAAATATAATACATTTACAATAAATCTTGCAAGTTTGAAAAGAGAAACAATTTTTATGCAATGTGAAGAAGTTTGAATTTTCCAAATAGTCACTTGTCTAACTTGGACATGTGATTAGAGGAGGAGAGATACAAGTGGATCTGAAGAAGTTGGATGCCATCACCAACTGGCCAACACCAATGGGAGAAATAAAGACTAGGATATTTGTGGGACCAGATACAATATATGAGGAATTTCATTT
This sequence comes from Taxus wallichiana var. yunnanensis, assembly GCA_018340775.1. NCBI lineage: Eukaryota > Viridiplantae > Streptophyta > Pinopsida > Cupressales > Taxaceae > Taxus > Taxus wallichiana. Next base: position 66,014,142 of record CM031234.1, read on the forward strand.
TGAGATTTTATGTTATTACATCACCTCTACACACAACGTCTACAAAGAGTAATATTTTTAAGTATGGTAAGGAACAAGTCAAGGCTTTCAAGTTATTGAAATACAAAACTATTCATGCTCCAATACTTTCTCTTCCTAATTTGCAACAACCCTTTGAAGTAGAGATATCAGTGATTACACTATGGGAACAATGTTGCTATAGGGAGGTAAGCTAGTATGTTATCATTCTAAAAATTTCACTTCAATAGTCAAAGGATATTTAGAATATGATAAATAGATGTATGCACTAGTTTAGAAAATAAAGAAATATAAACATTATTTGTTGGGTAAAGAAACTATTGCACACACTAACCACAAATGTCTTCAATATTTATAAGTATAGTTTAATTTGTAGTAGGCAAGGCACTACAAGTGGACGGGATTCCTTGAAGTTTAATTTTGTGATTAAGTATGAGAATATTAGAGCCAATTTTGTGGAAAACATGTGGTCTAGGATTCCTACACAGGATAAAAATATAGTTTTTCCGTTATCTTTCATTTTAATCCTTTCACAAAATAAGCTTACGAAGAGGCATATTCTCAAGAAAAATATTTTTGGGTGACATATCAGCAATTTCATTCCAAGGGGGATGAAAATCCTTGTATTGATTAGTTTTATCTCAAATATGGGTTGCTCTACCAATGGGGTAAGATTTTTGTGCCAAAATAAGAAAGGATTTTATTGATGAGGGAAGCACATACCTTGAAAGTAGTAGGACATTTTGGTGTTGGTAAGACCATGGACCACTTGTAAAGGTACATATATTGGACCAATATGAAATAATAAGTATCTAAATTCATAATAGAATGATTTTTTTACAAACAATCCTAATATTAGGAAGGAAGGTTTTTTATATGCTTTTATCAGTCCCTAATCAATCTTGGGAGGATATATCTACAAATTTTGTAGGAGGAATACCTATGTATAAACATGGCCATGATAATATATATGTTATTCTAGATATATTTAGTAAAAATTTTGTTCTTATGGCATGTAAAAAGATAAATAAAACATGTGAGGCAACTAAAATTTTCTTTTCTAATTTATAGGTGAATTTTGGTTTTCCAAAGTCTATTGTGTCTACGACAAAGATTCTAGGTTATTGGAGAAGTTTTAGACTACTTTTTGGCACAAGATAGACATCAGGTTGCATAGAAGAATGAAATTCCATACCTAGATAGATGGTAAAATGGAGGTGGTGAAAAGGGATTTGTTATAGATGATTAAAGGATACAATTGCAAATATCCATGGAATTGGAAAAAGTCCTTAGTCTACATTCAACATTGCTACAATAGGGTGGTATACACATCCACTATGTAGTCACATTTTGAATCATTTTATGGGTATCTAACTACTAATCCAATGGACATTATGGTTGGACAGTAGGAAGAATAGGATATATATGACTTCGAAGTGAAGTTCATTGAGAGGATCCGAAAAATCCATCTAAATGTGAAACAACAATCGAGAGAATTCTCAAGCCAAGTATAAGGATAGACATGATCAACATTGTAGAGAGAAAAAAATTCATGTTGGAGATAAGGTGTGGCTATACTTGAGAAAGGAAATATTATAAGGTCAAGAAAGGAAACTCAAGCCACTACGGTTTAGACCCTTCATTATACTAAAGAAGGTTGGAGAAAATTATTTCAAACTTTACTTACCACACTTCATGCGGATGTACTCAATAGTGAATTTTGAGAACTTGCACCTATATGAGCCATACATGATTGATGAAGAAGAATAATATTATTTGTTACCTTCTATAGAAGATTACATCTTAGATTCATGAGGCAAGTTGGAGGAGGATGTAATGTTGCAAAATAAGGTTAGAGAAAAAAGGAGAGGTCCATAGGAATCTTGGCAATGTGGACTGAAAGGAAGACACCAAGATAGGATTAGTTATACTTGAAGGAGAAAGTGAGGGAATTGTTTCCTCATCTTATCCCCCATTGAGATTTTTTAGGACCATAATCCTCTTGAGAAAGGGAGGTGTGATCCATAGGGATATAAAGAAACACCACTTCATTAGAACAACCAGAATCGAGAAAAGAGATAATTTGTTGAGTTACTAAACTATCACTCTGTGTAGAGTGGAAGTTACGTAATCACCACATAATTTTTAACCACTCCTGTGCATGGAATAGAGGTTGTGTAACCACATGTCTGCATTCACCATTGGTCCTATCACTAATGATAAAAACAAAATCCATGAACAGTCATAGATTTCAAACATTTGGGATGTGTCTCTTCCTTGGATGACTCTTCCTATTCTCCAGTGCATGGGAGGACATGGGGATTAAGATATTTAAATAATAAGAGCGTGTGGAATTGATCATCGAATATTTGATGGAGAGAAGTGAGAAAGAAACCATTGATGTTGGAATTGTTTTGTAGAAGCAAGGTGTGAGAATAGAGAGAATAGGTAGAGAGGGGTAAAAGTGACTTTTTTTTTTCTTCCTTCCACTTCTTATAATTTGTATTTCCTTGAATTGAACAATTTAATATTGAGAGTAAATAGAAATTTCCATTCATATCTGGTTTTCGCTCAATTTTGGGGGTTTCTAAGATAAAATATTGTGTTGTGTGTTGAATTGTTTATCTTTCATTGCTGTAAAATAGTTCTAAGTTTCAGATTTCATTCACTAGCATTAAGAACTGTCATTTTCAAGTAAATTGGAAGTAGGAACAATATTTTTTGGTCTCGTAAAATTTCAAAGTAGAGGTTTATACATCAAGTCCACTAAGAATTTATTTCTTCAAGTCTTCTAGGTCCATTTGGGTGACATCACTATCTCCCACACCAAGTTATTTAGTGATGAGAGAGGATATTTGATCTAAACCTGAATACTTGAGCTCCATAATGCCAAAAAGAAATGAGATGGGTGTAATATGATTTGACACAATTGATTCAAGATTAATTTCAAGGCTTTCTATTTTTAACAAGTCATATCTAGGACAACTAGTTTTAGTAAGTTTTTTTATAATTTTCACCTTTGAATAGTTTTTACTTATTTGGAGTATCACGGTGCTTGATACTTTTCTATATTTGAAAACTTACTATATTTGGACATGTGAAACCTTGAAAAATTACTATTTTTGGATGGATGTCTTTTGATGTCAGATTGCAATGAAATTGGTCTCAAAATTTTAGGTTTTTCTTCAGGACCTTCTACTCCATTTTTAAGGTTTTTCATTTGCCAGAATCCATAGATCTAAATAGTAAAATTACGGGCCTAAAAATTTTAGATGGCTATTGTACATTATATAGAGCATCAATGGAAATAATATTATAGTCATCTTAAAGTATTTTTTTGGGGGAGTGCATAGTTAAAGTTTGGTGAAAATGGGGTGCATGGTTATTAAGTTATGAGCACTTTTCTATTTTCAAGCATGGATGTATGGTAAAATTAAGCATCATGTTTGGTGACAATAGAGGTTTGGGAAGGAAATAAAATGACACTTTGAATGGTTAAAAATTTCTAAGTATGTGAGGTGAACAAAGTTAGTCATTTTACTAGCAATATTTAACTTGCTGCTTGACTTGATAGCTAAACCATGGTTGGTGGGTGGTTGACATGGATTTTCTTTGGTGAAAGATGTGTAAGGGAGAAACAAGTGACATAGAAGTGTAATTTTCACTAGATAGTGACAAGTGGTGGCTTCTAGTTCCTTGTGGATGAGATGTAGGGAGCTAAATTTGATCACTAGGAGCCAAAATTTGGTTTTTATGTGACCACAGATGAGTGGTTGGATGAGGTGCACTTTTGTGTCCTATTTTGTACCCTTTACACCTATTAAAATACAAGGGGATAAAAAGTGTGCCATGGTTCCAATTACATGAAAGGGGGACAAGGAAGAGTGAAGTTTTATGAAACCTAGGTGTGAAAGTGGTGAGGGTGGGTTACAAGAAGTTATTAAAGATGGGGGAGAAAACATTGGGGTCAAGTTATCATGAAAATGGTCATGGAAACTTAATTCACTCATACACATTTCCTAACACCTCGAATCAAGTTTTTAAGTGATGAAACATAAAATTAAATGGGAGTAAAATTTGGTGTTTGGTTTGTCCCATTTTTTACCTTGGGGACAATCCAAGGGGACAAATCATGCATAAAATACCACTCATGTTTTATAGGATGTTGATGTCACATGTCAAGTGTAAATTAAGACATTGAGAGTATTTTTTCTCCCATGATAGAATGAAAGGGTATTTTGGGGTTAAACCTTATATTATTTTGACTCCAAATTACATATTGAGATCATTATAACAATCATCGGAGAAAATTATGCATGAAATTTAATTTTTAAAGCTTGTTTCATTATTGACTCGAAGGGGCAGTTGCATTTCCCTTGAATATCACAAATATTTTTAGATCTTGAAACAAAATTAATGTATCCATCATGTAGAGGTTTGTAAGATATTTATGTTGATTATTTTTTCCCTTGCAAATCTTTCCAAAATTCCTAGAATCATCTAGACAAGTTAGATTTCACCGTTGGATCCTTCATTCCTTGTGCCCAAAATGACCCAATCTTGTTTTCTTGATTCCGACATAAATTTTGTAATGTCAATTTAAACAACCACTTGAGACCCAAGAAACAACCTAAGGTTAGCTAGAAAAATTAGGGGATAATTTTTTTTTTTGATTTGAAGCATCTACAATCGAGTTTTAAGACATCGAGTTTACACTAACGAGTTCGAACAAAGCCAACCTACTACAACCTATATTTTACTTCATTAACAATTTCAAATTCACCGAGTTCAAATTTTAGGGTTATATGTTCAAGTTCATCAGTTTACACTTGTCAAGAGGAGGATAAAGCACCTTGAACGGGTTGGTGGGTCGTGGGGTGGCTTAGGGATTTTTTCCCAACACATGGGAACAAGGGAAAACATTCCTCTATGCCTCCATGACTCCACGAAGGACACATGTCAAGTCTTGGTGCAAAGTGGAGAAGGGGTGAGGGGTTGGCGGAGCGGTGGGGATCCTTGGTGAGTTACACCACTAAGAGACAATAAGGAAAAAGGGGACGCATGAGTCCGCACGCCCATGGGAGAAAGAGAAGGCCAAGGGAAAAGCAGAGTTACGGGCCGCGAGGAGAATCTTCAAAATTTTACCAAGGGACAAAACCAAAATAATAGGGGTTCCGCCCTACCTACTGCCACCCCAATGTACCACGTGGCACCTTCTCATTATTTGCAGGCCACGGGGCCAAAATGGAAATTTTTCCCAAAAATTTTCAAAGGGTTAAGTTCGAAAGGAAATTTGTGCCTCTATCGTAGCCCCAAGAAGACACGTGGCACCCTCAGATAGGCTACGGGCTGGTGGAGGGAAAAGGAAAACTTTTCCAAAAACAAATTCAAAAGGGATAAGGGTTAAAAACAAACCGTGCCTCCACCATAGCCGTTAGAGGACACGTGGCACCCTCTGATTGGCTGCAGGCTGACGGAGGAAAAGGGAAAATTTTTCCCAAGTCAAAATTTTCAAAAGGATAAGTTTTAGTTCAATCCGCCCCACCCATGTGCCACATGACAGTCTTGATTAGTTACGAGGATGGCGGGGTGTGGACCTTTTCGGGAAATTTTCCAAAGTTTAAAATTTAAATTTTTAACAGTTAGATTAAATTTTATTACTTTTTGAATGCCAAATTGAAGTAAAACTTCAAATGGCCATAACTTGAGCTAGAGAGCTCGGTTTTGAGAAAAAAGGAATTTTTGGAAATATCTTGATTTCCTCTTTACATAAGACTCATCAATTTGGGAATTTTATGAAGTTTAAGTGGTCAATTTTATGAAATCAATCTGCAGGATTTTAATTTGCAAACTGGCAATTTTCAACTTTTCAATTTGATCAAATTCGGTTTCCTCCTTCACTCAACATGTCAAACAGACATGGAGTATTGATCTAGGGAGGGTTTAGAGTGTTTTAGGGAAGTAGATTTGTTCAATTTAATCAAGATTGTATTTTTCGACAATAGACAGAAAAATGACTATGCAAGTTCAAAATTGGATTTTTTATAAAGTTTGAAAGTTCTTTCTTAAATGTTATGGTAAATTTGAGTTCCTTAGGACTTACCAAGTCTGAATTTCAATGTTTCATATCTTGTTTCTTGGTGCAAGTTTGAACTACTCATTTTTATTAAAATATGAATTGCCAGAATGAAGTTTATAACAGTGAACTACTTCTTTTAAATTTGTATATCAATTTTGTCATTTAAATGTGTGTATAGCTTCGAATTAGTCTATACATTTTGGTTAAACTAACCATTCAATTCTAAGTTAAAGTGCAGTTCTGATTTCAATCCTAATATACATTTTAAGAGAAATCACAACATTGTCCTTCTTCATACACATTCTTCTTTTTTCAAACAACAATCTCATTCTTTGACAACAAATCAATTCCAATACACAATACAATTTTGAAAACTAATGCAATCCTTTATTCATATTCCAATACAACTTTACAACTTATCACTTTTCCATTTGATTTCAATACAAAGTATATAAAATATACAACACTATTTCTTGTTCCTTTCCAAAACAAAAAATGGAAGATAGTTCTTTACATTTCACCATTTAAGTTCAATCTTTCCTCTATCAATGCACATGGTTTCACATTACAAATATTATACAACTCATCCACTCAAGGTGGGAAGGGTTACAATGAACTTGCTCAAAATAATGGGACTGTCAAACTGTATATTCTTCTTGCTCCAAAACAACAACATGCTAGTTCTCCATCTTTTCATCTTTGATCACAACAAGGAAGGGGGAAAGGCAACACTCTCCACCCAACCAAGACATCCAATGAGAAGGGAGAATCCATCCTTCCTCATTGGCCCCCGAGCCCCAACCATATTGAAATAGGAGATGATAATCAACACATGGAAACAAATGGCTTCCACAAGCAACCAAGCAGCATTCTTTCACATGCATGAACAATAAGAAAACATAGTCTAAGCAAAAACAGCAGTTCACAACTGCATTTGAAACCATTCACACAAAACTTAGGCTTGATCAAGCAAGCCAACAAGAGCAAGGAACTATGGGGAAACTACTTATGCCTCCCTATTTGGAATTGGGCATCCACCTATAGTCATACCACCAATATCACATATCAAACCCATAAACCTTATGCCTCCCAACCCCTCCTTATGCCCCCCCAAAGTTTCTCCCTTATTCCCCCAAGAGTAAGAAATGTAAGCTATTTCTTTTCCAGGTGGATCCCAAACCAAAGCTCCCTCCACAATAAAATAGATGCATTGGCATTCCCTTATGGCCCCCCATTTTAAATCCCCATAGCCTTCTCCTACACCATGTCTTAAGCAATCTACCCAACCAGCCAAGAACACATAACACATTCACCATTTCATACATGCATGCAAGAGAAAGAAAACATTCTAAAAAGGATCAAGTTCCTACCTCTCCATAATGGAGTTTGTTCCAAGATCCACAAGCTTTCCAAATGTCAAAGTGCAGTCCAAGATCAACAATTTCCAAGCATGCAAAAAGGCTCCAACTCCTTCCACAACAAGCTCCCAAAATAGTAAGTAAAAATGCGCCCCCAAGAGGAATGAACAAAGTTTCAACAACCACAAATAAGCAAGGAGTTTTGAATTTAAAGGAGAGGGAAGAGAAGAGGATGATGTGGATCCATGTGGGATGCCACATCATTCTTCCTCAACCCCAAGAGGAAAGTCAACATCATGCACCTAAACACAATAAATAAAATGACAAATTTACTTCCACACTCCAAAATAACCCATACTCCAAAAGGACTGAATTAAAACCATGTAAGAGAAGTGCAATTAAAACTTACAAATAGTCATTTCAAAATGCATTTAAAAGGCCTAAATTTAACCTCCAAACCATAGGTATGGTTGGTGAATCATTTTAAGAGGTGTGGGACAAGCTCAACTTGTCCCACAAGCCTCCAAATTTAGCCTCCAAGGACAAATTCGAATTCCTAAGAGGATGAAGTGTTTAACATTCCAAAATCTATCTTACATACTCTTACATATCCCTTACACCTTCTTACACATTTCTTACACACTCTTACAACATTAACATTTAAAATCAACAACTTCATTTATTACATTCTTATGACATATTGATTTATTTATTTTTACACATGATTAACCACAACATTACACAACACATAATAACTAAAGAAGAGGGTAACACATCACAAATAAACACATGCAACATTAATAAAGGAATACATTAATAAATTACACAAACCCATGGTCACATATAATGGAAATTTCCCCATGGAAATCCCTAACAACATACAACACACACACACAACAGTTGTCATGGTGACCTTGTTGAATTCACCCAAAATTTCAATATGGTTAGTCTCCAGTCCCCGACATTGTTGTGATATTTAACCTACAAAACACAAATACCTCCTTCGGCCTCGTGGCCATATCAGAACATCCAAAATGATATAAACAACATCTCAAGATCATCTAAACACATGAATCACAACAATATCAAGAATTCAACATTATCATTTTAAATTAATTAATCAACTATATCATCATCAATAATCTTCCATACTAGGTCTACTCAAAATATCCAATGTCACAAGTCCAAATCAAAATCTATAATATGTCCATGTCAAACAGTATATCATCATCCACATATAAAAATGTCTCTAGTAACCATCATGCATAATAAATTAATCTAGATCAATAATAATCCATGATCTAAAATTTAACCATCATACTAAAAAAACATAATAGTGTCCATAATAAGATCAACGATATCAAGATCGAGTGTATCTGAAAGTGTTAAAGGGAAGTGGGCACTACAAATTTCTTCCACCAGGTTTCCCTAAAATTCCTTGTATGACTTCATTTTTCTCCTATATAAATCTTGTATGATTTGAATATTCCTTGTATACTTTCAAAGGGTGTTTACCAACTACAAAATGACTAAAAATGGCCTTTTCTAGGCCTTTGGGGAAAATTTTCTTCCTTGAATATTAGTGACTTCATAAACCACCTTAGCCATATATCCCTAAACTTTAAAAACACTTTGAATATTTATCAAGTACCTTCCTCTAAGCCGAATGAGGGTGAAAATGAGGACATGCTAGCTAGAGGAAGGGTTCACAATGATCGGGAGAGGAAATTTTCAAGTGTGGGCTTAGTTGTCATGGCAATTTTTTCAAATTTTCATGTTAGACATTTAGTATGAAATCAAATGTTTATGATACTATATTCCTCTTTTTCATATTTGAGAGATGTAAGCTCCATAGTTAAATTATCATACGTTTTTAGATCTCATGAATAATCCGGTCTTTATTTTGCAAACCCTTTTTGAGTTCTTTGCATTTCTAATTATTTTTCAGTTTTCAATTGGGAAATGTACCTATTTCTCTTGGAATAAAATATGTATCTTTTCTAACATATCTTTGGTCTACTTTAACTCAAATTTGACCCTTGATATGGACAATACTTATGGGGTAAATGCTTCCTCATCTTGTAGTGAGCTAGGATCTCCTTCAAACATGGAAATTTTCCACTTATCCAACAATGAGGAATTCTCAACAGTGGGTTGTGTTTCAAAAAAATTCTCCTAAAAAATAAGGTTTTGAGGGAATGGAGATACTCGGTGGGAAATATTGAGGGATTGACCTCATTTTCGTGATTATTTTTTCTACCTCATGCTCTTTGACTAAAGTGATATCCTCCACTTGATCCTTGGTATTTTTACTAGAGGGATTTAGTTTCTTCTTATGGCTTGCCACTATCAAAGACCTTATTTCAAGGTTTTTGTAATTGGTCCGTACTTCATCCTTACAAGCATATATTCTACGGAACTTGATATATTTCCTCATCCCATTTCATTTTGGATAAAATGATGTCTATTGTAGTGCCCACATTTTTATAGCTCCAATTATCTATTGGTTCCTTTATGCATAGACATGTTTTGACTGAGACTCTGATATATTTTGGACATTATGCTATGTTATTTATCCTCATGGACATTATGGTATTTGGGCACATAGCGCCAATTGGACTAGATTAGTATATTGATATATTCCTTATGATGTTGATGACACTAACAAGAGTTACATGATAGTGAGATTTATTGGTTAGATGTTGATTTCTTGTAGTCGATTTGATCAATGATATAGTTTTCTAGATTTAATAATGGTAACTCATGCTAGCATAGGTGTATGTCGTTGTAATTATATCTGTGGATGATTCATGGTGGACTATGTGTATAATTGTATGCATTGCACTATCAATTGTATAATGATGTTAGGATATTATAGGTTTGATTAATTTTGTGATGAGTAGATGATGTTTATTGTATTGGACAGATGCGGTTAATGTGTGCAATGAGTGTGCAGGTGACAGGTTATAGGAGAACGTGGGTTTCAGGGTGGCTACGCAATTGTGCACAAGTGGCCCACGGGCTAAGTCCTAACCATGCTAAATGTTTGAGGCCTTAGAGTAGGTGTATTAATTGGGCACCATGAGTGAACCCTCAATTGTAATGTATTTATGTCTTGTAAAATTAATTATGTTTAGGGTGTGTTTTATTTAAGTAAACTAGTTTAGGGGTTTAATGATCTCATTTTAATTTAAGTGATGGTTTTGGGTAAGTGTGTGTGTGTTGGTAGAAGGGATTGGGGCCACATGTGAACCTTGGGTGGACCCCACACCCTCTACCCTTGTGCCCAAGTGTGCCAAACCCGAAATTGGGCTATTTTGGGCATTTTTAGTGACCCCTTTTTAGTTTGGGAGTTCACTTAGCATGAAAATGGGCCCTTGGACCCTACCTAATAGGTAGGGGTTTATTTCCAAGGTTTGGAGGGATTTTCCTCCCATTTTCCTTCATTTGGTCACATCAATGTAAGGTGGATGGGAAGTGTGTTTTGTTAAAAGTTGCTCCACTTTGTTTTATTTACATTTTTAGTATTTTGGGTGATAAGGGCTAAAAGGTGAGTTTACTTTTACTTATTTGGTTTTGGGAATCTTTGACTTGAGGAAGGAGGGGGGGTGACACATGTCATTTTCCTATTGGTGAGGAAACTTTTGGGTTTCTCTTGATATTATTCCTCATGGTGAAGGAAGGGACCTTTTTCCCCATTTTTTGGACTTGGGACTGGGATAATTTTGGGGAGCTTGAGGATTGCTTGGAAAAAGTGGAAAAGCTTAGAGTCTTGGAAGCTTGTAGAGGTAGGATTCTTAATCCCTCTTTCCTTGTTGTTGCTTGTATTGTTAGCTATGCTTTTGTCAATAAAATAAAGTGTGTGAAGTTTTATGTTGTAAAGTTTGTATGAGGAATGTAGCCTTGGTTGTTTATTTTTGTTGTTTTGTTGTTTTTGTTTTACTCTCCACCATCATATGGCTTGATGGTTTTTGGAGAATGTAGGGGAAGAGAGAGGGATTTCCCTCTCAAACCTCATGGCTTGTTGGTCAAGCCATGAAGGTTCCTTCTCATCCCCTCATATGGTTTGAGGTGGGAGAAAGGTTCATATGGCTTGAACCTTTCCCCATTCTTAGAGAGGAAACCCATTGGGTTTGAAAATCCTCCCAAGAAGGATTTCATTGACATAAAGGAGAAATAAGGAGGTTATAAAATATGTATTTGGTGTAACCTATGGTTGGACACCTTTGTTTTTGGGCATCCTATTTCTTCTCTTCCCCTTTTTGTGAGGGTGATCTTGTTTCTTCTCATAGTGTTGTCTCATCATGTGTATTATGTCTAAGTGTTTAAATGTTGCTATGCATTCTTGTTGTGTTCATCTCCTTTATACTTGTGCATATTCGGAAGCTAGTTCCTCTCTCCCATGGGCTTGGGGGAGGCTAGCATAAATTCCAACCATGGAAAGGCATGGTTGGGTGGTAAACAAGCCATGTCTCTTGATTCAAAATTCTTAGAAGAAAAATCAAGGTTGACTACTCAAGGATGAAGTTAGTTGGAGTTGTGACTTTTGTTTCTTTTATCCTCAAAATCATTGTAAATATTACACCTCATTGTAACTATGTTTTATATGGCTGATTTTGGATAGCCTCATCTTGTAAACTTATCATATTGTGATTTGAAAGTCTTGTAATACCATATGTATCTTTTGTTTTGTAACTCTTCTCTATTGTAAAAAAATTAAGAGAAGGAAAAAGGAAAGATTACAATATTAAAATCATGAGTTCTTTTATTTTACTTGTCTTCATTTGAAAGTTTTGTTTTGTTTATAAATCTACAAAATATAGTTATGCATTACATAGTAAATCTGAAATATTGAGTTGTGCTTACTTTTTTAAAATGAAAAAAAAATATGGCATTACATTTGGTATCAGAGCCATGGTTCAAACACATGGACTCTTTGGGTAATTTCTGTTTTATTTATCCTTATTGTTTTGTTTAAAAAAGGTTGTTCTTGGATAGTTATGTATTTGAGTTTTAGCTTCTTGGAAATGAAATATTGTATTAAATATTTTCCTTAATGAGGATTTGTTGTAACCTTTATTTGAGAAGGAAAGTTGATTTATTTGAAGTAATGTTAACCTCTTAGTAGGAAACTTGCTTGCAAAATTTTAGTGGTTTTATACAAAGAAATGAAGTCAGTTTTTTTTACTTTCCTTCCCATGTCAAAGTTTAGTAAGTTGATTTTATTTCAAAACCAGTTTTAAATATGTCTATATTCCAAGCAAGTTGTAAGGATTAAATTTCACATCTCTATGGAAAAGTTTTTAACTTCCAAGAAATTAGTTAAGGCTTCTATGGATAGGATTGTATGTGAATAAATCTTATTATTCATAAAATTTCATACAGTTTTCAACCAGATTTTATTATTCACTACTTGATGAAAATTGTTTAATATTTAACATAGTGCAAATATATCAAAAATAAAATAAATTTATATCATCATATTTTTGTACATTTTTGGAGTTATGAAATTATATATTAGTATATTAAAATGTATTATGGAACATTTTATACACACACACAAACACACACATTTATATAAATTTATATATAATAAATAAATAAAAACAATTTTTATTTTTTTTAAATTACAAAGTTTTTGGGGAGGGTGAGCCCTCCCCACACCAACCAACCCCCACGGGCTCCTTTCCCCCTTTCCGCCATTGTCCCCGCGCACCCTCCCCAACCGCCACCATAGTTCCACCACCCCATACCATCGCTGTTTCTCCCTCTTCCTTTGTTGTTCCCTCCATCCTCCATGCCACCACACTGCCACACCATCTTCTACCCCCTCCCACATTGTCACCCTTCCCTCCACGTGGTTACCCCCCTGTGTAGCCTCTGCACCCCCCCCACACGGCTACCACTCCTAAACACCACGGGGCACCACACCCATAGACACCACCCCCAAAACCATTGCCTTCCTCTAAATCCACGGCTAAACCCCCTCTAAACCACCACCCCGATTCATACCAAAACAAAAAACAAAAATAAAAAATAAATTAATTAAATTAAATTAACAACAATACATCCCCATTTACATATACAAATATGTGCTTCGGGAAGATTGTTTTTTTTTAATAAAGAAAAAAATACATATTTACATTTAGATTTTGGTGATATCCAACCCTAAAAATCTGGCCAAGGGTTGTGTATGGAAGAAACTAAAAAATTCAGAGAATAATATGAAGACAATAAGGATATTATCCTTTTGTTCCATGAGCTTAAGTTCCATAGCTCTCCAATGAACCTACAAATAAGAGAAAAAAAAAAAAAAAATGAGAAAAGGGAAGGAAGGGAAGAGAACATAAGGATGTTTAGGAATCTTTAGGGAAAAACTAGATCTAAGGCGTAGATCATTTTGATCCTATGGTCCACATGTAACCCTACACACTTTAAGTTATGGGAAATATAATGGGAATGAGAATAAAATAAGGGGTGTGTGTGGGAAAACAAATAAAAGGGGAAAAAAATTAAATAAAAAGGGTGTGTAGGAAAATTAATTAAAAGGGGAAGACTAATTATTTACAAGGGGTGTAGACTTTTATTTATGACCCTAGGGAGCTTAATAGAGTAAAATAATTAAATTATTATTATACTTGGGGTTTATTTGATTTGAGTAAATTAATAATTAATATAAATTAATTATTAACGAGAAAGGAAGGAGCATTAAATTAGCTAGGTAATAATATTTTAATAATGACCTTTTAAATATATATATATATATATATATATATTTAATAACAATAATAATAATAATTAAAATGCTTTCCACAACTTTTAAAAAGTTTATAAACCATTTTTTATTTTATTTTTTACCTCGGGTACAGGATGGCACCCAAGAGGGGACGATCGGCTAGAGGCTTGGGACGTAGTGCACCTACACCGGAGCTGCCGGCACTTGAATTTAGACCTCAAATATTAAAGGCCTTATAGCAGCTAATAGGCATCGTGTAGTAGCGCCTTCCACCACCATAGGCACCGAGAGAGGAGGAAATTTAGTTGGGAGATGAGGAGTTGATTGGTGAGGACGCACATTCAGAGCCACTTGAGCACGATACCCCAAGATGAGAGAGGTCACGCAACCCTTCCATCCTTGGTGAGAGGATGGCCTCGTTCCATCGCAGCCAATCACATAGCCTCGAGGGACCATTTGGAGATAGGTGACCCCTTTCACCTGTTAGACCACATCGCTAGGATCGAGACATAGGCAGTGTGATTCGAGACCTTCTTCGCCTTTAGCCACCTACTTATACTAGTTCGACAGATGGCTTTGGGGTAGAGTCCTGGCTCCTTAGCCTGGATAGCTACTTTGGCTTGCACTCTCACGAGAGCAATGTCAAAGCTAGGTTCACCATACACCTCCTCCGAGACATAGCAGGCATTTGGTGGAGGAATGAGGAGTGGAAGCTCCATTTGACTCGAGATACAAAGTGACTTGGGAGATGTTTGAGGAGTAGTTTAGGGCTTGGTATATGTTAGAGAATTTCATGTAGAAGAGGATCAATGAGTTTCATGACTTACCACAGGGCTCTGGCATAGTGGCGTAGTATGAGAGCAGGTTCTTGGATCTCTTGTAGTATGTAGACTACCTATAAGATGAGAAATTGTAGGTAAACAAGTTCATTCGGGGTCTCAATGTAGATATAGTAGGAGAAGTTAGGATGTTATATCCTCCCATGCTTGAGAAGGTCATTGAGAAGGCCTACTTATTTAAGGAGAATAAGACCAAGCCATAAGAACACAAAGATAGGAACAAGAGAAAGTTATAGGATAGGATTAAGGAATTTCAGAGTCAAAGGACATGGGGTGCAGTACCATCCCCTAGAGGAGGATTCTGGTCTCCTCTCCAAAGAAGACGAGAGCTCACCGCACCCACCGGTAGACACAACATCAGGGACACCAGCATCAGAGGGGTAGATAGACTCAGAGCTTTCAGCGAGGTGGATCTAGAGGTGGTTTTGGTGGATCTAGGGACAGGAGGCCGGGTACTCATCACTCACAGCCTAGCCTACTCATAGTAGTCTACTAGGGTTGGTCTAGTAGGTTTAGTTCACTAGAGTACATGAGGGACCCCATCTTAGAGGGGTACAGGAGGATGTTTTATTTGTGGGGCTCTAGACCATTATGTGTGTATGTGTCCACATAAGCCCACTACTATGGATATGCAAAGAGCTCCTAGATCCGAGTAGATGGTGGGTGACGTGGGACGTGCCCATTGTGTATATGCAGTGGTTGACAACCGCAAAGTGAGCATCGAGGCCATAGTTGTTGAGATGACATGTACTATCAGGGGTATTTCTGTCTCAAGTACTTTTTGATTCTAAGTGCTTGATTCTTTTGTATCTCCTTCTATAGTGGACTAGTGTGGGCTAGTGGTGGCTAGGCAACAGATAGTTGGCATGTTGATTTGGCCTTTGGGGCTAAACTCATCATGGACTTGTATGTCGAGAGTTACGTACTTGATTTAGGAGTCTTCTCCACTACGCTCGACCTCCGAGCTATTCCTCCGGGATCCTATCAAGGTTTTTAGGTATGGATTGGCTCGAGGCTCATCTAGCCAAGGTGGATTGCAGAAATAAGGTCATTGAGTGTCAGGATGATCTTGGTAGTGTAGTTGTGATTTTAGGGATGTAGAGACCTATCTCCTTGCACATGATCTCAGCTAAGCAACTCAAGTGGAGCATGCGTAGGGGTTTTATATGTTTACTAGCACCTTCAGTGATCATTCAGAAAGTACTCTAGAGCATTCACCCCTTGATGATCACATAGTTTTGAGGGAGTACGCAGATGTGTTTCCAGGAGAGCTTCCAGGTTTACCACCTAGTAGGGAGGTGGATTTCACCATTGATTTAGTACCTGGCTCCGCACCAGTTTCTAGGGCACCCTATCGGATGACGACTTCAGAGCTTCATGAGCTCAAGATTCAATTAGAGGAGTTATTAGAGAAGGGTCTCATTCACCCTAGTGTATCTCCTTAGGGAGTGCTAGTCATATTTGTGAAGAAGAAGGATGGTTCTCTCAGGATTTGTGTAGACTTCAGATAGCTCAAAAAATTTACAATAAAGAACCGTTATCCACTCCCTATGATTGATGACTTGTTTGATCAGATGCGGGGAGAAAGAGTGTTCTCTGAAATTGATCTCAAGTTAGGCTACCATCAGTTGTGCATATCAGATGCAGATATTCATACGATAGCTTTCCACACACGTTATGGGCATTATGAGTTCATTATTGTCCCCTTTGGTTTGACCAATGCCCCAGCTATCTTCATAAGCCTCATGAATGGAGTGTTCAAGACCTTTCTAGATCATTTTTTCATAGTGTTCCTTTATGATATTTTGATATATTCTCGTTCTGAGGAGGTACACAAGGAGAATTTGTGCTTTAGGTTTTGAGAGAGTAGAAGTTGTTTGGGAACTTGGAAAAATACAAATTCTTTCAAATAGAGATTCAGTACTTGGGGAACATTATTTCAGGAAAGGGTATCTCTATAGATCCCTCTAAGCTTTAGGATATCATGGATTGGCCAACGCCCACATCAGTGACTGAGGTGACGAGCTTCATGGGTTTAGCAGGGTATTACAGTAGGTTTGTGCAGGAATTTTCTAGGATTTATCAACTTATTACTTCCCTTCAGAGGAAAGGGAAGAAGTTTGAATGGTAAGAGAAGGGTGAGCAGGCCTTCCAGTTGCTTAAGGAAAGGTTAACCATGACACCTATCTTAGCAGTTCCAAACCTGACAGAGGATTTTGTTGTTTGCACTGATGCATCACTAGAGGGTTTGGGAGCAGTTCTTATGCAGGAGCATCGAGTTATTGCCTTTGAGTCACGTAAGCTCAAATATTATGAGCTTAACTATCCTACTCATGACTTAGAGCTTGTAGTAGTGGTCCACGCTCTTGTGCGTTGGTGACATTTCCTTTTGGGTAGACCCTTCATTTTGAGGACAGATCATCGCAGCTTGCAGCATATCTTCTCATAGCTGAACCTCAACACGCATCAGCGGCGTTGGATGGAGTTCTTATGTGAGTATGACATGGACTTGCAGTATATCAAAGGAAAGGAAAATGTCATCACAGACACTCTTAGTAGGCGATGACATGTTCTTGCTTCTTTGACACTGTAGTCAGATCTGAGGGGCAAGATTCTTCAGCATCTTCCTGAGGATAGGTTTTATGAGGGTGCTAGATAGATGTTGGATTCTCTGGATTCTTTTGAGGGAAGATATTCAAGATGCATGTTAGAGTTAGATGGTTTACTTCGGTTCCATAGGCACATTTATGTGCCTAAGGTAGGTGATCTGCGTAGTTTCATCCTTACTGAGGCTCATCGAGCCCCATACGCAACACATCCAGGAGTGAAGAAGATGCATGATGATTTGAGAGAGTTATATTATTGGCCGGGTCTTCGTCGGGACATAGCATATTTTGTTGCACGTTGCCTTGAGTGTTAGAGGGTCAAGGCAGAGCATTCTCATCCTACAAGACTCTTATACCCTCATGATATTCCCGAGTGGAAATGGGATGTGATCTCCATGGATTTCATAGTAGGACTTCCTATGTCCTCTTATCGTCATGATGCCATTATGGTCACTATGGATAAGTTGACCAAGGTTACACATTTCTCACCAACCAAGGTCACCTATAATGCACATGCCATCACCAAAGTGTTTATGGAGGATATTGTTAGATTGCATGGGATCCCGAAGATGATCATCAATGGCAGAGATACCATCTACACTTCAGTTTTCTAGACTTATTTTTAAGATGCCTTAGGTACATAGATTAATTTCAGCTTAGCATATCATCTAGAGACATATGGGCAGACAGAGAGAGTTAATCAGGTTCTTGAGGACATGTTGAGGATGTATGTGATGGACTAGCAGAAGAAGTGGGAAGATTATTTACATTTAGTTGATTTTGCCTACAACAATAGCTATCATAGTTCCATTGGTATGGCTCCCTACGAGGCTTTGTATGGTCGACCTTGCAGGACACCCTTGAGTTGGGAAAGACTAGATGAAAGGATTATTCTGGGACCATCTTATCTTTAGGATTTAAAGCAGTAGGTTGTTCGATTCGACGGCGTCTTGAGCGAGGTAAAAGCTAGAGCATACCGAAGGTGTATGTGGACACCAAAGATTGAATGTCACTTTTCGGTGGGTGAAAAAGTCTTCTTGAGAGTTCACCCGCATAAGAGTCTAATCCGTTATGGAAAGGGTTATAAGCTATCACCTCATTTTATAGGGCCTTTTGATATTCTTGAGGTCATTGGTCTAGTTGCCTATCGCCTAGCTTTTCCACCATGCCTTGCATGGACCCACGATGTATTTCATGTTTCTGTACTTTGTAGATATGTACCGATGTCACTAATGTTTTGAATTGGTTGGTATTACGGGAATAGGATGGAGGATAGTGGAGACTAGAGCCCATACATATACTGGAGCACCAGAGGTTGGCCCTTGGGGTCGAGATTTGGACCAGGTTAGAGTGTAGTGGGATATATATGATGAGACATCAGCTACCTGGGAGGATGCTACACCACTGAGGGCTAGATATCCCTATCTCTTCCAGTGACTTCTAGGAGGAAGTCTAATTCTAGGAGAGGGGGATGTAGTGCCCACATTTTTATAGCTCCAGTTATCTGTTGGTTCCTTTATGCATAGACATGTTTTGACTGAGACTCTGATATATTTTGGACATTATGCTATGTTATTTATCCTCATGGACATTATGGTATTTGGGCACGTAGTCGCCAATTGGACTAGATTAGTATATTGATATATTCCTTATGATGTTGATGACACTAATAGAGTTACATGATAGTGAGATTTATTGGTTAGATGTTGATTTCTTGTAGTCGATTTGATCAATGATATAGTTTTCTGGATTTAATAATGGTAACTCATGCTAGCATAGGTGTATGTTGTTGTAATTATATCTGTGGATGATTCATGGTGGAATATGTGTATAATTGTATGCGTTGCACTATCAATTGTATAATGATGTTAGGATATTATAGGTTTGATTAATTTTGTGATGAGTAGATGATGTTTATTGTATTGGACAGATGCGGTTAATGTGTGTAATGAGTGTGCAGGTGACAAGGTTATAGGAGAACATGGGTTTTAGGTTGGCTACGTAATTATGCACAATTGGCCGATGGGCTAAGTCCTAGCCATGATAAATGTTTGAGGCCTTAGAGTAGGTGTATTAATTGGGCACCATGAGTGAACCCTCAATTGTAATGTATTTGTCTTGTAAAATTAATTATGTTTAGCGTGTGTTTTATTTAAGTAAACTAGTTTAGGGGTTTAATGATCTCATTTTAATTTAAGTGATGGTTTTGGGTAAGTGTGTGTGTGTGTGTTGGTAGAAGGGATTGGGGCCACATGTGAACCTTGGGTGGACCCCACACCCTCTACCCTTGTGCCCAAGTGTGCCAAACCCGAAATTGGGCTATTTTGGGCATTTTTAGTGACCCCTTTTTAGTTTGGGAGTTCACTTAGCATGAAAATGGGCCCTTGGACCCTACCTAATAGGTAGGGGGCTTATTTCCAAGGTTTGGAGGGAGTTTCCCTCCCATTTTTCCTTCCTTTGGTCACATCCATGTAAGGTGGATGGGGAAGTGTGTTTTGTTAAAAGTTGCTCCACTTTGTTTTATTTACATTTTTAGTATTTTGGGTGATAAGGGCTAAAAGGTGAGTTTACTTTTACTTATTTAGTTTTGGGAATCTTTGACTTGAGGAAGGAGGGGGTGACACATGTCATTTTCCTATTGGTGAGGAAACTTTTGGGTTCCTCTTGATATTCTTCCTCATGGTGAAGGAAGGGGACTTTTTCCTCTTGTTTTTGGACTTGGGACTTGGAAAATTTTGGGGGCTTGAGGATTTCTTGGACAAAGTGGAAAATCCTAGAGTCTTAGAAGCTTGTAGAGGTAGGATTCTTAATCCCTCTTTCCTTGTTGTTCTTGTATTGTTAGCTATTATTTTGTTAATAAAATAAAGTGTGTGAAATTTTATGTTGTAAAGCTTGTATGAGGAATGTAGCCTTGGTTGTTTATTTTTGTATTTTTCTTGTTTTTGTTTTACTCTCCACCATCATATGGCTTGATATTTTTGGAGAATGTAGGGGAAGAGAGAGGGATTTCTCTCTCAAACTTCATGGCTTGTTGGCCAAGCCATGAAGGTTCCTTCTCATCCCCTCGTATGGTTTGAGGTGGGAGAAAGGTTCATATGGCTTGAACCTTTCCCCATTATTGGAGAGGAAACTCAATGGGTTTGAAAATCCTCCCAAGAAGGATTTCATTGACATAAAGGAGAAATAAGGAAGATGAATGTGGGGAGAAATAAGGAGGTTATAAAATATGTATTTGGTGCAACCTATGGTTGGACACCTTTGTATTTGGGCATCCCATTTCTTCTCTTCCCCATTTTTGTGAGGGTGATCTTGTTTCTCCTCATAGTGTTGTCTCATCATGTGTATTATGTCTAAGTGTTTAAATGTTTCTATGTATTCTTGTTGTGTTTATCCCCTTTATACTTGTGCACATTGTGGAAGCTAGTTCCTCTCTCCCATGGGCTTGGGGGAGGCTAGCATGACTTCCAACCATGGAAAGGCATGTGATGATGCCTATTGGTTGGGTGGTAAACAAGCCATGTCTCTTGATTCAGCATTCTTAGAAGAACACTCAAGGTTGGAGACTCAAGGATGAAGTTTAGTTGGAGTTGTGACTTTTGTTTCTTTTATCCTCAAAATCATTGTAAATATTACACCTCATTGTAACTATGTTTTATATGGCTGATTTTGGATAGCCTCATCTTGTAAACTTATCATATTGTGATTTGAAAGTCTTGTAATACCATATGTCTCTTTTGTTTTGTAACTCTTCTCTATTGTAAAAAATTAAAGAAGGAAAAAGGAAAGATTACAATATTAAAATCATGAGTTCTTTTATTTTTACTTGTCTTCATTTGAATGTTTTGTTTTGTTTATAAATCTACAAAATGTAGTTATGCATTACATATTAAATCTGAAATATTGAGTTGCATTTACTTTTATAAAATGAAAAAAAATATGGCATTACATTTACAACTTAAATGAATTAAACCCTGAATTTTAAATATTTACTTCCATAACGGAATTTCTCGTGGTAGAAGAAACAAAGACATGCAATAATTTGGGAAGGTCAATTTTATTATGCTCCTTGGCCTCTCCATGGCACAATTTTATGATAATTCTAAAAAAATTCCTGAGAATAATTTCATATTAACCCTCACAATTAAATTACTTCATTACACACTTTGCAAAAAATCCCTATGGTTCTAGAAAACTAAACCTTTTAATGCCTTTTGCTTTAGCAATATTGTCAAAGACAAATTTTATTTTTTCTTTCTTTCCCACATAAAATATTTTTATGACTTCAGAATATAAAGCTCTAAAATTTACCAATAAAACTTCATTATGGATTCTTAAAATTTCACTAATAAATAAAACATTGAATGAAATTTTTTACCTTTTATTAGTGATTATTTTTCTCCGAGGTTTCGGAAAAATTCTCTATCATATCTAGATTGAATTCCTCATATTTAAACATGAAATCTAGCCACCCTACCTTTTCAAAGATGGTGATGCACTTAGTGTCTGCAAAAATTCCATGGAACTAGTTGGCTCATGGAAAAAATTTATATGTATGATGGCATTAGAATGGAAACAATAATGTTACGGGAATAGAAACTATAAGAACCTTGAAAAATGAGATAAATTTTTTTAACTTCCATTATTCCCATTGTTTAAGTGATATGTTGATTTCAAACATAATCAAATCATACAAATAAACATTAAAATTATACATTCATGATACAACAATACAAATCATATTTGATCCAAAATATGTTTCATTTATTTCAAAGTCTCAAAGTATAACTTAAAAGTTTATACGAAATATAATGAGCCTCAAAGGATTTCACAATATAACTAGTTATTCACATAGTACATCCATCAAGTATAGTTTTATTCCATAAATTGAAATATAAAACAACTAAACAAGATCTAAAAATTAGATAAAATCCCTAACAAATTATTTCGTTTCCTTTTTCTCTAGAGTGGCCTATATTATCCACAAAGGGTCAGTTCAAACTAAACTGGCAAGAGTTTCCATTTTCATACATGTAGTATTAAACAAATAACCACATATACACAATACTCATTCACACATGAGCATACAAATTCATCCATTATTATAATAATGATGTCAATAAACATGTATACATGCATGAACTAACCAAGTTCAAAATATCATTCTTGAGTGGTGCCTTCAACCATCATACATAAAATGCATAAAAATTACCACAGTTAAAATTGATTACATAATGCATTTCATAATAGTATTTCATGCCAAATCATATTAGCATACTAACTGCTCAATGAAATTTCACATATAGTCTCCATACAAAAAGGAGAATACATAGTAAACAATTGACAAAATGTCAACATTAACTTCACTTCACAAGCTCAAAATGAATAGCATGCTAAAAAAATTAGAAACTTAACATTTTTTCAAAAGGCCTAGCATTAACTTTATACCAAAATAATGCATGCCAACCGTATGACAAAATGTCATAATATGAATTTCAAATATAATCCAAAGAATACATGCCAAAAATATGCCAAAATGTCATATAATGAAATTCACATATTGTCAAAGAACACATTCAAACTATATGAAAAAAAGTCATAATAACATATTTAATATCTATGTCAAACCAAAGGATTCAGGTAAATTATTTGAAAAATTTCCACAATACATACTCATGTATTTAGAAAAATTAAAAGATTGCATACCAACTATTTGTCAAAATGTCTCAACACATATTTATTTTAAATATGCTCATAATGAGACTACACACAAACTTTTTGACAAAATTTCACAACCCATATTCATAGAAACATTCCATATAAGAGGTTACATGCAAATTTTTTGACAAAATGTCACATTCCATATTCATATAAATATGCCAAAATTTTGCATACAAAATATTTGACAAAATGTCACAATCCATACTCATGTATTTATACCAATTAAAATATTACACGCCAATTGTTTGTCAAAACATATCAACACATATTCATTTTAAATATGTCAATCAAGAGATTACAAAATAATTGTTTGACTAAATGGACTAACATGTGCTCATATTAAATTTTCCAAATAAGAGTTCACACTCTAACTATTTGTCTAAATTTCACAACCCAACAGAACCATAGCAACATAACAAATTTCACTCAAAATTTTCAGCCCAAACTAAGCACACTTATAGCCAAAATCCAACAAAGAACCCAACTAAAATTCAATGTACTTGCAGCCAAAACACACCGAACTTAAAATCAATACTTTGAAGAAAATAATCTATCCAAAACACAACAAACTTAAATCAAAAACACATCAAAAAGCCATCCAAAAACACACTTTGAAATCACATGTAACTACAAAAAGGAACCCATAAAAACATAACAAACTCACATCTAAATTGTAGCGAAAAGAACTAACCAATACACAAAAAAATAAAAATGTCATATGCCATCTTCTAAATAGCCAATTGAATAGAATCAATAATTTCAAGTATCCAATAAGGAAATAAAACTGAAATCTCATACACCCATAATGGAAAAATTATAAATCTAAAAACCTAGAATGAGAAAACTAGATTTCTCAATATCCATAAAGGAAAAATCAGATATCTTAATACCCAGAATGAGAAAACCAGATTTCTCAACACCCATAAAAAAATCAGAATATGCATTCATTTAAAAATACCGCATTGATAAAAATTAGAAACCCTTTCTAAAGAGATTCGAATTGAAAGAAGAACAAATAAACTCTACACTTTTTATCCTTCCTTATCTACTATCTTATCCAACTTCCTAGCTCGAAACAACTAGAAATGAAAACCCAAAACCTTATTTATTTTTAATTAAAATTGTAAACTAAAATGGTTACACTTAAAAAGGTTGAATCCCATAATAAAGACCCAAAAATCAGCCAAGATTTCCATAACAAACCTCTAGAAAATCCTCCCAAAATTTTTGAGAATTTTCCCTCCAATTCTTCCTCTACTTCATATGATGCCAAATGGATAAAATAAAAAAACTAATTATTATTTATTCCATGGATTTCAAAATACATTAAAATATTATTAAGATTCCAAAATTCCATGACTTAGCTTAAGTATAATTTTTAAATAAAAATTATATGCCACATTCCATAAGGAATGATTTTAAGACCAAAATTAATGCCAAGATACTCACAAGCCTAATGCCACCAAAAAAATTCCAAGTCACATTACCAAGTGAGCACCGAAGAATTTTATTTCCAAGTCAACATAATTCAAAAATGCTCAAATTCGAGCACATGGAGAACATTACACCAACAACACTACAATACACCCAAAACTTCCAAAAAATATTGTCACCAAATAAAAGGGTGTGTGATAACTTACAAAAGAGTGGGAACTTATGTGTATATGTGTATGTGTATACACATAAGTTTGTTAGCATATATACACAATTATAAATGATCGTATACCTATGATGATTCCCATACGAGTATATGTACTAATTTACATTCCTTCGTGCATTACACTCATACCTTAATGACTGAATGATGAAAAAAACTACATCCAATAAGAAACAACCAAGATAGATTCATTACTAATAAAGAGACCCAAAATTTGGGATGTTACATCTTTCCCCCTTAATAAGGGTAATGTCCCGATTGCGAGGCTTGAAAATAAATGGAAAGTTCTTTGTTACATACTCAACATCTACCCAAGTGGCACTTAGGTCACTTAGGTTGACCCATTGGAGAAAAAATTATTGAATATCTATGTTTCACAACTTAATGCTTCATTGTGATAATATTATTACTAGCTCAAAATGAAAAATTCAGCTTATCATCCACTTGCAAATTCTACCAAGTTAGTGCATGTGAAGGATCATGCATATATTTTCTTAAAAGTGTGACATGAAATACATCATGAATCATCTTAAGTGAAGGAGGCAATGCTAACTTGTAAGATACAACACTTGAATTTTCTCCAAAATTTCAAATGGACCAATAAATATAGGTGCAATTTTATATTCCTTACCAAACTAAATTTAAATTTTATGAGGTTTGACCCTCAAAAACACTTTTCACTCAGCTAAAAAAATCAGTCCTTTTTTAATCAAAGCATAGAAATTTTGTCTTTCACTAGCATCCGTATGAAAACCATTTAGTGGTTATATTATTTTAAAACATCGAGACCTATGGTTACCCAATTTTCAAGGCATTCCAACCCTAAGGGTGTTCTGCATTTCCTACTATATAAAGCTTCAAAGCGAATCCATTTGCAAAAAATTATGATAGTTATTATTATAAGAAAATTCAACTAAGTGAAGAAAATGTTTCCACTTGTTTTTTCGATCCATAACATATGTTCTTAGCATGTCTTCTAATACTGATTTACTTGTTTCATTTTACCCATCCATTTCAAGATGATAACAATAACTTAAATGTAGATTTTTTCCAAAATTAGCTACTAGATTTTTCCAAAACCAATATATAATCAAATTAACTCTATCAATAATAATCGGTTTAGGAAATCCATGTAATATTACTACTTCTCTCATAAATCTATTAACAAGTAAAGGTGCATCATCATTTATATTACCAATAATAAAATAAAAAAACTTTGTTAGCTTGTCAACAAAACATAAAATAGTATCATACATCTTTTTATATTTTGGTAAACCAGAAATACAATCCATAGTTATAGTTTCCCAATTGTCTTTTGAAACATCATGTGGAAAGAACTTACCATCCGGATGGAAATGATAAGCTTTCACCTTTTGACATTATAAAAATTTAGAAACAAATCTAGCCATATCCTTTTTCATACCACGCCAAAAATAAAAATGTTTCAACTCACAAGTCATTTTAGTGACCCTAGAATGTGCAAAATGAGGAGCTTGATGCACTTCTTCCATCAAAATAATTCTTAAATTTACCTCAAAATGTACATAAATTCTACCTTGGAACCTCGAATACCATATGAGTCAAGGAGTATCCAACATACTTGTTATCCACCAATTTTTGCAATAAATGTTTAGTCATGTTATGACAAACAAATCCATTTTCTACTATTGTAAAAATTGATCCTTGAACAAAAAAATATATTCTAGAAACAACAAAAAAATTAACCCTACAACGAAGTGCATTAGATTCTCTTTACCTCTGACATATTTTATGTCCATATCATAGTCACTAATAAATTCCAACCATCTTCTTTTTTAGGCATTCAAATTCTCCTGAGTAAACAAATGCTCAATAATTTTATGATTAGTTATAAGTTTGAATGACTTACCTAATAATAAATGTCTCCATTGATTAAGAGCATGCAATACTGTAGCTAACTCTAAGTCATGTGGGGGATAGTTCAACTCATTAGGCTTTATCTTTCAAGACTCATAATCCACCACCTTTCCTTATTTATTTAGTACACCCCTAAACTTTCCGGGGATGCATTAGTCCATACCTCAAATTGGAAGTTTGGATCTTGAACCAACAAGATAAGTGATGGAGTGAGAGCACATTTCAAATTTAAAAGGATTCCTCACACCTAGTAGTCTATTCAAAAGGTTTAACTTTTCATTGCAGTGACGTGATATGATGAGCTATTTGGGAAAACTCATTGAAAAACCTTCTATAGTACCCATCCAATCCCATAAACCATCAAAATTATGTCAAATTTTTAGGAGCTTCCCATTCTTCCATTGATCTAATCTTGGATGAATCCATAGAAATCCCATCCTTAGAAATAATATGTCCTTATTAGTGTACTTTATATTTATAGAACTCACACTTATACAACTTTACATATAATTTGTGGTCCTTGAGCCTTTGCAAAACCATTTTAAAATTTTGTTCATGTTCTAGTTCAGTGTTAGAATAGATTAATATTTCATCTAGGAAGACTAATAAAACTTATCAAGAAAATCTCTAAAGAAACTATTCATCAAGTTCATAAAAGCGTTGGTGCATTGAGTCAAACCAAAAGGAAAAACCATGAATTCATAGTGTTCATATCTTGTACGAGAAGGTTGTTTTATGCACATCTACCTCTTTGATTCTAAATTAATGGTAACTAGACCTTAATTCAATCTTATAAAATACATATACCCCTTTCATTTGATCAAATAAGTCGTCTATCCTAGGAAGAAGATATTTATTCTTAATGGTAACCTTGTTGAGCATGCGGTCATCAATGCAAAACCTTAATGTACCATCTTTCTTTTTAACAAAGACCATTGGTACTCCCTAAGGGGATACGCTTGGCCTAATCATTCCTTGTTCAATAAGTTCTTACATCTTAAATTTTAGATCTTACAATTCAAAAATATTCATTATGTAAGGTTCCTTAGAGGCAAGGGATGAACCTAGCATGATATCTATTAAAAAATCAATTTCTCTATTTGGGGGTAGACCTAGAAAGTATTTAGGAAAACATCCCTAAATTAAGCTAATACTAGATAATCATGCAAACCAAGTTCCTTTAGCTCAGAAAAATCTATCATGTGTAATAAAAATAAGAGACAACCCTTACGAATGCTCTTTTCAACTATAAGGAAGAAAGAGTGGGAAAAAAATTGTTTTGTTTAATACCAAACAAAATTTGTTCATATCCAAAATCATCAAAATAGTGTATTAATTTATAAAAATAATCAATATGAGCTTTATGGTCTTGCAGCCAATCCATACCAATAATTAGATCATAATATCCTAAAGTCACAACATGTAGGTTTAATCTAGTTTTAAAAATTCCTAGATTAAGTTCTATTTGATCTAAATATTCATAAATCTGCACTTTCTTACCAGTTCCAAATTCTACTTGCCATTTGTATTTCATAAGATAAATTTTCAGATTTATCTTTTGAACTATTCTAGGAAACATAAAGCAATCAGATGCTCCAAAATAAAATAGTACAAAATTTCAGTGCCAAAATTTTTACCTTTAGCCTCAATAGGGGTTGCTTGATGCTCATCCTTGCGGTTAATTACCACAACATAGAATTTGTGGCTTGTTTCCTTACTTGCAAGTAATTATGGGTAGTCTCTTTGATAGTGTTTCTTACAACATGTACAACAACCTTGTTGAGGTTATTTGCTTGCCACCAGAACCTTGTTGGCTCATGTAGCAGGTTTGTATCTATTACCACCAACATGTTGATTATTTTTTTGTTTATTAGGAGGCCTTGGCCCTCCCTAGTTATTGTTCTCTTGAAACTTTAAAATATATTCCTTACTATTAAAATCACTCCTTTTAAACTCAAGTTTTCGATAAGGTCTACAAGAGGGAACAACAATATTCTTATTCTTTGTTGTTCTCTCTTTCATTTCATGAAGGTATCTTAGCCAAGACTATTCTTTTTCTTCAGCTTTGTAGGCTCAAAATTAGTTTGAGCTTGGTTATCTTGGAATATTTATCCTTCATATAATCCACATTTTGGATCAGATATTAAAAAATAAGCTTCATACTCAGCTCTAAATCATGTTTTTTGTTTCAAACTATGAAACTCAATTTTCTTACTTTCTTGGTGATTAGCCGAGACATATCTATTTTGAGTTTATTCTCATTTTTTCCAAAGTAAGGTTGGAGTCCACATAACCCTTAACTTACTTCAAATGATCCCACCATAAAACAACATGTTCTTCAAGTTGATAAAATTCAATACAGGACTTTGTGTTGGAGGTACAATCATGCAACCAAAAGTATTATTCTAACTTAAATAACCAAGTCTCACCTCTCTCCTCGAGTCGGTGGATAACCATTTGATTCTAGGAATAGAAACTTTCTTCAATTCCTTGTGGAAGGGGTCTATTACTCTATTCCCTAGGGGTACATCTTCATGAACATGTAATGGCGATTGTTCAGTCTTCTAGGTTTACCTCGTTTTGGTCATGTCTTACTTGATTACCTCCTAGGTCAATATTTTCTCTAAGTTCCTCTCATGAGATGTCAATGTATCTTGTAAAGTGTTGAATTTCCTAAGAAGTTCATTTAGCAATTCTTAAGTGGGGTTAAAGACATGGTTGATGTTTCCACTAATTGATCTACTTGTAACTCTTCCATATACTCCCCTTTCGCCACCATGACCTTGGTTTGGATTGTTCACACCACCACTACTTCAAGTTCTTACTATTTTTTTTGTAAAATACAAAGAGAAGTGCTATATAACATTCCCATAAGCCCAAATATTTATATAAGCTCAGATATAATACCTAGTATAAAGTCCTCAAAAATTGAGATCAAATTTTATTTAACTCCCATTATTCATATTGTTTAAATGATATGTTGATTTCAAACATAATCAAATCGTACATAAATAAATAATTATATCATACATGCATAATACATCAGTACAAATAATATTTGATCAAAAATATGTTTCATTTATTTCCAAATCCTCAATACAACTTATAAGTTTGCATACAATACAATGAACCTCATAGGATTTCCAAATATAACTCGTTATTCCTACTATACATCAAGTACAATTTTATTCAATTAACTTAAATATAAAAAAACTAAACAAGCTATGAAAATAAGCTAAAATCCATATCAGATTCTTTCCTTTTTCTTTTTCTTGAGACTATCCTGTATCACCCATAAAGGGTCAGTTCAAAATGAACTAGAAAGAGTTTCCATTTTCATACATGTAGTATGAAACAAATGAAAACCTATCCACAATACACAATCATGCATCAACATACAACTTCATCCATTATTATAATAATGATGTCAATAAGCATGTATACATGCATGAACTAACAAATTTTATAATATCATTCTTGAGTGGTGCCTTCAACCACATACATAAAATGCATAAAACTTACCCCACATAAAATTGATTACATAATGTATTTCATAATAATATTTCATGCCAAATAAAATCAGCATACCAATTGTTTGATGAAATTTCACATATAGTCTCCTTGTAAAAAAGATAAGGCATAGTAACCAATTGAAAAAATGTCAACATGAACTTCACTTCACAAGATCAAAATGAACAACATGCCAAAATAAATCAGCAAATGAACATATTTCTCAAAAGGACCAACATAACCTTTATACCAAAAGAATGCATGCCAACCATATAAACACATGTCATAATATGAACTTCAAATATAATCCAAAGAATGCATTGCAATAGTATGAAAAAATTTCATATAACAAATTCCACATATATTCCAAAAATTCATGCAAATTGTATGAATTTTTTTCAAAAAACATATTTAATATCTATTCCCAACCAAAGGATTCATGTAAATTGTTTGATAAAATGCCACACTGTATACTCATGTATTTAGAAAAATTATAAGATTGCACACCAAATGTTTTTCAAAATGTCCCAACAAATATTAATTTTAAATATTCCAATATGAGAGATGACACGTAAATGGTTTGACAAAATGTCACAACCCATATTCATAGAAACATTCCATACAAGAGATTACACGTGAATTATTTGACAAAATATCGCATTCCATATTCTTATAAATATACCAAAAATTTTCATACAAAATGTTTGAAAATTTGCCACAATCCATACTCATGTATTTATACAAATTAAAATATTGTAGGCCAATGTTTTATGAAAATTTCTCAACATATATTCATTTTAAATATGCCAATCAAGAGATTACACACAAACTATTTCACTCAATGGTGTAACATGTGCTCATATTAAATTTTCCAAATAAGTGTACACACTCCAACAGTTTTCTAAATGTCACAACCCAATAGAACCATATCCTAAATGCAATAACTTTCATCCAAAAATTGCAGCCCAAACAAAGAAAACTTACAGCCAAGATACAATAAAGAACAAAACCAAAATACAACGTACTTGCAGCCAAAATTGCAGCAAAGAACCAAATAATAGTAAACTTACAACCAATATTGAAGCAAAGAATCTAGCCAAAAACACAACAAACTTACAACCAAAAACACATCAAGAACCCAACCAATAATGCAATGAACTTCCAACTAAACTGTAGAAAATAACCCAACAAAACACAACAAACTTGTAGCTAAAGCTGCAGTGAAGAACCAACTAATTCAAAATAAACTAAAAAAAATGTCATATGTCATCTCCTAAATACCCAAGTGAATAGAATCAATAATTCTAGGTATTCAATAAGGAAATAAAAATGAAATCTCATGCACCCATAATGGAAAAATTAGAAATCTAAAAAACCAGAATGAGAAAACTAGATTTCTCAATACCCATAAAGAAAAAATAAAAAATATTAATACCTAGAATGAGGAAACCATATTTCTCATTACCTATAAAGGAAAATAAAACCAGAATATGCATTCATTAATAAAATAGTACATAGGATAAAATTTAGAAACCCTTTCCTGAGAGATTCAAATTGAAAGAAGACCAAAAAACCTCTACACTTTTCCTCCCTCCTTCTATACTATTTTCTCCAACTTCCTAGCTCAACACAACTTGAAATGAAACCCCAAAATATATTTTATTTTCTTGAAAAAATCTCCATTAAAATATCTACACTAAAAAGGTGGAATCCCATAATAGAGGCCCAAAAATCAACCAAGATTGTCGTAACAAACCTTCTGAAAATCCTTCCAAAATTTTAACATATTTTCCCCTCCAATTCCTCATCTCCTTCATGCTATGTGAAATGGATAAAACAAAAAACCTAATTCCCATTTATGTCATGGATTTCAAAATCCATTAAAATATCATTAAGACTCCAAAATGCCACCACTTAGCTTAAGTCTAAGTTTTAAATAAAACTTATATGCCACATTCCATAAGGAATGATTTAAGACCAAAAATAATGCCAAGATATGCAAAAGCCTAATGCCATCAAATAAATTCCAATTCACATTACCAAGTGAGCACCCAAGAATGCTATTTCCAAGTCAACATAATTCACAAATGCTCAAATCGAGCACATGGAGAACATTACACCAGCCACACTACCATATCACCCAAACTTCCAAAACATTATCACCCAATCAAAGGGTGAGTGCTAACTCATGGAAGAGTGGGAAATTATGTGTATACACACATGTGTATGTGCATAAGTATGTTAAAATATATACACAATTATATATACTCACATACCTATGATCATACCCATA
Organism: Taxus wallichiana var. yunnanensis; assembly: GCA_018340775.1. Lineage (NCBI taxonomy): Eukaryota > Viridiplantae > Streptophyta > Pinopsida > Cupressales > Taxaceae > Taxus > Taxus wallichiana. Next base: position 66,046,852 of record CM031234.1, read on the forward strand.
CATTTATATGGCATAATGTCCATTCCTTCAAGTACTACACTCATACCTTGATGAGTGATTGATGAAAAAACAAAATGCAACAAAAAGAAACAGCCAAAATATATTTATAATTAATCGAGTCCCAAAATTTGGATGTTACAAAAACTTTAATGGTGTAGGAATAACTTTTGGCTATTAGCATTACACTAGGTTGAAATTTCATGGGAAATAATTTAGCCAATTGAAATGAAGGTGGTTAGATTGAAAGAAGTAATGAAAAAACCACTATGATTTATGGAAAACATGTAAGAATTATGGGAACCATGTGATAGATCATGGGAAGCATGTGAGAGATCATGGGAAAATAAGGATTATACCTTAAACCTACTAATAATTAGTGATATCATAACTTAACTTTTCTCTAACTTAAAAAAGTGTTTAACACATACCTTGTGATTTCCCATGTTGTCACATGCTAACTCAATGTTGGAGAAACAATATTTTTTACAATCCAACTTAGAATGCTTCCAGAATGTGGTGACTACCATAAATGGTTTTCAATCACCTCTTATTATTTTTATTTATTTATTTATTTATTATTTGTTTGGAAGGAATGGTCGTTATCTCTGGTTTTCAACCATCCCTTCATAGTAAGATGGTTTTAATTTTTGGTTTTTAGCCATCCCTTCATAGGAAGATGACCTCCATCTCTAGTTTTCAATTATCTTCCTCTTATTATTATTTTTAGAAAAAAAATAGCTCAAAACTAGCTTAGATGAGGAAACCTCCTCTAAGAAATTTAGAGTTGAATTGGAATAACAACATTTTGAATTCTTCTTGGAATATTGGTTTTTGGTATAGACATAGTCTATGGACATTAACCAATATTACCCTTTGTTTTCCATAAATAGGAATAAGATGAACAATACCATTCTTTTAGACTTATTTTATTTGGTATGGACCCATCCATCTGGTCTATAACTTCCCTTTAAATATTTATACTTTGAATTAAATAGAAGAGCATACTCTCCTTTTTGAAATTTATTCTATTTGATGTGGAATTCATTCCAAAAATGTCTCTAATGTTAGACTAGCTTATTTTTATGTAATGCTTCCAAGTATATTTTCATATAACTCATTTAATTGGACAATTCTTGACTTATGTGCCTATGATAGTTCAATTCCAATTTCTACAACTGTCTTCATTATTTGTATCTCAAATTCTATAAGGAATATAAGTTTCTTCCCATAGATTGGTTCATATGGAGTAAATCCTGTAGTTTCTTTCTAGGTTGTGTTATATGCCCATACCTCCTCTGGAAACATTTGCACCATACTTTTCCTTGAAAAATCCACTATTTTGGTCAAGATGTTTTCTAATTCCCTATTGGTCACCTCAACTTGACCATTAGAATGAGGGTGGTAAGGTGATAACTTCTTGTGCCTTATTTTATAGGTTTCCAAAAAATAGATAATCACATTTGACATAAATTGGGGCATTTGATATGAAACAATTGACCTTGGGGGTCCAAATCTTTGAAAAATATGCTCATACAGGAAATCTTCCACCTTTTCATCCCTAACATAATAAATTTCCTTGACTTCTTTTTCACATAGTACGTGTACACAAGGATGTATTATTTTCCTTGAGAAGGTGGATTGATCAGTCTAATTAAATAAAATCCCCACTTCTCAAATGGTTCCATAACAATATAAGATTGAACAATGTTGGGATGAGAAAATAGTGTATAACTATAAAAGGTGAATTTGTGATTGGCACAAAGGAAGGGTGTGTGGATAGACATGAAAGGTTGACATATGTGTGCCCTTAAGATTTGCGTCCATGAAGAAGAGTTTGGTACTTAGACATTTTAACATACATGGGATAAAAAGGGGATGCGCATGGGAGACTTTGTGGCCAAGGAAAATATATTTTTGGAACATATGGAAGATCAAGAGTCGTGTAAAGTATAAGCTAACAATAGGATTATATTGAGAGTTAATTATAGATAATTTATTATTTGGAAAAGATTACATGATTCTTTGGTTATATTTGTAAATGACGCATGGCTATTTTGAGAGCACATGGGAAGTGAAGGGAAAGTTCCCACCCCTATATATATGTATTGATTTGCATGGATTAGAGATCATCATCGTATGACTATATGTAACTGAGTTATGTTGTTGGTTTATGAGTGCACATGACTTATGAAAGTATTATGTATGTATTCAACTACTATTTTGTGATGATTGAATATAATGGATCATTATGGATGGATATTAATTATTGATGTCTCTTCTCATGGTTATTATATGGTGAATCTGGTATTAATATTTATGTGATTTGTATGTTTTTATTATGTGTGTTTCCAAATTGAGATCGTGGATCAGATTGTTCTAATTAGATATGCAATTTGAGAATGTTTATTATGAATATGTATGTTAACACCCTAGTAATATTGTAAAAAAAAGGGACCTAGTACCTTTGAGTGCTTTAGGTGAGTTCTATGATCTATTTGAGTAATGTGACAACGCATCTAGGGTTTTGAGTGGGAAAATAAGACTACATTTTGGTTTTGTTGTTGGGACCTATTTTAAAAATTCTTTCCATGATGTTGTGTGATGATGGCGTATCGGTTGACTCTTGCAACTATTGAAGATTGGGTGATTGACACGCATAATTAATTTCAAGAAGACATGGTTCTAGACCTGATTTCAATGGATGCTTGTGGGTTGGAGAACATGTTTATCCTAATCTTTATGAGACGTTATTTTTATAATTTCTAATAGAATTTTATGAGTGGTTGTCAGTGTATGCATCAAAGAAAATATGGAGTTATAGACCAAGGATTTGGAAATATGAAGAGAAACAAGATTTGTTTGATGCAGATGAACCTTGGACGCGTGTTGTAGATCATTGGTGGGTTGGTGTTGTGCATAGTTATACTTTAGAGTACATTGTGTCTACATATTCTTATCCAGAATTTATTGAGTTTGAATTCTTGTATGATCCTAGGGTCTTACATCCACGCTATTCCTTTTTCCATGAAGATATTGATGGTGTTTTTGAATTTAGACCACCTACTTATGGCTAGCTAAACATACCACCATGCACAGGGGCATGAGAAAGTGTGTTGATAGATGGTGGACCAAGAGGAAATAATAGAAAGAGAAGAAAGGTGGATTAAGTATAATGAATCACAAGAGAGGGAATTGGTGAATATGAATGATATTAAGGAGTTTTTAGAGTTACAGAGGATGATGTCTTGAGAAGGATTTGAGGCTCACTTGGACGACATGGAGATAGAGCATCAAGCTACCCCCTACTTAGGAAAATTACAGGTAGAGATCCATTCTCCTTCTAATGATAACATGTCTGATGAGGAAATATTGAGGACCACGGGCATTCATCTGATCCCACATGATGACCTATCCTTTGCGTTTGGTGTTCAAGTTCTAGAAGTAACTATTGCTAAACATGTGAGTGTAGGTAATCCACTAGTTTTAGGTAGATATCATTTTCCTTCAAATAAAAAAGTGATCAGAAAACACATTCATCTATGGAATCATAGGAGATAACATATTTATTATTTAGGGACTTGATTGGAGGAATATTTTATGGTGCATCATCAGGAAAAAGTGTGGGTACATAGAATATTGGGAACACATCTGGAATTACTAAAACTTTACAGATTGTGGGATTTCAGTTTAGTATTATAGTTGGGACGTAAGGAAGTACATCCAGTGGTTTGGTTCCCCTCTTGGAGGATCGGAAGGTGGTTCTAGAGGAGAAAGAGGCTTGGGATCAAGTGGGATCAAGTGGTGGAAGAAGTACTATTGGGGTTCCAGTTCAAGATATAGTGGACAAGTTCCACACCCTCATCAACCAAAATAGATGTTTTATGAGATTTATCTTCACTTTCCAGAATATAGGGGTATTGAAGATGTTACAGAGCATGTGTAAAAGTGTAAGCTGCTATGGCATGCTAAGGGAATAACTACTATAGATAGAAATGAAAGTCATTCTTCTACTACTCTTTAAGGGAGTGCACATATCTAATACATAAATTATGACCCACATCAAATTGTGGTGGCTTATGATGCTTTGTGTTCTAAAATTTTGGCTAAGTTCCATATTATTGAGTTTGAATAGAAGAGTGTCAGCACACTTAAGGAAATTAAACATGGCTTATCTAAAAGCATTCAGGAGTATGACGCGTGGTTTACAAATTTTATGTCATAGTTTTCTTATGGCATACATCTTAGTCACCATGCACAATGGTATCTTGGTGGGTTGTTGAATTTTTCAGAAGGGAACTATCTCATAAGACTTTTTTAGATCCACACAATGCTTTGAAGGTATATTTGCGCTTTGACCGAGGTAGTTGGGAGTGTGGACACTGGACTAAGCCCATTTCGTGAGTGCATTTTTAGCTATGATGAAACAGGTTGGAAAATATCTCTACTAATTTAGCTCATGATACATCTAATGGGATATGGTGTACATATCCCGAGGTTGAAAGGACATATCAAGGATAGTTATCCTTGAAAGTTAGTGCACACCATGTTGTTGGATTGTGAGATTTTTCATTTGGATCATGATGTGAGTATATGTCCTTTGTTGCAGTGTGCGATCCAGAAGAATGTGTCTATGTATTTTAATATTTTCAATGCTCATACTCATGACACGAGCTTAAGCGTAGAGTGATTGATCATATCCATAAATCCATTGAAACCAGTGTGTACCAAACTAGTGTAGCAAGTGGATCTAAGGAATAAGGAGAACAACATAATGAAGGGTGAAGTAATGGGGATAACAGGAGTAGAGGCTTCCGAGGGGGATATAGAGATCGAGGTTGCGATGGTGGAAGAGGAGGATTTCCTAGAGGAACTTGTTTTAATTATGGATCTCCTTATCATTATTAGCATGAATGCCCTTAGAATGTGGTTTTCTCATGGTGTGGAAAACAACATAAATTTGAATAATTTCCATACTTATATGACCATATAAGAAAAAAACACAAGCAAGAAAAGGGAGAAGATATGATTAATATACAACGTATAGATAGAGATCAATAGATGCCAAAGTTTGGAATGAATTCTGAATTACTACTAGTGTCGAGTTACACACACAATTAGGTTGTGTGTGCTAGTAAACCTCCAGGAGTATAAGTTAACTATAAAAATAAAGAAGTGATTAATGTAAAGTACCATGATATTGAACATCAGATATAAGTTTACTTAGAGACTATGGATGTTATCAAGAATCTACAAGTAGATACTTAGAGCTTGAAGGAGAAGGCACGCATATTTGAATATGATAAGAAGGTTTAACCCCACGGAAGGATGCAAATGATTTAAAATAGGTATGACGAATGTTGCTCCAAAAAAACATAATCCCTTTGTTAAGAAAGTGGTTGAGAGAAAAATATTGTGTATAGGTAATGATCATGAGAGATAAATACCTCATTCAAATATTCTTCCCCATAATCATGAGTATGACAAGGAGATTACATTGAATCTGGTCATAGATGGATGGCTTATGAGTAATATCTGATAGATACAGGTGCACAAGTTAATGTAATCACGTTGGATGCTTGAAATCAAATGGCCAGACCACCATTGTATCCTTCTTCAAATGTTTTGTATATGGAAAAGAAAACTAGGGCCAATCCTATTGGGGTATTAAAATATGTGACTATTATGATTCAGGGAGCCAACTTTACTGGGGAATTTGAAGTGTTGGAGTTATCTAAAGCATATAGTTTTCCATCGTTACTTGGTTTCCCCTAGTGTTATTAAAATAATATAGATTTTTTCTCCAACAAGGGGTAAATTAGCTTCAAGAACAAAGAAGAGTGCATTATTATACCATTAATAGATGCAAAGGCTGCCCCTTATGTTGAGACTTTGAGTGAAGAATATTTGAATCTAATATATGTGTGCACAATCAGATACCTTGAGGTAATTGAGCCATCTAAGGAAGGAGTAATATGGTGGGATGATATTCATTCGAGTTAGTGATACTATAAGTATTTCTTGTAACAATGGGTGCATGGAACATATGAAATGGTTGTGTGTGAAGTTAAGAACATAGTTACTCACATGATTAGGACACGCATGGTTAGGAACTTGAGTCATAAGTAGGTGCCTCAATACACTTTGGTAAAGGGAACCCTAATGTATCCTTAGGTGCCATAGAAGCCCAGTGGAAGGATGTTGGTGATAGAATAAATATGTTGGTTTATGCTCTACACAGGACAACAACACGCTAGTGGGATACACATAGAGACAACCTATTAGAATGACAAGAGGTGAGAATCACATTTTCTACTAGGTTTCTAAGGAGCAATTTACCTTCATAGTTATGCAAATTCCAAGGGAAGTCCCATACTTCACACCACGTGTGAGAATGTGAGAGAATTGGATGGAGGTGAAGGAGGCCTTAGCATCATCACTCTCGGTATATAAGTTCTACACAACCCTTGACAGCTCCACGCGTACATTGTCTATCCATGAAAATTTGACATGGGAGACAAGTTATTTAGAAATATATGACCTCATGTATGATCCATACTTTTGATTAATTTTCTACTAAACCTCTAGTTAATTAAGCATTGTAGATTATGAAGCACCTTACTTTGGGAGATATCATGAAAGATGAGGAACTCATGTTAGACATGTTTAGAGAGCTAGATTTAGAGACCCACCTTGACCTTGAAGAGAGGCGAAGAAGAATAAATGGTCCGCACTGGGAAGAAAAGGAAAATGGTAAATTGGTATGCATAATAGATGATGAGGATGATGATAATAACTTGGATGTTAACCACAATGAAGTTACGCATAAAGTGATGGACAATGACGGATGAAAAGGTGTGTGTGTATCATGATCCTATGAAAACAAATAAGGTTAATATTGGAATAGATGTAGAGCCTAAATATTCAATTATTGGTGATTATTATTCTAAGTAGGAAGTGGAAAATATTATTGAGTTTCTACGTGACTTCATAGAATTATTTATATACGGATATCATGAGTTAAAATGAGTACACCCTTCTTTAGGTGAGATGATAATCAAACTTAAAGAAGGCATGCACCTAATTAGGAAGAGGCCATACAGGATGAATCCTAATCTGCGCATCAAGATAAAGGAAGAAATTGATAAAATTCTCAAGTCTGGTATAATTGAACCCATTGGGGATTCGAGTGGGTTAACCTAATGCTAATAAGCATAAAGAAATATGATAGGATAAGGATTTGTGTGGATTATTGGGAGTTTAATGTTGCATGTGTTATTAATCCTTTTCCCACCTCATTCACAGAGGAGATCCTGAAAGGATTTGTTGGGTATGAGATCTATTTTGTTACTGAGATGTATTTTGAGGATATTATCAAGTGCATATTGCTAAAGAAAATCAGGAAAATATAACCTTCATCACTAAATGGGGGAGTTTTTCATACAAAATTATGCCCTTTAGACTGAATAATACGCAAAGTATTTTTGTGCATTGTTGTGCCAACATTTCAAAATTTCATTCATAAATTTTTACAGGTGTATCTAGATGATTGGATAGTGTATGGTTTGGTTAAGGATCATTGTGAAAATTTTAGGCTTATGTTTGAGAGGTGCAGGAAGTTGAGCATCTATCTTAATATTAAGAAATGTATCTTTGCGACACCTTTTGGCACTTTTCTTAGTTATATTATCTGTAAGGAAGACTTGTTGGTAGATCCAACTAATGTAGTTGTGATGTTGGGATTCGAAGAACCTAAAAATCAAAGTGAAGTGCATGGATTTCTTGGTCGACAGGGTCTTACGGAAATTCATTAAGGGCTATACAAATATTGTCCCACCCTTGGAGGAAATTTTGAAGGATAAAGGAAAATTCTATTGGGGAGAGGTGTAACAACAGGAGTTTGAAACACTCGAAGGAAAGGTTAACCGTTACACCCATTTTGTTCTTACCTTCTTGGGATAAATGATTTCATTTTCATGTCGATGCTTTTGGGATGGAAATTACTTCCATGTTAGCATAACTAGGAGAAATAATTGTAGACCACCCTATTTGTTCGTAAGTAGAAATTTGAAACCAATATAACATAACTATACATGTATTTAGCGCAAATATTTTTCCATGATTTACGCGCTACACAAGTTTAGATAATACTTATTGGCCACACCGTTTAATTTCTTCACAGATCATATGGCACTTAAGTATTTAGTCAACAAACTTTTTTATAAAGGTGCATTTGCGAGATGAATACTACTATTTCAAGAGTTTCAGTTTATAGTGATTATGAAACTAGGAAAAAGTAACTTAGGGCCTGATCATTTGTCAAGAATCAATTGGTGAGGACTTGTAGAGCATTGAGGAAAAAACATTAGATGCATAACTCTTTAGATTGAATCATGCACCCACCGAGAGTTGGAAGATATTTCGTATTTTGGTACACTTTGGACAAGAACCTGAGGGAAAGAAGACCTTGGAGAAGAAATAACTTGCAATATGCGTGACACCTTACCAGTTGATATGTGGATATTTATATAAGTTAGGTTGTGATGAATTTTTCATCGGTGTGTCTTTGGAGCATGAGTGTGAAGGAATTATAGAATAATCTCATGGTGGAATTGAAGGAGGTCATTATTTAGAAGATGACACAACATGTAAGATTATGATGGTTGGCATTTAGTGGGGAAATTTGTATAAGGATGTCAAGGAGTATTTCAAGGCATGTGATCATTGTGAGTGCCTTGGGAATACTAGAACAAGAAGAGATGAGATGTCTTTGAGACTGATTGCAAGTGCTTAACCTATTGAGAAATGGGCGATTGAATTTTTGGGTCCTATTTCTCCACCTATGCATATGACTAATATGTGCTATATTATAACTTATACATACTATCTAACAAGGTGCGTATAAGTAGTGCCTACAAAGGATTACACAACACCTATAACACCGAGATTTCTACAAGAAAGCATTATCGGTAGGTGTGGATGTCCATTGGGCTTAAAAAGAGATAGGGGCACTCATTTTCTTAATGAGACCATCAAAATTCTCTTACGAGTTTATGCTAGTGCACCTCAAGACAACACCCTATCACCCATAGGCCAAAGGTACAATGAAGATTTCAAAAATATATCGGGACATACAATGAAGAATATTTTTGATGCTGGAAGAAAATACTTGGATGATAAAGTAGTTATTGTACTTTGGGCATACAAGACCACTTAAAGGAGGTTGAATAAGGCCACACCCTTTTAGTTGGTGTTTGACACAAAGGCTATACTTCCTATTGAATTTATGTTACAATCCCTTCCTATTGCACATGTAGGAGGATTTGATGATGAACAAGATGTTGAGGAGTGTATAGAAAAAATGATGTAGTTGGATGAGTGGAAAATTATTTCTCGATGGAGTCAAAAGATAAATAAGCCGGATAGAAAGCATTGTATGATAGGAATATCGGGAATAAAGCATTTGAGGTGGGAAGATGGTTCTTCTATATGATTCAAATTTTGTGAGCTACCTAGAGAAACTAAAATTTTATTGGTTGGGACCATTTATAATAATGAAGATATTATACTCAGAACTTTCCGATTATAGGCACTAGATGGAACTTTATTGCGTTGTTACATCAATGGGAGTAGGCTGAAGCCCTACATAAAAAATTATTGGTGTTTGTAATAAGGAATTATTTCCATTTAGATTAGATTTCCATTTAATGCATTTTATTTCATGTGTTTCCTTTCATCGTTGTTATGCTTTTTCAATTTAGTTCAGTGTTTTATTGTAATAAGCATGTTTGCACGTCGATAGCTGATTACTATCTAGTGGATTTATGTGTAAAGGACTATGTAGTATTTTAGCGTGAGATGGAGTAGATAAAAGTGGTATATAGGTACACATATGAGTTGGGGTATGAACATCATCTAAAATATTAGTGCACATAGAAGAAAGGTGTTACAAGTTCTTGAAGTGATGTTGCTTTTATAGAAAGTTTTCTTAGATTGAAGACCATGCATAGATGGCTGGTTGCACAATGTAACATGAGGTAGGAAACAACATGGGAAACTACTTGGTATAAGGTGGAGTTGATAGATACTTGAGCAAAGGAGCGTGTGAAATAAGTCTTGTGGTGAAGAAGTAGTTGGCACACTATAAGGTTATTACTTGGGCACAGAAAAATCAACGAGAAGTGCGGAAAAATAAAAAGGCATGATTAATGTTGAGCACGATGGTAGATTAGGAGCAATAAATGTAGGAAAAGTTCTTTTATGTAAGGAAGGATTGCAATATCACTTTAACCTTGCATGTTAAATCATTCAAGCTATAGAGAGTGAGTTGAGTGTGAAATTACATGAAAAATAATTTAAAAACATTGAACTTATGTTCTATATGCATAGTCATTGATAGAGCTCTATCAAAAAGGTGTTTGAGAGGGGAAAGGTGTGTAGGGAAAAAAATTATGAATCTAGGGTTTGAGGAAACAAAGTTATAACTAGGGTACACATATTTTGAAGTACATGGATTAGAAAGAGTGTAATAAGTGTTTTAAATAATCAAAATGGCACCCAAGAGAGAACCTGGAGCAACTACATAGGAAAAAATAAGAAGGAAGTCGAGATAGAAGTAGAAGACGTGTCTAAGACTTGGTTTTTGAAATGCAAAGTATCTGAAGGCATCATAATGGGATTAGATTGGGAGTCACATGTTAGAAGAAGAAAAGTGAGTGACTATAATCACCACAATAAAAATAACAAGGATGATTTGGACAAGGCCCTATAATAAAAATAGATTTGTGGATAGAAAATGATATGGCCATCTATGATGATGTAGGTCAATTTTTTTAAAGAATGTGGAAGTGTTGCGGTTTATGAGTTCCCATATTTTGGAAAACTAGAGAAATTATATTAGTGGTTGATGTCATGAGTCCACAAGGAATTTTTCTATTTCGTAGGGTTGTGGATGTGACTCAATGCACCCTTGATTGGGAGCTTGATAAGTTTGGGAAGCTTAGGCCTTGAGATTAGAAGTGTCCTCAATTATGATGAGGTCGTAGAAGAAATTTTTTCTGCATTAGCATATTCAAATAGAGGGCACACTATGGATATTGATAAACTAGAATACCATCTTGTAATTCAAGTTGTTGTGAACCTCCTCACTAAGTTGAATAACCAGGAGTTTTGGTGCCACGTAAATAAGAAGTGGCTCTATGTTGCTAAGAATATGTTTAAGGGAGTTGTGTACAATTTAGTGTTATTATTTTGAAAATATCATTGAAGAAGCACAAAAAGGAGACAAGATAAATTTTCGTGCTATTTTACTATCACTTGTGTTTGTGGATATTGGGGTGTCCAGATGGGCCGAAGGAAAAATTTGGGAGCTTCACGAGGAGAAAAGGTCACTTGCAGTTATATTTGCTAAATATACTTGTGATGGATTAATGAGTGGCCCATATAAACAGAGGCTGGAACTATGGTATAGGTGCATGCGCAAGGATTTTGAGCATGAGTGGAGAATTCAAAAGGACATACTGTTGTGTTGGAAAAGTAGGCCCAGCTTTATAGTATTCCAAAGCACTTTTGTATTGGCGATTTGGTGTTAAATATGGGAAATGGAGCCCATGGTGTAAGCTTCCCTACGCCTTCATCGTATAGTATTTTTAGGCCTCTGTGAATAGATTCTCCAACACACGTAGATTAAGGTTTGATTTAGACAAGATATAATATGATTATAATATGCTCAGGAAGACATGTGTATACGAGTAAGTCTACATAAATAGAAAAAATAATTTGTGATGATGTAAATATCAACTCAATGAGTTTGGAATTTGGGAAGCTTTGTGTGGTTAAGGTATACACATACCTTAAACTGAAATTAGCTGATGGGAAATATATTGAAAATGAGTTCAAAGTTCCTAAAATTTCAAGAGGGAAGCACGGTCACGGGGACCTTGTAGGTTGACGAGCCTAATCCTCCTCTCACATTTGAGGAAGAGCTTGAGGAATAAGAACTAAAGGAAGATAGTGGTGGCTTGGATCATGACTCAAGGAGGAATATGAATATAGGGGAAAATAGAATGCATTAGGTAACTCCTCCTAGATAATAAGAATGTGTAGAAATGAGAGGAGAGATGGGTATGGTGAAGATGGAGAAAGGTGAGGGAACCGAAGAATATGGTTTTAGGAAAGTACTAAGGAGAAAAAAACATAGAGTAAAGGCATGGGACATTCATATCTACGAGGATATCACCCCAAAACTCTCTAGTGAAGACCAAACTAGAGAAGTAGAGGTGAAAGTATGTGACCACTAATGAGAGTGAGGAGGTGAAGTTAGATGAAAGTGCACATATCATTAAGGAGACTCATGTTATTAATGTGGACATGGAGGAGCTTCAAAGTATGAAGAGATGTAGAATGATACAAAGGCACATGAAGATCTTGAAGAGATAGGTGGTACCATAGGAGAAGAGAAACACCAAGATAAGGGTGAACCATTTGGTGAGACTATTGGTTAACATGTGGGTGTCGCGGTGGAGACACGAGTATGGATACTAAATTATGCATTCCTTAGGGTCTCCATTCTTGGAGGAATAAGGATGGAGAGATGTACAAGATGCCTACACTTGGGTATATTGACAACCCCTCTAAAATCATTCACGTTGGGTTTTAGAGTACTTTGGAGCTTGAGAAGTTATATGGGTGGGAGTTAATGGATATAGAGGTAGCAAACATGTGCACACGAGAAGAAATTATCATGTATCATACAAACTCACATAGATGATCTTGAGTTTGATGTGAAGGAGGACGCATGCATAAGGAGGAAGATGAAGAATAAATCTTAAGCCGCGTACTAGATAGTTAGGAAAACAAAATTTATATATGAACAAGAAAACAATGCCTTAAATAAAATGACACCTAAAGTGGCATGCAAAAACATATATAAATCATCCGCATTGTAGACATTTCTAGAAGATAATAAGAATCTAAAGGAACAATTTGAGTAGTTGACTGAGGCATGCAAGGACAGGGGAGAAGAAAAAGGAGATTATGGATTTTATGGAGGAACTAAGGAAAGATATTATTGATGCACATCCAGACATTAATAAACAGACTAAACAAACATATCAATCATCCTTGAATTTTTACATGAATTTGTCCACTTGTTGATAAAGAAGTAGTTAGTGGTGTAGCTAAAGACTAAGGAGGATGAAGTGGCTAAAGGGGAGAAGAAAGCTACAACAGAGAAAGAGAGGAAAAGTAAGTAGGTCACATGAACAATAGTTAAGTATGATGCTTTATTGAGAACCATCAAGGATGAATCAAAGCACACAGACTTGGCTCTGAAGGTATGTGAAGACCCAGAACATATAATTATAACAAGAACATTAATAGAAGAGAACGAGGTCTTTGTTGTGAAGAAAAATGAAAATCGGGACAAGAGGATGTTAGGTAAAATTTAGTTTACCTTGGATACGTATGCATTTAACTTAGTTAACTATTAATTAATGGTAAGTTGTTATTAATCATTTATTATTTGTAACTAGGAATAGTATTCTTGTTCATGTATTTTATCTTTATTATATTTTTATATGGTTATATTGTTTAAAACCATATATTTACAAATTATATGTGCACGGGATTATTTATTGTTGTACTTATTGTAAAATCTCATTTATCTATACAGTTGGTTGTACAATTCCTATAAGAATTATAGCACTTCATTGTAAGTTTCATTCAATTCATTATTAATAAAATTACTAGGATTATGTCCCTATTCTTCATCTTACATTTCATACCAGAGCAAGTTAAAGCTCTTGGCTAGGTTTGAGAGAGTTTGTAGTGGTAAAAGTGTCTTGGAGAAGAAATCTACATCTCTGGAGAGCTTGTGATGCCTCCAGAAGCTTCCCATACATCCTGTATCCCCATAACCCCTTGTTTGGTTCTAGGTGTTTGGAACACAATTTTTTTTTACACTGGTGCACCCTGCACCATGAAAAATTTTGCTACAAGAATAGTAAATTAAAAAAATATCATTTTTTCCCCAATAGGGGTTTTACCTCTAAACTTAGAGGTGGTACTAGCCTCTACTATTTTAGCAAGATGCTTCTTTTGCTAGGTCTATAGATAACTCTGCAAGTCGAGTTAAATTTGGAGGAAACACAACTCTACATCAAGCTAGAAATAGAACTAATCCATCCATCATTGCTCTTGGATTGGATTTTAAGCATATTTTTTGGGTCAAGTTAGAAAGGACTCCACCGAGCTGTTTGGAGATTATTGTGGGCCAAGCTGTGTAAACATTAGAAGTGAGTTGAATGTGTATTTGTGAGTTGCATATGTTTCCCATAACTCGAATTGATGTTATATATTGGTTTTAGATCCAAACCAAGTCTGAAGAGGTTGTATTGGAATGTTGGAAGAAGATGAGTCATTCCTTGCAAAGAAAATTGAGTTGTTTGTAGCTACTTTGGTTTATTATCCAATGATCCATTCAATAGACCATTCATCGTGTTGTTTTTCACAACCATTTTGAATCTGGATGAGTTACATTACATGTCCGAGATAAGTGCGGTCCCCATTTCCAATGCCAATGATCCAATTGAGATCCTTCCCAACCTGTAACCTACACAAAAAAAACAAATAGATCAAACACACAATCAAAATGGTAGAATTGATCGATCTACGAAGTCTATCTCGAAGAAAAATGGTTGTATAAAATAAAACTGGAGGTGGTGAACAAATCCTTGCAAATAAGATCAATAAAAATAGGCTTAGATACATTTTTCAAGTTAAACCTAATCGAATACCTCCAAAGCTCGGCCACATGGACCTCCTCTACACTTTGGTCATGTTTGTCATTAAAAGGTCAGTTTTTTTAACAACATTTCAAATGAAAATTGTTTGATTTCAATCCCACATGCTATAAGTGCTAAGATGGTTGGGTGGGATGACTTGGGAGTGGTAGCTTAGAGGTTTGACACCCACCCCTATAAAATTTTAAAATTTGGAGGCATATTTAGTAGGAAACCTCCAAATTTAGGGACAAATAACCTCAGCTAAAGCATATAGCTTTGACTAAACAAGCTACTAAAAATAGTGGAGAAAACCCTAAAATAGGGAAAAAAATCTCCCAAATTGCTTATTTTTTTATTATGAGCATTTTTGCCAAAGGAGGGCTACCTGAAAATAACATTTTGAGCCATTTTTTATGGTTTTTCACACAAATAAGTTGTATTGAGCTCCAGAGGCCACCAAGGCCCCGAAAAACAAAAAAATTTGCCTGTCATTCATTTTTTTAGAATTTTGAATGTAATTGTATATTTCAGTGTATTGTACTAATTTGCAAGTTGCCATATTCAACCACAAACCATTGTAAATTCTGTAAAATTGGTAGAGATTTATTCTCAAAAAATAAAAATTTGGTTCTATATCACTCATAAGATCTTCAATCTCATTCACACCTGCATTCGGTATAAATAGTGCCTCGGGAAGTGCTTATGGGTAACTCCGTTACAACTACTATTTCACTTAACGCCTATTATACCTGCAACAATGTCATCTAGACATTGACCCTTTAAATCAATGAGGAGTAATAAGGAAACACTTCACACACTTTGAGCCCTCCCATCTGTCTGTGAATGATTTCTTGACTTAAATCTAGACTGATAAAATTTTTGAGTATATAGTGAATTTACACATGTGTATGAGGATATTTCTTTGATCTGGTGTCAATAATTACATAGACCCCTTTCAATACTATCTTGGTACCATGTATCAAATTATTTTACATATGTTAACACCTCTTTCATGTACCATCAGGTATATAGAAAGGGTGAGATTATTCACGTACCGATGTATAAATCAGAATGGCACGTATATAGAAAGGTTATGTATATCGGATCGAAGTATATAGATTGGGGAGATTGTATACCTAGAGTGATACGATCCTTACCCTTTGTAATTTGATTCTATAAAATGGGAAACAATTGCCTAAATTATTTCTTCTAGATTCACAAGTACTCTGAGGAAATAACTATTTAGCATGGAAGACAAAAATCAAGACACAACTTGAGTTTGAAGAGATTTAGATTGGTGTGAATGGTACTATAACTAGATCAAAAAGCGATACAATAAAACAAAAACAATTTGATAGATCCAATTATAAAGTGAAACTAATCATCTTATTTTGAGTGTCTAATGACATGCAACCCCACATTCGAGATGCCAAAACAACCAAATAAGCCTGGGATAAGTTGAGTACAGTATGCGAGGCCAAAAACAAAAACTTCATATTGAATTTGTAGAGTCAGTTACATACACTAAAGTTTAAACAAAATGAGAAAATAGAAGATTTCTTAAGAAGAGTTTCTAAGTTGAGGGATTCACTTCTAGCCCTAGGAGTAGTGGTCACTGATGAAGATCTTATTCCCATTATTCCGAGATCCCTCAATACGACAGTTAGTTTCAAAAACTTAGTGAACCTACTATAGCAAGAGGAAGCTATGTATAATAAATATGATGAAGAGCGAGAAACCACTTTCTTCTCATTGGAAATGGAAAGGAAAAGGAAAAGGTAAACCTCATTCCTATCAAAGGTCCCAAAATAAGTATCAACATCAAGGGGACAAGCAAAAAAATAAGAAATTTCCTATCTGTAAAAGAGGACGTGAATTGAAATATTATTGGTATAATACTTATAATAAAGGTTCATCAACCAAATCTAGACCACAAAATCAACAACATTATAAGGGACATTCTAACTACAATCAAGGGTGGAAGAAGGGTAACTAGAAAATAAAACCCCATCAACAATGAAACATTGCCGAGAAAGAAGAACATGCAGATCTCGAAGACTACTTATACACTACTCGATCAAGTGAACCCTCCACATCATCTAGTGATGTCTGGTATGTTGATTCAGGATCCACTCGACACATGACTGGCCATAGAGACTGGTTTACTTCAATGAGGAAAAAACCTTCAAAAAACTATGCTTTATTAGGTGATGATTCTTCATACACAGTATAGGGAATGGGAACATTTATCTACCCCTTAGGTTACGCAATTGTAGATTATCGTATGTGCTATATGTCCCTAGGTTGACTAAAAATATGTTGTGAGTCAGTCAAATCCTTTATCACAACTTGAAAATTGACTTTGATAATCATTTTGGCAGTAAAATGAGTTTAATTTGAGAAAATCACGAGGCTCAAAATAGTTACAAAATCCTCCAATGTGGGATTCATGTTCTAACTTGATTTTGTCCATAGATATGATCAAGAACTTATGGTTAAGAACTCTACCTCTACATAGTTGTGGCATCGAGAGACTTGGTCAAATAATTTTCAACTATCTCAAGACACTTTGTTGGCATAATATTGTAAAAGCATTACCATCTCTAAAAAGGATATAGACAAGTGTCCTCACTTGTTTAGTCAAGAAACAACATGAAGCTTCATTCGGAGAAGAGTACTTATCGAGCTCATAGTAAGCTTGATCTGGTTCACATTGATATTTTTGGTCCGATGCAACCGAGTCATTCTGGATTTTAGTACTTCATGATTTGTGTTGATGACTATTCGAGAAAAATGTGGATTTTTTTCTTCGCAAGAAAAGTGAAGATTTTGAAAACTTCAAGAAGTTCAAAGTGGTTGTTGAGAATGAAACTAGTCATCACATTATAACTCTCCACTCAGATCAAGGGGGATAATTCACCAATGATGACTTCAAGGCCTACGTATAAGCTCACAGGATTCGTCAACATATTCCTCCTCCACACACACCGCAATAGAATGGTGTTGTTGAGAGAATAAATCATACTATCATGGAAATGGTGTGATGCATGATCGATGATTCTAGACTAGTGAGGACATTCGGGCTGAATCGGAAACACAATAGTGTATTTATAGAACAAAGTTCCCACAATTACTCTTGATGGAGTAACACTACATGAAGCATAGTCAAAATGGAAACCATTTTTCGTACACCTCAATGTCTTTGGGTGTAAAGAAAGTATACATATACCCAAGTAGAACATAAAGAAATTAGATATGAAATCAAAAAACTAATCTTCATTGGGTACAATGAAGAAACTCTTGGGTATATATTGATGGATCCTAAGACAAGGAAAGTCTACACTAGTAGAGATGTTGAGTTTTTGAAAATAAGGAAGTGAGACTCATCCTCTAGAATCACCGAGATATAGATTTTTCACCAGTTGTAAAAATAGAATATGATGTTCCCACAGATGATGAAATTGATGATGGGGATGATGGTGATGATCAAATAGAACCACGACCCATGGGAGTAGTTTTGGGAGTAGTTCAACATATGCCCAAGTGGTATACTAGCATGCTACGAGATGCAAGAATGGATGCTCCACCAAATACATCCACCACTGGACCAAAAACTCACAGTAAAGCAAGAGAAGAAGTAAAATTTCTTTGATGAGTAGAGTTATTGAATCTGATGAGCCCTTTATAGTCTAGGAAGCCCTATAGTTAAAAGGTTGAAAAAAATTCCATGGATGTTGAGTATAACTAAGTAATGAAAAACAACAATTGCGCAGCTTATCGATCTTCCACTAAGGAAGAAACCCATTAGATGCAAATGGATATTCAAAATAAATTACAAAACATATAGGAACATAGACAAGTATAAATAAATATTAGTAGCAAATGGGTACACACAAAAAGAAGACATTGACTATGAGGAGACATTTTCTCCCACCTCCCATAGCTAAGATAAAAATGATTAGGATGATATTTTCTCTAGCTACACAAGTTTATTTGGAAATTTCATCAAATGGATGTAAATAGTGCCTTTCTTAATGGATATTTACAAGAAGTCTATATGACTCAACCTTTGAGGGATATGGTGTACTTGGTTATGAAGAAAAGGTATGAAAACTCGTAGGAAATCTATGTATGGCCTTAAACAGAACCCCGGATTGGTACATAAATATTGATTAGCATCTCATAAAACATGGATTTTATAGAAATACATACAATCCCAATCTCTACCTCAAAAAGAAAGGGGGGGAGATTGTGATTTTTCATTTTCTATGTTGATGATCTAGTCACCACTAACAACTCAGTGAGGATGATCAATACAATGAAGAAAGATCTTAAATGATCATTCAACATGATAGATCTCGGTGATGCACTATATTCTTGGATTGGAAGTATGGAAAAAGGAGAATCGAATATTTTTTCTTAGTTGAAATATACCAAGACAACAATGGATAAATTCAAGATGATGGATTACACACCTATTGCTACACCTATGGAGAACAAATTGTAGTTATCTCATTCAGATCCATCTCTTGTGGTAAGTGCCACTCTCTATCGACAGTTGATTGGGAGTCTCATTACCTGACCTACACTAGACCAGATATCAGCTCTGCAGTGATCTATCTATCTAGGTTCATGCAAGAACCCAAGGTTTTTCATTGGAAGGAAACAAGGTGAATCTTAAGATATCTCAAGGGAACAATGGATCTTAGTATAGAATACAAGAAGAACGTCAATTTCTTCTTGTCTGGATATTCAAATTTAGATCATGTAGACAACATTAATGACAAAAAATACACTTTGGGGTTTGTGTTCTTTATGGGATCTAGACCAATATCATGGGGAAGCAAGAAACAACACTTTGTTTTTCTCTCTTCCACAAAAGTTGAGTATTGTTTTGCAAGTGAAGATGTCTATGAAATGATATGGCTACGTCACATACTCAAAGGACTTGGAATACCATAGGAAAAATCGACCACCTTGTATGTTAACAATGAAGGTGTTCTCAAACTTGTTCGTAATCTAGTTTTTCATGAAAGAACAAATCACATTGAGGTACAGGTACATTTCATACATGAGCATGTCTTGAAACACAATATACAACTTCAATTTTTTCCAACATTTGAACAACGAGCAAATATCTTCACCAAGTCACTTGCACATGACAAATTTGAGTTGTTCAGAGAGTTCCTCTCCTCATCCCTTGAAACAATGCAAAATTAAGGGGGAATGTTAGGTAAAATTTAGTTTACCTTGGTTAATTATGCATTTACCTTAGTTAATTATTAATTAATGGTAAGTTGTTATTAATCATTTATTATTTGTAATTGGGAATATTATTCCCTTTATGTATTTTATCTTTATTATATTTTTTATATGGTTATATTGTTTAAAACCATATATTTGCAAATTATATGTGCATGAGATTATATATTGTTGCACTATTGCAACATCCCATTTGTTTGTACCTAGCTGTACAATTCCTATAAGAATTGTAGCACTTCATTGTAAGTTTGATTGGATTCATTATTAATAAAATTACTAGGCTTCCGTCCATGTTCTTCATATTACAGAGAAGAGGATGACATTTCTTCTAGAAAAATGCCATGTGATCAAGGTATCCTAGGATCCTCATAATGAGAGGATAAAGGAAGTTTGGAAACTAGTAGCACAAAGAATGTACATAATGGATGACATGGTTTTGGGTTTGGAAAATGTGTCAAGATTTTTAAATAAAAAGGGTGAAGAAATGACCTTGGACGAGATATATGGAGTTCTTGGGGATATTCCTGCTAAGGAAAAGAAGGGACTCAATGAGTGGAATGAGATGGAATCGGACATTAAGAACCAATACCCTAAAATTTTGTTTCTGCAAAAGAATAACACCTAGTATGTAGAGTTAATTTTTCATGTACAATCATTATTTACTTCTTTATTCTTTATTATTTGGAGAGATAAGGTATGAGTACCCATTTTTGAGTGTGGAAATGATATTAGCGTGGGTAATGTTGGGTTGTTAAAATAGTGTGTAAGTATAAAAGGCACATGTATGATTGGAGTGAAGGAAAAGGGCACATGGATATGTGCGAAAGGTTAACATATTTTCTCCTGAAGATTCTCGCCCAAGAAGACAAAGTTTGGGACTTATCCATTTTTATATACATGGGATAAAAGAGGATGGAGTGCAGAGCACACATTCACCAAAAATCATTTGAGACTTTTTGGCCAAGGAAATTATATTTTTGGAACATATGGAATATCAAGAGTCATTCAAAGTCTAAGCTAATAATAAGATTATATCGGAGTTAATTCTAGATAATTTATTATTAGGTGAATCTTGCATGATTCTTTGGTTATCTTTATAAATGGTGCATGGCTATTTTGAACATGTAACCTATTTTGAGATTGCATGAGTGGTGAAGGGAAAGTCCCCTCTAGTATATATATGTATTTATTTGTAAGGATCGGTGATAATCATGGTATGATTATATGTAATGATTTATCCTATTGGTTTATGAGTGCACATGACTTATGAATGTATTATGTATGTTTTTAGCTACTAGTTTGTTATGATTGAATATAATAGATCATTATCAATGGATATTTATTGTTGATGTCTCTTCTCATGGTTATTATATGGTGAATCTGGTATTAGTATTTATGTGATTTGTATGTTCTTTATTATGTGTGTTTCTAAATTGATCTCATGGATCTTATTGCTAGAATTAGATAGGCACTTTGAGTGTGTTTATTATGAATATGCATACTAACACCTTGGTAAGACAATAAAAATAGGGACCTCGTACCTTTGTGTGCTTCGGGTGAGTGCTCATATATTTTTGAGTGATGTGCTAATGCATCTAGGGTTTTGAGTGGTAAAATAATACTAAAAAGAGGTATTTTCATTTAACAATGTTGGTTTCCCCATATGTTGGCACCTATCACATTACCATATATATCTATTGACATATTTTTTTTATTGAAGGCCAATAGTACCCAATTAATATAAAATTATGAATTTTTATTTTGACTAAATAATGCCCTCCTGATGGTTCATCTTGGAAAGCTCTAATTATGTCATATATTTCCTCCCCAGTTACAAACCTACATAAAACATGATCAGGTCCATAATTAAAAAGAGTTCCATCAAACCATTTATACATGAAACTCTATTTGATTAATTGTTTCCTTTGCTATTTGGTTAAAAAGGTGGGAAATTCCTTGTGGCTAAATTATCCATATAAACAAACCAAGGAGAAATAGTGAAGACAATAAATAAGTTTTCATCTAGGAAATAATCATTCACTTGTTCATCTTACCTAAAACAATTATTCTTGAAAGAAAATAAACTACCACATTTTCCTTTCTAGGATTGTTAACAATTTTAACATTAAATAATTACAATAATAGAAACCATATATCAAATCTACCATGAACCGAAGGCTTTTTCATTAAATATTTAATTGCAAAATGTTTTGCATGAATAATTACCTCATAGTTTATGATGTAGTGGCAAAATTTGTTTATCACACAAAAATCTATGAATAATTATTTACGTGGTGGTATAATTATTTTTAGTTGGAGAGATATTTTTACAAATGTAATAAATTACATGCATTACCTCTCCATCTTCTTATTAAACCAAAAAAACCCCAACTTCCTCGTTGGAAGAATCCATTTGAATGAGAAAGGAATCTTCCAATTTGGTCCCCTAAGAACTAGAGTATTATTTAGTTTCTCTTTTATGATATCAAAATTTGTTTGACAAGATTTTTTCCATTAAAATTTAGAATCCTTAGTTAAAAGTGAAAAAAATGGAGAGGCTATTTTGATCAAATATGAGATAAATTTTCTATACTAACCTGCATTTCCTAATAAGCTATGTATCTCTATCTAATCTTAGGTGATGGGAGCTATAAATGATATTAACCTTGTATGGAACTTGTGTGGATCCACTTTAATTCCTTCCAATGAAATATGATGTCACAACACTATCCCTTATTCCATCATAAAAATTCATTCATAATTAAGGGATAATTGATGTTTTTCACATCTAGAGAGTACTTTGTATAGGTTATTCATTTTCTCTTGAAACATAGTTCCATAAACTGTAAATTCATCCATATAGACTTCCACACAGTTGTGAGTAAGATTTGAATTTTTTTATAAAATTTCTCTTTTGAAGGTGGTAGGGTAATTACTTAGACCAAAAGGAAAAAACCTATAGGTGAATATTCCCAATGGGTAGGTAAATTTGTTTTATATACTGGTATTTTTGTGCCACCATTATTTTTTTGTATTTTTGAATCTATCAGAAATGAAAAATATTGTTTTCTTGATAAATTTTCCAAAACTTGACCATTGAAAAGAAGAGGAACTAATCCCTATGAGTGGCTTTCCTAAATTATTTGTATTCAACACAAACCATCCATTTTCAATTTTTCATAGGTACAATGACCAATGGAGATACCCATTGACTATCAAAAATTGGATAAATAAATCCTACCTATAGTAATTTTTTAATTTCAGTCTTCACGATATCTCTCAAGGCATGGTTTATCCACCTCTGATGATGTCTAACTAGTCTCGAATAGGTGGTGTAAATATGGTGTGTATAAATGTTAGGATGAATTCCTTTTATATCACTATATTACCAAGAAAATATTGAGGGAGAGTATAAGAGTTTAAACAAGGTATTATCCTTAGAATTATTGAGACAACTATTTATTGTCAATGCCTTCCCCAAAAATATGGGTAGTTGTTTGGTATTTGGGTGAATAGAATCAACAACATGATAATATCTTAAAATATAAATTAAGAAACATATATTAGGTAGCAACTTATGGATATCAAAATGTTATGGAAAACACACTCGTTAGATCAATGTTTCTTATAAAAGGAAAAATTTATTGTTACATGTTTTCATGTAGGATATCTTCTTCCATTGTCTCCAATTCTTAAGAATGAATTTTAGAGGAATGAAATTTATGAGGCTTATTTAAGTTTTCTTGTATTATTAATAGCCAATGATGACACAATTTCCCCAATATCCTCGGGTTTATTAATACACCATTGATTGCATGAAATGGAAAAGATTTTGCAGCTGGGTAAATAGATATTATCTTTACATCCTTCCCATTAATAATCATCATATCTCTTTCCATATAGTTAATAAGTGCTACAATAGTAGCTATACATGGACGTCCAAGGATTAAGGGATATCCAAATATTTTATTTTTAGTGTTAATAACCATGAATTCTATAGAGTAATTCCATGATTCAATTGTTATTGTCATGTCTTCTATAAATCATTTTGGCTTAGCTACAGAATGACCTTCCATTTTCAATACCACAAGAGTTTCCTATAAATCAGGAAGAGATAGTGTTGAAAACGTATTTGTGGTCATGAAACTTATGGTAACACCTAATTCAATCAAAACATGTGGTATTTTTACACTACCAATACAAACTATAACTATAGGGCTTCTAGGATCACCATATTTAGGGGAATACATTTTCCTTCTAATGCATTGGACAATTTACAATGAACTTGAATGACATTTGGTTAGTTCTTCTTCCTTTCTAGATTTTTGAGACATAATTCTTTGATTATTATTTTTAATTATGGAATATCTTTGAGATATTACAAAAGGGGAATCCCAATACTTATTTTATTTAATCCCTTAACAAAATATGATTTAGTGACCTCTTAGTTTGGAGTATTTTTTTACTTAAGAACCTAGCTAGGAATGGTGTTGTTGGAAGTGGTCAGGTATCTTATCGAAAGTAGGTTTGGTTTGTGTTTTATTTTACTCTTCCTTTTCTTATATGGTTAGAGAAGAGGGTTTGGAAACAATCTTACCCAGACATAGTAAAATTTTATCACAATAAATGGAATTTACTATAAGAATCTTCTCAGTTTCAACAATTTGTGATTGATTTCCTTGCCTAGCATTATTTGGATTATCAACAATATGTGCTAGGATTTAAGTCTATAAAGGTTGTTTAGTTTGATTGGAAGGGGTTGGTCTAGTTAACAGGATTTTTATCATCCCTATGTCCTCCTCTGATTGTAAAATGGTTGGGCAACATCTTGATAGGAATTCCATTGTTATTGATATTGAGGATTAAACTATTGGAATTGTGGTGAAATTTGTTGGTTCTAATTCCATGGTTGTTGATAAAACATTGATTCCATATTCCATGGTTGTGTTATATATTCTTATGGAAAATTTTTATTCCAATATTATAAATGGGGCCATGGAGTGTTCCATTGATTAGGAACCCATTGGGTTCTTGGGGCATATTGTTGGTTTTGATTGAAACAAAATTACATCCTTTCCTTTGTGCTAGATAGCTAACTTTTAGGTCATTTTTTTAATTTTGTTTTAAATTTTTCTCAAGCAAGGGAAATAATCCACATTGATTAGTTACATGTTTCAAATCATAAATGAGATAAAAGTAGTTTTATCTAATGGGAAATCTTTAAGTCCATGTTTATCTCTACATATAGGACAATACATGAAAAATGGATTAGAATTCTTTTCTTTTTCTATATCTACCATTGTATTTAATTATACCAAGAGATCTATTCATAGGTTTACAATTTCATCCCTTACCTTGTATATCTCTATTGAAAATATTTCCTTTCCTTTTTACGCATATTTGGGTAACTTCAAGAATAATTTCTTTAGAATTCAATAATGTTTGTAAAATCAATTTTGTTCATATCTCCTTTTCCCATTAAATTAAAAGCCTCTTGAGTTTCATCATCCAATCCTTTGAGAAATATTGTTTTCAAAATAGTAATGTCTAGGCCTATGCCACACCTCCTATGAAGAAAAAAGAAACGATCAAGATAATCTTCTACACTTTCATCTTCCTTTTGCTAGATCCTAAAGAGTTCCTCCCTATGGTCTCTAACCCTATAGTAATCTTGGTATTTGTCCAAAAAAATGTTTCCATATCTTCCCAAGTATGGATAGAGTTGGGGATAGTTCCATGAATCATATCATTTCTTTATCTTTCAAGGATGAGGGAAACAACTTTAGTTTTGAGTGTTAGAGGTATAATCATAGGTTTGGCATCATACTTTGAATTTATATAAAAATTGATTAGAGTATTATAAGAATAAACCCCTGAATGTAGGTAGGAATGAGGGGGATATAATTTTCATGGGGATTTGATCATTAGGATCCAATTATATTGGATAAATGAATGTACTACCCAGTGGTGGACCAACATTGTTCCCTTTAATAGGATTTTCTACTCCATCCGACATCCTCTATAGTTTCTCAACTAGTTCTACTAGTAAACTTTGAGGGGGTTATTTGGGTTTATTATTACAAATATACCTCTATAATGTCTTGGTCTAAACATATAATTTTAACGTGCTAAATAATGATTTCCTAACTATAAGTGTTTATTTGACCATCATGTTCCACATACTCCAAAAGAACAAAAAGTATACCTTTTGTCACTACAAGGCCTTTATATCTAAAAAGAGCATGGAAAAATAAATTCTAAATGTAAATAAATCAGATTCTCAAAAATCACTCAAGATAAAACCTTACTCTTTGATAACACCCTTGATTTCCCTGGTAATGGTTCAAAAAAAAAGTGGTGAGCATCATTGATACTCAAAATTTAATAATTAAGTATTATGTCAATATCGGGCAATGTCCAAGGCTATTTCAAAAACAAATGGTTTGGAACATATTGAGAATGTAACTTAATCAATCTATAAATAAACAATTGGTATAGCTAAAGGATTTAACGTAAACTTATTGGATCTCGATAAATAAACCGAGAAAAATAATTCTTATCTTATAACCATGAAGAATTGAAACGCATTATAAATGAAATTATTGTTTGAATAATTGAAACACAATAATGATGGAAATAAGAAATTAAAATAGATGAAAAAGAAATGAAAACTTCCCTTCACATTAGAAAGGAGTGGCCTTTGCTCCTTCCCTTTGATTTATTTGGAATGTATTACTCAAGATAACACAATTGATTCCAGAATCATGCTCTTTATTCATCAATTGTTTGTCCTACAATGCACTTACTATATTTATTCATGAAAATCTAACATTTATTCTATACTAATCATGCCTTATATATTAGGTGAATACCATTTCTCTTTTTAATAGAAATTATTCTTCCATATTATATGTAGGAGTTAACTAAAAACATTTATAGTAGAAGAGTTATATAACCTGGTAATTTTCAAGTCAATGTATAGTTGTGCATGTATAAATTTATGGTTTAACTTATCTTCTTGATGGAGGAGGAGTTTTTTAAACAATAATTGAATGGATAGGGAGATCTTTAGAAGTCTATTTAAAATCAAGTAATCACATTCCTTGTAAAGTAGAGGATTCAATAAAACAAGGACTAGTTACCGTTATCCATGTTTACCCTTAGTAAAAATGGACAAATTGATAAATTATACCCAGGCACCTTGGTGGAGTTCAAATGTCAAGTCCGCGGAATGCCACAAAAAAAAATTACTGCAAAACAAAGTCTGCAAAATGCCATAGAAAAAGTGTCGTGGAACAAATTCTAAAAAATGATGTAGAAAAAAGTGCCAAAGAAAAAGTCTATGGAATGCATAAAAAAAAGTGCCGCAGAACAAAGTCCTCGAATGCCATAGAAAAAAGTGCCGCAAAAAACTGGAAAATCCACGCAACAAAGGAAAATGACAATTTTTAGCGTAAAACTCAAAATGGCCATAACTTTTGACCCATTACTCTTTTGTTCGCAAAATTTATATCGTTGGAAATTTCTCGACATCCTCTATACAATGGGAATTTAATTTCTCAATTTTATTGAGGTTAGATTTGTGAAAAATTGGAAAATGTCTCTAGCACAAAAATGCACAATTCCAAGCCCAACCACCACAATTAATGAAGTATGACACCCCATTTCTTCTTCTAGAAGCTAAAGTACATGGGGGGAATGATTTGTAAGGATGCCCATGCCTTTTTGGACCATTTAATGCTTTTTTTTGGTGGGAGATAGAAATATATTATTTTCATTCTTTCTCTCTTTTCCCATCACTTTTATATATTGTAACCTCTTCTCATTTTTTAGGGGAGATACTGCGGGACTTGGAGAAACTATTGAATTTTCGATTCTCAATTCCATTGAGTTGTAATCCTTCACATGGGCTTGCAGAAGGTATTCTCACTTCTATTTATTAGATGTAATGGACTATGCAACTATTATGGAGAAATAAAACTTGTGTTTGTGGTGTTTTCTCAACCCTTGCATT
The DNA here is from genome assembly GCA_018340775.1 of Taxus wallichiana var. yunnanensis. Lineage (NCBI taxonomy): Eukaryota > Viridiplantae > Streptophyta > Pinopsida > Cupressales > Taxaceae > Taxus > Taxus wallichiana. Next base: position 66,074,908 of record CM031234.1, read on the forward strand.
TGTTTTCTTGTTCTCCCTTGCCTCTCTATTATTATTTGTCTATTATGTGCATTTTTACTTCATCTATAGGTTCTTATTGTTGTGTTTCATGGAGGTTTGGTGGTGAGTGAAGACTAGGGATCTGTTGACCTATAACCCCAAAAATTTGTGAGGCTTAGGAAATTTGACCTTAGTTAAGGATGTACTCGGAAATACACCACATCTACTCTAAGAATAGAAATATAAAGGAAAGAATATAATAGATTTCATTCCAAACTCTAGTATTTATTTATTTATCAATAATAATTACATCATTCTCAAATACATATATAATACCCTCATTCTATCTTATTTGTCTCATATCTTGTACAAAATATCTCAAAATGGCACTCCAACATATGTGTTTCTTATGACGCGACCTTATACAAAAGGTTAATTATAATAAATATAAAAATTCAATACATTCCATAATTCACTTCCTTTAACTCATGCCTCTCGTTGGCCATCACACATTATTTTGATTTATCTTTATTATGTGGCTTGATGTAAGCTTCTATGGCTCTTTCCAATGTTACACAAATTTTTCCAGTCTCTCGCAGCTTTCTCCATATCTTACGGCTTTTCCTAGTTTATCATAGCTTAGTTTTGCACAAATTCTTCCTTTATCCCACAGCTTCCCTTTTCCCTTCGCGGTTGGCTCTATCTCTTCGTGGCTATTTCTATACTTTGGCGGCTTTACTCTTATGCTCGTGGTTTATCCAAAACTTGATGAAGAACTCTATCAACATCATTCCCCCAAAACTTTGTCTCGTCCTAGAGAAAACGCATGATGAAGAACCTTGATCTTTCCTCTAAAAAATTTCTTCAAAAAATCATATGTAGGCATTGACCACCAGAAATTAGACGTCTGGTTTAAGGAAGGATTCCCTCACTCGAATATCCTAACTAGATGTGTGGGACACCACTATTGGGAGGGTAACAACATCAAATGGCCAAAACTTATACGTCTGGCGTAAGGAAGGATTCCTTCACTCGATTCGCACGACTAAACTTGTGGGATGTAATTCCTCATTCTTTCCTTTTATGGTGTGGCTTGGGGAATATACTTTGTAATTTTTGGGGTTACATTCTTCTCAAAATTATACCATAAATCAAGATGGATGTTAGTGTGATTTACCCATTCTTGTATCTGTGTGTTTTCCTGGATCAATGGAAGAATGTATGATGCTAGGGATTTTGCTTGAATTTGATTCCATCATTTTGAGCCATTGTGACTTATTGTTTCATTTGGATTATAACTTTATCCATCATATTTCTAAAATCTTGCATTTAATTGATCTTGTTTATCCACGCCCTTTGTTTTGTTTTGTATTTATCTCGTGAGATTTGTAAAAAAATTCTTTGAACTCCCTATTTTTCTGTACTAATATCATATGTAGTGGATTGCATATTTATTTTTTGTTCCAATTGGTCAAGGTCCACTTTCTATTGTTGGGTTTCACTGGGCCACCCTATTATATATGAATAGTAGGCCACGAAAATATTCAATTCAGCCTCCAATTTATTGACTGGGGCTTGTAATTCTTTCCTTCACTATTAGTTCTCTATCTTCTGGAGCTTAATAATAATTATTTGTAGTCCTCTATAACATCCTCACGGATCATCTTCTTTTCTATCTCTCGATTGAGCTACATTTTCTTTCAATATTGTCATGAATACCTTCTCTATTTGCACCTCTATTTGTATATTGGATGTGGTGGTGATATGTGGCTTTGTAGTTTGAATAGATGATAATATATTTTGCATGGATTCTTCTATCTCAATGCACCATTACATCCAATCATATTTAGTACTTTGTTCTAGTACTTGGCTACAAGTTATTTTTTGTATTGGGGTGATTTTATCCAAGTTTACTTTATATCCTTATGTGGTTTTTTCCACCACCCCTTGACGTAACTGTATTGATTGTTCCCTCTTCCTTTGTTGCAGTACTTGTTTAATTCTATCTAATGAATCTCTGGGTGCCTAAACTAGTACCATGCTTGAAGATGTTTATTTGGCTAGAGCTAATGGTAATGTGTTTTTCTGTTTGAGTTCTTATTTTTCTTCTTATCTTCTACCTCTTTTTCCTTCTTATCTTTCTCTTCTTTCTATTTACTTTCTCTCTCTTGTTTTCTTTTTCTTCATGATCCTTTTTCTCTTTTTCCATTTTCAACTCTTGTTCTTCTTTATCCTTCTTTTTCGTATCTTGTTTTTATTTCTCCTCATCTTTCTAGTCCTTCTTTCTTCTATTCTTCTTCTTTTTCTTTCTTTTCTCTTTCTTCTTTTTCCTTTTTAGTTTTCTCTTCTTGTTCTCTTTTTCTGTCTCCTTCTTTTCCTTCTCCACCTTTTGTTTTCTGTCTTCCTCTTCTTTCTTCTCTCTCTCTCTCTCCTTGTTCCCTTTCTTGTTGTTGCTTCTTGTCTTTCTCTTATTTCTTATTATTTATTCTTTCTTATTCATTTCAAACTCATCTTATTTTCTTTTTGTTCTTTATGTCTCTTATCTTCTTCTAATTGTTATTATTCTTTCTTACTCCTTTCAAGTTCTTCAGTTGGTTTCCTTGTTGCCTTTTTTTTATTTTTCCTTGTTATATTCTTCTCTCTCATCCTTTTGTTTAATCAGCAATCCAATCGATTCCTCCACCTCTTTTATCCTATGCAAATACCTTTTAGTTCGTAGTTTCTTTTGTTTTAAGGTGGTTATTTCTTTTTGGAATGCGGTTTGCCAGTGTGTTTGTTCGTATCTATCTACTCTAGGAATTCTTTTCCTAGTGTTGGTTTGAGAAAATGGGCTATATCTTCAATTAAAAAGGTGAATTTATCCAATTAATAGATAATAGCTTCTCCTATGGCCATTTTTTCTCCTCTTGTACTAGCAGAATATTATTGTATAGTCTGTGAAATTCTCGCCAAAAGTTAAGAATTTTTTTATAATAGTTGTATGCCTATCTAGTGAGTCATTTCTCCTCTAATGGTTCGACTTCTTCCGAGATATCCGGTTATAATTGTTCCTATGTATGTGTTGGTGAAGGGTTATATGGATTTTCCTCTTCATTTGACTCATACATATCTTCTATTTCCTCATATTCTTCTTTTCCTTTTTTTTTTTTTTGGTCGTGACTTCTTTCAACTTTTCTTTTTTTTGCTAAATCTTTTTGCCATTTGGTGATAGGTTTTGTAGTACTAGGGTCTTTCTTTATTTTATATGTCTTGGGAATTCCCACATTTTATTATGATTTTCCCATCTGTCTTGAATATTTTTTCCGATATTCTTCAAAGGTTTCCTAAATAACGTCATCAAAGCTTGGGAGAGTAGGTTTCTAAGGATCCATTGGGTATGCTCACAATGCTTATATAAATGTGGCTACTAGCTCATTTGAAACGTTATATGGAAATGTTGGTACTTGGACAATAAATGGAATTAGTGGCTTGATAAAGGTATAGTCAATATCTGCAATAAACATAACCTCATGCTCATATTTTGCCACAATTTGTTATGTTATTATATATCTATTTGCAACTATCTCCCTAATTTTATCTATCCATTTAATGAGCAAGGTTATTTGGGTGACTACATCCATTATTTTCATATGTTCCCAAATTTTCTTTCTACTGTGGGTATCTAGCTTCCAATCAACTAGTTCTTCTTTTTAAGGAAGTGTTATTTTGAAATACATTTCCAAGCATGGTCATATTGACCCATAGAAAAATGTGTGTTTTCCTTCTTTAATTCTCCTTACATTCTCATGAAATTCTATTGCTAGTAATTCTGCTAAGTTATATTTAGAGTGGGCCATAACCATATCTAGTGTAATTTGGGCACTCACCCCATGGGCGCCATCCTCCCTATTAGTATGATAGATTTTCAGACAAATGGATTTGGCAGCATACCTCAAAGTAGGGTTTGAAATATTGGAGATTCGGATGCCTCGTTTTCATGTCATGATGCCCATCACTCTTGTCGTATCCTTCATTGGGACCTTATTCTTTGTTAATACAGATCTGTCTTGTTTCCCATAGCTCAGTAACCCTAGCCATCACTTTTGTGTTGATTTTGTATGGTTGATCCAAATAAATCATTTAATTATGTAGACAACTGAGGAGAACATTAATTTCCATGTCTTCCCTTGGGAAGTAGAAAATTATTCTCTATCTATCAAGTTTTAATTCCCTGATTACTTTTGCATTTTGCTTATACTCCTCTTAGCGGGTATCCGAATTTGTAACTACCAGTAATTCTATGTCCGCTTTAAGTCCGATATAATCGTATTTGATAATGGGGGAATGGAAATACCTCTGGAGGTCATGTGTACATGTGAATTTGAAAGGTACATGCAAAAATTCTCCCTCCGGGTTGTGCGTATTTGATTTAACAGAGTGCTTTAGAAATTTCAGCCTTAGAAGCTTTGTTTGTGTGACTTTGACTAGAATATCCATGACTTCTTCTTGATTTTCCCTAGTTTTTTCCGTAGCTTTCTTTTCCACACTTGATGTTTTGCAAGGTCTCGTGTTTTAGCTTGTTTTTCCTTAGCTTATTATATTTTGACACCTTTAATATCCTTTTATTTTTACCTACCCCTTTTATTTCATTTCGGATGAAAAAATTCTTATTCTCGTCTCATGGCTTTTATCCCACATATTTTGCATGTTCCATATTTTCTTTTTTCGGTGGATTTTCTCTTTGTCTTGCATATTTTTCTTCATTACATGGTTTGTACACGCCTTCACCTTCCTTTGTTTCACGATATTATTTTTCTTTATTTCACAAGTTACCCCGCTTCTTCCTTTTACGGTTTTCCCCTTTCATGGTTTCAATGGTTCTCCTCTATTCTCTTTCTCTCTGTTTTCCTCGGTTTATTTGTTGCATGACTTCCAATTTTTTTTTGTATATTTTTTCTTATTCTCTATTTGTCGGTTGTTATTTTTCTTTAGTGCATGGGTCTCGCCACCTCTCGTGGCATATTCCTTTCCTTTGTGGATTTTATTATTTCTCATTGTGTGGGTATCCATCCTTTATGGCTTATTATTTTTGTTCGTAGTATTCTTTCTAAGGGTGGAGACGCCTCATGGGTTATACTCCTACCCCTTAACCTCTCCATCAAATTACTAGTTTTCAAATAGGTCTGGTGTTATTTTTATTATGGGGGTATATCTCCTCCGAGGTTTCTTATTCCTCCTCATCTTTATTTTTCTAAGGGTAGAGATTCCCTTGTGGGTTTTCATCCTATCCCTCGACCTACTCACCAAATTTTCAGTTTTCAAATAGGTCAAGATTTTGTTTTTTGGCTAAGTCACATGTATCTTAGGTCTCACCCCATTCACATAACTAAGGAGTTATTTCAATTGCAAGGTTTGTAACTTTACTACTCCGGAAGGCAATATTTCCTTGATGATATATGGCCCTATCCATCTTACCTTCAATTTTCCTAGGTGCTTATTGTTGATATCATACAAGAGTACTTGATCACTAATATCAAACCATTTTATCTTCATGTGGTAGTCATGCCACACCTTCTGTCTTATTTTCTACCGAGTCTAATTATATGCAGCTATGAACCTTTTTTCATATATTTTTTCTAGTTCTATCAACCTTTCATGGAGTGAATCATCTTCAATCATCCTGAATGCCACTATAATTGTCAAACTTGGAAGTAAAAATCTATGGGGACCGCAACTTCCAGTCCATAAAATAATCTAAATGGGGAGTATTTTGTGAGCCTTTTATAGTCGATCAAGACATTATTCATCTCATGCTCCAAACCTAATCTTCTAAGGACATCATCTTGTCCCTTTTTATACAACTTCCTTTAAATCAATGTAAACAAAAATTCTATACTTAACAAGTTTCTTTTCTCGCTACTAGGTATAGTTACTTGGGAATTCTCATGTATGTAGTAGTTGTGAAATTTCATCAAACTCTTTAGGTATGGCTTCAATCCAGAATAAATGAGCACCAGGAAAATAATCATCTATAGGCCCCTCATCTTCTCCATTTTCAATTCTTGACAAATAATCAAGTGCATTTTTAGTTTCCCTGTGTTTAACTGCGCCATAGTGAAATTAAATTCTGAAAAAGCATGATCCATATACATATTCTCCCCTGCAAGACTGGTCTATTCAATAGATATTTTAAGGGCTCATGATTAGTATAAAATACAAAGGAGGTGGCTAATAAATATTGTCTATATTTCATCAGGATATAAACCATGCTTATCACTTCACATTTTGTTTATGTATAATTTCATTCTACCTTAGCCAAATTCCTACTAGAAAATGCTATAGGATGATCCATCTTATCTCTAGGCTATGTTAATACAACTCTAATTTTGATCCTAAATGCATCCACATGAACATAAAATGGTAGCTTCTAATCAAGTAAAATCAAGATGGGTGCATGTAAAATTTTGTATTTTAATATTTCAAATGCATCTGCACATTCTTTAGACCAAGGGGGTTGTTTGTTTGTTCTCTTCTTTAATATTTATTCTAGCGGGGCACTTATCTTTGTGTAGTTTCTAATAAACTATTTGTGATAACCCATGTAACCAAGGATGTTCACACCTCTTTCTATGTTTTTGGTGGTGGTAGATTAGCAATCATAGAAGGATCAATCAATAGACCTTATTTTCAAATTATATGTCCGAGTAATGTACCAAAGGGAGTCAAGAAGATACATTTCTTCAAATTCAAGGAGATCTGTCAAGATTTGCATCTTTCAAACATTATCCTTAAGACTTGTATATGGTTCTTAAGCAGCCCATAAACTATCCAAGATAATAAAGATAGACCTCTAGGAAGTCATGAATAAAATGTTTAAATGTGTTAATCATGATTATATTGAACACTACTAGTGCATTTTTAAGCCCAAATTACATGACCATGTACATAAAAGACCCCCATTCTATGGAAAAAGTGGTTTTGGGTTGGTCCTCGGGGAAATTTTTACTTGGTAGTAACTAAAGAAACCATCTCTAAATGAATATACCTCTATGCTAGCCACATTTTCCAATAAATCTTTTTTAAAATGGGTTCAGAATGGATAATGCAAACATGATTTATTTAACTCATGCAATCTATCCACAAAAAGATCTCTCCAGTATTCTTTTTTTTAATCATCATGGGACTGATACATTCTGAGTCATCAATGGGTTTAATAATCCCAACATTTAACATTTTGTCAATTTCTGACTTCACCTTCACCTTCAAATTAGGATTCAATCTATATGGTCTCTTCTTTATTGGCTTGAATCCATCCTTAATTTGAATTTTCATTGTCCCTAACTCCTCTTTGATTCCCTTCAACTCTTTGAATTCCTTGGGAAAAATATCTTGGAACTCTTGTAGTAATTCTACTACTTTAGCCACTTCTTCCTCCGACCAATAGTCTCCAATTTTGGAAAACTTATCATCTCCATTCATCCCAATGTTCTCATTTATGATTTTTAAGGTTCAATAAGAATAATTTTTTTCCTTCGTCTTTCTCTCTCTACTACTATTCTTTCATCATCTATAACCTTGTATCTTAAATTCTCTAGTTTTTCCTCTTTGTCTTATTTTTTGACAGTGAAGCATCGTGCCATTTCTGGAATCTTCTTCAAAGTTATTTGCGGATTTTAAATAAAAGGTTTTGTTTTCTTCTCCTCTTCATAATTTTGTTTTGTTGCTTCATCTGGTGTCAAAAATAGGAAAGTTTTAATCTTTTGTAATAACTTTAAGACATTTAAATCTGCGTCTTAAAAATTAAAGGTATGAAAAAATTCTATAACTATTTGATCTCAATCTTTGGTCTCTTGTCTAATTTCTTGATGTGAATACCAAGATCACAAGATGGGCTCTAAGGTCCATATGAAAAATTGAATCCATAGTAAGGGAGAATTCTCCCCACATAGTCACCAATGTTATTCACAAACTTGAATATGCTTTTGTGGATCAGTTTCAGTAGGTGTATTCGGGAATTGTGGCATAGTAGCCTTCACTCTAAGCATATATCTAGATTTTAGCAATATTGTTACTAATTTCCAGTGAGATACATTAGGCTTGTGCATCACCCACCAACTTGTGGAATTTATAGTTAGGGTATCATCCAATGCCTCTATTCTTTCCTTCTCATTGGGAAATATCCTTTCCATGATTTTAATATATCCCTCTAGATCCCCAAATCCTAAATATTTTTGAAAGGTTTGGTGGGACACCCCACATCTCATCCCGTAAAATCTTGTGGTTGCAATCTATTTTACCTCTTCTTCTTCCATGGAAAATTTATCTTGAGTTGGCATAAAAATATCATATTCTTTTTCCTCCTGTGTGAATAGTATTCCTCCTCTTCTTCAAATGTTTCTTTGGTGGGTGCAAAAATTTCACCTGCAGTATTATAGTTATCTTCTACCGTAATCACTCTAGGTGGTATTCTTCTTGCGTAGTGTAGTTTTTGAGTTCTAGACTCGGAAACCCATGTATCAAGCTTACCAAATTATCTAAAATTTCGGTGGTATCCTCTCGATTTAACTGAAATTTTACCATTTGAGTTTGGTTTGAATTCTTTGTCAATGTTGGAAAATATTTATAATGCATACACCCCTTGTATTTCATCAAAAATTTACCTTACGTGTCGTGTCATACTTCCTCGCCCATGCAACACTCATTCATGCATGTAATGGTACATGAAAACATATACCATATGTGTTTAATGTTACTTACTCTTATTAAGAATGTAGTTTTAGACATCATGTTAACATCCGCACTCAAATCAAGTAGTACTTTGGTAATGGTGGTTTCAAATATATCCACCTCTAAGTAAATGGTGGACTTGTGCCATATTCATTGAGTATGAAATATGTTTATTTTCTTCCTATTGTGTCCGATTCAATCCCACGACGTGAAGAGTCCTTTATCCTTTTTCCAATTCTTTTTTAAATTATTTCAACTTGTCTACCAACTCATGATTAATTATTAACATGGCTAGCTCTTTTAAGGCAAGCACCTCTTCTTCTACAAAATAATGTTTCTCTCTTTCTTTGATGGCTTGGGATTCCTTTACAAGTTCCCTACTCTTTTTAACTTCTTTTAAAAGAAAACATGGCCTAACTTATTTATCATTCCATTCCTCTTCATAAGAATAATGTTTTTACTTGTGGTAGCCTTATTATTTTCTTCTTTTTAGGTGTTGCCTCATTCTTGGTGGAACTTATGATTATAAAAACTACTCTATATCGAGGTTCTTTAGTACTTTTTCTTGATTTTTCTACTTTTCTTCTTATATAAAATTATTTTTTTTCTTCTTTTTTGGGTCTAATTCTTTAAGTAGAGGCCCTTTCGGCTTTATCTTTCACTATAGTCTCTTTATCCCAAGGGATTCTAGTGATGTGCTGCAGTTTTCTTTAAGCATTTTCTCCCAAAGCTTCTGACTTCTTTGTTCCACTCTGTAGAATTGGGTGGCTTTAGGAAAATTAAATGCATCATGACCTTTCTCATGGAAAAATATGTAGGGATCAGGTTTTGTACAATTTCTTGCAAGATTCCCATCTTTTCCACATTTATAACAAGTCATGAGTATTTTGTCCCGATATATGCTTCCTTCGTTATCTTTATAACCCCGTGGTAACCACCCTATTTGTAACCTTGATATCCTCTACCATCATGGTAGTTATCATAACCACCTCTATATCCACCTCTGAAATTTCCTCTATATCTACCTCATTACCCTTTGTGGTATCCTCCATCAATATATCCTTCGTAGTTCAGGTTATATTTACTTCCATGATATCTTCCTCCGAATTGAGGTTGGCCAACTTGTTGATTTAAATATTGTGGTTCAGTTATCATCGATTGTGAAGTTTGTGTACTTAGTGCAAGCATCTCGTGGTTAAGTACGAGGAGGGTTTGGTGTTGCATTCTATCTAGTGGTCATTGCTCTTGTGGTAGCATAATCTTTCAAGTCTTCTAATGCATCGACCAAATGAAAAGTATGATGATAATGATTATATGACCCCATAGAGTACAATACATCAAATTATTTGTAAGTGGAGATACTTCAAGTAAAGGACAAGTTTCCTAATTATGTTGGTCCAAAAGTTTGCAAATACAAAACCATGTCCTTTTTGATGTTGTTATGTTGCTCGAGGATGCCTTTTTGATGAATGTACTCTTACATTGTAGCTTCTCTTTTTGCATTTTAAAAATATGGGCGTTTGATTCTACTATGACCTTCATTATAATAGACTATACACCATATCTTTGGCCTCATATTGCTCTTTGGCGGTGAGTTGCTTCTTATTCCTTTAGTCCTCGAATCCCCTACGGTAATTTTAACTTTTCTAGTTCTAATCGCACCCTTTCTAGCTCAATATATTGAAGTTTCACCCTCTTTTCTCCATGGTTGGGCTTCTAGTTTAATTTCCATCTCAATTACATCTGATAATGCTTTAAATTTTTATGAATATAATGTTTCTCTCGAGATAGGAATTCACCCCGAGGTGAACCATTCAATCCTCTACTTATCCGTCGATGCTCTTCCAATTTTCTAGTAACATTCTTAAATCTTTGACTAAACTCTCATTGACTCCCCTTCTTTCTATACTAGATATCTCATCTTTCTTACTCATTTTTTTGGTGTTTCGGGAAATGGAAGTCTGTTTTAAATTCTCTTTCAATGTCAACCTATTGTTTCGCTCCTTGATCAATTATATTCATGTACTAATGTAGTGCATCATCTCTTAATGTGTATACAAAGTCTTATAGCTTAACAAATTCATCTGTGGTATTTTTGTTTTTCCAGTAAGCTTCTAATAGAAACAAATGTTCTAGGGCATCGTTGGAGTCCTTTTCAAAAATTGGAAATTTGATTTTTTGAATAATGGGTTTCTTCTTAGCTTGCTTTTCCTTCCTTGTTTGGTTATGAACTTTTTTGAGTTTTTCTTTATTCCCTTATATCTACTTAACTCAATATCAAAGTAAAGTTCGTATAGTAGTCCTCAAAATTATCTCACAATCTCTTGTCTTTGCTGACTTTGTTCTCGCAATGTTTTGTATCTTTCCTCCAAAAATTTCTTTTTCTATTCTCAAACGGTGTATCAAGCAACACATTGAATGGAATCCACTCTAGGGGGTCATATCCTTTTGGTTCGTGTGTTGGTTGGGGCGTGTATTTATTTTTTTGACTTTTCATAACTAATATTTTCGATAACTACCTTTCTATATTTATTTTTTCTTAATCTATATCTTTCTTCTAATCCCTCATCACTTCCTCTCTTCCTATCTTGATTTTATTTCTCTCTTCCTTGTTATTCCTCTTTATCTCTTTCCTCATTTTTCTCTTATATTACCTCTAGATTTTCTTCTTCTTATTTATCTATATTTTATTCTTATCTCTTCTCCTCATCTACTATTTTTATTTTCTCTCGAATTCCTCAATTAACTCCTTCATTCCAGTGACTTCTTATTCTTCTTCACCTCTTTCCTTAATCATAATGGGGTTCTCAAATCCACTTCGTTCTATATTTCTTCTTATAATAATCTTTTAAATGTTGGTTCTAGCCCTCATACTAAGTGTTGTACATACCTTATTAGGATTTCTTGTCTCGTTATTGCTTGTTGAATTAGACTCTCTATAGTATATTGAACCACGGGATTCTATGGAGTGAAAAAACCTTGTTGGTCTCCACAAGACGCGGGTATTATAGCTAGACTTGATGCATCCACCTCCATTTTTGGGTGAGCCAATTGCTGGCCTCCACTTGATGTGGGTGAATCTTCCATCTCTGTCTTCTTCTCTACTTTATTAACTTTATTTAATTTTTCCTTCCTCTCATTTATTTTCTTCACTCTTTCTTCCTGTGCTATCATTTATTTTTACAAATTTTTCTCTACTTATTTATTTTCCATGGCTATCCTTGCTCTATCTTCTGTTATCCTCATTTTAGTTACTCTTCTTAATGTATCTCCCCTTAATTTACTTAATCTCCTCTTTGCTAACTATCTAATATATTTTTTTTTCCTTTTTCCCCATGTCATCCTATTTCTTTCACCCCAACCAAAGCATCCCATTAATTCGATAAGTTATGAATCTTGGATCACCCCCTTTGTGTATGTCATCCCACGGTGCATGTCCCCCTAAAGGCACTTTTCTTCCTCTATAATTAATACCTTTTTGATCATTAACACTTTAATTAAGAATGGAACCGATGAAGAAATCAACCATGGGATCCACTTAGAACTTCTTGTTTCTTGTTATAAAAACTACTTCACACTTGAATTTTCCATAGGATTATGTAGGAATCTAGAGTAGTTTCATACCACTAATCGATTGCTCTATTCCACAGTTCATCAATGTAATTTACTATAGTAAATTTTTCTGTCCACTCAAAAGGTTTTCTTAAGTACATCCACGATCAACTAATAAATAGGGCCACAACCGATGTGGAAATTGGGAAAAAAATCTTCTTCGTACTCCCTAAACACTTCTCGCTTTTGTTGCTTTATAATTTATCGTCTACCTTTTTTATTCTCCTTTTATGAATATGTCACTCTCCTTCTCCCACCACTTTTCAATTTCTAATAATGTGGGCTTCCAATACCCTATGGTCAAATCTTTCTTGACATCCACTTAACATAAGGAACTATGGTTTAGACACCAAATGTTGACATATAACCTTGATAGATTATGAGGGTTAGGAAATTTGACCTTAGTTAAGGATGTACTCGGAAATACACCACATCTACTCTAAGAACTAAAATACAAAGGAAATTATATAACATATTTCATCCAAAACTCCAATCTTTATTTATTTATCAATAATAATTACATCATTCTCAAATACATATATAATCCCCTCATTCAATATTATTCGCCTCAGATCATGTACAAAATCTATCAAAATGACACTCGCACATATGTTTCTTGTGATGCGCCCTTATAAAAAAGGTTAATTATAATAAATATACAAAACTCAATACATTCCAAAAGTCACTTCCTTTGACTCGTGCCTCTGTTATATTCTGTCATGTACTAGTTTGATTTGTCTTTATTCTACGGTTTGATGTCGGCTTCCACGACTCCTTCCAATGTTAGGATTCTTTTTCTAGTCTCTTATGGCTTTGTTTATTTTACTCGCATCTTTCTTAGTTATGCACGACTTCTTCCTTTATCTTGTGGCTTCCATTTTCCCTTCGTGGTTGGTTCTATCTCTTTGCAGCTATCTCCGTACTTTGGAAGCTTTACTCTTATGCTCGCATTTTATACAAAACTTGATGAAAAACCCCCGTCAACAGTACTATAACACAATTGTTCTTTCCACTCCCAACTTTATTCTCCTTATTTTTATCCCTTGGTAGGATATTTCACTCCCTTTTCTTGGTGTTTTTATTATCGATAAATAGTTTTGAAGGGACTATACACTGAGTACAAAAAGGCTCAAAACGCTAGATATTAGAATGAGAAAATCCATCCAAGAAATGCTAAATGCCTTAAACATGGAGGCTCAAAAGCTAGATACATCAATAAATAGAGAACACAATGATCAATCTAGACAGTGATCTGAAGAAGAACAAAAGGGCCAAAAAACAACAAAGAGGGATCCAAAATAGGGCATCCCAGAAGAAAACAACATCAAAACCACTAAAAATAGCACCTTCATAGCAACAAAGTAGCAACTGGGAACCGCATCACTTGACTGCCTGTCAATCTTGACCTTAATTTTCTAGAGAGAGTTGAAGAGCGCAATGGTCGTGGCATGAGAAGGATCATTCATGTCTGCCAGAGCAAGTGCAAGGTCACAGGTCTCATTGGAATCCCATATGTTTTAAGGAATTCTATTAAGGCTGCACACACTTCTCACGTGTTGTTACATAAAATTATAGACACCTTTCAGAGTAGAGAGGATGCAATCCTAACACCCCTTGGCATTTCCCAGCCTGGTATCAAGTGAAAGTAGCTTCTTGAAAATCTCAGCAATAGTATCCATGTCCTCATAATTTTGTAGCTTCCTCTTACCTTTTGTTGTTTCCATATTCCTCATAGAATTTTTGAGGTCTTTGATCTCCTCTTCAAGCTTACAAAACTTGGTAAGAAGGTTCACTTCTCTGGAATTATCAACGGGTTAACTTATCTATAATAAGTTCTCTGCAAGTTCCAAATCCCTATGACTATGTAAAATCCTCTGCGAAGAAGGAAAAGCAACCTTAGCCTTCTTGTCTTTCCTCTTGTTGTCTAGGGTAGCAAAGTGTCAGATCTCTATCATCTAGGAGAGGGATAATAATAGGGGAGTAGGTAAAGGGTGAGAGCAGGGAAGCAATGGTGGTCGATGAATAGGATCGAGGCCTTGGTGAAGGGGAATAACCCTGGTATGTTTCTGAACTTCAAGAACAGGCTTCTCCAAGGGGTTAAGTAAACAATTCAAGAAATTGACGATAAGATTCCTACGAAAGTGATTGAGGAATATTAAATTTTTCAGGGGAATGGTGACATATATTCCATCCAAAGCGACGTACCTAACCATCACATGCGCAATCTCAGCAAAGGTCTCAGGGATAGAGGTCACCTTTATTCCAGCCGTAATAAACTCAAGGTTCTCCCCTTTATCAAGAAATTTTTTTGCCTCCACCACTCTGTCGACTTGTTTGTTGAAGAACTTGGCTCCATCTAGGTTTAGCCTTGTGACCTGGCCAATGAGTTCCTCAGAGATCTCAACCCTGACTTCCCCATACTCAACCGCATGATTTCTCCATCCATTAGCAAATTTCACTGAAATTTCCTAGTCAAATCCCTTCATCTTTTCAATGAAATTTGAAATACCCCCATTTGTAGATAATTCGAAAGAATTGTGTCATTTTTCCAAGCCCCCAATTTTGTAGATCATGAATGGGTTTGGTTTTGCATGGAGGTCCCCCCATTTTTTCTATATTATTTCTGCTCTACACAACGGTAAATTTTTTTAATCCCATATGACTCAACACCGCCTCTGCTTTTGGAGACCTTTGAAGCATGTGGAATTTTAAGAGCATCATTAAACTTAACTTTGCAATTAATAAGCACCTCCTTAGCATCTACTCTATATCTATTAATAATTGTGTTTAAAATCATGTATATCTTTAGTGATGTCATCAAGTACTTTGGCAGGAAGGGGGTCGCCACTTAGCCAAGTTTGCATTGTATTGTTGACCCCAATATTTTCTAAACAATCGGCCACTCTATTGCCTTCACGGTAGGTGTGGATAATCTTATAATTATCAAAACCATTGCATATTTCAATAGCTTCATTAATGAAGTCCTTGATGGACCAACTTGGAGGTTGCTTTTGATTTAACAAATTAATAATGTTCAACAAATCCCCCTCAATTATAATATTGGAAATATTACAATCTCTATCCAACCTTATTCCCCAGAGCATTGCTAAAGCTTCCAAGTAGTGATTTGTTTGCTTACCCATCTTGCCAGAAAAAGTGGCAACAAATCATCCTCTGTGATCTCTAATCACCCCACCACCTCCCAAATCCCCAGGATTACCTTTTGAAGCTCCATCAAAGTTCAATTTGTGCCATGTAGTGGGAGGCTGGATCCATCATATAGTAGATCTATCAATGCTATTATTGTCCTTACATTTACTACTATCAGTGCCAATGTTCCAAGTAGTAAGAATGTGCTCCTCTTCCTCAGGATAAAGTTTATTTTTGGGAGGCTTAAATATTTCAATGTTGTCTTTCACTGCAATGATAATTTCATTAAAGACTTTTATACATATCTTTCTGGTATTTCTAAAAATAACATCATTTCTATCTTTCCAAACTCTCCACATGGTGTGAGGGAGAACTAGTTGCCAAATCCTCCTAACCATACAATGCTTATAAGGGGATTTCCATTGTTTCCATGCTGCAGACAAGTATGGGGGAAAACCCAATTCTGTTTGAAATTTTCTTGGTCTTATCACCTCCTTAGTGTAGGATTTCCCATTTTTATGTATTTTCCTCTCTCCTTAGTCCCTTGGAATTTTAGGTTATGATTATTTAGTTACATTTCCTTCATTAGCAATTAGTTTTTGCATTAGTTTAGGAAGAAGAACAATCCTTCTCTAGATATTTGTCTCAACTACAAGGTCTCACACCTTGAGATAATTCCATGTTACCTAGTTACAAAGATTGCCTCATTCACAAAATCGATCAAATAGGAGGGTACTATAATTTGGTGATAACAATTACTACTAGTTAGATTTTGGTTGGAAAACACAAGTCCGAGAGGGAAGGGGTGACTCAATGCTTCTCAAAATTTTGATAACACTTTAAAATATAATTAAACCATTTAATATTGATCAACCTTTACCATGAAGTAACAAAGACATTAAAAAAGTCAAATAATATGTAATGACACATGAAGAAAATGTTTAATGTGGGAAATCCTTAAAGGGATAAAAACCACTGAAATCAATGCACTAATATGGAAAATTGTCAAAAACTTGGCAAAACAAAAAGGTAAGAGGAAGAAGGAGGAGGTGGCTATGAATAATAGCCAGATTGAAGATATTTACAAGAAGCTGAACTCCTTAGACTCCTGTTTAGGGAAGGCCAAGACTCGCCATGATTATAATATGGCCATTTTTAATGCAATTGAAGAGTTCATTGAGCAACATGTCCGTAGTGTCTCCAATCTCAGCGGGGTTCCAGCAACCCTTTGGGGCACTGATAAAGAAAGCAAAAGGACCATTGATCAGCTAGATGTTACTGACTCTGCCCACATGATGACTTTGGCTATGTTCAAATCTTGGCAGAGTATCAAAACCAGCATCGACAAAGCCACCAAGAAGTAATTGTGGGAGCTTTTGCTGCACTTCTTTGTAATTATTGTTGTTATTTTGCTATCTTTTTGCTACTTTTCTGCAGTGTTCATGCTATTTTTGTTTTGATGGGGGTAGCTTCTCTTTGGCTACTTTGGGCTTCATTGTCCCATCTGGATTTTGATCCTTTCTGTTCTGGTTCTCATTCCTATTCTGGCTTCTAGGCCCTCTTTTGTTCTTAAGGGTATAGTCCCTTTCAAAAAACTATTTGCCAAAAATAAAAATAAAAATATGGAAAATTGTCCCATAAGATATTACAAGTATTTAAACATTTTGAGAACCCACTCAACTTGAAGCACCAAATCCAACAATTTAGTTAAGCACCCACTTGACCTTTTGTAAGATCCTACCGCATGGAATCACCAACTCCCAACATTTAAGTCAAGCACCTACTTGACATTTTACAAGCTCCACTTTACAAGGAAGCAACAACTCCCTAATTTTATAAGCACCCACGTACACTTTTTATAATTTTGATCACCTTCACCTTGTTTTTGAACCAAAAAATTGTGATCTCTTATTTAGCTCCTACATTGTCTTCTTTTTCCTTCACACCCTTGATTTTAGTTCTCTTCTCATATGCACATACTACTGCAAATACAATCTTCAAGGTATATTTTACTCGCACACTATTTTCGCTCATTCATAATAATAAAAATAAATATTTCTACTCTCTCACTTATCAATTCTCATCAGCTCATTCTTCTCTTAATATAGTCTATAAGTAATATACATTTGGCCTTTCATACGCAAGGATGAATCTCTCTTTACATCAGCTCATACTATTATAATGTAGTCATCAAGATGGAACTTTTTTCATGCAAATTTTTACATTCATGTACATGATTGTTACATAATATAACAGCTCTATAAATTTGTATTCTAACCACTTTAACTTATAACTTCTCTAACTCGTACCACATATTCTACATGACATCACTATGAAAATTACACAAGCATAATTACTACTACAAGTGTGTCAATTATAATAATATTTGTTTCAGATCTATCGAGAACCTTCTTACACCTCTATGGAACTGAAAAACATCTCTAAAGTCACTACATTTGTGAGACTAATGGATGATTATATTTTTATATTGACAACTACATGCTCATTTATAACAATTTTCTTCTAGTTTGTCTACATCTTTGATGTAGGAATATTTGTCTCTTATCTAATATAACTTACCAAGTGTTGTGAAGTTGTGCACATGTTACCAGGGAACTCTCCTTACCTTTTTAACCTTGAATATATTTGTAACTTTCCACTTTTTATTATAGACACGATTAGAGCTCATATACTTAACTAGGTCTGTGTACTTCAAAAACACAATATTCATTTTTAATGCAAGAGACACACTTTTAGCTTATGTCATGTAATTAAAATGGTAAGGATGACTCTTCAATATTTTTAAACCATCACCATGTGCTCATAATTATAAAGATCAGAGATATATGCTTCCATTCCAAATCATCTTATCAATTAGGTTTGCATAGTCATTAGTTCTTCAAATTTATAGCCACAAGATTGATTGAACAAAACCATTGTATGAGCTTTCAAAACTTATTGATTCTTGAAGGATGCTACATATGACCTCTAATTCACTATCAAAGACTTGGAGCTACTTAAGCATCTTCATTCACTCCATGCAAAATTGATTAGGATAAGGTTCTAATGGATTTGAACACACAAAAACCATTCTTCACAAAATGAGTTGGTTCACCCATCAAACCATATGATCATAGATAATAAGGAATATTTATGGAATTATATATTCCTTTTACATCTCATCATGTTCATAACATACATTGTTTAATGTATATAGCATGAATAAGCTTTCCTTTCAAATACTTCTCATTCTAGGTTTCAGATGACAAAACCAATCTTGTCTAAGATATGTTCCAACATTTGAAAACACACTTTCATGCCAAACCACTACATGAAACACTTAATATGGGACTTGAAATTAAAATTCAAGCACTTACTTGTATAAATTGCCTTATTTTTCTCAAACCTACTTGACCAACCTAGCATGGCATTTTGGACCATTTAAATTGTCATGCCTTAGCTTCCATAGCTCTATTCTCTAAGCCACATGATAAGGCCAAAATATGTCTCATTAATGCACAATTAATGATCTTATTTTACTCTCCTTTTTTATCAAGTTGACTTCATTTTATGACTTTTATTTGATCTAATGTAAGTTAAGATGTAATTGTCCATATTTTATTGAATATTAGTTCAAGTTTAAAATCTATGTAAATCCTAACAAAGTGTGTGGAAATTAATTTTTGTAATAAAACAAGTCATAATTAGTTAGAGAATGGATTATGAAGCAATCAATTTTTTTTGGGGAGCCTTGAATTCAATATGGATTAGTTCCAAAACTTCTAAACTTAGTTCTGGAACTCATCACATAGTTTATGAGCTCTATCGCTTAGTTTTAGAACTTTCAGACTTAGTTCCAGAACCCCAGCACTTAGTTTTGGAACTCCTGTGTATTAGCTCAGGAAATTCTATGGTTAGATCAAGAGTAGTTCCCTTTAGTTTCAGAACTTCTCCAAATTTTCACACCTAGGCTAGATTACTTAACTTCACTATTTGAATATGCAAATGACTCATTTTAGAGGGAAACCCCAAACTAGCTCTTATTACAACAAGAGGGGTCCATATGGACCAAAACACATTCAAAACACCTAAGACACCCCCTAAAAGACTAACCAAACAAAAATTGGACTAATTACAATGATATTTCTACATCACTCCTTATCTCTATTCCTAAAAACATTACAAGAATAACAATATAAATTAAAATATATTTCATACCTTGATACATTAGGTTTTCTAAATGAGTTAGAATTTATTAAATTTGTCTCATTGGCCTCCTTCATATTTTCTTATCTACTTAGACCAGCCTTGTCATCTTAAAAATTCTCCAGATGCTCTTCTTTGAATCATAGACATGTCTTGTCACTTGTTTCTCTTTGAATATCAAAAATTCATCAAGGAATCTAGATTTATTCTCTAACTTTACATACATCTTCAACCTATTATTTGATTCTTATAATTCAAATTTAAAGGATTTCAATTCTTCTTCATACTTGAGGAAAGAATCTTATTTGTGTTTTAGGGATTTTGACACATTCTCATGTAGAGATTCCATCTCTTTGTGGGATTGACCATGCTCGAGAATCAATACAACAATTTTTTTCTTTCAATCTATGAATTAGAAAATCTTTAATCTAAATATTCCTTTTCAAAAATTCTTTAGATAATCTACCCATGCTTGTGCTTCAAGAGGATATCCTCCAAGATGTTAAACTTACTACAAAAGGACCTTACTTTGATACGAATTATTGGAAAACATAAGCTTATAGTGGGGAGGGTGAATCAAGACTTCTCAAAACTTTGGTAACACTTTAAAATAAGTTAGAAAACCATTCAATCTTGATCAACATTAATGATGATGGATTACAAACATTCAAACAAAATAAAATAACACACACAAAGACAAATTCTAATGTGGGAAACCCCGAAAGGGAAAAACCCATTGAAATCAATGTACTAATGTGGATAATTTTCCCATAAGAGAATGGAAGGATTTAAATTTTTGATCATCCACTAAACTTAAAGCACAAACTCCAACAATTTATTTAAGCACCTTCTTGACCTTTGGCTATCTTCTACTTGTATGGAAGTACCAACTCCCAACAATTCAGTCAAACACCTACTTGATCTTTTTTTAGCTTGAACGTAAAAGGAAACACAAAATCCCTACTTTTCTAAGAAACCACTTATAATTTAAAAAAATTATAACCTTCATCTAGTTGCTTAAACCAACAATTTGTGATCTCTTATTTAGCTCCTACATTGTCTTCCTTTTCCTTCACATCCCTTGTTTCACTCCTCTTCTCATATGCACATATTACTAAAAATACATTATTTAAGGTATCTTTCACCACACACTTTTTTCCCTCATTCATACTACAAAAATAATATTTCTCCTCTCTCACTTCAAGATTATGACCTGCTCATGTTTCTCTTAATACATTCTACAAGTAATATACATTTGACCTTGCATACACAAGGATGAATATCCCTTTTACATCAACTCATACTATTACTTTGTAGTCATCAAGAAGGAAAAATTTTCATGCACATTTTTAAATTCATGTACATGATTGTTAAATAATCTAACACTTTTTAAACTTCATCTCGCTAACGACTTAAACTTCTAACTTCTCCAACTCGTACCAAAGATTCTAGGTGACATCACTAGGACAATTATAAAAGTATAATTACTACTTTAAATGTGTCGAGTTATAGTATTGTCCTCTAAAAATATTTAAATAACCTTCTTATACCTCTATTGAACTGAAAAATATATATAAACTCACTACATTTATGACACCACTATAGGATTTTATTTTCATACTAAAAGCGCAAGCTCATTTAGAACAGTGATTTTCTCCTAGTTTGTCTTCTTATTTAACATAGGAATGTTTTTCTATTAATATAACTCGTGAAAAGTGTTGAAAATTTTTGCAAAAATTACTAGAAAATTATCATTTCCTTATTTAACATTGAACAAATTTGTAACTCACAACTTTTTCTTCAAGACACAATTATAGCTTGTATACTTCACTAGGTTTGTGTAGTTCAAAAATACTGATCTTATTTTTTTATTTAAGAGGCATAATTTTAGCTTATGTCATGCAATGAAAATGTGAAGGATGAATCTTCAATATGTTCACACCATCACTGTAATTTTAATTCTAAAGATTAGAGTGGTAGGATTCTTTTTTAACTCATCTTATCAACTAGGTTTGCATAGTTACGGCTTCTTCAAAATCATAGTCACAAGATTTAATGAACGATGCTATTGTACAATCTTTCAAAAATTATTAATTCTTGGAGGATGTTTCAATGACCTATGGTTTAATATCAAGTAATTGTAGCTACTCAAACATCTTCATTCACACCATGCAACACTGATTAGGATAAGGTCTTAATGGATTTAAACACACAAAAATTAGACTTCAAAATAATGAGTTGGTTTAACCATCAAACCACTTGATCATAGCTCATAGGGAAACTTTATAGAAATATATATTACTTTTTAATATAATTATGTTGACATAATACATCATTTCAAGGTATATATTTTGAATAAGATTTCCTTTTAGAGAGTGCTCATACTAGGTTTTAAACCGTAAAAACTAGTCTTGTCTAAGATATCTTCCAAAATTCAAAAAAACACTTTCATACAAAACCAATACATGAAACAATTGATAAGGGGATTTTAATTCATCTTCAATCACTCACTTGCATAGAATATGAGGATTAAAAATATTGCTTCTTATTTCTCGGACATACTTGACCAAACTAGCATGGAAGTTTTTACTATTTGAACCTGGACACAAAGACCCTTCAATTGATCAAGCCATGACCTTCAACATGTGATGTTGAAATTATCTCAATTTTCCATTCTCATATTCCACTTACTCAATAGGATTTCACATCAGTATCCTTTCAAATATCCTTGACTAGTTTTGCCTCTTTTATCCCTTAAGTGTTAGGCCATCTTGGTTTCCTGTTTCACCAAACTTATGTAAGTAAACCACCTAATAATAATCATGAGAACTTAGGGAACATAATAAGATTACTCCCACATCATAATTTTCAACATGAAACCTTCTATACATGACTATACCAAAAATTATTAAAAGATAGATATATGTATGTGCCTTACCAGCTCACCAGAGAATGATACCTCAAAAGAATTAAGTAGGAAGAATCCTCTACTTTCCAAAATCATGAAATAAACTCACCCAAGTAATTTCATGAATAAAATATTTACTTATTCTCCGTCACTTTAAAAGGAGGGTTTTAGGAGGGTTTGGACCCGCTTAACTTCTTAAGGTTTGTTCATAAAGTATAGGATGTCATTCTTTCTCATTCCAATTGTAAAAAATTATTGAATCCATGAACCAACATTGATGAAATAACTAGGTCGCCAAGAAAATATTTAACATACCAAAAAACACATCAAATTGAACCCTTCGCTAGAAATGGCCTTTTTAAGAGCTCGATAGGACTAAAACTCATTTTCTTCTTTATACTTTGGAATTTTGACTTGAAATTTTTACCATAATGTTTTACTAACTCTATTCACATCTCTTAAGGATCATTTAAATTTGCACTTGTTTTAAACTCACTAACACGCTTGATTTTCTCATGCTCACCTAGCTTTTCCTCAAGAATATGCCTTCAAACCACCTTGATCATTCCTCTACCATTTGAATTGTGGCATGTATCACCTTTCACATGCTCTCTAAACTATCACAACACACTTTTCATGATTTATTATCAAACCTTATCTTTCTTAGCTCCATTCTCCAAGCCATGCTTGTACTAGGTCTTAAAATTAGGCCTAGTTGAGCTTGTTTCCGCCTTTGTTTCATTAACCTTCCCTATTCTCCATCATGGAATCACTTACACACATTTTTAATAATATATATCATTCCTCTGCATGCCCTCATGGCCTCACTTATCTCTCCAACTCACTTTCATGCTCCATTAGGCCTCCTAACACCTAGGCCGGGCCTAGATAACCACCTCAAACAATGCTCAACCATCAAATTTCACTCGATATTAATATGAGTGTCTTAACACACTATTATCATGTTATCCATAACTTTACCATGCTTCTCTATCTGTGTCATGCATTTTTTCCATTACACCAATTCATCCTATTGACTAGGCCTATTGGTCCAAATAATTCTCAATATATTTGCCCTTCCACAATTTTAACATTCCAAGCATCCTTTGGACCTCATACACCTTTTTCATTAATCAGTGTACACCTTTTTCATCAATGACAACACTATAATCACTCACATGCCAAATTTTTTTAATGCAATGAATAAACCATTCAAACTTTAATAATCTTTATGTCGAAAGAAGTGGTTTCCATATAATAATACTATATTTTATGATGGAATAGATGCTTAATAGGAAGTTACAAAAATTATGTGAATCTTGTGTTGAATGGGTGAGTCCTGCACTAGGCTATATGGCTCCTATGCTCATTTATATGAGTTTTTGATTTAGTATGTGAGTCCTATGGTTGGTTGAGTGAGTCCTTCCATTCACCTATGTTAGCACAAAAAAATTATTTATATCAACGATTCAAGAAGGAATATAAAAGATCAAAAATAACAAAGACACATAATCAAAACATATATTTAAGTCAAACAAAATTGTTATTTATGACAAAACTAATATTAATTAAATTCATGGTAAGATAAACATAGTAGTAAAAAAGGGGCTTGGAATATCGATTTCTAAATGATCATTAGAGGGGTAGTGGGTTTGATAACATGAAATATATATCTATTTTAGATAGGGTGGGGCATGGTACAATGATTTGGAAAAGCAATAGAGACTATGGTGGTGGGTCCAAGGATTGTGAGGATAATTGATACATTAAACACATTATGTGGTTAGAGGACATGTGTCAAGTATTGGTCAAGTTTTTCAGTATGAGCGTGTATCACAACATTTTTGGATAGCCCACGATGCTCCTTTAGATATATACATATATTATAGATTGATTCGGGGTGTGAGGAGAATAGGGGTGAGAAAAAGGTACACAAGATCCTCATTGTAGCCATTATTTCTAAATGAGGTAGATGTGGATATAGTACCAATTTAAGGAGATGATGTGGGATTTATACCAAATTATATGGAGTAATGGTAAGAGGCGATCGAGTGCTCTATAGTGGTGGATGCAGTGGGAGAGCCACTATGTTTACAAACATGAGGAGGAGTTCCAAAAGAGGTCAAGTACCTTCCTCTCGATGATGATGCGGTGGTGGAAGTAGTTGCATGATGTAAGTATGATATATTTTTATTTGTATTTTATAGTGTGACTTGTATTGAGTATGTAATGTGGTGATGAGGAACTATTATGGTGTAGGTATAAGAAGTGATGAGTATTAGAGCATGGTTATAGATACAACGGTCCATACATTGACACACAATGTGCCCATATATTTTTCAAAGGAGGATGGATATTGGAGATATTTGATCACATTTACGGAGAGCATGATAAATTATTTGATCATGTGGTGGTGGCATTATCCACATGTATAATTTTTAGTCGAGTGGGATGAGGCTAGTATGGAGATAGTACATGAGAGAGAGAGAGGTAGTTGGAATATATGTCCTAATATGGAGCATGTTTAATAGATACATGAAGCTCCATGGTGAGAAAGGGGTCACTACGGACTTGGTTAGAGGAGTAGTGGTCCTAATAATAGAGGAGGAGGTCTATTTGTGAGGATTCAAGTTTTAGAGAGCCTATAGTAGCCTCCAATAGTAGTGGGGAGGATTCATGATATATGTTAAAGTGGGTATTTCCCTCGAGGTTGTATTATGAAACTCTTGAGATATGAATATATATATGATGAGATAAGTGTTAATATGTTGATGTGTACTTATGTTTTTATATGAGTTGTTGATTATTCGATTTGATTTAATAGGATATGTTGTTGAAAAGTATATGATATAACTATAAATATTGATGTTGGAGAGTAAAGTATATGTGTTGATAACATAGATAATATCATGATAATAGTAGAATGGATAGTGAAATGATAATAGGTATGTATTGTAAGATCACCATTGAATAAGTCATGTACTAAAAATGCTAACGATGGTAAAGATAACAAAGAAATAATATACCCTAATTAAGTGAGAGAAATAGTGGCTTATATTTAGAGAATAAGCATAAAATCATTTAGCAATAAAGAACATATAATGTCTAGCTAGAAAGAAGGCGATGACTATGCACAAGTGGCTCAAATGATGCAATGTCATGAGAATATGTATTGAATGATAAGCCCAAAGTGATCATAGAAACACTAGGAAGATGTGAATCATATAATTTTGAGTGGTACTGATTTGGGGACTACTTAGTTCTAAGGTGTATGACAAGTAGGGAAAGTGACTCATGCATAGGAAAATCCAAGGGAGGAGGATCAAAAATGACCTTAGGATGACAAGAGGTAGTCCAAGTAAAAAATGTTAGTGTGCAACATCATAATAGAGGATATTTTTATCTATCAACATGACATACATGAAAATAAATGACACCCTTTTCCTCAAGTAAATGAATCCTATGATGGATTGCATGAATATCATTATCTCTATGATCATTAATCCTATGTAAATTACATAATGGCTAGTTATGATAACATCATAACCAATGAGGAGGAGGATTCTCATTAGAGGGTATCTGAATCAACCTCTCATCAATTAAATTCTTCAAAATATCACGAGGATGAGAAGAATGTGATAAGTAAAATGGATCTTGTTTAGGAGGGGGAGCAGAACATGATGGAGGTATATGAAAATGTGGTGTATGATCATGAGTATGTTTAGTAGGAGATGGAGTATGAAAAATTGGTGCAAAAGGAAGAAGATAAGATTTAGTAGGTGGAGAGTTGGTGGAAGATCTAGAAGCATGTGAAATACTATGTGCATTAAGCATCTCTTATTCTAAAGCTATAACCTTAACAAAAAAGAATTGTAAAATTTCACATGTATCATATAATAATATTTTATTTCAAAGGAATAATCAAGCCATGACAATATATATTGAATTTCTATTTCAATAGGATGATAAATTAAATGATGCATGAAATATTTCAAATGTAAGACGTAATTATTAATAGCTTCATTATTTCCTTAATGTAAATAAGGAAAATAATCAAATGTAACTTTAGGACCATTATTAGAAATAAAACGTCTAAGAAATTCTTCTTCCATATCAAGATAAGTACTAATAGATCCACTAGGCAAATGATGAAACCAATGAGAAGCAATATCAGTAAGACTACTAGGAAAATCTTTGAGAAGTAATCTATAATTATAATGTGAAGCCATAGCTAATTTGAAAACATTAAGATTCATATGAGTATTATCTTTCCATCAAAAAGTGAAAAATTAGGCATAGTAAAACCCTTAGGGAAAGTTAAATTGTAAATATTTTTAGGAATAATATTTCCATGAAGAGAATTATTATCAGTGCTAGCATAATAGGACATACTCTCAAGGGTAAGGGTATGGATCTTATTTTTCAAATCACTTACAACATGCATAAGAGAAATAAATTCTTGTGGAGAAATGACATAAACATTAAGGGGTTAAATATTTTCATAATAAGTAGCCATAATAACACTATTGGGTTGAAAGTAATTTTTGGATCAAGTGGAAAACTAGGAATATGAACATGGGAAGAAGAATTAATAGGAATTTTTGTACAAACTTTTATTAACAAGCTCAATTGGAGAAGGGAAACAAGAAAAGTGCATATTATCCTTATGATCATCATTATGTACACTATATTTGGAAATATAAAGAGTAAAAACACATGCATCATTAACTTTTGCATATTTTAACACATTATGAGAAGAAAAATGAGTACTAACATCATTAGGAAGCACACAAGAGGTGGAGGAAGAAAGATATGAATTTTGAGGCATAATATTCAATGAAGAAGCACTTGTTTGATAAAAAAGAGGAACCAAAATATCATTAACAATAGTAATAAGATCAGCTTTAATGATTTTTTCATATGTAAGTGGAGGAGAAGTAGTAGGGAGAGGAATGTTTATGATAGTATCTACAAAATCAAAAGAAGTACGGTTATCACAAGAATTGTTAAAAGAACCTTACTCATATGAAAAATTAACCAGATATTTAACACATGTAAGATTTGTAGCAATAGAATCAACATCAATATCAGTTTCACAAAATCTAGTGGCCTTAATAGGGGTAGGAGTACAACATCAGGACCAAGGTTGAAAAGCTTTGTAAAGAAACAAGGAGTTTTCATATGAAATGGGTATACACCTAATTTTTCACTTTTCATATTTATACTTGATAATAACAATTTTCTTTGTGTAGATTAGGGTCATTGATGCATCTATTTAATGAGCGGGTGCCTTAAGGGGCATACCAGGAATGGGGAATGATTATTCACATAATCATTATGGGTTAGAGATAGTACACACATAGAGTGTTGTTATTAAATCTCGGCCTTAGTTGTCCTTACATTATTCATCCTTGTTACTTTAGATGTCATACACATTATACATTTGACACCTTGCTTGAATATCATCATTTGGAACATTTTTCATCCATTTTCATGATCTATGACACCTCTCTTTTGATTTACATGACACATCATCTCACATTACCATCATTTTCCAATTTCATCGTTCGCGGGTGATGGTGTTGGTGAAATGTTTTTCTTGGGTGATTCCATTGCCCACAGGAGATGACATCATATATATACTTACCATACACTAAAATTTATGAAGGATGCCAAAATTTTAAGGAAATTCCACATTCTCTACTCTTTTGCACCATATTTTCAACTAATCACTCATATCTTGGTTTATCTTAAACTTTTCCTTGGATTAAATTGGACACTATTCTTCTTGGTTGGATTTCTTGCACTATTGGGCAATCTATAGTGAGTCTAGGACACAAACAGTGTTCCCCTTCTCCACCTAATAGTCTTTTCTCTTAGTGTGTTACTTCTCTATAGAGATAGATTCATCATTGACAACCCTACAAGTAGAGGTGATTACTCTAACTATCGGTATCACTTTGTATAGATTAGTTTGTTTTTCTTCCCCATTGCTATATGTTAGCCTAGTATTACATGTATATTGATATTAGTTAACATAGTTCTCTTATTTGATCAGATTCTTAGTTTCTCTTTACTTTTATTTCAGTTACATTTTTCATGCTTTCCTTATGTATTATCGATCCATAACTCCTCTCACCCATATACCAATATCTCACATTGGTACTCTCCTCTATCTTTAATACAGGTCTTGAAACCCTAAGTTAACTTAGTGTAGGGATTATTTCCCTATAGGTATGCTATCCTAGAACTCATTATAGCCCCTTTAAATATATTCACTATGTTCTAATTCTTGTGTGTATCTTAATCATTGCCTCGATACCCTTGCAAAATGGATGATTTAGGAGTGCAAGTTATTAATACACATTATTGGATTTTCGTACATTTATGGCGATCTTGTCATGAATATTACACACCTTCTAATCAATCAAAACTCATTAAAATCACCCATATTCAATCTTGAACTCATATAAGTATTCAAAAATCCCACAAAACCTCAAAAATATGCTTATATAGTGTTCTCACTAAATCACGCACTTTGAGTCAATATTCATTCCTAGTCTCATACTATTATTCATATGGCTCTTGAGTGAAAAGATAAATAATTAACCCATGTATTTAGCCATTTATACATTTTTTTCATATTTTTTATCTTACACCTACACTTTTCCAATTTTTTTATCATTTTGTATTTTTCTACTTCCTTCGGGGCACTTGGGACTGGGTGCCCCAAGCACCCGGTCCCATTCTAGGTTCCCTGATCCTCTTTAAAATTTATTTGCACCTTGTGGGAATTTTATATCTATTTGAGATTTCTATATTTTTGGTGGTCGACCTTTTTGGGGTTAATTATGAAATTAAAACAAGAGAACCCTATAAATATAAAGTTATGAGACCATAATGAGGTACCAAGCACTAAGCACTTACTATCACCATCCGAGTTATATCCATCAAAGAAACCTAAAGCTATAATTACATCCATCTAGCTCCTTCACAAGGAAAAAAAGGTTGGTTCATCTGCATCACACTCCATAGGAAGGGAGTCTATTGTTTCCATGCACACATTTATGACATTCTACATCTAGTTATTGTCCACTAATTTGTAAAGTGCGATTGACACAAAGAAAACCTAGGGCATGATTTTTATACACACAGAGAGATACATCAGGTATGAGATGTAGTGTCACACACAACTAGTAATTCCACCATTGTGGCCTCTCGGGACAGTCCCCCTTCATATGAATCATTTTTTTAGGGGTTTGATGTTTGTCTTGGTATTTTGTAGGCCCTCCTTTCATCATTGATTTCCAATGACATAGTGCATAGTCAATGAATCTAGTGCAAAAATAATAAACTAAAGGAGAACATCAAACAACACATAAGATGAGGGTTTTAGTCTATTTCCATAGACCAGGGAATCCACAGTTCCCTTGTCCCTCTCTAGGCATCCCACTCCAGTCAAGGAGCTCAGATCTGTGATTTCGATACTTTTTTCTGGTTGTTTCCTCCTCTTGTTTTCCCATTTCACACTATGACATAGTATCACATCTTTGTCGAATCAGCTATTAAATTCCTAACCCCTCTTGCACATTAGGTTTTTACATTTCTACTTAGTTTCTTGGGTCAATTTCTTTATTTTATTTAGTTGTTATTTACTTCTTTGCATAACATTAAATTAGGCTAGGATTTCCCATTTTAGCATAATCATTTTGGTGAACCCAAACGATCCAACACTCTCTTCTAATTATGTCTTCACCCTATCAAGTTATGACTCAATCACCTTATCCTACTTTTGCAGCTACTAATATTTTTGGTATAGTCACTCCTATTGTTTTTTTTATGCAAGTGCATACTAAACATCCCCCTCACTTTGTTACACCTAATGTTGAACCTTCCATAAATGTAGTAACTAATCATCCTTCTATAGCTCCACCTACCTCTCTTCCTCTACCCATCACTTTGTGGTTACTCCTCCTACTTCTTCTAAGGGTTATGACATCATTGAAAAACTTAAGAATACACTTGCTAATATTTCTCTTTATGACTTATTGCATAATACACCTAACTATCGAGAAAACATTAGAAGCATCCCTTCATACCATTTATATATAAATATATAAATATGTAATAGCCTTTACACACCTCATACAATCTCTTCAGAACCTACTACATGTTATATCCTTCACTGATGAGGACCTATCGCCTTTTGCTAAAAACAATCCATGTGCACCCTTACTCATCACCACCGTCATTAGCACCACTTGCATCAAATGAGTACTTATTGATAATGGATCAACCGTCAACCTATGTTCTCATTCTATTATAAAACAAATAGGTATTAATGATAATCTCATTTCTAAGAATTCTACTCTCATATGAGGATATGATTCTACTACTCGTACATGTTTAGGGACTATCTCATTACACATTAAGGTTAGACCTAAGACTGTTCTCACTAACTTCTATGTTATTGATGCCTCATTCCAATTCAATATATTGTTAGGTAGGCCTTGGATCCATGCAATGCAAGTAGTCCCATCTATTGTTCACTAATGTATCAAATTTTACATGATGGATATGAGCACACTATTTCGAAGATCCTGAACCTTTCAAATTTTATCACATAGACCCCATCATGGCTATGCCCATCCCTCCTATACAATGTATCCCATATAGTAATATTGATACATATGACATTGTTTATTCTAACTCTTCCAACTTGTCCACAACTCAAACTACTCCAGTCATTTCTACTCATACTAGTGCCATCATTTTTCCTACAACACCCACCTTTTCCCCGCTACTACTCAAACTCTTGAGGTGACATCACCTATTCCTCCGCTTAGTGCAAGTACTAGAAATATGATTGACAAATCTATAGAACATGATAATGCTACCACTGATGATTCGAGAGATTTTATGATGTAGATGTTATCAAACTTACTTATGAAGTGTTAGGTTAGCTTAATTTTACCCCTCTTGGTGTAAATGAATCCTACTTCGAAGACAACTTTATGGCCAATGGCATAGGTGAATACAAATTAAAATTTACCCCTTCTACCAATGCCTTAGACACTATTTCATTATTGAGGATTTGTTAATGCCTTAGACATTGTTTCATCTTCTACTACATCATCAACATTGCCACTTCCTCCTTTCACGTGTACCTTATTCATCAACAATTATTTTTGGCATAACATCCCACTCGATTGTGATTTTTTAGATATTGTTTGTACACTTGAGGGATTAACATGACTTGGTTTGACACTTAATGACATCTTACCACCCATTCACTCACCCCATCTATATCATGGCTATTGTCAAATTACAACCACCTATGGCCTTTGTGTGTTTCACTTGACAATCATCGTTTCTCGTACCCCTCACACTTACCCATTGACATTGAGGAAGTCTTAGCTTAAATATATTGGCAGTATTTAGATATAGACCAAACTTCTCTCACATTTCTTATTCCATTTGGAAACATTTCCATTGGTAAAAACTCATCTCCTACTTATTCCCAAAATATCTCTCGTTGGTACACACATGATTTTCCATCGTTAACCTTGAACGATGAAGAATATGCAATGAACGTTTACACACTACATCACAATGTCTCTTTATACCATCCACCTCATTAGTTTGCATATCATGTCTCTAATTCTACATAGGTAGGCTTTGATCCTAACAATGATGATCTATTAGAAATTGTTACATGATTATAACGCACTTGGGGGGCATAAAATGCACACACCCCCTACCATCTTGGAATCACCATATGTTTCACACTCACATTTATCATCCTCCTAGCATTATAACTATCATCTACACTCTTTGGATTGTCATTACCCTATGACACACTCTTCTTCTTTGGTTCACACTTGACTGTTGAGGGCATACTACACATGAACCTCACACACTACACACTAGGTACTACACATTGTGTCTCTTCATATGTATTAGAGTACATCTCACATTTTACATACTACATCATTTTTGTTGCGACATTTGTACATCTATACATCATACTAGTGTTCATCACACATGTTTCTTACTCCTATTTTCTATGAGTATATTATTACATACTATTCATCATACATATTATTAGTGTTCATTTTAAGCTCACCCTCTAAGTTTTAAACATGCCTCCAAGAATTTTGCATGCCCTATTTATAGAAAGAGTTTCGTGTAAATTGTTTTAAACAATCGTATTAATCCTCATAAAAATCTCCTTTTCTTTTGTCCTTTGTTAATCCTTGTGAAAATAACATTTTGTTTCCCAACACCCAAAGGTATTGTTAGTGAAAAATCACAAGCACCGAATGCCTGCAACCAAATGGGTTGAGACTCTCAATGTGATTTCACAACATGAAGCATCTCTCAAAGTGTGGGACCTTGCTAGTTGATAAAGCTCTCCAGATTAAGGTCGGTTCCTATTCCTCTGTTTAGGTGCATAAAAATATATTACAGAGGGTCTATTATAAATCTACTCTATTTTACCAAGGAGAAAGGTCAAGAAGATACAAGAAAATAAACCTAACTAATGAGGTGATGCACCAAAGGAATGTTAAACACTCATTTTGCAAGCTAACACAGACCATAAAAATGCAATGCAAACACCATGCACAAATAACCAAACTGTAATGAGAGATCAAAAGGGAACAATAAACACATGAGAGGGTTGAGAATCATCCACAAACATATATTATTGCTCCAAAAGTTGATACAGTGCATTACAGTGGCCAAGAGGCAAAAATATTGCATTACAACTTGAATGGGAGTTTGAAAGGCTCCACAAATCCACTTGCGAACAAAAGGAAAAGGGAGGGTGCAAAATAAAAATGTCAACCTTTTACAATGAGCCCCCCCTTCCTTTATAGATTCAACACAGAGAGAAGAAGGAGAGAGAGGTGGGAAAACTAATTCAAAGCTCAGCTACCAGCCATTAATGCTCCTACAAATCTACCCCAAATCTTTCATGTATGCATGATTACTTGTTTGGCATGTTAAAGGAGGAAGAATGGATGGATCAGATCAAATATGATCTGGTTGTTGGAGAAAATAGATCTTATATTAATGGCATGAAGACATTTTTTTCATTTTTCCCCACCTAACTTCTTCAAAATTAAATTTTTAGATCTCCATGGCATGGATGAGGTCGAGATATTTCCAATGGTGCCAAATTTTTCAGATTTTGAGCACTGAATCAAAAGATATGCTCATTTGAATATTTGAGTCGGGCCCATACCAAAATGGTGGGAACCAGTTAACAAAATGGGTCTTTTGGAAATTGGACATGTGGAGGGCTGGCGCGTGTTTGGGGACCACTTCAAATTTTACTTTTGAAGTAGTGCGTACACTAACACTTGGCTCTTTCCATTGGCCTTTTCCCTATTTTGACTTTTCAACCCCGACCTTATCCCCTTTTGGACTTGGGACACATGGAAGGTCCATGCTCACTTGGAAACCCACTCAGATTTTACCTTTGAGGGAGCATCATTAAGACACATGGTGCCTTCATCCTGTACCCTTAAACTTAACCAATTTAGGCCTACTTTTGAATATGACCTCTATTGACCATTGGCCATGTGGAGGGCTGGTGCAAGTTTGAGTCTCCGCCTTTGGCTCCCATCTTGAAATTGTCCGATGCAACACGTGTTTCCTTCACTGTTTGGAATTTTCAACAGCCGACAACTCTATCCTTTTGGGCCTGAGACACATGGAAGCTCCATGCTCATCTAGGAATCACCTTTTTCTTTTCCCCTTGAAGGTGCATCATTTGAACATGTGGAGGCTTCCTAGATCCACTATACTTAATCGTTTTGGGCCCAAAATTCACCTTTTTTTTACTCTAGGACACATGGAATCCTGAACTTGTTCAAGTCTACCTTTTGAGTTTAATCTTTGGAGATGCCAATGAGGCATGTGGAGGCTTCCACTTGATTCTTCCATACTTAGCCAATTTTGGGGCTCATTCTGAATCATTTGCAGAGCCCGAAGCCTTTGAGTTTTTTTCTCCATTTCTTCCCTTAGCCTCTAGATTTCTTTGACACTACTTACCTCCTTCCCGACCTATGCTGCATCCATTATAGATCCCACCTATAACCTATTTGTTGGATTTGAAATGTGGATTCATGTGATGAGCCATCCCTTGGATTTCTTCCTACATCGGGGCCATGTTTGATTAATTTTTTGGGGAAAATTGAGATAACAATTTGGTGACTCGCGGGGATGTCTGCCTACTAGATGAAGAGATCAGTTTCCTTGTTGTATCCATTGGGCATGGAGTCATGGTTGGTGGCCTAGTTCTGGTCTATTCTTCTAGAAATGAACACTTGAGACCCAATTTTAGTTCTCTATATTTGTTCTATTAGAAAATGAGCAACTGTTATGGAAACTATGGGTCTCCTTGTGCAAAGATGTTGAAGGGCTTGGACGCATTCACCTAGAGGCACGTTAAACTGTATAACAACACAAACCTAGAGAAACAAAAAAACTATGCCACAACACTTAGGGAAACAAAACCTACGCTACAACAAAACAATGTGCATATGCACTTAGGGAAAATAAAAACTCTATGCTAATATTTACAAGGATGGAACCTTCCCTTTTAGCAATGTTTGAGATGGATCCCATTTACTGGGATGTATAATTCTTCACCATCCAATTTAGCAGATGGAAGGCATTTCTACTCTTGCACCTTGTGATCATGTAAGGGCCACTCCAAATGGCATCAAATTTGGAATGCTTTCCTAGCTTTTCTTGATCTCGCATCCCACTTTTAACTAAGTCCCCTTCTTGAAAGGTCCTCATTCTTGCTTTCTTGTCAAAACTCTTCTTGATCAATGCTTGATCCTTTTCCATGCTTTGCATTGCATGCTCTCTTGCTTCTCCTACTTCCATCAGCTCTACATACCTGATTGCCATGGGTTCAAACTGGCTAGCTCTAACTATTTCATGAGCTCAGAGTGGGAAACTCCAATGATATGGGAAATACTACCTCTTTTCCATATACAAGCTTATATGGGGAGTTACCTATGGATCTTTTGGATGTGATCCTATCAGCCCATAGAGCTGATTTGAGCTTTGTATGCCAAGTTCTCTGATTTTCATCAAGAGTTCCTTTGATAATCCTTAATAGGTTCTTGTTTGTGGACTCTTCTTGGCCATTACCTTGAGGGTAATAGTTTGATGAAGTGTTGAGGTATACACCATTCCTAACTACCCATTTAGTGATCCTTGTACCAAGGAATGCCAATGCATTATCTGATATAATAGTGGCAGGGACTCCAAACTTGGTGGTTATTCCTTCATAGAAATCCAAGATGTTGGATTCATTTGCTTCTTTTAGTGCCACTACCTCAGTCCACTTGGTGAAGTAGTCTGTTGCTGTAAGTATCCACTTGTGGCCTTGGCTTGAGTTTGGGTTAATCACCCCAATGAAGTCTAGTCCCCATTGCATGAATGGCTGATCCACTGAAATTGGGTGAAGGGGTAGGGCTGCTAACTTCTCTTTTCCTATGAAGAATGCACACTTCTTGCACTTCCTGATCCATGAGTAGCAGTCCCTGAACACTATAGGCTAGTAATAACCAGCTTTCATGATCTTGAGAGTTATTACTCGAGGGGAAAAGTGACCTCCTACTTCCCCATCATGAAACTCATGCAACACTTTCTCAATTTGGCCTATCCCAATGCACCTCAATAGAACACTATTGATATCCTTTTAAACAAGACACCACCAACAAGCACATATGGGATGGCTTGTAGTCTGAAGTATCTCCTTTTTGCTTTGTTCCATTCTGGAGGGCACAAACCTATTTGAAGGTAATGCACCAAGGCTTGGGTCCAACATGGAGCAGGTGCATCATTAGCTGGTTGTTCTTGATCATTTTGTAGTAATAGGACAACCTCTTCTTTATCCACTGACTCAGCTTGTTGCTTGGAAGCGAGTTGTTCACATCAAACCCTTGCCATGAACCAGTTTGGTCACCTTGATCTCAATGTCATATTCCATTACTCGAGTGATCCAACCTACTCTCTTCTCATTCAAGTCCTTGTTCAAGAGAAAATATTTGACACCAACATGAGATACTAGCAGTTGAATCTTATTGTTTGAGACCAAATGTCTAAACTTCTTCAAGCTCCTAATAACAACAAGGACATGTTTTTCAATGAAAGAGTATTTTACCTCGTAGTCCTCCAAGATCTGACTGAAGAAGGCTATGGGTTGTTCTGAACCTTCCTTGTTGTCCTGGACCAAGATGGCTGAGATGGTGTCTGACCCTCCAAAAGCATACAACATGAAGTCTTTTGAGAAGTCTAGGTTAATGAGAGTTGGAGCTTGTGATATTGTGAGCTTGATGGCCTCAAACTCTCTTTTCCTTTTTTGTCCATTTAAATGCAAGACTCTTCTTTAACATCATTGTTAAAGGCTTCACAAGAGTGGAAAAATTAGGTACAAACCTACGAACAAATTTTATCCTCCCAAGAAGCTTTGGAGATAATTTTTTTGTGTTGTGGCAATGGAAGTGTCTGGATGGCTTCAACTCTTTCAGATCAATTTCTAACCCTTCTCTAGAGACAATGTGGCCCAAAATTTACCCTCATGTGCCAAGAATACACATTTCTTTGGGTTTAAGGACACTCGAACCTTCTACATCTCTAAATACCTATCTGAGGTGGAAGAGATGGTCTACAACATTTTTTGAGAAAATGGTGATATCATCTAGATACACTAGAACTATATTGTTGATTAAGCCTTTGAATGCCATGTCCATAGCTCATTGAAATGTTGCTCAGCATTTGATAGTCCAAATGGCATCTTCTTATAAGCATATGTACCCCATTTGGTGGTGAAGGTTGTCTTGAATTGATCCTCCTCTTTCACCATTATCTAGTTATAGCTGAATATCCATCTAGCAATGAAAACCTCTCAGAACCAGCTACAACTTGTAGGATCTATTCCATTGATGGAAGTGGATAGTGATCTTCAGTGATGCTTTGTTTAGATCATGAAAGTCCACACACAATCTGATTTCTCCATTTTTTTTCTCACAGGCACCAAGTTAGCAACCCAACTTGAGTGCTTGATGGGGAAGATGATGTTGGCCTCAATTAGCTTGTTCAATTCTTTCCTCATGAGAGGCTCAATGTGAGGATTTATGGGCCTTTTCTTCTGTCTAAAAGGCTTAGCTCTGGATCCAACTCGATTGTGTGTTGTGCTAGCTTTGGGTTGAAACCTCTTAAATATTTATAAGTCTAGGAAAAGACATCTAGGAATTCTTGACAAAGTTGAACAAATTCATATTTTTCTTGTTGAGTGCTTACCTTGCCAATCTACAATGTTTTGCCCTTCTTCTATGAAAATGGGCTCTGAATCTTCACCCTTTACCTGAATGTTTTCCTTCTCCTTTGGAATTGGTCATTTGGGTTGAAGATTGATTCCAAAGTGACAAGACCCTTTGGTAGTTTGTTAGTCCTCAACTACACTACTTGATCACCATACTGTTGCTCTAGTTTATCTTGATTCTTGGAGGAGAACTCAACTTCTTCTTATAGGAAGTTGACAATTTTTGATCATTTTCAAAGACTTGCCAACTTGTGTTGTTGTTCTGGGACAACTGGCCTCACAACCAACTTGATATGTGGCTGAGACTTATCACTCTTAATACTCTCCACAATGTCGAAGGCTGCCCCAATTACTACCAATCTATCTGCCACTTCATTCTTCTTCCTTGGGATGGAGTTGATGTTGAATGCCTCAAAATCCTCAATGAGGTCCCATACCCTGTTCTTATAACTCTTTAACAAGTCATTTCTTGGCAGAATTTTGTCTTCGGACTTGATTTGTAACTAGCTCACTATCACCAAACACCTGCAAGTTCTTGATTCCTTGTTTCCTTGCCCAATGCAGTCCATGGACCAAAGCCTCATACTTTGTTGTATTGTTTGAATAGAAAATTGGAAATGGAAAGCTGAGTAGTATTTCATACCTTGGGGGAAACAAGCATAGCTCCTCCTCTCGGCTCCTTGTCTACTTCTTGAGCCATCAAAGAACAACTTCCATACCTCATTATCATCTCTTGTGGTTTGGCTTAATGATGTCAGGAAGAGGGTGATTCTCCTCATGCAAATAGTAGACTCCTAGCTCAGATTCCTCCATCTCTTTATAGGGTCAAAAGCATGCCTCTTGTTTTCCCATTTGTCGAGGGTCAAGTCTGGGATACACCCCACCTTGGTATCTACTTCACAAGTGCTTGGGAGATCCTCTTGATCAAAGGCTGAACAATTGGCATTGATTGGGCTAGGTACATAAGACTCAATATGGTAATCTGCAATGGGCTCAGATCTAATTGTGGCCTTAGCTCCATACCTTGTTCTAAAAATCATGTGTGACCAATCACAGAGACAAATAGCCTCCAATCTTAGTAGTGAAGTCTCTGACAAACACAATGCAAAATGTGGTGGCAAGTCTATGACTGATATGTTTTGCAATACAGTCACATTGGGGCAGGTGTAGTGTGAGGCTCAAATATTTGATGACTCAATAGTTTGTCACTTTTCCCATCAATTGCACTACCCCCTGGAGATGACTTCATATTGAAGGCCTAGTTGATCGGCTATTTGCTTTGGCATTACAGAGCTACTTGCCCCCGAATCAATCATGTAATTATGTACCAATTTGTCCCCAATGATCAATGAAACATAGAATGGAGGGGGCTTGTATTCTTACCTTGTTGTCCTCCATGATTTCCCCCATCTGAGATGCATTGGTAAACACTCTCTCTTGTTGGTTAGGGGCTGATTTGAGCTTGACCAATTGGCCATAGTAGTCTGTAATAGATCTCTCTATCCTGGAATGGCCAATGACTCCCACATTGAAATATTCACATTTTCTTCTTCATTTGTTCAATGATATTAAATGAGCTATCCTTTTTCTGCCCCTTTCCTAGTACATTTTTCTCTTGCACATGGGTCATTACAACCAGTGTCTGAGTGGGTTTGGAAGGTGGCTTGGACTGGCTCTGCATATTGGGAGTTGCATTCGAGTGCCAATACCTTGTGGAGTAATGGAGGGTTGAGGATTACCTAAGTTTGGTGATTTTCCCTCTCCAATATTCCTTTTCTTGGACCATGTATTGGTAAGCTACACTTTGAGAAGGTGCTTGATTCATCCCCAAAAGTCTTCATCTTGCCAATTGACAAGCATAGTCTCACTTGGAGATGCCTCTTGTTGAACTCCTTACTGCTGATTTTCTTCTTGACTAGACTCTTGTGACACACCAATGGTTTGTACCATCAAGGCCTAGTTTAGTGCACCATTAAAACACATTGATTGGTTATGGGGCTGATTGCATGGGAAACACCAATCATATTCTTGGGCCATATTGTTTTGTGTTGGAACCAAGGCCCTTGATGTTGAAGTTGTGTTTGGATCATATGACCTGAAAGGTCTAGCAACTTGAGGTTGTCCTTGGTTTTGATTTTGATTTGTAGCCTGAGTTGGTTGCCTATTTTGTTGATATGGGGTCTAGCCTGATATTGAGCTTGAGGTTGATATGGCCTAGAACTTTGAGCTTGTTTCCTTTTGATAGTTACTAACTCATTCCCTAGGTTTTACAACTATTTCATAACTTCTTGAAGCTCTTTTGAGGTACTAGAAGATGAGGTAGAGGCTTCAGCTGAACTCTGATTCCTAGGAGTAGGTATAGGAGCCAATGTGGGTGTCTGACTAGTGCTTGAGGCTGATAGTTTTGGGTATAGAGGCATGGGTGGCCTAGGAGCAAGTTTTCCAGCCTAAATTAAACAATTTTCAGCTCTTATAGAGATGTTATAGGCTGCAGGTAAAGTGGTGCCTCCCATTGATTGAATCATTAAAGCAATATCAGAATTTAGAGCTCTAAGAAAGTATAAGAAAGCACCTTCATCTGTGGGCCTTACAGCCACTGGAATCCTGTCCCATGTCCTTTGAAATATGAGGTTGAAATCTATCAACTGCTCATTAGGAGCCCTCTTGATTGTTGTCAATTGCTCCAATAAGGATAGATTATCTCCCTTTTCTCCAAATTGGTTCATGAAGAGCTCTGCACAGATGGTCCCAAGTTTGAATAGAGCCTGTTGTTAGACTCTGAACCATTGTGAAGCTTTACCCTTGAGTGAAGAGGCTAGTAACTTGACTGTAATGTCCATCTCAGTGATCTCATGAATTGCACAGACATTTGCAATGTCTTGAATGTGGTCACTAGGAGAAGTTTGGTTCTCTCCTAGTGAAATATGGGATGCTCTTTAATGCTGCAACTAGGACTAGATTTTGTGCATTAAGGGTGAGTGGGATGCTGCTGCAGTGAAATTGACATAAGGATTTGGTTGTGCCATCTGATTGGCCTGAGAACCCTTGTTGATTGAATGAACAACCTACTAGGAGGAGGTGTTGACAAGGTTCTATTTGGTGGAGATGGAGACCTCTGGGCTCTTCTCCCTCTTCTCCCTCTGTCTAGGGGACAAGTGTAGATAGAAAAATAGTCCCTCCTCTCTGGTTCTTGACCTTGTTTGTATTCTTCTCATGAACTTGATAAGCTTGGACTATTGAAACTAGTAGATTCTGATTCTTTTGGAGTCACCAGATGTGTAATTTCAGAGCTTCTTAAAAGCTAAAATTACAGCAAGTGCACATCAATCTTGCTGCAATAAAGATGGAGACTTCTTTGGTCCCACCGGGTGTGCCAAAATTGTTAGTGTAGAATCACAACACCCCTGAAATAGCCTGCAACTAGATGGGTTGAGACTCTCAGTGTGATTGCACAACATGGAGCATCTCTCAAAGTGTGGGACCTGTGAGTTGAGAGAGCTCTCCGGATTAAGGTCGGTTCTATTCCTCTATTCAGGTGCATACAAATAAATTGTAGAGGATCTATTTTAAATCTACTCTATTTTACCAAGGAGACAGGGTTGAGAAGATGCAAGAAAATAAACCTAAGCTAATGAGGTGATGCACCAAAGGAATGTTAAACACTCATTTTGAAACTAACATAGACCATAAAAATGTAATCAAACACCATGCATAGATAACCAAACTACAATGAGAGATCAAAAGACAATAATGAACACATGAGAGGGTCAAGAATCATCCATAGACATATATTATTGCTCAAAAATCGATATAGTACATTACAATGGCCAAGAGGAAAAAATTTGCATTACAACTCAAATGGGAGGTTTGAAAGGCTCCACAAATCCACTTGTGAACAAAAGGAAAAGGAGGGTGCAAAACAAAAATGTCCAACCTTTTACAATGAGCCCCGACCCTTCCTTTATAGATTCAACACAGAGAGAAGAAGAGAGAGAGGTGGAAAACTAATTCGAAGCTCAGCTACGGCCATTAATGCTCCTACAAATCCACCCCAAATATATCATGTCTGCATTGATTACTTGTTCAAGCACATTGAAGGAGGAAGAATGATGGATCAGATCAAATCGATCTAGTTGTTGGAGCAAATAGATCTTATATTAATGGCATGAAGATGTTTTTTTCATTTTTCACCCACCTAACTTCTTCAAAATTAAAGTTTCAGATCTCCATGGCATGGATGAGGTTGAGATATTTCCAATGGTGCCAAATTTTTTAGATTTTGAAGCATTGAATCAAAATATATGCTCATTTGAATATTTGAGTCCAACCCAAACCAAAATGGTGGGAACCGGTTAACAAAATGGGTCTTTTTAGAAATTGGACACATGGAGGGCTAACACATGTTTGCGGACCACTTTAAATTTTACTTTTGAAGTAGTTGCCGCACTAACACTTGGCTCTTTCCATTGGCCTTTGCCTATTTTGACTTTTCAACCCTAAGCTATCCCCTTTTGGACCTGGGACATGTGGAAGGTCCGCGCTCACTTGGAAACCCACTCAGGATTTTACCTTTGAGGGAGTGTTGTTAAGACATGTGGTGCCTTCCACCTGCACTCTTAAACTTAACCAATTTAGGTCTAGATTTTGAATATGACCTCTATTGACCATTGGCCACGTGGAGGGCTGGTGCAAGTTTGAGTCTCCGCCTTTGACTCCCATCTTGAAATTACACCGATGCAACAAGTGTTTCCTTCCACTTATTCAGACTTTTCAACAAACGATTCTATCCTTTTTGGGCTTGAGACATGTGGAAGCTCCACACTCATCTAGGAATCACCTTTTGCTTTGCCCCTTGAAGGTGCACCATTTGAACATGTGGAGGCTTCGATCTGCTATACTTAATCATTTTGGGTCTGAAATTCACCTTTTTTTACTCTGGGACACGTGGAAGCCTTGACACTTGTTTGAGTCTTATTTTTGAGTTTAATCTTTGGAGATGCACCAATGAGGCATGTGGAGGATTCCATTGATTCTTCCATACTTAGCCAATTTTGGGGCTCATTCTGAATTATTCGTAGAGCCCAAAGCCTTTGAGTTTTTCTTCCATTTTTTTTCCCTTGCGGCCTCTAGATTTCTTTGACACTACTTGCCTCCTTCCCGACCCTTCTAATCCATTATAGAGCCCACATACAGGGAAGATGGGCCTTTGTTCATATTTTCACTTTACACCTTATAAAGTGAAAATTGAAATTGTAAATCTGAATCTGAAGGGTAACATGTGTCAAATCTTTAACTAAAGTCAACAATGGTTGATTGGGTGAGTTTAAATTTTCACACCCCTCAGAAGAATAAGAAAGAGGAAAGTAATGTGAAGGGAAAGGTCGGGAAGCTTTGAAAAATGTGAACAAAGTCTTATGATCTTTTGGGTGTGCAATAGGTAAAAATAAACCCGAGGCCCAAGGACTTGAAGAGAATGAACCAAGCATATGACATACATGGAAATTGAGAAAGAAGTGCATTTTGCATATTATAATAATGACTTATAGATCATTTAACAAAACCTTTCCGAAGCTTGATAGAAGTTAAGAAAGATGATTCATTAATGCACTAGACATATGAGAGTAATTTCTATTAATGTGAAGGAATCATGTAAGATAAATACACACATGATAGGATGTAAATATTGCAATGATTGAAAATATGAAAAACCTAATAACTATGAAATTTACCCACAAACGCAATCTTTAGTATTAATGCATGAATATGAGAGTCATTAATAAGGTAACTTATTATAAATAACTCTACTGGTACTCCTAAGGTTTGAGTTTTTTAATATAGTTTCAAGCGGTATTAAAGGATAGCCAAAGAAACTATTAACCCAAATGCTCATAATTCAGATTACATAATTCTTTAGCCAAGTTCCGAGTAGAGACGGGAATTTTTTCAAAAGATGAGTTCATCAATTCCCATATCTTTTGTGATCTTTAGAAATTTGTTTTAAGAGGTCTAGGTTTTTTTTCAAAAAGGTGTGGTATAACTAAACCAGAATCATGAAGATCCATGTGTTGCCTCCAAAAACAAGTTCCAATCTTAGTTCCCCTCTAGAAAGAATTACATATTCTGATATTGCATCTCCTGACTTAGAAAATTTTAAGCAAAGGCTACACTCCCCTGAATGAATTAATGCCATGACCAAAATATATAATAGTGGTATTGACCTCACTACTCCTTTCCCTCCTGCTATGCCATGCCCGAAGCTTGTATGGGTATGTGATCAACACTATGATCCTATAACTAGAGAAGTTCTTGATGGAAGAGGAGATTTAGTTTTATATTTTCGGGAGGAAGTGTTTGATAGAATTTTGTGCTTTCCCCCCAAGAGGAAGAGTCGGCTATTACCAAGGACTTTGCATATGAGTATAGGAACTCACATTTGAATAAATGGATGAAATGTATGAATGACCATTGGTTGAATAATTCATGAACTTCTACCCCAGAATGACAAAGAAGTTGAATAGGGATTAATTTATTAAAGAAGCTGGAAGATGTGATTATATACGAACCGAGTAATGATTATCGAATATAATACCTTATTTTAGGAATGGATTTTTTAATTCATTTAATTGATACTTATAAAAAAATCCTCTAGATCATAAGTAATAGTATTCATGAACAAATGATGGGATTTGCCCAAATTGTGAGTAGAAAAGCCTAAAATGGTATACTTTTTCATGACTTCTTACCTAGTTTATAATATTTCTTTTCATAGAGAGTTTACTGAGTTGCTAATGGAAGGAAATCTTAAAAATTCTAAGGTTTATGATGTTTTTATAAGCTGGAGATGACAAGTTATGATGTGCACT
This sequence comes from Taxus wallichiana var. yunnanensis, assembly GCA_018340775.1. Taxonomy (NCBI): domain Eukaryota; kingdom Viridiplantae; phylum Streptophyta; class Pinopsida; order Cupressales; family Taxaceae; genus Taxus; species Taxus wallichiana. The sequence goes on from CM031234.1 coordinate 66,119,684, forward strand.
ACATAAATATTTCTAATCACTTCTTTGCACCTACAATTTGTTTATATCACCATGAATGGGAGATTGAAATATTTTCCTTGATGCTAAGAGATTCATTACTTAATACGGGTGTTACTTCATCCAATTTAGGACTTATTCATATGTCAGGGTTAGTGGTTTTAATGGGAAACCTCATGTGTTACCTAGGTGTGTAAATAACAATGGGCATTGGTGGAATTAGTCAAATAGTTTCTATCCATACATTAGTTAATTGCCCAAAATCATATAACATCCCCAATCAAATTCCCCATAGTCATTGGGAATTACTCTTTTCCTAACATCTATAAGGAAAAAATGTTGGAAGGAAAGATGAGCAGTGCATTATGGATAAATTTGAGGACAACAAACATTATGATATAAATCATATCTTACAAAGTATTGTGCCCACTCATGTAGAGAAAAACCTCACTATGAGGATTTCTACATGAAATGTGAAGATGAAAGGAAGTCGGATGAAGAGAACATTCAAGAATTACCTTGCCCCGGATGAGTGATTTTGGGGTTATTGAAACTCATGAAGGGTTGGAGAATTATGGTAATGTGATTGGTGAAGAATACATCCGGGAAAATATTGCTTCTCACCCCTTTTCCACCAATCAATTGGGACATTAGTGAGAAAATATATAATGAAGAAAATACCGTAAACCCTCTCGACTATCTATAAGTTTTTAATTTTCAAAAGGGGTGGATACAATTTACTTTTAGACCTCATTAATAAGAGAATATAGAAATAGTAATCTCATTGATGATGTTCTCCCTTATTTCAGAGAGGGTTTATAGTACTATGGAGGTTTTACTGAGACAAAAGATTAAGAATTTGGACTCATTGCTAGTAATAGGTGATGTAAGTGCCTAGGATAGTAGAATCGAACTCCTCCTACTTAAAAAACAAAAATAGCCGGATAAATGCTTCAGGAAGGTATGTTTGAGGTCTATTGTTCATCTTTACTCCTGCATGATTGTTCTAACATCTACTTCAAGATCAAAGGAAAATAGAAAGTGATGTAATCCAATCTTAAGAAACTGAGGAAATTTTTTTGATATTACTCATGTACTTTAAACACCAAATATTGACCTACATGGATCGGATGAGAAAAAAATCCAACTTTGAAAAGACGAAGTGACCTAAAACATCCGAATGAGTTGATTTAGAGGATGAAGATACCGCTAGATAGGTAAAGAATATTGATGTCCCATTTTTCTCGTCTGCCATCACCTAGTCTCCTATAACTATGCCCATTGAGAAACATGTACCTATGATGAAAACATTTTCCATTCTAATAGTTCCGGTTGCTTCACCTATTAAGGAATAGATCCTCATAAATGATCCTATACTTGATTCCTCAACTATTCAATAATAGCATGTTGAGGCCAACGAAAGCCATATCCAAGTAGTGTGGAGACAAAAGAAGATAAGAGTATAAGACATGAAGCACAACCTCATGTTGAGGAAATTCTAGAATAGGCAACACAAGATGAAATTTAATGTGTCATATTTTCAATGAGTACCTTAGGACACTTTGGATTAAATGTTCTTGAAGCTCGTACCTCTACAATGAATCTATCTCCCGGGAACCTAGCGAGATGATATTTGTTCTTAGTAAGAAAATGAGTGAGGACTCAACATGATCGAGAGAAGGAAGTTAATGACCGAAAATCTCTGCATTTGAGGAAATAAGGGATCAAGTTGAATCTATGGATGAAATTTAAGTTCAAGGTGGACTTATAATACAAGGTACTCATGGGTAACTAATATATACATCTTTAAAAGGTGTGTATAATCCTTATTCTTCTTCTAAAGCCCTTGCAGGTTATCATGTAAATTTAGGTATACAATCAATGAATGAACATGAGTCCCCTATAAGAGAGTGGATAGGTAGTTATCTCTAAGAAAATAAGAAGGTGGAAATACAATTTGAATGATGATGATTTCTGAGAGATTGTTTCTCCTCAATCTAGAAATACCACCTAAAAGGAAAAAAATTATTTCTAGGGAATCCCTAAGCAAGAAATAAGAAAGATTCATGGATGTAGTAACTCACAAAACTGATGTGCTTTGAGGGGAATCATCCCCGTCGATTTTAGGTCTCAAGATCTCATTAGGTAATCCTTCTCTTGAAGAAATGAAATATGATTTTTGATAGCGAGAAGAAGAAGGGTATTCAAAGATTGATGAGTTTAAAGAAACTAAGGAGTTAAAGGAAAATAATAAAGCACTATATAGCTTGCTCAGAAAGTTGACAAAAAATCATAAGGGAAATTTGAAGTCCCATAGATCATCGATGATGATATCAGGAGAGTAAATGACTTAAGAGAAATGGGGATGCCACAATCCAATGAGATAATAATTTGGTTACCAGAGGTTAATCAATAATCATAGAATTTCTAGAAAATTATTCCCATATTTTAAAATGGTATAATCAACCAAGGCATTAATGGATAAATGTGATGTTGAGAAACAAATTTGGAGTGATATGCTACAAAAAATGGAAGCTATCAAAGACTTAGGTGATGACATGGTTGTTAGAGAAGGTATTATGTCTCCTTATTCGTAGGGAATCAACATGAGTATTACAATATGGAAAAAAGTAAGAGTAGATATTTTGGTAAAATCTTTTGAAATTATTGATGAATTGAGAGACAAAAATTTAGATTATATCGGTGGCATTTATTCTTTGATAGACAAATTAATTGGGACAGACATTGGAGAAACAATTATAATGGAGAGCACTAAAAATTTGATTAGAATTTTTAGAGAGTATGTTATGGGTAAACTAGGAGAGCCAAGGGTTTTCAATGTATATCTCATGTAGGACTAGGCATACATTGAGTTAACAATTGATAAATTGATAAAGAGGATGAAGAAATAAAAATCTGTATTTTCAGAGATTGATGAAATAAGTACGAAACATGAAGTAATTTTCAACTACCACTCAGGGCTTGATGAGGAAGTTATTACTCAAATGTTTGAAAAGTTTGATGCCTATAAGAACAGGGTAGGGGAAATCTCAATTCAATCCACTAGAAAGGGCCATGAAAAGTAAAAATAAGAATGACAAATTTCATTAGAAGTAAAAGAATATATTTTCTATCTCTCTAGGTGTCATCACATGGTTTTCTTTTTCATTCAACCCAATCAAGAGCAAAAGGGAATATTTTTTCAGTTAGTAGATATTTCATCTACAAATTTTGAATTACATGAAGCAAGGATTGAAGTGACCCTTTGATGTGTTTTTTAGGGGAAATTAAATTGAATAGTTTTAAGTATGAGGGGTTTTTCCTCATACTAGAGGGGGTTTTTTGTTAATATTTTACAAAGACAAAAATTGATATATATTTTTGTGATACTACTTAATTTTTTGGAAGAAATACATCTTAATTTTACTCTTTAAAATATAAATATTAAGATGATTATAGTGTATAGTCATTAACTGATTTTGAGATCATTTGTTTTCATGTTCCCTTGTCGGGAGTTTGGTAGATTAGAATGATTTTTTTACTATGAGTTTTGATTCCATGTTACGTACTTTATGTACTTGAACATTTAGTTGATAAATTATATTTTTGTTATAATTATGTATTTCTTGCTTCTACGAATTATATTAGGTTTGTCCTTTGTGATTAAGCTTTGGTCTAGTGTGAGATTTTACATTACAATATTGAATGCAAATCATAAATTCCTTGATGAAATAATTTTGTTGATGGATTTTGGTAAGATTTCTAGTGTATCTTAAGCATATGAGATCAGAAGTAAGAAATGCTTTATTAAAATATTTTCATGAGCTTGTGTGCTAAGTATTGTAAGGATTGTTTGAAATATTTGTCATAATTAAGTATCAATGAATGCAATTATTTTCTTTAAATGGAAAATTTTACTTATTGATAATTTTTGTTTATCATCTGGGATGTCATGTATGTCTTAGAAAGTCCTGTGAGTAGTGTTATTAAGTGATTTATTATCTTAAAAATCCTCCATCCTTACAAAAGAACATAATTTAAGTCTCATTGTACAATTAAATCCCTTTATCTGTCATCTTGTTGTGTTACTTACAAAAATTAGTGAAATAAACCCTTGATCTTCATTCCCTTAATAAAAAAATCCAACAACAATGCAACTTAACTATCTATAGTAACATGTGTGTGGTGAAATTAGTATATACATCACTTCATGTGACAACTTGTGAAAGTGAAGTGTTATATTTATGGCCATGTTTTTTCCAGACTAATATTTTTCCCCATAAGATATTGAGAAGTAAAAGATTCATCCTTCTACTATTTCAAGGTACCCCTTAGGCTCTCTCACCCTACAAAGGAGGGACCAAAAGTAGTAGGGTTGGCCATTCCTTTTACATGTATCACCCAAGCTCTTAGAAGCCAGTGTAAATAGTTTTTAAAAAATCTCCCCAGATATAAATGATATAAAATCCCAAAGCATGACATTATTAAAATTTCCCCATGACATTATTAAAATTTCCCCATTTTTTTCGATGAAACTACGATGCAAAAGGAGGTGTAAATTTCAGTACCAACATGCTTTTGGTGTCATTTTCAGGGACTATTTCCCAAAATTGAGTAAAATACGTGTCTTTGGTGATGTATACTATTTGTCTAATTTAAATACATATCTATAACCCAATCCTTTATTAAGCTTTACTACAAAAGATTCTTATTTGAACTTGTTTACTCTATATTTTCCTAGTATAAGAAATCTTTCCATTAAATTTGAATTCTTTGGCGAATCGTAACAAATATTGTGGAAATTTGTAAATATTTTTAGTTACGTGTAAATATATAATATAGTAAGTGATTTGAAGTAATCAACACACCTAATGTGCATAAGCTTAGTGGTGGATCGACACGTGAGAATTCAGTAAGAACTAGTGCAAAATATCTAAATCTTGGTTGATTTACTTGAAAATTTTAAAAAGCTGGAAGGAAGAAGATCCTTCTTTAAATCAAATCCTACCAGAAGATTATTCCTAGAATTGGGAAAGACTAATCCAGGGAGAATACAAGTCTTGAAAGCTTTGGGTTATCAAATTTCAAAAGAAAAAGGTGTACCTCTTTTTGAAAGTGATCAACCTTTTATGGAGGTTTATTCGATTACTTGAGATGATTAGGATTGAGTAGTCCCTACACAAATTTATACACTATAGCTCAGGAGGTTCCTTCATTTTCAAGTGATGTGGGTATTCCTCATTTCCCTCCTTTATTGATTAGAAGTAATATAGAATTTTGTGAGACAATCATTAAAGGATCATTACTTTGAAAATCACACTCTATTACCTCAAAGACCTCTTGTTCCCCAGTGTTTTAATCCTCCTATTGAAACACCTCCTCAAAAAAATATGGCCCAACCTCCACCTAGACCTCCTTTTGTTGTGAATGTATACAACCCTATAAATTTCCATGGAATAGAGGGTTATCCAAAGCATGTGATCCCACGAGGTTAGAAATAGCTTGTCTAAATTTTAGGGAAATAATTCCATTAGTGGAGACCAACATCTCAAGATTTTTTAGAATACTATGGAATATTTTGAGATCAAGCACAAGGATGTATATGTGAAGTTATTTATAGACACTCTAGAAGAGGATGTTAGGGATTGGTACAAATCATTTTTACGATAAATCTATTGACTCCTAGTAAGAGATGACGAATACATTTAAATCTCAATATGGTGATAAAACTGACCCTAGGTTCCTTCTTACTGAATTTAATAATATAAACAAAAATCCTAATGAGATTATCCATGATTTTAAGACCATATTTAATAAGACCTTGACCATATTGTTGTAACCTTGATGTCAAGCGATGAATCATGCCTAATTAAATACTTTGATGCCTTTTAAAAGAAAGCAACGTATTATTTAAGGGAAAAAACCCCATAACTATGAGGAAATATTTATCTATGGAAGTATAGATTGAGAATAATATTAAAGTGATGGAGAAACATCCAAGGAGGGAAGGTGTCAAGTTAATCAATCCTGAAAAGTCTCAGGCAAGTAAAGGAGTAGATCTAGAGGAAGTTGTCAAGACTCTGGTAGGTGTAGTAAAGGAAATATCATACAAGCTTTCTAAGGAAGTGAAAGGTTTAGCTTAAAATCCCCAAGCTCAACACCAACCCGGGGACAAGAAAAATTTATGGGTCATCCTAGGGATGATACTGAGAATAGATGATAGAGGGAAATGACCTATAGGGTTAGGGAACAAATAAAAAATCGTGCAGAAAATAATTTAGTCCCTAATCCATTGAATTTCAAAGTGTCATTAGTGGAAGAGGATCATTTCATTGAATGGTGTGACAATTTTTTCTACCACATTCCCCATGTTACCCAAAGTGTAGAAGAACAAGAGGTTAATGATGAGGCCACCATTGGTGATGTATGTATGTTTGATTGTGTTGAATATCCACTAGAAAGAGCTACTTCCATTGAGTTGTTAAGTGACAAGAATTTGGAATATTTTTTGGACTGTGTAAGTCGGGTATCTTCTTCCCCCTCTAATAGTTATGTTGATATAGATATGGTTAGAGTAATTGAATTACCTAACCATGATTTTAAGTATTTGAGATTTGTAATGATATAAAAAATTGATGGTGGTGTACCATCTAAAGAGGATAGGTAGTTTCTGATGAATGCAATAGTAGCACAAGAAAAGGAATACAATTTGTGAAATAGGATGGTAAAAGAACTAGGGCCACAACCCAAATTAAAGGTACCTATTATAACTAATATCCCCAAGAATGGCCCAAAGAAATATCCACCAAACAAAAGGCCAATTTTCTATAATAAGCCAAGTTCCCCTACCAATACTCAAGCAATAAAGGACCTCGTCCCATTAGAAAAGGAAATCACTTTTCCCGCTAATACCAATTTTCATAAATACACCCCCTATAATATGGCTCAAATTTTGAGTTAGATCAAAGTTACTTTTCCTATTATTGAGCTCTCGGGATCCCCGAGACACAAAAGGAGAGTACTTGATTAATTAGGATTCAAGGAGGAAGTGGTTGTCACAAATAAATATGTTAACAATGTGGATGTTCCACCTATTATTTTGAGATAGAAGTGCATTAAGAACCAGAAAGCATGGGGAATCCATATACGTATATTTAGGAACTTCTTTGGTCAAATACCAGTTAGATGTAGACCCATTTTTTACCACACTGATATTAGAGACAAAATTGTCCATAATTTTATATTTGATTCAAGAGCCTCATGTAACACACTGAAACTAGAGGTTATGAATGAGTTAGACATAAACATGACAACAAATTTTGGAAAATTTCATGTCATGGATTCAAGGGAACTGCCAATTATTGGATATGTGAAAGGTTTGGTTGTGAAAATAACTTCTTATCCTAGTAAGTACTTAACCATGAATGTGGTCATTGTTGAATACCCACGATAAATGGGGTATGTTGTTATATAGAAAGTGGTCTGCAAGTGTGAGAGGTAGTGTTCAAATGGATATGTCCTATGGTATGATACCCATGGAGGGAAACTTAGAGAAATTACAAGGTGAGAAGAAGATGTTACATTTGATTGAATATCTAAATAATGCTTCCTATAAAGTGCTATTTGTTTATGTGGATGTAGATAGATTTGTAGGGTATGTATACTTTGAGGATCACATTAAAAAGGAAAATGTAAAATTGGAAAAAAAAATTCCCCTTGGGTTATGATGTTTGATGGATCATGTTCTAAAATAGGAAATGGGGTTGGAGTGGTTCTCATTTACCTAGAGAAAGAAACATTCAATTTTTCATTCAAATTAAAATTTGAGTGCACCAATAACATTTACAAGTATGAAGCATTGCTCCTGGGTGTAATAATTGCATGGAAATATGGTATCAAAGATTTTGTTGTCAAAGGAGATTTTGAACTGGTAGCTAAGCAAGTCAAGAAGTTGTAGCAACAACGAATCAAAGAATGAAACAATACAAGCATACGGTATGGTAATTTATTGAAATGTTTGAGTCGTTAAACATTTTATACCATGAAATATCTTAGAATTTTCAAACTGACAATTTTTTTTTCTTCCATCCCGATTTGATAATTGCATGGTTTCCCCTTCTTGAAGACATGATGTTGAGATGGTATGTAAACCATCTTTTCCTGATAATTTCAAATACTAAAAATTATTTGAGGATGATGCTCGAGATATGAAGGTTCATGAAAATGAAGGTGAATTTACAAATTAGTACATGGATCTTGAGCTAATGGTTTCAGTTTTATGATGGAAAGGAGACTTTGTTTGGGAAATACATAATTCAACTGATGACTAATACAATCCTCAAAGGGTTAGTTTCCCTTGAATCTAATTTTGATAATGTTGATAGGGTAATAAGCAGGCCCATCTATGCTTCAAGGGAAGTTGAAGAATACAACTTAGGAACCCTGCAAAAACCCAAGAAGGTCTAGTTGGGATGTAATCTGAGAAAAGAAGAGAAGCAAGCTTATGTAAATTTGTTGAAAAAATACCAAGATTGTTTGACATGGTCTTATTCAAAGTTGAAGGCTTATAGAGAGGACTTGTTCCAACATGAGATACCTTTGGAGCCTCATACTAAGCAAATTAGATAAAATCAAAGGCCCATTAACCCTCTTCTCTCACTCAAGATGCAAGAAGAGTTTTAAAAAATTAGAGAGGGAGGAATACAACCCATTATATATTCTTCATGGGTGGCTAATCCGGTATCGGTGAGAAAGAAAAATGGATATATAAGACTTTGTGTGGATTTTAGGAATCTAAAAAAGGCTTCAATTAAATATAAGTATCCATTATACAATATGGATTTTATGTCGCCAATGGTTACATGATCTCAATTTATCTCAACAATAGATGGATTCTCGGGTACAATCGGTGGTCATGAAACAATCCGAAAGATTTAAAACTTATTTCACCACCCCTTGGGTAACATATGTGTATGTTAGGATTCAATTTGGGTTAATGAATGCTGAAACTAATTTTAAAAGGGTCATGAATGTGGTGTTCTTAGGTTTCATCAATGATTTCATAGTTTTGTACCAAGATGATGTGACTGTATTTTATATAGAAAGAGGTGACCACTTGGGGCATGTAGATAATATGTTAATCAGATGTCAGGAATATGTAATTTCATTTTATCCTAATAAATGTCATTTTGGTGTTCAAAAGGAAAATTTATTGGGACATATAATATCCAAAGAAGGGGTCATGATAGATCCCAAGAGAGTGGAAGAACTTGGTAAGGTTCCTATCACCAAATTGAAAAAGGCAATTCAGTATTTTTTTGATCAAATAAATTTTATTAGGAGGTTCATATCCAACTTTTCCCTGATGACTATTCCTATAACAAGCATGTTGAAGAAAGACAAAGTCGTCAAATGGGAATAAAGAACTGTTCGGTCTTTCACTAGAATAAAGGAAGCACTAAAAAATGCCCCAGTATTGGTGAGTCCTGATTATAAGAAAGATTTTGAAATATTTTCTTTTGCATATGAGAATACCATTGCATTAGTATTATTGCAGAAAGATGAAGAAGGAAATGAAAGGCCTATTTATTTTTCAGCAAATCCTTGCAGGGTGTTGAGTTGAAATACACTATCATGGAAAAACATGATTTTTCTTTGTTTGGAGCTACTTAAATTTTTTAGGCCTTATATCTTGAGCCCAAAGATTATAGCCTATGTTCCCCACATGATGGTTAAGGACATACTATCTAAGATGGAAATATCTAGTAAGAGATGCCTTTGGGTAAACAATCTTTGGGGTTATGACATGGACATTCAAAGTACAAAATTGGTTAGGGGCTTGGGCCTAACAAAACTAATGGAAAAAAGTAATATACAAGTAATGGACATCAATACAATTGAGGAGGGAAATTTGGACCTCTAGGACAAAATGACTAATTCCATTTGGCATAAATATGTAATATATTACCTAAAGAATTTTGAGTGTCCAAGGCATCTAGATAAGAATCAAACAAGGATACTTAAGTTGAATTTCCAGAAATATATTATGACTGATTATGGGTTGGCTTGGAAAAACCTAGAGGGTATCTTGTTAAGGTGCATCACAGAAGAAGAGACACCCAATATTATTGCAAAAATTCATTGAAGGAGTGTGTGGGGGCCAATTTCTTTGGAAGAGTAACTACACATAAAATTTTGAGAGAAGGAAATTAGTGGCCCACATTATTCAAAAATGAAGAAATATTAGTCGGAAAATGTGAAAGTCTCAAATATTCCCTAAGCGGTTTGAAAGCCCACGGGGGCCCTCCCTATACAACTAGTATCAATTTAATCCCCTTTCAAGCAATGGGTGTTGGAATTTATTAGATAAATTTCAGAATCCTCAAGTACAAGATGCAAATGGATATTAGTAGCTAAAGGTTATTTTAATAATTAAGTTGAAGTCATCCCTATAAATAAATCAACTCATTAGGTAGCTATGGACTTTATTTTTAATAATATATCTATAGATTTGGGGTTCCTGCAAAGATATTTGTTGATAATTATGTGAGCTTTAGGGCCAAACCACTAATGAATATGTGCCAAGAATATGGAATCATCCTTACTTATGCATATAATTACAACCATTAGGAGAATGGTCAAGCTAAATCAAGTAATAATTTTTTTCTCAAAATAATCAGGAGGACATTGGAAGTTAACAAAAGAAAATGGGGTGAGAAACTTAAATTTTCCCTATGGGAAGATCGAGTTACTACTAAAATAGCTACTAGAAAGGGTCCTTTTGAGTTAGTCTATGGAGTATACGATATTTTACCCTTACATATGCAATTGTTGTCCTATCAATTCATGAAATAACTTGGAGATGAGGTAGAAGTGAACTTGTATGAAGCAAGGATAAATCAAATCCTAGAATTTTGATGAAGAAAGAAAGGAATCCCACCATAATAACTTAAAGTTCAGGGAAAGGATTAAAAATATATTTGATAAGAAAGTGACCTGAAGAGAGTTTAATATTAGAGATTTAGTCTTTTTGTAGGGACAGTAGGCACGAGGACAAGGGAAAACAAGGAAATTTTGATTCCTTATGGATGGGGCCATACTCTATTGATATCAAAATTGGGGAGCACACATTTTCTTGAAGGACTTAGAAAGAATTATTTTGGAATTTCATGTCAATGGCAGGCATCTCAAGCACTTCATGGACTAACCCCACATAATCAGGTATGACATTTTGTATAGTGTACAATTTTTTTGTTCATTTTTTTATTTCCCTTTTTCTTGGTCTATAGTGACCCGGGTTTTTAGTAACTTAGAAATTGGTTATATGTATTTTCTTATGGGACCATGTGCATGTTTCTATTATGAATTTGTTGCCCAATAGATTAAGGAACTTAGTCTGTATGTCAAATTTTTTGTTTGGTTCTTATGACAGTTGTGGGGGATTTCCATCCCTAGATCGAGCTGATGTTAGTTCTCATTTTAAGCTTTCCACTTTAAGTTTGAAACATTCCTCCAAGAATTTTTAATGCCCTATTTACAGAAAGATTTTTGTGTAATTTTTTTAAACAATCATATTAATCCTCGCAAAAATATCCTTTTGTGTCATCCTTTGTTAATCCTTGTGCAAACTAAATTTTTTTCCGAAACCCAAAGGAACATGGAATGTTTTGGTTTGCTTTATGATATCCGACCTAATTTTAAGTTTTATAAAAGTAATGTAAATATGTAAATTTCAAAATAATTTTTGACGACCGATGGAATCTCGTAATGAATACTCACATGAGCATAATGTAAAATGTGGACACATCTCCATTCTTGGAAACAAAACATGTATAAATATTTTATTGGAGTAGGAGATGGGCCTATTTTCACCTTTGAAATTTATACCATGTAAATTAAAAGCGAAGATGTAAGTATGAATCACGAAGGGGATATGTGTTAACTTGGTAACCAAAGTCACCGGTGGTTGATTTGGTCAACTTTAGAGTTTCGCACCCCTTCAACGAATAAGTAAGAGGAAAGTAATTTATGAGGTGGAAGGTCGGGAAGTCGGGAAAAAGGTGAACAGGGTCTTATGATATTTTGGGTGTGCAATTGGTAACAAAACCCCGAGGTCCGATGACTTGAAATCATGAACCAAACATATAGCATACATAGAAATGGAGAAAGAAACGCATTTTACATATTACAATAATGATATGAAAATTGTTTTACAAAACCTTCTAAGCTCGATAAAGTTAAGAAAGGGGGTTCATTAACACACTAGTCATACGATAGTAAGTCCCATTAATGAGAAGGACTTGTTGTAGTCATTTTTATACCTTTAGATCAACATTCTAGTCCCATGCACGTCTTCCTATCACTCGGTGGGTCTGGCGCTCACTTGAGGCACGCCCAGTGCCAATCCCTCCTTTATGTGAGTTGTGTAAGAATACATCATCTATGATAGATACTTAAGTGTAAAAGAATGGGAAAGAACCATGCATTCATTCTGAGAACCTAGGATGAGTTATCATATCAATGCATCCATTCAGATAGAAAAAGAGAAGTATCAAACAACATATAGAACTGATTCATAACACAAAGGAAATGCATTAGAATTATGCTCATGAACACATATATGATTTAGAACAAAACCTTCTATTCATATTAATGAGTTCAATAACCACATTACATTCATTGAGGCCATAACAGACCCATATAATAATGCAAAGCAAGGTCATGCATCAGAAACTAAACTATGTCCTTCATATTACAAGGATAAACACATACCCATCCCTCTAAATATTCCATCACTCTTATATTTCCTCTAATCCCAACCCATAGAATCCTCCATTATATTTCTATAGAGATTTTCCTTTTTCCACCACCTCTACTCTCTCGAGAATCCCCTTCTACTACCCATGCATAGCTATATATATATATTTTCCTTTACCACCATGCCTTCTAAGGTAACAGATCGGTTGACAAATGTCTAAGTGGTCCTTCAGCGGAGTATGCCTCCTTTGATCCGAGCTCTCCACTCTTTGTAATGATGTCCTTCTAAATCCTTCCATCACATGCATGGAATATTCCATTATTAATCCTACAACTTCCAAGTTGGCACCTTATCTACTCCACATCTTTGGATGGGTCACACTTTCCTCATGTGCTATCTAGAACTCTGAATATGGCTAAGTCTAACCATCATCTTGTCTTGCACGCGCAAAGTGTGTATTCTAATAAACCTTATTCTAACCCTTCCCTATGCACCTTCAACCCATGCTACCTTCTTAAAATAGGTCTCGTGCACCCATGTGCCTTCTTGTACTTATCCGATATTCTAGGGCCCAACATCACCCCACACTACGCATGTTCTCCATCCTTAGAAACACTTCTTCTCAAAGAATAAACAATTATAGGCTCTAAATAGGGAAAAATATTGAAGGAATGAAGAATTGGGAGAAAGAATGAAATAATGGGGAAAATTAAGGAGAACAAATGCTTATTTTTGGAGGAGAGGGAAATCCTTCCCTATTTCTACCTCTAGATTTTCCCAAGTGTCAACCTCGTTCTGCACTTTCTAAATGAGGTCTCTGAATAAGGCACCCACCTTTTCAAAAATTCATTCCTCCCCTTTGGCCCACATTTTCCTGAACAATACTTTCCAATTTTTTTCCCAAGTCCTCAAGCACATCCATCCTGTGGGTGATCTGGGGGTATAATTCCTTTAGCCAACTTTTGATCGAGCCTCGCAAGGTCTTGATAGCTTCTGACTTCTTTTCTACCTTAGCTAGGATTTTATCTCTTTCGACATGTTCCCTTATTCTATTCTTGAAACTCCTTGAGTTCCATTTCATGAGTGGTGACCAAGATGCTTTCCACTCTATCTCTATCAGTGCAGTTTTCATATGCAACTTCTATGACTTGCACGGTGGTCTTTACCTCTGTAAGGAGTTTATTATATCAAGAAAAAATCTCGACAACCTTCAGATTCTCTTCTTTCTCTTAGTGCACCAATACCTCTTCTATAGACTCTAAGGAAAGTGGATGCCTTTCCATCATGAGGATGCGGGTCAAATCCTCTAGACACTACAAGGTTGATTCATATTTTTTCTCGGGTGGCACTAGTTCAGGATGCTTTAAAACAATAGCACATGTAATCATTTTAATCTTCTTGTGTACCTCACGCACCCTTGATTTCTCCTCTTTCAATTATTTCCTTAACTATGTGCTAATAAGATCTTCCTGCTTCAAGTCCTTACTCTTCTTAGTGAGCTCCTTCTTCTCCTTCTCTAATTCCTCCTCCAAGAATCTCACTCTATCATTCCTCCCAAACAATCTGGCCTCAATCTCAACTGAAACCTTGTTGAGTGTATTGCATAACTTCTCATCTGATAATTTCTAATAATTCACCAAGGGATTAAATCCCTTTGTTTTAGGCAGCTTCATCAAGCACTCTCCAACTTACTTCAAACTCGGGTTCATCCATGTAGAACTCGAATGCCCAAGATAACATCTTCCGGCTCAAGGATATGCACATTCTTCATCAAACAAAGACATAGCCAAGAGTTGTTCCATTGGTATGGTGCTTTGGAAGCACGTGCATAGCACCTTTCTTAGATCATTTATGTATCCCATTCCTTGCCCTTGTACTACCACTATGCCCTTCCCACCTATTCGCGCAGCCTTTGGGAAAATTACTAGCAAATTAGGGTTCCCACCCATGCTGCCATATTCTTTCCCAAAACTTTATTCTTTCATCTCCTTTAAAATTTCATACGTGCTTCACTCCAAATCCCGATCCACCATGATTCCCACCACTTCTCTCTCTATGAATTTTTCCACTTGTTCCTTGGTGAGGCTTGGGGTTCCTTGGTTTTGGTGCTTACCTCTTTGCTCACCCCCTTGCCTTGATCCTCTACTTCCTCCTCATCATTATTCTCCTCTTCATCTTCCTTGTCATACTTCTCTTCACCTTCCTCCTCCGAGTCATGTATATCATATACCGGTGGTATTCACCTCCTTGAGACTTGTTGACATCCTTATCACCAATGTAGTCCTCTAATAATAATATCTCCTCCGAGTCCACCTCTTTTATCACCTTTTTTTTCTTCCTAACTTGTGATTCCAATATAGGATATTATTCTTTCTCCTTCTCCTTAATAGGTGATGTCTTCTTTGGTGACTGTACGCCGAAAAGTGAGTGACGAGCGTGGGAATCTATAGGTAACTCTTCCGCGTGCTGACCTCCGAGAGTCGTGCCGAGATAGCCGGTGGGGATGAAATATTCATGGGAAGTAGACTAGTTAGGCAATCTAATGTCTTCGACACGCACTAGTGGAATTTGTGAATCTAAGGCAAAGAAGGCCCTTCTAACCTAGACTGGTGTGATAGATTGATCGGAGGATGACTGCTCGAAGGCTCCAATCAATATCGAGTTTTGGCATGCTTCTATCTATGGGTTATGGAATACGTGGAAAATGACACGGGATAATTTCGTGTATGTCTCCGAGATAAGGTCATATGGTGGGACGGTGAATACAATCGACTCTACGGACAATTTTACGGCCTAGTCTAGAATTCTCTAGCTTTGTTAGCCGCTATATCTAGTAAGGATAATTGTTCGATGATGATGGGTGGAAGTGGAGTGGACTAGAATATTAGTGTGTGTAGGCCAGTGTCTATATCTGATTGACTTATGGATTCATTAGACTATGGGATTTGTGGATCACAACCGTAGAATCTTGGTTGTTGCGGTCCTGCTATGGTCATGTACGAAATCAAGTCCTAATCCCTAGTATCTAATAATCATATGCTTTCTCAACTTCTATATTTAGGATCAATAATTGTGCAATTTCTCAGAGTACCCTACAGGCGTTCGTGCAACCTGGATCCTTAAACTAGTATCTA
Source organism: Taxus wallichiana var. yunnanensis (assembly GCA_018340775.1). Taxonomy (NCBI): domain Eukaryota; kingdom Viridiplantae; phylum Streptophyta; class Pinopsida; order Cupressales; family Taxaceae; genus Taxus; species Taxus wallichiana. The sequence continues at coordinate 66,135,572 of CM031234.1, forward strand.
TGTCTGTGAGAGTGTCTCCTGCATCTGGCTATGGGACCAAAGGATCACAACTAAAGGTTTGTTCTCTTTCAAACCCTTCTACATCATGTGAACGTTTACCTAGGGCAATCTGTAGTTCGGTTGATTTGACCAAAACGTGTGTGCTTGGTCGTCTTATATATTTAATCCTCTCAACCGAGAGTTGATCGGATTGTAAATCTGTTGTTTGGAAGACTTGTATTCTAAGGTTATGGTATATGTTAACTATTGCTTTGTGACGAGGTTTGGTTGAGGCACGATTTGCTCAAATACGTATTCCCTAGGCTCCTAGGTCCCGTGATTGTCATACAAAACAAAATGTAAATCTAGCTGTAAATAAAGTGAATTTAAACTACGTGGAATAAATCTAAAACATATATAACTTCTATTTTTTGAGAAACTTTTTAAGAAATTAAGAAAAGAAGCTACTTAAACGTATCTAGAAATAACAACTAAATAACAATTTAAAACAAACAAAATAACCGAGTGTAGTTATTTACCTATGTAATTTGTAGATTTATTCTAAACAAATAAAATAGCTCATCTAATCTATCTGCAAGATTCTCGATCCTACCTCAGAAGTGAGGAGTGAATCATAGTTTCTCAGAAACTATCAATCCTCATGGCTTCCTGGCAATATCGAGAATAGGATTTATTGAAATGAAGCAATTATCTACTCTATTTGATATGATTCTAACTAGAACTTTGAAAGCTAGAACCTGGATTCCGTAGAACAGTGGTGAATCCAATGGCGTGTGTGATCTTGTCCCCTCAGTGTGATCTCCTCATTCTTTCGTGTTCACGTGAATCTAGAAAAGCGTGTAATGCTAGCATCAACAGAAGTAGGTTTTGGGACAAAGGCAGCTCAAAATGCAGACTGAATATAATGTGAGTAGGAGAGGGATAGCGCAAGAGTACAGAGCTTGGCTTATGCAATTCCTAGCGGGATTTATTGCGAGTCATGTAACATAAAGCGTCAAGAACCTGAAACTATCTTGTTTGAGGAGAAAAACCTGCAACTTTAATGGCTTCCTAAGCTATTCTACTCCAATGGATTGGGTGAAACAACAACACTGCTTGCACAAGCTAGATATGTGGCTTACCAACAGCTAAACAATGCTAACTAAGCATGAAAAGAATAAAACTATGGCCTCTACAGTGACAAAAGACTGAACTATGAAAATGAGAACATGAAAGTGAATGAGGGGCCAGACCATTTGTTTGTGCACAAACCATTTATTTATAGCTTTTCATTCACCCAAAGATCAAAACCAAACTGAACTCTAAAACTATAAACAATGGCCAAACACTATTCCAGGGGACCAAAAACATAAATGCAAGCCTAAGTCGGCAAGGAAAGTTGGTGAAACATTGATTTTTACGTGAGTCGCGTTAAAATGCTTTCTAGAAAATGTGTAAAGGACCGCCGCTCTGAGCAGGGCGGTGTTACTGAGACCATGCCTTGATCGGGCGGCGGTCACGAGACTACCACCGGGCAGGGGCGCGGCCATCCTTTGAAGAGAAAAAGGCCAAGAAAAGAAGGGAAAATGGAAAAACAAAGGACGCAGGGGCTAAGTGGGGCATGTGGGATGTTAACACACACTCAAAGAGATTTTCTGGATCCCAAACACCTTGTGAGGAGACCTGTATCATCATTGGGGCACTTGTTACATTGTTCCGGCAGTACAGTACCTTACAATTTTGGGTATGTACATATTGCCCCCTCGGAGAAATGTTTTAGCCATGAAGAGGCGTAAACGGTGGGTCCAGTATGGCAGATCCCTGAAATGGGAAGTTAGAAGTTATACTTGACATGTCCGTGTGTTGAAATGACGCCATCCAAAATTCCCGCTACCTGCAAAATGAAAAGAGAACTCAAGTGCAGATAGATACAATAGTTCGAAAAATAAACGCTAAGAATAACAGGGAATGAGAATGTACCATTTGTGCGGGGATAGGAACTTACCTCCATCAGTGCTCCAAACCTGTGAAAAAGTCATTTTAAAACAAAACAGAGTGCTATATATATGAAAGTGGGCCCATTTTCCTATTCATTTGCGTGAGTTGATTTGATTGATTTTGAGCTCTGGGACCCACGGTGACAGTTTCTTGCATGAGTAGAGTCAAAATGTTCGCAGCGAGATAGTGATCATGCCTCCACGTGCGGAACATCGACCTCAGCGATCACAGGTTAGTTTTCTTCAGTTTATTGTTTTTACCCCCTTAAATTTGAAATGCTAAATTCTTTGCAATGGGGGTATTTTTGAAAATGCTAGTGTTAACAGGTCCACCTAGGGGGGGCGCCTACTGGGTAGGTTCTATTTTTAGGTTAAATGGCCATTTTTTACACTTTTTAGGCCTTTTTAGGTTCAAAACCCGCGTGGGTTTTTGGACCACGACCGCCGCCCTGGCCAGGGCGGCGGTTACGTGACCGCCGCCCTGTTCAGGGTGGTGGTTACACGACCGCCGCATTTAAGGTGGTGGTTCTGAAAACCGCCTCCTACTCGGGCGGCGGTTTTGCACAGAATGCAAAAAGTACCTATTTTTGAGATTGTGTTTGTATTTTTAGCATTTCTACGTGTTTTTATGACTTTCTCAGTATTGCCTGGATGCTAACTTACTTTGTTTTGTGTGTTTTTGGGTCTATGCAGGCTAGAGAGGAGTACATCCGATGGAGTAGAGAGAGAGAGTGTGTGATTGGCTCCTAGCGGTATTAGATGCCCTCTCACAGGATGAGGAGGACACACTTCAGAGGGTTGGCATATTGCGCATATCACGCGTGCCCCATGTTGCACCATCTAGTCACATCCTTTGTGACTTGTTCTCTTACTGGGATGCAGATCAGAACACCTTCCGATTGCCAGGGGTCCGTGGCGAGTGGACCATTACATTGGAGGACATCTACCACATTCTGGGGGTCCCGATCATTGGGAGGCGACTCACTTTTGAGACAAAGAGCTCACGGGCACATTGCACACAAGGCGACTTATATGGGAGATGCAGCCATCTCCACGGGGTCAAAGAAGGGGGTGAGAGTTCGATCCATTCCTTCTTTGCCCATCCCCGTATTTCGACAGGCCATCATGGGGATCCTTGCCTCGAGATTGATCGGGGACAAGGGAGGGGACACATTGTTATACTGCTGGGCCCCATTATTACACAGATAGAGGGGCATGGTCGGATATACGCTTGGGGAGCAGACATTCTTGGGACCACCTACCATGATCTATACAGGGTGGTCCGTTTATAGGGGCAGTCATTGAGCCACCCGACTCTAGTCATGAGTTGGGTTTATGAGCATTTCATCCCCTATGGCAGGGGTGTGGAGGTGGCAGATCCTGGAGCTGTTAGGGCAGCCGAGATGGACAGACATGTCGGTGCTTAGAGCACCTCATCAGCCAGTTACCTCCCTGACTACTGCCAACATGGAGGTGACACCGTATCAGACCATGGCGGGCATATGGGGCGAGGAGACTCTTACCTTGATCTCCTGCTCCACCACAGGGCAGCTCATTGATAGAGTGGGACAAGTGGAGGCGCACCCCTTTGGCCGGGTTCCTTAGTAGTTTGGCCTACCATATACGGGTATGCTTCCCCTAGTGGCACCAGTCTACAGATCAGTTCACGAGGCCAGAGGGGGGCCTAGAGGCCGAGGTTGGATAGTGGTCACTCCTGGCATTCCCATTGTAGCTAGGAGGATAGTTCATGCTAGAGGGAGAGCCGGTGCGCCTCGGGCACCTTTGCTTCAGATTGCTATGGGTCCTGCTCATAGCAGCGATGACCCTATTGATATTGAATCGAGTCTGAGGAGTTCACAGAGGGAGGAATAGAGGAGGAGACCGATGACAGCGATCCTGAGTGGCATGACACTTAGGATATCATGCAGGTAGAGAGGGCTAAGCAGAGTGCAGAGAGGGATACTCTAGTTTCAGAGGAGCCCCTCTCCTGGGCCATGGTGGAGAGGATGAGTCCGTTGCGGGGCGACATGTTGCTCCTACCACAGGAGCAGCCCCTTAGTCGGCAGCGGCATCCGCGGTAGGTGCCGGCCCAGCGACCCATCCTGGAGGCCTGGTGATCCGAGTAAGTTACCCTTTCTTCCTTTTAATGTTTGCTTGTAGGCTCTCCTTAGTTGCAATCTTGTATTCCTAATTTCGTGCTTGGTTTCTAACTTGTTTTCTCCTTTGTTTGTAGAGACTGTTGATGAGTGGTGGGATTTGATCCGCAGGGTATGTACTGATTCCCTGATGATCCCCATGGATAGGACGTGTGCAGAGCTGTCCGTAGATGATAGGGAGCCTTCAGCAGCGAGAGGCATACCGATGTTTTCACTCCAGTCTGGCATGTGGCAAAGATGGTGTCAACCCTCCGTACAGAGTTAGTGGGCTATAGGATGAGGGAGCGTCTTATGAGGAGCCATTCTCATGGTGAGACTGTGGCTGCTCCTCGGGATCTTGAGCCCTCTGTACATTTAGAGCGCCGGCGTAGCCGGAGTCCTAAGTGCGGGCGTGCACCTTTGGAGGGGTCACGTAGGGATTGAGAGGCCACTTGGCTTTCGTGTATTTATATATTCTTTGTATATCCCGGGCTCTTTGAGTGTTTTGACCATGCTTAGTGCATGATGGCATTGTATATAAACGTTGATCATTTATATATATGCATTCGTTTTGGATCAAAATCTTGGCACTCATGGTTTCCTTTCTATTTCCAGTTTCCCTATGTATACTACGATGTATGTTTATATACTTTTTAGAATGTATGCAATGGAGAACAAATGATGCAAATGTTTGTTTCCTTTTGTGTATTTCATGATGCTGATATATGTAGATATAATGTGATTTTGAATCTTAGCTTCTGTAAGCAATTTTGATACCTCATGTTTGTTTTGCAAAGTGATGAATATAACCAAGATATGATGAAGCAGATTAACTTGCCCCACTCCTAACTCCACGCAACTAGTAAGATGCGAGGGCTCATCACCAAGAGCTAGAAAGGGCACAAGTTATGCGATGTAGCTGAAATGATAGTGATGAAATACATGAGATAAAGCTTTAGTGGAACCAAATTGGAAGCTACAAGCTTACTCTACCCGAGTGACTTCATAGTTTAGAATGCAACTTACTTTGCGGTTTATCTAGACTTAGATCCGTAGATGGCCACATAGTAGACAAAAATCGGGGTTTTAGGATTTTAACTCTCTTGAAATTTTGAACATCGATTCATTTGTTTTTAACTCAAAGTTTCAAAGTTTGAATTGTTTTGCGTATGATCATTTACATTTATTTGTCAAGAGGACCCCTACACTTTGCTCCACGCCACTAGTAAGAAGCGTGCATTTATCACCGTGGGCAAGGTATAGGCGAGTAAGGGCATTCCCATCCCTTCCCAACCCTACGTCACTAGTAAGAGACGCAAACTCATCATCGAAGGTTGGTGGGGCAAGGAAATGTGTAAAATTAAATTTTTTTGTTTAATCACTTTTTGACTTGTTTATTTGAGTAAAATGTCAGTATGTGTTTATTTCCAAAGAGATATACATATGGGATAGATGTGACACCATGCAGCTTCTAGAACAAGCCATAGGCAAGACACCTACCCTAAGAAGAAATCAAAGCGAGAATAAACTTGCAGATCTTGGTATGGTTACCGTTAAGACTTTGTCATGTCTGACTTTATTTGATAAAAGATTCTGAGATAATTTGATGATATCATGAAAATGGAGAGGTATGATTAAAGAGTTTATGCCAACAACATCATGAGTTTGCTATGAATTTCTTTGAGAATAGATTCCTTGATCACCATTTATGTAAGAAATAGGTGGACAAAATGATCTTAATCTATATGAAGATGCAATGTAAATATATATAAGTAGTGCTAGCTGCTTATGCGTAGAACCACTTGAGGTGAAGGGAATTGACTATTTCACCAAATTCCTCACCTTCTAGCATACATAAGAGGTATGCACCGTTTCCATAGTCCTTCATGACTCGGTATGGGCCCAACCATTTGGGCCAGAATTTCCTTCCTTTGCAGGTCTTCTTATCAATCCGGTTATCTAGTCTTAGAACTAGATCCCCTTCGTATATGTCACGTTCATAGACCTTCTTGTTGTACTTTGCACATCCAGTCAGCATAGATTCTATGTCACTATTCAGCATCTAACCTAGTTTCATCTAGGATTTCTAGTTGAGAAAGACGTGCTTCTCTGTAAGCGTCTTCATCCAGAATCCCTTGTAATGAAATGCGGAGACTGGGTATTTCAACCTCGAGTGGGAGAACTGCCTCTGCCCCGAACACTAGTGAGAAAGGAGTTTCTCCCGTTGGTGTTCTTATTGAGGTTTGGTGGGCCCACAAGGTTGGATATAACTTCAAATTCCAATCTCGTTTGTTTTCTTTCACAGTTTTAAGGAGAATGGCTTTCAGTGTCTTGTTTGTCGCTTCAGCCTGTCTGTTGGCTTGAGGGTAATACAAGGAAGCCGTATGATGGCTTATCTTAAATTTGTTGCATAGTTCGCGAACCTCTTCATTCTTAAAAGAAGTTCCATTATCGGAGATAATGATTTGTGGGATACCATATCTGCAAATGATTTGGTTTAAAATGAACTTGGCAATTACTGGAACCAGTATGAGTAGTAAGAGGCATAGCCTCTACCCACTTGGTGAAATATTCAGTGGCCGTGATTATAAAATTATGGCCATCTGTAGACGAGGGAGAGAATTTCCCTATCAAATCTAGGCCCCATGTAGAAAAGGGCCATGGAGTAGCGATTGGTTGTAGAGGTTGTGCCGGCATGTGGATCTCATGGGAGAATTCTTGGCACTTATGACACCTGCGTACAAACTCTACTGCATCGTGTTCTAGAGTGGGCCAGAAATAGCCCATTCGATGTATTTTTCAAGTGGTGACATGGCCACCGAAGTGGCCTCCACATATTCCACTGTGAGATTCATGGAGAATCTTCTTGGATTCTTCTGTGTCGACACATCTTAGGAGCATTCCATCGAATGCTTTTCGATAGAGCACTTGCTCTATAATGACGTACTTGGCTACGATAATACGTAACCACCTTCTTTGTTGCGGTGTAGCTCCTTCTGGGTATGTATGGTCCATGATATAATTAATGATATCAGTGTACTAAAGACACTCAGAGATAGAGGGTCGGGTTTTGATGTAGTATACACACTCATCTAGAAAGTCTAAATCTACTAAATCACCTCCATCTAATGGGTTCTCGCTAACCAATCTGTGATGATTTTTCCTTTAACCAACTTGATTTATAAATGTTAATTCAAATTCTCCCATTAAGGTTATAAAACGTCCAGCCTTTTTAGACAATGACCCTTGTGTGAGGAAAGTTCGTAAGTGGTCATTTTTACCATAACCCTTGTTTCTTGATTCAGCATATAGTGTCTTAAGCGTTTAGTAGCAAATACTATGGCAAGGCATTCTCGTTCTGCCTGTGTATAACGTGTTTCATAGTCGAGCGGTGTTCGAATAATGAAATAAATCACGCGTTCTCTCTTGTCATCGTCTTCTTGGGCAACAACATAGGCTAGTGAGACATCGGTAGCTCATGAATACAAAATTAACGGGTGGTCTAGCTTAGGTGGCATTAGCATAGATAGTGGTGATAACAGAAACGCTTAAGCTGCGCATAAAAGGCTTCATTGTAGTCTTCGGTCCAATCAATGCTATAATCCTTCTTGAGTAAATTGTTGATTGGATGAATGGCGAAGCTCAAGTCTAGGATAAATCTCCAGATTACACCTAGCTTTCCAAGAAATGACCTAATTCTAGATTCATTTGAAGGTGGGACCATTTCGAGGACAGCCCAAATTTTGGTTGGATCAACATCTATTCCTCGTGACGATATGATGTAACCTAGGAGCTTTCCTCCTGTTACGCCAAAGATGCATTTCTCACGGATTTTGTGTGACTCTGTATTCTATTAGGCATGAAAGAATGATGCAGAGTACTTACGGATGGTCACAACACTTCTTGGCCTTAGCCAACAAGTCATCTACTTCAGATTCCATGATTTTATGAATTAAATGATGGAATATATATGTCATAGCTCATTTGGTATGTAGCACCAGCGTTCTTGAGGCCAAATGGCATAACAACATAACAATAGGTTCCCCAAGGAGTTATAAATGTGGTTTTGGCTTGGTCTTGTTCAGATATTCTGATTTGATTGTATCCCGAGAATCCATCCATGAGAGACAAGAGTTCAAATCCAGTTGTTGCATCAACAATGACATCTATGGATGGTAATGGGAAGTTGTCCTTAGGACATGCTTTGTTAATGTCTCAGAAATCTATGTAGATGCATATCTTCCCATTCTTTTTGAGAACGGGAACAATATTAGATACCCATTGAGAGTAATCAACTGGTTTGATGAACCCTACTTGTAGGAGTTTTATTATTTCATCTTTCACCATGAGAGCCACCTTGGGTTTCATGGGTCTTGATTTTTGTTTAACTGGTTTTGCATCAGATTTAGTGATGAGGTTATGCACTGCAATGTGTGGTGCAACACCTGTCATTTCCTTATAATTAAATGCAAAATCTTTCTAATGTTCCTTGAGGATCTGAGTGTGTATTTCTACTTCTTCTGGGGTTAACGAGGACCCTAATTTCAATATTTTTAGTTCATCCTCCGTTCCGATGTTGACATCGATTATTTCTTCGATCAAAGAGGCGTTACCCTCTTCAAACTCAGGTGGTGCTGGAGGTAAATCCAAATCATCCCCATTTTCTACTATGTATATGCTGGATTCCATTTGTGAGGGAAGATCCATCACGAGATTTCCAATGTAGGAAGACGAATGTGGAATTAAGGACAAATCTAGCATATGATAGGAGAGATGTAGTGCTGCATAGGTGTTTAAGTAATCCAAAGTGGCCATATCACTATCAACATGGTCTAGGACGGTAGATTCACTTCCGCTTGAAAGGGGATTTGTCATTATTTTTATCAATGGTTCATCACGAATGGACACCGTGAAATGGGTATCTTCTAACTCATTGCTTGGAGTAAAACGTGATGTTGAAGTTGCTATTGAATTGGCGAGAAGATTTTTCTCTCGTAGGATTGCTTCAATGGATATGAAGTTAAACGCCTTGCTTAAATCTAATACGGCTTCTTTGTAAAGCTGCAAGTGTTCGGCTTTAGTTTCGTATACTTCAGAAACTTGGTTTGTCACCAATTGCGAGTCTCCTAAGACTCTGATGTCATCAACACCAATTCTTTTGGCTAAGGTGAGGCCAAGGAGGAGGGCTTCATACTCAGTGCCGTTGTTTGTGCATTCAAAATTTAGCTTAAAGGCAAATGGCAGGACTTTCTCTTCAGGTGAAGTAAGGATTATACCCGCCCGCTCCATAATCGAATTTAGCTCCATCAAAATGGAGAGTCCAATACTTAGCTGGGAGTATAGATGTTGGGGTATCTGCTGCATTTGTGCACTCCACTTCTACCATGCAAGAGATCCCTCGATGGAAGGGAACCAACACCTAGTGAATATCTTATGCCTAATGAACCAAATGGTAAGAACATTGGTAAATCTTGTTCTATTAACTCAACAATTTTTGTAGTAGTCCCTAATGATACCATTTCTTTAGCCTTATCTTTGGGGGTTGGGGTTGTTTTGGCTATGCTAATAGTTTCAAGATCCGTTATAGGTACCAACTTCTCCTCTGGTTTTGCGTTAGTGGGTTTATTAAGTTAGTTTGTTGGAAGTTCAAATTTTGAGTGCACACCTGGTCTTTTCTTTAAGTCGGCTAGGTGTATATCGAAAGGTTTTGGATCACCTTTGGCTACAAATACCTTTCCTAGATGCATGAATCTTACTTCTTGGAATAACGTAGAAGGGATTGCCTTCATTCGGTGTATCCATGGCCAGCCGAGGATCATATTATAATTAGTTTCGATCAATAATATAAAAATCAGTTAAAATGGTTTTGGGTCCTAAGGTGACTGGTAGTATTATGGTTCCTATCGAAGTGGCTTTAAGGCTATCATAGCCTCTCAATGTATTTCGAGTGGTGGAACAGTTTGTTTCCCCATATCCTAGTTTCTAAAGGAAAGAGAAGGGGACTATGTTAACTACGGCCCCATCATCAACCATTACTGCTTTACATAGTTATTATAAACCCATACTTGTAAGTGTAAGGCTGGATTACCTTGGCGTGTGATCTCAGCATCTGTAGGCATTTTACTTATTTCGAATATGAATTCGACATCCTTGTCCAGCTGCCCCGGAGGGTGGATATCAAAATCTACGTGGTTTACTTGTGTTTCAGGAGGTGGAGTGATGTTAATTAGATGACCTAAACCTAATGCTTCTAAAAGAGTAGCTCTGTGAGCAGGAGAGTTCTTTAGTAAGTCTAAAAATGAAATGTGTGAGAAGGTCTTTGTTAGGTCGCTAATTAAATCATAGGCACCCACGGGTTTTTCTACTATTTGTTGACTCTTATCTATTTCTGGCAGATGACTTGGGCTTGGTTGAGAGAAATATTCTCGTGTTCTTGTTATAGCTTCGATAGGTAGTTCAACGTCTAGTTCTACTAAGCTGACTATCTTGGGTCTTGGCTGATTTCCTAATTGTGGCACAACCGATGGATTTAGTGAAGTCGAGGCTTCATGATCATTATTTCCGTCATTACACCCTTGTTCGTCCCGATTGGATTTAATCGTTATTATCATGATTTGGGAGTGGATCTTTAAAGATCTTGAGGGGAGCATTCTGAGGGGAAACTGTCCCTACGAGCATGTTTGGTGGTGGTGACACGGGATCTGCCAAAAACAAATCTGTGAAGAACTGTCTTTGTTCTTCTGGAAAACGTTGCATGAATTTATTGTAGTCACGGCATGTTCTAGTATCATGACCTCGAATCTTGTGGAAACCACAATATGAATTGGGATTGTAATTCCTGGTTTGTTGGTTTGGTGTATATTGTGGCCTAAAACTCTGATCAAATTGTTGCCTATTAGGATTAAAGTTTTGTATTTGTTGTTTCTAGCTTTGGTTTTGATAACCAAATGAGTTTTGGCTTGGCCCTTGTATGGGATTTCACCGTTGTTGTTGTTGTTGTGGATGGTTAAAATCCACTGTATTGATTGTCGGGGTAAAGTTGTTGTTTCGTTGGTTGTTTGTTTGTGATGGAGTATTGACAACATTTACCTTCTTGGGCTGGTTGGTTACTCCATCCGTTGTTACACCCCAATTTTTGTTAAGGATTTTAGGTCCTTGATTGACGTTTGTGGTAGTGGGATAATTTGTAGTGTTCTGATTGGGGGTGATTAACCTCCCGTTTGCTCCATATGTTTTACGGCCACTATCTATCACTGCTTGATCTATTCGAAGAGTGCTCTCAAGTACTTCATCGTAAGTTCTTAGTGGGAACTTCTAGACTTCTTCCTTCACCTCTTTGCTGAGAGAATGAAGGAATAAATCACATAGTTCCATCTGATCCATATTTGGAGCACTTGCCGAGGAATAAAGGACTGTACGCCACCTTTGGATGAAATGGGCGACAGATTCGTTGTGTTCTTGTTTGATGTGTAAGAACTCCCTGATTCCTGTTCTTAACAACTTGTTCATGTCGAATGCCTTAATGAACTCTGATACGAGTTGTTTAAATGAATGGATGGAAGCCTCAGGTATTCTATAATACCAGTCGAGAGCAATGCCTTCCAAGGTTTTGGGGAATATTTTAGCAACAACCCCATCCCAAGGGAGTAGTTCATGTATGGCTGTAGCATAAGCTTTGATATGCGTGTTTGGATCTCCCTCACCTTTGTACTTGGGTAAATTAGGAAGGGGTCTTGGAAGCATGACGCTTCGTATGGTGAAGTCTAAGGGCTCTTTCAGATATTCTGAATAAGTCCCTATCACATAGGTTTCAACCATTAATGGTGGTTGCTTTGAGGGAGTGGTGGTGGGATGGGTTGTTGATATGGCACAGTGTATGCATTGGGGGGGCATAGGGAAGTCCTTGCATTTGAGAAAAATGCTGGGAGAGAGGAGAACATATCTCCTTGTGGTGATTTGGAGTACATGTTTAAGTATGACGGGGTATTGTCTAGGAATGGATTGTTTGATACTAGACCGGGAGGAATGGTGTTAGAGATGATGGGCCTTATCGGCGTTTGTTGTGGATACTAAGGAGGCATGCCTAACGTGCCTACTCCTGTGAGGAGATCTACTTGGCCAGGGTGGTATGGAGGATTGGAACTTCCTGCTTGTATGAACTGAGAATTTTGACTTGCTTGAGCAAGTTCTAACCCTCTCACTTTTTCTACTAACGTTGAAATGACTTCATTTGGTGAAGTCACGGTGCTTTACCTTAGCGGCGTTTGTTGTATACCATGGTGTTGTATAGGCATGTGATATCCTGCTATGAACTGATTGCTGTCCTACCAAGTTTCTCCAAGGGTATTTCCTATATGCCGTGGCATAGAGGTATTTTCTTGAAAAGGGACCTCGGGTTGTGTTTGTAAACCTCCTATAGGTGGGTACATACCCCGAGAGCGTTGTTCACTCTTAGGATAACGTATTGACTGTTCATCATCTAAGACCAGGTATGGGTCTGATTGTATACTAATTTGTAGTCTAAGGAACACCTAAGGAGATGATCCAGATTCTCCGGTGAACGTCATATTGTTCGAACCTGAAGGCTCTGTTTGTTGCGTCGAGGGGGTTGATCTAACTCCTCAGTTTGAAAGGACGAGCTATATCTGATCCTTAGAGTTTGTGTTGACAACTGACTAGTTGAATAGTTGTCACCCCATACTGAGAGTGAGGGTGATGATTACCTATTTTATTGGGTGTAGTATGCCTCAAGACCCAAGAGGGGTCTGCCATATGCATCAAATCCCGACATATTCAGGGGGTATATGAATACCCACAGAAAAATGGGAAGGAGCGAAGGTGGATGAGATAAGATGAAACTTCTAAAAGAGAAGGTGAAACAGTTGTTAGTTCACGTCGGGTTCACCAATTTTGTACACCGAAAAAGTGACAAGCGAGCGTGGGAATCTATAGGTAACTCTTCAGCGTACCCGACCTCCTGAGGTCATGCTTTGAGATAGCTGGTGGGGATGGAATATTCATGGGATGCGAGAATAGTTAGGCAATCTAATGTCTTCGACACGCACTAGTGGAATTTGTGAATCTAAGGCAAAGAAGCCCTTCTAACTGGGTGGTGTGATAGATCGATCAACAAGGATGAATGCTCGAAGGCTCTAATCAATATCGAGTTTTGGTGTGATTCAATCTATGGATTGTGGAATACATGGAAAATGACAGGATAGTTTCATGTATGTCTCTCAGAGATAAGGTCATATGGTGGACGGTGAATACAATCGACTCTATGGATGGTTTTCTGGCCTAGTCCGGAATTCTCTAGCTTTGTTAGCTACTATATCTAGTAAGGATAATTGTTCGATGATGATGGGTGGAAGTGGAGTGGACTGGAATATTAGTGTGCATAGGCCAGTGTCTATATCTGATTGACTTATGGATTCATTAGGCTGTGGGATTTATGGATCACAACCGTAGACTCTTGGTTGTTGTGGTCCTGCTATGGTCATGTATGAAATCAAGTCCTAATCCCTAGTATCCAATAATCATATGCTTTCTCAGCTTCTATATTTAGGATCAATAACTGTGCGATCTTCTCAGAGTACCTTACAAGCGTTCATGCAACCTGGATCCTTAAACTAGTATCTATGTCTGTGAGAGTGTCTCCTGCATCTAGCTATGGGACCAAAGGATCACAACCAAAGGTTTTTTCTCTTTCAAACCCTTCTACAGTCATGTGAACATTTACCTAGGGTAATCTGTAGTTCGGTTGATTTGACCAAAACGTGTGTGCTTGGTCGTCTTCTATATTTAATCCTCTCAACTGAGAGCTGATCAGTTGTAAATCTGTTGTTGTTTGGAAGACTTGTATTCTAAGGTTCTGGTCTATGTTAACTATTGCTGTGACGAGGTTTGGTTGAGGCATGATTAGCTCAAATACGTATTCCCTAGGCTCCCTAGGTCCCGTGATTGTCATACAAAACAAAATGTAAATCTAACTGTAACAAAGTAAATTTAAACCACGTGGAATAAATCTAAAACATATATAACTTCTATTTTTTTGAGAAACTTTTTAAGAATTTAAGAAAAGCGTCTATTTAAACGTATCTAGAAATAAAAAGTAAATAACAATTTAAAACAAACAAAATAACCGAGTGTAGTTATTTTCCTATGTAATTTGTAGATTTATTCTAAACAAATAAAATAGCTCATCTAATCTATCTGCAAGATTCTCGATCCTACCTCAAAAGTGAGGAGTGAATCATAGTTTCTTAGAAACTATCAATCCTCACATGACTTCCCCAAACAATATTGAGAATAGTATTTACTAAAATGAAGCAATTATTTACTCTATTTGATATGATTCTAACTAGAACTTTGAAAGCTAGAACTGGATTACTGCGAGCAGTGGCAAATCCGATGGTGTGTGTGATCTTGTCAAAGTGTGATCTCCTCGTTCTTTCGTGTTCACATGAATCAAGAAAAGCATGTAATGCTAGCATCAATGGAAGTAGGTTTTGGGACAAAGGCAGCTTAGAATGCGACGGTGAATATAATGCGAGTAGAGAGAGGATAGCGCAAGAGTACAGATCTTGGCTTATCACGATTCCTAGTGCGATTTATTGCAAGTCATGTAACATAAAGCGTTGAAAACCTAAAACTATCCTATTTGAGGAGCAAAACCTGCAACTTTAATGGCTTCCTAAGCTATTCTACTCCAATGGATTGGGTGAAACAACACCGCTTGCACAAAGCTGGATATGTGGCTTACCAAACAGTGGAACAATGCTAACTAAGCATGAAAATAATTAAAAATATGGCCTCTAAAGCGACAAAAGACTAAACTATGAAAATGAGAACATGAAAGTGAATGAGGGCGAGACCATTTGTTTGTGCACAAACCATTGATTTATAGATTTTCATTCACCCAAAGATCAAAACCAAACTGAACTCTAAAACTATAAACAATGGCCAAACACTCTTCTAGGGGACCAAAAACATAAATGCAATCCTAAGTCGGCAAGGAAAGTTAGTGAAACGTTGATTTTTACGTGAGTTGTGTTAAAATGCTTTCTGGAAAACTTGTAAAGGACCGCCGCTCTGAGCAGGGTGGCGGTCACGAGACCGCCACCCAAGTAGGGTGGCGGTTTCATCACTGAAGAGAAAAAGGCCAAGAAAAGAGGGGAAAAAGGAAAAATAAAGGACATGGGGCTAAGCGGGGCATGCGGGATGTTAACGCACACTCGGAGAGATTTTCCGGATCCCGAACACCTTGCGAGGATACCTGTATCATCATTGGGGCACTTGTTACATTGTTCCGGCAGTACAGTACCTTATAATTTTGGGTATGTACAGTGATTTTTCATGTGTGAGGGTCTCTTCATGCTTTGGTGCCTCTTCTTCCGGGGTCTCTCTCCTTGGTGGGACTTATTTCTATGTACTGTAAGTGCTAAGATTTGTGCTTTCTTTTGACACACCCACTCATTGTGCGGTCTGCACACTTGGCACCTTCTTCTCTTGCACCTCTTCTTTGGCATGAAATTTTTCCAACCTATGAGGTCTTCTGGAATGGATACATCACTCTTCATATAGGTTCCTTTCTCAAACTTAGGCCTTATACAAAGATATATCCTCTTTGTAGCCCTTCTAGCGATTGGTAGTGTTATCATCTTCATCATTTGTACTTAGGGGGAGACATACTTCTCCACGTATGTGCACTTCTTATGGTACATGAGATTTTGGTGTAACTCACGGTGGTCTTGGTCTACCTCACTAAGTAAGAACCTTATCCTTTTGGCCTCCTTGAACTGATTGACCCCTTCTTAGAAGTATTGTGCATTGAGGAGAAGGGTAGCTTGCACCATGGGCTTTTAGTCTCAGTTTTCAAAGTAAACCTACCAATGCTAAAAATTTGATAAACCATAAAATCTTCCTCTCCATCCATGAGCACGGGATACTTCTCTAGGTGTTTCACCTTTTTCTTAGATTATTTCTTTGAATTGTTGATGAAACAGATAGGGTAACAGGCGTAGGAGGAATACCTATTCAAATCTTGGTTGATGGGTTATTACGCGCGTATGAATCCCAAATCCATAGCTGACCATGAGATATTCCTTTTGGCTAGGAGGAACTACTTGTAATGAAAGCAAGACCACCAGAAAGAATTAAACAATATGGGCAGTGAAATACCTAGTGTGAGCTAGATCCGAGAAGCATGGTACTTCCTAGATGGATTTCAGTCCACTGTTTTAAACAAATTAATGCTGAAAACAAGTTAAATCTTATTGTTATTTTGAAATGATTTAGGTATCTCACTTAAAAACACAATAATAAAATAGATCTAATCTAACAAGCTAAGCTAGAATAGAATTCAAGGTCAAGTGATAGGTTACGGGTCTCTACAGTCGATAAAGATCTCGGGTAGGTCACGGGTGAGTGAGGTGAGGTAAAATTAGGTAGGTAGGTCTATTTTTAAGGTTGTGTGGGTAAACAAAAAGACCGGTGTCGTTCGGGGTGACCGACTACGGTTAGGTATTACTAGCGATGGTTCTATGAGATCTAGAAACATCATAGATCGGGGTTTTGGTCTCCTTTGTGATTACACAAAGGATTTGGTTAGTCAGGATGAGGTATTGGGTGACTGGAATAGGTTTTTATGAGGTCTTGATGGGTCTATGGAGGTGAAAATGTTGGAGATGGTCAATAGGGAGCAAGATAAACAATGGATGATAAAATAATGATGAAATGAAATAACCAAGAAAGTATGATGTTGTACTTACTCAAATTTCATTCTTGAAGGTCTCTATGTGAAGGATGGAGGTTGATGATGGATTTGAAGGCTGCAAGTGATCACCAACTAAAGAAAAGCTTCACGCATGGGCTGTATGTGTAGACTCCTCTTTTCTTAGATAGATTAGCATGTGTGATTGGGTTTCAAGGCGGGAGAGGATGCTCAATCTCCTTCCTTGGATGTCGAGTTCTTCTGGAATTGGCTCTTTGAAGATACGTTATCTCTTTGAGATTTGTTCTTTCTCATCAAATTTCTTGCTTCCAACTCCCAAGTTCCAAGTTCCAACCTTAAGAATAAGGTTGTTTTGGGTTAAAAGGGTAACCGATGGTGGTCCGGCTTAACTTAGAGAGAGACAGTTAGGGATAACCGTCGTCAGTGTCAAGGTGGGATTTTCTAGGTTTACTAAACTTAGGAGATCCTCCTTATTTCCTCATATATCATGGTGTCATCCTACACTTAGACTTAAATCCTCTTGTGATCATGTAGGAATGTGGTTAGAGGGAATGTAGGCATTGATTTTTAGGGTTTGGGTAAGTCTTAGTTAGTTATGGTAACTTGCTAAGAATAGGTCTTAGGTTGAGTTAGCTTGGTGAGGTGTCTAAGTGAACTGTATGTGTAGATATTATTTAAATAATAAATATAGTGAGGATAATGAATTAATTTAATTAAATTAATTAAATTAATATTAGTGGGGTGAAGGGGGTCATGGCTAGGTAAATGTAATAAAGGGGGGCTTATATGTCGAGGGACGAAGGGGGAGTGTGACCTAATTTTAGTGTCTACATTTTTCCCCTTTTTGTTATGTAGCTTGTATTGGTAAGTGATGCTAACAAAAATAAGATGTGGTTTCCCCATGTGAGGGTGAAGGTGATCCCCCTCAAACTAGTAATTGAGCGAGCAAAGAGGTGAAGCGTTGAGTGGTTTGATAAAAGTTACATGTGAGGAAAAGGCAAGTGGGTGACGGGAAAAGGGTGAAAGGTCTACTTGGGAAATCTAGGTAATGGGTCAGGGTCACAAGTAACAATATTCAAACACACATAAACATATAAACTGTAGCACACTACCGGGTTGAAGAACAGGAAAACTCTACATCATCTAAGGTTGATAGGTTTATCCAAACAAGGGTGAAGTGAATCCAGTATCCAAGGTATAGGATAAGGTTAGGAAACACAACATAGGTTAGGTGTAGGAATGTTTAGGTATGTTCCAGTACACCAAAGGTAGGGTCAGGATAAACACTCATGGTAATAGGCTAGGTAAGGTCATTGGGTCAATCAACACAGGTAACAATGTCCTGTAAGGTATAGTGAACACATGAGGTCAAAGGTCACTAGCAATGGTCTAGGTCCAAATATCGAGATCACGACACAGGTAAGGCCGAGGTAGGGGTAAAATAATGAGGCTTCAATAATGGATGCGGTGAGGTTGAAGAAGGTGGAGGGCCAGAGGTGAAGGTAAAGTGATCTAGGTAGGTGTAGGGAAGGCAAAAGAAAGGGAGGTAAGGAAAATTAGGTAAATGTGAGGGTATGAGTACGGGGTAACCGACATCGATCGGTATGAACCGATGACAGTGTAGGGGAACTGATGACAATTATCTAAGGCAATAGACTAGCCTCGGTCAAGGGTTAACCAATGTCAATCGAGTCAGGTAGGGTATAAAAAGTGGAAAACCCACATTTTGAAAATTAATTTCTACATTTGTAAAAGGAAGAAAAGGACAAGAAGAAAAAAAAGAGGAAGAGGACAAAAGAGTAAGTGAGAGAGATTGGTTGTGAGCCACATAGGTGAGGTTGTGAGATTGGATTGAGCGAGGCGATTGGTTGGGAGGTTGAGTAATCATTCAAGCATGGCGAGAGGCTAGAGAGGGATCGGGAGGAGTGGCGTAGAGGCCGGAGGTTATAGTACAATGGTGATAGTGAGATGTGGTAGGTTCCGAACCTTTTGGTTCATTGTTTGGTGAATTTTATGTTAAATATAGAAAGTATGAAAAATGGGGGTTTGGGGAGAAGAATTTCAAAACAAAAAAGAGAGGGAAAAGGGAATGGGGAAGGGTAAGGTGTAGAGTAATATGGTAATAAAGGGATATGTAGGGGTGTAAGGAGTGAGTTGGGTGGGTAGAATGAATAGGGCGGGAAAAAATAGGGTTAGGAAGTCGTGGTGAGCGGCACAATAGTGACCGACATCAGTCGACTTGTGGCCAATGGCGTGGGTAGTAGTGGTATTGGTCACAAGAAAAAATGACCGATCTTTGGTCAAGGGGAGACTGTGGTCGGTCAAGGGGTAACTAGGTTGATCAACATAAGGTGAAGTTGGGTCAAAAAAAGGGAATAGAGTAAAGGGGTGAGAAAGAATTTAGGTGAGAGGAAAAGGGTTAAGATAGATGGGAAGGGTAGATAGTGTCGAGGGTGGATGGGTTTGGGTAGATAGGTAGGGTAGATGGGTAGGGTAGATGGGTTTGGGTAGATGGGTTTGGGTAGATTGGATTAGCAACAAGGGAAATGGGATGGGGGTGGGGAAAGAGATTAGGTTGGGATGTGGGGTGAAATAGGGTAAGTTGGGAAGGTGTACTAATACATTGTTCTTGTGGGATGCAGGCCCGAGATGAGCTACGGATGAGGGCCCAGGTGCCACCCTTATTATTGATAGTACGGGTGAGCACGACGTAGGAGGAGTGGCAACATGTTGCAGAGGTGGGGTTGATAGGGGTGAGGCGCTACCAAAGCATGTAGTCTAGAGGTAAGTCTTATGGTTGCCCTCATCGATAGATGGGACTCGGTGACCAACACCTTCCATATGCCGACAGGTGAGATGACGATCACCCTGGAGGACATCTATAAGATCCTATGGCTACCCATAGTGGGGGCCCAGGTTTATTCTATCTCCTCAGAGGCATCTGAGGAGCTACTAGCACCCATTTTTGGTGAGGGTGTAGTAGACCTGATGTTCCATAACACTAGCATGAGCTATGGAGTGATGTATAGGTCTCATCTAAATGAGATGAGGTTAGTGGTACTGTTGATGGAGGTAGTGTGTTGCTACGCACTGCCGGATGCAGAGGGTGGGAGATTCTCGAGGTCACTGATGAGTGTCCTTCATGACATGGTGATACATCAGATAAGGTTTGCATGGGTACCTGCATTGCTGACATAGGTATATAGAGAGCTATGGACCTATGGGTGACTATAGAGGTTCAACATCTACTACTTCATACTACTACTGCATTATTGGGCTTACAAGCACATTGTTTGTGTTTGACCAGTGGGGATGCCCTGGGAAGATGCATTCCCACGAGAGTTTTGAGAGTTTGGTATAGGCGGTGGGTACCGGCCATTGGAGAGGCCCGAGGTGCTAGAGCTACTCATGATGTAGCTTACTACAGGAGGTTGTTGGAGGGTTTTCAGGGTGGACATCATTTGGAGGCCATATGTGGGCTTCCCCTCATATAGACAGAGATGTCCATGGAGCTAGATGGGCTAAAAATTTATCTGTGGATAGAGGGGAGGAGAGCAGAGAGCGAGAGAGAGCATGAGCGGATACTCATAGAGTAGGTTAGGTGCCAGTTCGGGTTATTCTAGGATGTACCACCTCCATTCCCACAGTATAGGAGAGATGACGTGGAGAGACCTATGTCTCCACCATGACCCACAATGTTGACTCGGCGGGAGGAGGAGCAGCTAGTAGATACACATGATTGATGATGTTGGGGTTACAAATGGATACAAGCAGTGGTGGGTAGCACAACTGAGAGCCATACCACCGAGGCTAGGGTAGCTAGACTTAGCCACCATCATAGTGCAGAGAGGACACCCTACAAGGGTAGGTGGCTACTTTGGTGATGTAGCTTGGGATCATGCAGGGGCAGCTCATAGGTTTAGAGGCACATGTTGCCATCTTACAAGCCTAGATAATGACATTGCGAGCTCGAGGCAGGTAGGGATAGGTACCCACACAGGTGGAGGTAGGGGGAGATGGAGATGGAGAGGAGGTAGGCAGAGATGGAGAGTAGATAGCTGCCCTTACAGTGTATTGGATTTATAAGACCAATTGGCCACAGTGTAGGGGTAGGTTACGGGTCTATAGGGCCAGCTAATAGCAGCACAGGCATAGATTACTACCCTGTAGGCCTAAATATAGGTACAGGCACAAATTCAGGGCTGACTTAGGCTCTAGTACTAGCACAGGGCTCAGTGCAGGTTTAGGGATAGGGTCCCCTTATACAGGTACCCACGTAGGTAGTGAGACCCATGGCACCCCCACAAATAGTGACCATGGTTTGATTCAGGGATGCCCTAGTAGAGGCATGATATTATCAGGATCATTTGTTAGCTGTCGGGCTAGATGTGCCCTCCTATGCTAAGTACAGAGCACAATAGGCCTCCAGTGAGAGGACTAGATCCCGAACTAAGGTCCTGGAGAGTATAGGGTGCCGAAAAGCCTAGGGATAGGGTCGTGGTGAGGCCACTAGTGTGCAGAGGCTAGCCCTAGGTGAGGGTAATCAAGAGGAGGTGAGGCAAGTCTTTGGGCACTAGACAGGTGTGGTAGAGGAGTCGAGGGAGACACGGTCACATGGAGCATTCCCTAACATCAGATGGGGAGATGATTGACTTGTTATGTATTGGCCTACATGTTGAGTCGTTTTTGTATGGATTATATGTGAGAGCGGCTTATGTGCCGAAGATATTTTGTATTTATGATTTTTTTTATACATGATACCGGCCTGTGAGCTGAAGATATTTTTGTATTGGATAACGGCCTATGCTGACGATGTATGAGAGACACATGTACTTTTGAGATGAGCATACATTATTGTGATACACAGGTATTTTTATGATGAGATGTGTGAGGTTCAGATGATTATGTGTTGTGATGTGTGTGTTATTTTACTTTCGTTATGATATGAATGGATTAGGTGAGTTAGGCATGGTGAGTCGGGACGGTTTAGGAATGGATCAAGTCAAGTTAATTTTAGGCATGTATTGAGTCGAGGTTAGTTTAGGCATGGATCGAGTTAGATTATTTTTAGGCATGGATCGAGTCAAGTCGGTTTAGGCATGGATTGAGTCGGGTGAATTTAAGGCATGAATCAAGTCGAGTTAGTTTACGCATGGATGAGTCGAGGTTGGTTTGGCATAATTAATTATGGTTTGCGATAATGAATGATACTATGGGTCATACGTGAAATTTTGTATAATCTATACATAGTGATGATAGAGAGATGGTAGGCATAATAAATGTATGCTATCATAAACAACTTGTTATGTATGTGGCTTAGTGTCTAATTTTGTTAGAAAAGGGGAATTAAGTGAAATGTGGGGTAAATGGGGAGTTAGGCATGGTTGATGAATTGTTTACGGTAGAGAGTGGATGAGCTAACCTCCAAGGCCCCATGCCCTTGGAGTGCTACCTACATAGTCCTAGTGAAAAGGGACCTCAGGCCAATGAAGTTCTCCCATGAGCCGAGGGATGAAGATGAAAATGAATTGGTAGGTTTGTGGTCATGTAGTGGGTTTAAGTTTAATAGGTGTGGGTAGATGATAGTTAAAATGTTGCAGATGAGGATGACTATGGCGAAAGGGGAGGATGACCCCAAAGGTAAGTGTCGAGGACCAAGGCCTATATAAGGAAATCAAAATGTAAAAAATATGGTTAAAAGATAAAGGGGGGGTAATAAAGCCATCTGATTTGGTAGAATCGCATCTTGAGTAGATCATACCTTGAAAAGGAGTGATGAATACAAGACCCAAAAGTCATTGCACAATTAAGCTGTTCTACTATGAAAGTAGTCCCAGGATCACCAAATGTCAAAATTCCAAGATGTCCCTTAAGGCAATTTAGGAAATGAGAGTGGAAATGGTAATGTGGGTGAAAGGTAATTAATTGTATATGTTTTGAGTGACAAGTCTTTTGGGCAAGAGGTCCGAGATCACAATGGGCCATCCATGACTAAAAACTATTTCTATTTTAATAGATGATCGATGTGGGAAGTCTATATGGGATAAATAATATGGTACTCCTTGAGGTCTTTGTGAAGATGATCGATGCGGGAAGCTTCGTTTTCTCTTGTTTTTTAATTTATTCTTTAGCTTCACATAGCTGTCCTTCGAGGGAGCAGTCTATTTATAGTATCAATTTGGTTGAGAGAAATATGTCCTTTTGAGGGAGTCATATTTTTATTAGAAGTTTGACTCAAGGAGTTTGGTCCCATGTGAGGTCTTTGAAATCTTGGACAAGGCCAAGGTGAAAGATAGGACTCTCGTTCAAAAGGCAAGGTGGAGCGACCATGGGATCACATGTAAAGGTAGACAAAAGTATCCATGAGAATCATGCTATGTGTAGTGTCATGGTACACATATTCCAGAGAAGAAAACAAGTGATAGGTACTCACAAGATTCTTATTTAATCATTAGGGAAGTGGATGGAGTGGATAGTGCTCAAGGGATGAGCCTGTAAAGAGACAAAGGGTGAGGTAGGACAATGAGTTAACAATAGAATGGTTGGAGATGTAATGTGTTAAGGGCTTAGGTTCGGGTTTACCCTCAAGTGAGGACAAATGATAGGCACCTGATCCATAGGTATGAGTTATGATGTATGGTCCAAGCCAATTAGGAGTGAATTTTCCCCGTTTACTTTTTTCTACTTTGGTTATGTGTTGATTTTCTTTCAAAACAAGGTCACCAACTTGGAAGGTTCATTCATGAACACGTTTTCATAAGCACATTTGATACGTTGTTGGTAAACTTGAAGGTGATCTAGAGCATTAAGATGACATTCGTCTAATAACTCTAGTTGTGCTAAGTGGTCCTGATGAAATTCATCATCAGTAAGCATGTCATGGAGAGAAATGTGGAGTGAGGGGATCTAGACTTTAAGAGGTAGAATAGCCTCGGTACCATAGACCAGTGAAAAGGGTGTAGCCGCAATGGAAGTGTGAATACTAGTGTGGTATGCCCATAGAGAAAAAGGAATGTGCATATACCAATCCTTCCCAGTATCGTCGACCACTTTCATGAGAATTTTATCTAGGGTTTTGTTAGTGGATTCGTCTTGGCCATTGGTTTGTGGGTAATAAGGTGAGGAGAAATTAAGTTGAATGCCGAAGGTGTCGCAAAGTTTTTATAGTGTTTTGTTTTTGAATTGTTTTCCATTGTCAGTGATGAGGTGATGAGGGACACCAAAGCAACAAATGATGTGATGGTTAATGAACTCACATATTTTCTTGGATTTCGTGGAGATGAGTGGTATGGCTTCCACCCATTTTTGTAGTATTTGGTAGCAGTTATGATCCATTGATGGCATTGGGAAGAATGAGGATTGATTTCTCCAACAAGATCCAAACCCCATTAAGAGAAGGGCCAAAGGTCACGAGTGACCTGTAAGGCATGACTGGGTCTATAATGAGGTTGAAATGTTGTTGACATTTCACACAACATTTACATAGTCGCAACAATCATGGTTAAGGGTCGGCCATTAATAGCCTAGGTGTAGAATACGTTTAGCAATAGCAAGGCCACTAAAGTGACCTCCATGTATGCCATCATGAACCTCTTTAATGGTATAAGGAATTTCAGAACTTTGTGAGGCATCGTAAGAGAATACCATCAAAGCCACGCTTATAGAGGAGTCCCCAAGGATAACAAAATGGGATACCTTCTTAAGGAAGGCGCGTTATGCATTATGGGTGAGATCATGAGGTAAGATGGAGAGGAAAGGTAGTCGGAGTATTGTTTATACCAAAGGTGACTCGGGTCGAGGATGTTGATTCGATTGAGTAAACATCATGAGGTAAATAATAAGGTGAATGGAGGTGTTGTACGGTGACAAATATTTTGGAATTGGTAAGGGAAGCGGTATTTGGGAAGCTAAGTAGGCCATGGTATCTACAAATTTTTTAGTTGACTGTGGGATGGTTTGAAGGGTGTAATAATCAAAGGTGGTCAAAAGTATGTCTACATGATGTTTATACTTTTGAAGTATCTCGTTACAAAATTGGTACATACCATTGACTTGGTTTATGACCAATTGTGAATCACCAAAGATGTGGATTGATTTGACATCTAGGGCATAGGATGTTTAGAGGCCTAGTATGAGTGCTTGATACTCAGAAATATTATTGGTGCATTTAAAGTATAGTTTGAAATACAAAGGCATGGGGTCTCCATCTAGAGGAATGAGGTTAACACCAGCTCCACCCCGACAACGACACTTGGAACCATCAAATAATAGTGTCATTCGGTAAGGGGGTTCAACCAGGGAAAGGGTAGCAGCGAATTCATCAGGAAAGTCAAAATTAGAGGGTTGGTCCTCGGAAATAGGTGCGTTAGCGATTATTCAGCGATATTCGGCCCTTAATGGACTTTTGGTGAATGAATTCAAGGTCAAGATCAGTTAAAAGCATAAGCCATCATGTGGTGCTGATTTTGATAAGGTTTGGCATACATGAAGTGTAAAGGGTCGGTGTTGGTCACAACATAGGTTTTTCTGGTTGAGTAGGTAATGGTGGAGTTTGGTGGCGACAAAAACTAAGGCTAAGCAAAGCTTTTCTAGATGGTTGTATCAGGTTTCATAGTCCAAAAGAGTATGGCTTATGTAATAAACCACCTACTCCCTATGTTGTTCATTGCGATGAGTGAGCATGGCTCCCAAGGAATGATCGGTAGCTGATATGTATAGGTAAAAGGTTTATCATCTTTCGATGGAATGAGTACGAGTGGTTGGAGAAGGTATTGTTTTAGGGCCTTAAAAGATTTATGATAGTTATCATCCCATTTAAAGGATACATCCTTCCTAAGAAGATGATGAAATGGTTGACACCGATCAGATAATTATGAAATGAAATGGTGAATGGATTGTAATTTACCTTGCAAGCTACATAGTTGTTTGAGGTTCATGGGTGGAGGCATTTCTAGAATGGCCTTGACTTTAGCAGGGTCAACTTTTATACCATGGAGGGAAACAATAAATCCTAGGAGTTTTCCTGAGAGAACCATGAAGACACACTTTTTAGGTTGAAGGAAGACATAATATTTAATGAGGTAGTCAAAGATGGTTTGCAACGACAACAAGGTGCTCGATTGACGTTTAGATTTAGCCAAGAGATCATCCACATAATCTTCCAATATGCAATGCATGATATCATGGAAGATGTAAGTCATAGCACACTGATATGTAGCACCAAGCATTTTAAGGCCAAAAGGCATGACTTGATAGCAAAAGGTTCCCCAAGGGGTAATGAATGAGGTCTTGTGCTGATCTTCTAGGGCAAGAAAAATTTGGTTATAACCCAAGAAACCATCCATGAGTGAGAGCATCTCATGACCATGAGTAAGGTCAAACTGTTGATCAATAATAGGTAAGGGAAATTCATCTTTCAGACGGTGAGGTTAAGGTCATGGATGTCCATGCAAATAAGGAGTTCCCCTGTTGCTTTAGTAATAGTGACAATGTTAGAAATCCAATGAGGATAATCAATGGGTAAGATGAAGGAAATAGAAAGAAGATCGCTGAAGTTCTTCTTTGATGAGAAGAGCAATGCGAGAGTGCATTTTCCTCAACTTTTGTGTGATAGGTTTGGCATTAGGAATGGCTACGATATTGTGGACCACTATGTTGGGGTCAATATCGGTCATGTCTGTGTAAGACCAATTGAAAGCATGGTTATGATCTTGGAGAAAGGAAGAGATGGCTTCTTGTTGCTGACATCTAAAGATTGTCTAATCTTTAGGATGTGCGGGTCATCCTAAGTATGAATGTTGATCTCGATAGTCAATTCATTTAACATGGTTTACGTCTCAGAGGGTAATGACCGATGAATATATGAGTCTTCTACACCAAGGTAGGTGAGTATGGATTCATCATCCTGACATTGAATGACGTTAATGGTAGGTGTGTCATTGTCAATCATCTCAAGATACAGGAATGGAAGAGTGGAAGGGGCCTCACCTTTGTGTTGATAAGTCAAAGGCCCCAAGGAAATGGTGTTTATGAAAAAAATGTTAGGAGGGATAGATTCAGGATCCATCGACTCCATCGGTGAGGGTGGTGATGAAGGTGGAGAAGGGCTAGGGTCCTTGATGAGTTTAATGCGGGCATGTTTGGTAGAAGGTTTAGGGAAGTTGATACCACTACGGTCATTATGTTTATAGGTGGTACATGAAATAATAGTATGGTGGCCTTACTCATAAAATCCAAAACCAAAACCCTTCCACTCACAGCGGTGTAGGAAGGTGTGGGTGAAACAACTTGATTGGTAAGTGATTAGAAGTCAGCGAGAAAATGGGTGGGGTTGTGATGGTGGTGTTGTATATATCTTCCCCCTCGGGTAGATATGTGAATAGCAGCCTTAGGCGCAGATAGAAAAGTGTCTACACAAAAAATTTTGCACCAAGGCATAGGTAGAAGGCGCACATCAAAGAGTGTCGACACAAATATGGATGCGCCTATGGCGCAGGTAAGAGGATGTCGACACAAATATGGATGCGCCTATGGCGCAGGTAAGAGGATGTCGACACAAATATGGATGCACCTATGGCACAGGTAAGAGGATGTTGACACAAATATGGATGCACCTATGGCGCAGGTAAGAGGATGTCGACACAAATATGGATGCGCCTATGGCGCACCTTCAGGAGGCGCAACATTTTGAGCGCTGATAGGAAGCAGAAACCTGACCCCAGATATTCAAATGGCCATAACTTTTCACAGGGAGCTCGGATTCAGTCAAGGTTGGAATTTTTAGAAAGATTACAAGGTCCTCTATCCAAATACAACTGGATATCTTTAATTGGGTGAGAAAAAATTCTTAAAAATGTAAAATATAGTTCACCACTTTTTGGGTTTGCTAGGGTTCTCACCTACCACCATAATGAGATGAAATTAAATGCAACTTGGAGGTGGTTAGGGTAGATTTGGATTTCCTCTCTCTTCCCTCTCTCATTATTCCTATAAATTGTAAGGAGGGGCTTCTTTCTAAAGGTTGGACATTCTTGTTTTTCCCCTCCCTTCTTCTCTTTAGCAAGTGAATTTGTGGAGTTCAAACCTCCCATCTAAAACTGCAATGTAACTTTGCCTCTTGGCATTTTGTAGTGTATTGTATCAATATTTGGAGAAAATAATGCATGTCTGTGGATGATTCTCAACCCTCTCTGTGTTCATTTTACATCCTTCTGATCTTTCACTGCAATTTGGTTATCTGTGCATGATCTTGCATTACATTTTATTGGTTTGTGTTTATTGGCAAGACAGGTGTTCTTCATTCCTCGGTGCATCACCTTTGTTAGTTTAGGTTTTATTTTTATGCATCTTCTTACCCTATCCCCTTGGCAAGTTAGATTAGTTTTTGAGTAAACCCTCTACATTTTTATGCATGCATCTAAATAGAGGAATAGGAACGGCCTTCATTCGGAGAGATTTTCCGATTTGGAAGGTCCCACACTTAGGAAAAGCTCCATGTTATGCAATCACACTTGAGAGTCTCAACCCATTGGCTGTAGACACTCAAGGTTTCTTTGATTCACCATCAACAGGTGGTTCGGGTGTGTAAGTGGTAGTATCAAGTCCCCCATAGGTGATAATAGTACGAAGATGAGGAGGACCATAAAGAAGGCATTCTCATATGGTGATCATAGTGAGGGTGCTGATGAAGGATTCCATACTTGTGTGGAGTAAGGAATGTGTTGACACTATATAGGTGGTACTTCCCAGTGAGGTGGTTAAAAATTCCTTCTAAGGGATCAATGGTTGGTATGTGAGTAGCTGGTATGGATGATGTGTCGGAGGTCAATGCGGAGGTGGAGTTAATGGATTGGGAAGCTAATGGGTCAATTGTGGAGGTTATAGTGGCGGTAGGAATAGGGGAGGTATGTGTCTTGAAAGCGGTGGCTATATTGGTAGGTGGGGGTGTAGGTGAATTGGTATTGGTTATGGAGGTAGATAGCTTGACGGGTATGAGTACATCGTTGGGTCGAGTAAAGCATGTTGCATGTTTTGAAAGGTGATGGGTCATTTGGAATGGTATAAGTGTGTCCTTCATGTTAAAACTTTACACAATGATGTAAAGTTGAAGGAATACAACCCATGACACGAGATCCATGGTCTTCCATGTAACAAGTTATATTGGAATTCCCCCTCCAAAACATAAACCAATTTTGGAACAGTGTGGGGGCCCACACAAACATGAAGGATGACAGTGCCTCATGTGGAGGTGATAGTGTGATTGAATGAACATGACATGACCAGATGTTTATGCATGAATTATCGGTATGCACATTTGAGCAAATGCATGGGATGAAATGATGTTAATGCTAGTGCCTCCATCAATCATCACACGGTGTACCCATATGTCATCAATTTGGATAGAGATGAAGAGGGCTAGGTTTGGGTCATCATTTTGGTATGGCATGATCTTTGCCTCTAAGAAGCTAAGGGAGGCCACTTGGTGAACAAGGTGAGGTGGGGATGAAGGTGGTAATTTGGTGAGAGAGGCTACATGATGGGGTGTGATAATGGAGGCTACGGGTGTAGGGTCATTGGGTAAAACCTCGATAGATTGAACAAATTCCATGAGGGATTGACGATGGGATTATGAGGTTTAGATGAGGTCATATAAGGAAATTTTGAGGGGAGATTGGTGTATTTTTTTGAGCATGGTGCGATGTGTGACATCTTTAGAAATGGGGTATGTGGGGCCGTAAATAGTTATTTTAGGTATGGGGGCAGATGGTATCTTGGGTATAGGATTGGTTGGTGGGGTTTGCCTTTTCTTTACCCTTCGCACATACATAGTGATGTGTACCATATTGATTTGAGGTAAGTTGTCAAATGGATAGGGTGTAGGGTGTGGTATAATGACATGAAGGGAAAAAACCTACTGGAGGATAAAATCCCTGTGAGGTCAGTTAGGCACAACGACATTTGGGTGGTGGCGTGGCAAGTTCTCTGATGCAAACCATGTTAATTTCAAATTTTTGTGTGGTTCTAAGAGTTGTGAGGGTGGAGGTTGTGGTTGTTGAGTGGGTAGTGTGGGAATGGGTGTAGGTGAAGTAGGATCCTCATCAAGAAGGTCATCATCATTGTCAAAGTTTGTTTTTGGTGGACACAATTGGATAAGGATGATTTTCAAGGCCTTGCAATTCTCCACATCATGCCCTAGCACATGATGGTATGCACAAATTTTGGTATCATCAAACCCCTTTGGCTTGGGTTTGAGGGGTTGTAAGGTCGGAGTGGTGGTAATATGATAACAAAAGTCTCGAGGAGGTTGGTTAAAATTTTGGCATAGGACCCTACTAGTGGATCACAA
Organism: Taxus wallichiana var. yunnanensis; assembly: GCA_018340775.1. Lineage (NCBI taxonomy): Eukaryota > Viridiplantae > Streptophyta > Pinopsida > Cupressales > Taxaceae > Taxus > Taxus wallichiana. The sequence goes on from CM031234.1 coordinate 66,165,761, forward strand.
TGGGAAGTGAATGTGGGTTTGGGTGTAGGTGTGGTTGGTTGTTGGGAATTATTGTTTTTGGAAGTGTAGGAATGGGTTGAGCTATGGGTTTAGGTGCCGGTGTGGTTTGAGGTATCAGTTGGGTTCGTTTGGGTAGGGGTATAGTAGATGAACGGGTAGGAGGGTGTGGGGTTGTTTTGACTACCTTGTTGTGGGGTAGTGGGGTTTTATTTTTGGGTCACACCTTCTAGGGTAAAGGTGATGTGGGTATATGGGATCTAGAAGGAAAAGCATATTAAGGAAGAGGGTGAGTTACCCATGGGGATAATGAGGATGCTATGAAGTTAGATGACATGGTTCATGCTTGGGGTATGAGGGATAATGACTAAAGTGTAGTGGGTAGTGAAGCAATGGATGAAGGTATCGGAGGTATTGGTGGTAAAGACAACTGCAGGTGTGGGTATGAGTAGTGTTGTGTGATTTGGGTATGTTAGAGATTTGTGAGGAAGGAATGGGTGGTTGCGTTATTGGTTTGTGGATGAGTGAAGGGTGCTTGACCATGTTGGACGGTGAGGTTTTAAGGCATATGGGACAAGTGTGGGTGTGATTGGTATGGTAGGGGTATGAGATCGATGAGTTTGTTTCTCTAGTTTGGGTGTCGGAGTAGGTGTGGTTTTGACATTGGAGGATGTAGCTAAATCAATTTAATAGGTGGATGAGTAAGGTTGGTGGTCAAGGTGACCCCTAAAGTTGTAATAGGTTTAGTGGAGGTAAATATTGTGGGTATGGGTTTGGGTTTAGGCATAGGTCGGGTTATGGGTAAGGGTGTGGTGTGAGTTCTAACGGGTATCATGGAAGGGGTTGCGACAAAGTGGTTATATTTCATTTGATGGGTGGAAATGTGTTTGGGTAGATAGTGAAGGTGTCATCAAGGGATCTCTGCATTTGTGTTGAGATAGGGAGTAAGAGGCGCCCTCATAATAAAGCCTTATCCACATAATCCAAATGATCGGCCAAACATGAGAATGACACATTTTGGGTGGAGTTGGTAAGGACCTAATGGGAATTCTTGTAAAATGCATCTTAGAGATGGGGAATCGGCCGGCTTCGACTTAGTGGGTAAGAGAGAGCTGAAAGTAGGTCTGTTGGATATTGGGTAACTAATGGAGAATGCTCATCAAGAGGCAATGGTATCTCCACTAGGTCTATGATGGGTGGAAGAGATGATGGGAGTTTCTCTATAAGTGAAGGAGCGAATAGGTGCTCCTTTGAGGGTGGAGGAGGTAATGGGTACTCCTCATGGGTGGAGGTAATGGGTGCTCCTCTACGGTGAAGGAGGTAATGGGAGCTCCTTTATGGGTGGAGGAGGTAATGGGAGCTCCTCTATGGGTTAAGGAGGTAAGGTAGGTAAAGGTTCTCTAAGTGGAGAAGCTAAGGGTTAGATGGTCTCAATGTTAGCAGACGACTCCTCTGTAGGTGATGTAGGAGATGAAGGGTGTTCTTCTATTGGTGAAGGAACAATGATGATTGGTTCAGACATGGAAGGAGGATTTTGGGCTAGGATTTATGCTATGAAAGGGATGTGAGGTAATTGAGAGGTGTAGGGACCTCGTTAAAGATCGCATGAACCTCGCGGGTATGGGTATCATGAGTGGATGTCTCACCGGTTTGATTGGATGAAGGGGTATGATTGGTAAATGGTTTTTTAAATATTTGTAGATTTTTTTGGTGGTGGTGTTGGGATTATCCATAGTCAACTCACCTTTCTCGGGAATTTCTTGGACAATATTCTTAAAATTGATGAAGTTGTCATCACTATGACCCTTCACTCGGTGATAGTTCTGAGAAATATTGTTGTTTATACCACACGGGCATGGGGGTGAGTAGGGTCAAAACTAGTGTGTGGTTTTATGGGTGGAAGGATGATGGTGCCATCTTTGATAAGATTTTCTAAGATAGAAGAGTAAGGTTCCCCAATTGGGGTATATTTTTGTTGCTCTTATGCAGAATCGAAAATCCTGGACAGGTGATAGATTAGATGAGGGTGTAGCCCGATTAGATGGATGAGTTAGGCTTGGCCTTGAGTACCACTGAATATGTTAGTTGGAAGATTGGAAGAAGAAGAGGTTTCATTTGACTTGAATTTGAATTATTATTTCGTAATTGGATTTTCTTCTCTTGATGGCCCGAATCTCTAACTTTCGTGCCATAGTGAATGCCTCGTCAAATGTTCGAAAGTTTGGACCTACAAGAGTTTGGGGAGATATGCAGTGCAAGATCATGTGAAGAGCTCGATGAGTTCGATTTTGTGGCGATTAGAAGGTAAGTTGATTGATTAGAATTTGCACCAATGAGTGACAAAATCTATGATAGATTCATTCTCATCTTGACGTGTGGAATATAGATCATTCATGCTAACCTTCTTGGCAATATTGATAGAGAAATGATATAAGAAAGCTTGGGCTACCTGATTGAATGAAAATATAGAGTGCTTTGGTAACCCACTATACCAATCTAATGCGGGTCTAGTGAGGGACATGGGAAAAGTTCTCAAAAGTAATGCATCATCATGAGCAATCAGATAACACCCGTGTTTAAACGAGCGCAAATGTTGTTGTGGGTATTCCTTACTATTGAAGTGGTTGAATTTAGGCATTTTCAATGCATATGGTATGAACGGATGGGAATGGATGGGTGAATAGGCTTGTTTCAAATCTCATCATAAGTGAGAGTGTTGCGGGAGCCAAAAACATATGCCTCAATGTCCTGCATCTTTTCCATCATCAATTTAATTAGGTCGTTGGTGGGTTGTGATGATTGGATGCCTCCTATAGTGTGAGGAGGTTGGTTTTGGACATATAATGGGTGTGGCATTCCAGTGTATGGGGCTGCCATGTAAGGTGGTGGAGAAGAAGGAAAGGAAATAGGGGGTATGTACCCAGAATGAATAATAGATGAAACAGGTGGTTGTTGGTAGTATGTATATGGGGGAGGAAGGGTCGTGGTAACCCTAGTGGCAATAAGGGATAATGACTATTGAATGGAAAGAACTACATTCTACAATGGGGTAGGGGTCAGCGACCTTTGGAGGTGGGAATGTAGCTAAAGGTATGTGTGATACATGAGGGGTGGATGAGGTTTTGTTTGGGGTAATCCTCGAGGGTATGGTGGATGTGATGGGTGCCACGAGAGGTATGAGATGTGGTAGTCCTAGTAGGTATACAACCTAACTACGAGATGACTGGGGTAAGGTAGATACGGTGTAGCATAGAGAGCAGATGGGGCTGATGTGGAAGTGGGTGTGAGAGTTAAGGAGTAGATACAAGAATATCGTATATCAAATGACCCGAGGCATATCGAGTGGATGAATGAGAGAGGTAAAGCGCAAGGCGGTAGGGTTGGTCAAGGAATCGTGCGAACTCCTCATCTCTAGTTGTGATATTAGTAAATTTGGATAGGATCCATGGCTAGTGATAAAATAGAAGGTGGTGAGGGACTAGATGGGAGTGGTTGGCAGGCGGTGTGGAACATGAGGGCGTTCTCTTATCTTGGGTTAGTACCATGTGAACCAGTACTAATCAGGTAGGGTTGTTTCTCTGTAAATGAGTACGAGAGAATAGCGAGAACAGTGAATCGGTGATAAAAAAATGGATGAAGTAACAAATGGTGGGTGGAATGTGAAACAAGATAACCGATGTCGATTAGGGAAAACTAACATTGGTTAGGGGTAACCATTTTTGGTCACTATAGAAAATATATAGTGAGTAAACAACGAGGTAGAAGGCAAAATTTGACAAGTATGCCAAATCTAGGGATGTGTAAAATGTCAATGGAAAAAAATGACAGTGACAGAGACTTTGGAAAGTGGAAAAAAGTGAAGTGAGAATGTCCTTTTGAGTAGGTTAGCAAAAGGACCTGGAACCGACGTTGGTTGGGTTTAACCGATGGTGGTCAAAGGTAACCGATGACGCTTACTGTGAAATTGAAACAGTGATGAGAAAAAGTGGTTGTGAATTAAAATTTGATGTGGAGTCAAACCCAGAATTATGGGAATGATGGTGATATGGCCCATGCATACTTAGGTGAAGCCAAAATAAACCAAATATGATGAGGAGCATGCGAGGATGAACAAAAAAATTGATGAACGTGATCTTTCACCTCAAAATGCAAGCAAAGAGAAAAACTAAGAAAATTCAATCCTAAGAGTGCCCTTTTCTATTATGTTTGTTTAGCTTATGCTATTTAGGGACTGACACATGAATTGTGAAATAGATTTTTTTGGTGAGGATGGCTTCCTACAAAGAAGGAGATCTAAAGGGTGAGGTTTCAGGTATGTTATGGTGGGGGCGGGCTTCACTCTGAAGTATGACTGATAGAGCGGTGGTAGGTGCCTTTGTGTCGTGATCATGTGATCACCTACAACTTCTTCAAAGTAAGATGTTGTTTAAGAATGTATGTATTTGAATTTTTGCGTGGTTTGGTAAGACTCGAGAAAGAGAAAAGCATAGAAGTGCTTTTCATGATTCGATTCGTCAACCATCGATTGGTCATGACCTCCAACATATAGGTTTCCCTCATTTAGTGTGAGCTAATGCAATAAATTAGAATGAAATGTGATTGTTTTTAAACCCAAATCGAAAATATGAAATTAGATGACACAATGATAAGATGAAGAGGAAGAGGGATGCTATTTCACTACAATGTAGAAAACATGAAGGAATATTCCTTTTAAATATACCAAAGAAAAGTTTCCTTTAGAGCAAATAAAAAGAAGAAGTGGATTACCAGGGAAAAAATTAGTGTGTACACTTTTAGAAAGGAAACAAGAACACAAATTTTTCCTAGGAATGAATGAAATGCAAGGAACCACTGGATGGGTCCCACAGTGCATGGAAAAATGTTTCACCTTTTTCTTAGATTGTTTCTTTGAATTGTTGATGAAATAGATAGGAGTAGCAGGCGTAGTGAAATACTGTTCAAATGTTGGTTGATGGGTTGTTGCACGTGTATGACTTCTAAATCCCACACTACCCATGAGAGCTTCCTTTTGGCTAGGAGGAACTACTTGTAATGAAAGCAAGACCACTAGAAAAAATTAAAAAATATGGGCGGTGAGCTGCCTAGCGTGAGCTAGATCCGAGAAGCATGGTACTTCCTAGATGGTCATCGATCCCTTTGTTTTAAGAAAATTAATGCTGCTGAAAAAAGGTAAATCTTATTGTTATTTTGAAATGATTTAGGTATATCACTTAAAAACACAATAAGAAAATAGATCTAATCTAATAGGCTAAGCTAGAATAGAATCCAAAGTCAAGTGATAGGTTCTAAGTCTCTACAGGTTTGATAAAGATCTCAGGTAGGTCACAGGTGAGTGAGGGTGAGGTAAAATTAGGTACGTAGGTCTCTGTTTAAGGCTATGTGGGCAAACATAGAGACAAGAGTTGTTCATAGGTGACCGACCACGGTTAGGTATAACCGACGCTGGTCACTGTGAGATCTGGAAATGTCATAGATCGGGATTTTGGTCTCCTTTATGATTGCATAAAGGATTTGGTTAGTTAGGATGAGGTATTGGGTGACTGGAATAGGTTTTTGCGAGGTATTGACGGGTCTATGGAGGTGAAAATGTTGGAGATTTTCAATAGGGAGCAAGATAAACAATGGATGATAAAATAATGATGAAATGAAATAACCAGGAAAGTATGATGTTGTACTTACTCAGATTTTATTCTTAAAGGTCTCTATGTGAAGGATGGAGGTGCTGATGATGGATTTGAAGGTTGCAGTGATCACCAACTAAAGAAAAGCTTCTACATGGGATGTATGTAGACTCCTCTTTGCTTAGATAGATTAGCATGTGGTTGGGTTGGTGTGCGCGGGAGAGGATGCTCAATCTCCTTCTTTGGATGTCGAGTTCTTATTGGAATTGGCTCTCGAAGATACGTTATCTCTTTGAGATTTGTTCTTTCTCATCAAATTTCTTGCTTCCAACTCCCAATTTCCAAGTTCCAACCTTGAGAATAAGGTTTTTTTGGATTAAAAGGGGTAATTGACGGTGGTAGCGGCTTAGGAGATGGTTAGGGATAACCGTTGTCGGTCAAGGTGGGATTTTCTAGGTTTACTAAACTTAGGGAGATCCTCCTTATTTCCTTGGATCTCATGTCATTATCCCGTAGCTTAGACTCAAAGCCTCTTGTGATTATGTGGGAATGTGGTTAGAGGGAATCTAGACATTTATTTGTAGGGTTTGGGTAAGTCTTAGTTAGTTATGGTAACTTCTGCTAAGAATAGGTCTTAGGTTGAGTTAAGCTTGGTGAGGTGTCTAAGTGAATTGTATGTGTAGATATTATTTAAATAAGATATTTAAATAATAGATATAGTGAGGATAATGATTTAATTTAATTAGATTAATTCAATTAATATTAGTGGGGAGAAGGGGGTCATGGCTAGGTAAATGTAATAAAGGGGGCTTATATGTCGAGGGATGAAGGGGGAGTGTGACCTAATTTTAGTGTCTACACCTTGGGATCCTCCACTCTTCCCTGAATGTGTCACGCATTCATTTATACCACTTTTCTAGGTGTGCCTTGTGAGTGAACATCATGGTTTCACAAGTATACTTCTTGAACCTTTTTATAGGTGAGGAGTTCTCTTCTGGATACTCCCAAACAAACTTCTCCGGCCCATCTAGTACTCCAATCTCTAAGAAGATGATGGTGAGGAGAATGTTGCTGAATAATATATTTTCTCCTTCCTACGCACTACTTATGATCTCATCCACAATAAAGGTGGAAAATTTATAGATGGTCCCTTCTGATATTTTTCGGCATACATTCAACCATGCCTTGTTCACTTGTGTCCATATTTCTTGATCATTAAGCTTGGTGACCAAGCATGTGGCCATCCTCATAATAGGGTCTGGAATTTTTGTGATGTCAAAGTACCATGCAAACCCTTTTTGTAGTCATAAGCTGCTACTATTTCCTTGATAGCCTCCTTATCACTCAAATCATCATCTATGGATTCCCCTTCATAATTCAAGCTAGTGAACTTGGATATCAACTACGGTGTTATGTGCATCTTATAGCCTACAAAGTAGAAATGGTCTTCATGCACGTGCGACATCAACCATTGATAAATCCACTTAGGCTTGCCAAAGTAAGGCAACTCATATAGTTGTAATAGCCCTACCTTTTCTCAATTTAATTTCACCTCGTCGCTATATGTTGGCATTCCATCGGTGTCCTTTTGTTAGTTGGATGAACTAGCTCTAGTGCCATTTATTTCTCTGTAGTGCTCATGCAATGGTTATAATCACTCACGATCATCTATCTCAAGTGCAACACCCACTCTTTCCCAGCAACACTCCATCTGGGTACTACATTTTTGTATATGATTCCTCATTAGAGCTCACGATGGTAGCGGTTTATTCTCCTTTTCCCTTGCCCTTGTTTCCTAGGTGAAACGGTCACCTTCTATGTTGTCATTTTAAATATTTAAAACTCCTTGATCTACTCAATCTCGAAACTCAACTCATGGAAGAAATCCTTTCATTTCTATGCCCTAGCTACCAAACCCTACCTTAGGAAAACCCTTCCAAAAGATGGCACACTACAAACTAATTCTCCCCACGCCTTTGTGTACTCCTTCCACCTGGTTTGCAGATCTATTCTCATCACGTGCTTATATTTCTAGGATTCTTATTCCTTTGCACAAATCTCTCTAGATTCCCTAGTCGTAAGAGAACTTCAAATTTATAATAGCAAGGTAGAATAATGACTTTCGACCTCATATTTATAGTTTTTCTCCTCTCCAACAATAAATTCTATACCAGCTACCAATATACTTAACATTAAATGTGGCTTTTTCCACTAGGCCAAATTTAAGTATCCTTACCCATGTGCCACATCGTGTGAAAAACCTTAAACAACCTTCTAACACACAAAAATCCAATCTAACCGAAGACTCTTACACACACGTCTATAGCACCAAAGGAACTTCTTCTATCCTTTACCTGATTTTTTCCCTCATCTACCTCCTTTTGTTCTTACACTCTTCATCCTTTGTACATAGTCTTTGTTAGAGCCTTCTTGACACCATAATTCATTATCCATTGTTTCCCCATGTGCTTTTTCAATCTTACGTGTTTCCTTCTATTGGGCCACTCAACCTTTACTACTAGCTTATACTTTTCTTTGCATTACTCCACCCCACACTAAAATAGATGTGTAGTCCTCTACACATACACAACCTTAGAAAATAATGTGGTTACCGACACACAAGGCGCAAAATGGAACAAGTAACAAGAAAGGGAAACACAAGAAAAGACAAAGAAATAAAGGGAAATTCTAAGCTAACTAGAAATACGCCTTATTTACAAACACCGAGAAGACTTATTTATAGTAGGGCTTTAGCTTACTCCCATTGAAATGACCTAGTAATCTCATCCCATATAGCGCTTGTAACTTGAAATTGTCTGAATCAAGGATGTAAAAGATGATGTAAGGTCTCAACCAATGAAATTTAAATTTCCAAGGATGGCATAGATACTTGGAATCATATAACATAACCATCTTCCCAACCTCAAATTGCTTGTTCTTGATGTGATGATCATGCCATGCCTTTTGTCTTGATTTTTTTGTCTTCTATCTCCATCTAGCAAGTGATCTTATTTCTTCTAACTCCATCAACTTATCAATCCTCTCTTCCAGTGCTTGTTCATCATCCAATCCTCCTACACGCACTATACATAGTGATGGTAACATGAATTCTAATGGTAAAACATCCTCCATGCCAAACACCAATTGAAATAGTGTGGCCCTATTCAACCTCTTGTAGGTTATCCTGTATTCCCATAAAATGGTGATGCCTTGTCATCCCAATATTTTCATCTAACGTCATATATTTTGGTCAATGTGTGACTTAGTATTTTGTTAAATGCCTCAGCAGTTCAATTTTCTTGAGGGTGATAAGGGTTAGTCTTGTGACGGGCCACCATAAATTCTACTAGTAGAATCTTGACCATTTCATTCAGAAAATGTGTACCTCTATCACTAATTAAGCTTAAAGGAAAACCATACCTACTGATTATGTTCTCCCATAAAAATATAGCAGTTTTCGCTATAGTGCAATCCTTCATAGGTGTTTCCTCTTCCCATTATGTCAAGTAATCAGTGCAAGTAATGATATACTACAAACTAGTCCTTCGCGTGATTGGAAAAATTAGCCCTACAAAGTCGCTTACAAATCTTTCAAATTTTTCAGCACTTGTTATTGGTTGTAAGGGAATTTCATCCCTCTTTCAAGGCTTGCTAAGGCATTGGCAATGGTCACAGGCCTTGCAAAAATCAATACAATCTTGGTAGATGGTTTCCCACCAAATCTTTACAAGTAGAATCTTCTGCATGGTAGCATTTCCTGCATAGTGTCCTCCTGCAATCCCACCACGTGCTTCCTCCATAATTTCCATGTGATCATATTTTAATATGCATCAATTCATAACCTCATAACATCCTAACTTATACAAATCTCCACTAATCAACATATAGGGTGCGGTGCGTATCGCTAAGCTTGCTTCCTCTCCGAGCCTTCATCCCATCTAGCACCACACCTATTTTTCAAGAATACTACGATATCTTCTAATTTTGATGGTGTGTGCCACAACCTTAACAATGGCACATCTAGCATGGTATCCTCAATGCTTTACGCATCCTCCCCGAGTTAATCCTTAATAAGTGGTCAAGTCTTGAATTAATTTTTCTTGGTTTTACAACCACCATGAACTCAAATTATTGGAATATTAGGACCCAACGGCATATGAATCCTTACAAAATGGGATGGTTCACCAAGTAATTCAATGCCATGTGGTCCGTGTAGAATATAAATGTCACCGAGGTTGTGCTAGTACTACTCCCATAGCTGTCCTCAAGGCATCAACATGTTCATGGAAAGGCTTATCCCAAGAAGGAAAGCATAGTATGGGCATAGTGACAATACTATCCTTCAAAGTGTCAAAGTCTCTTTCTTTGTGACTCTCCCCAATGAAAGGAACTCTTGTGTTTTAGCAATTCCTCCAAGGGTGTGGTGATCTTGACATACCCCTTGATGAATTTTCTGTAGTACCCCATATGTCCAAGGAATCCACACACTTTGCACTTTGACTAATATTCTCCCTAATCCCCTGATAGCTGCAACTTTGGCGAGATCCACTAGTAAGCCTTCTTTACATATAATATGTCCTAACAAGGTTCCAAATGGAGTAGCAAAGACACATTTCTTAATGTTGAGGGATATCCTCAATTGTCGACATCTCTCAAACATCAGCCTCAAATTTTCACAATGGTCTTTTACTAACCCATACACAGTCCATTCATCTAGGTAAACTTGAAGAAATTTATGGATGAAGTCTTGAAATGTTTGTACCATGATGCTCAAGAAAACAATAGGTGCATTATTCAATCCAAAAGGCATAACCATGTGGGAAAAAAATCCTCATTTAGTGGAAATTTTTTTCTTTCTCTAGTCTTACTTTGTAATCCTGACTTAGTGATACCTTGAGAACCCATCCATGAAAGAGTAGACTTCACGCCTGGATACCCCTTCTAGAATTTCTTCAGTAAAGGGTTTTGGAAAAGGATCGATGACACATACTGCATTCAGGTCCTTGTATTCCACACAAATCCTTATTCTTCCATCCTTCTTGATACTGATGACCATTAGGCTTATCCATTTTGATTCCTCCACAACCTTAATGATACTAGATGTTATCATCTTGTCTATTTCTTCCTTGAACTATACGTGAAAATTCATATTCATCTGATAAGGCCTCTTCCGAGATCAGGTGCACACCTTCCTTCAACTTTATCTTCATTTCCCCTAAGTAATGGTGAAAGCCTTTGAGTTCATGGTACCCATAGGGTAAAAATCCTATAACTCACGCAGCAAATCAATGACCTTTGAAACTTATATTTCTGACCAATAGTCCCCAATGATAGCTTCCTTAGGTTCTATCTTTGTCCCAATGTTAACCTTCTTTATTTTAAATGGCTCATGGTAGGTGTGTGCTCCCTCATCGGTGTTATTTATAAATTTACATGTACCCTGAGAATGTTTAACATCAAACTTTCCATTTCTTCACCATCTACTACATAGACCATTTTTCCTTTTTCCTTTTCCATACACACATGGGCAAGATGTAGTTCCTCGATTCTTCTTCATTGAGGAATGTCTCTAAATAAGGCTCACTTGAGTAACTCAAGTAGCCTATCTTCTTGCTATAACACTATGTTCCATCGTAAGGCACTTGATTACTTGTAATGCCTTATCCGCGATGGCATAGTACTCCTATACATGAAATATTCAATGAGATCATCATGACTCCTACCAATTACCTATTTGACAATGTATCTACGAATGAATATACCATGCATACGCACAACCTTGTAAGGTGGAATACATCATATGAACCCATAATGAAGGAGGTAACACGTCTATGCTTCCCATCCAAACCTTTTCACGGGATTGGACATGAAATGAGGCGGTCTCTTTACCATGGTAGTCTTGGATCACAGTGGGCACGTTTCTCCTAGAGAACCTTATAGAAAATGTGACCCTTACTTTGCGTAATTATAAGAGGTTCTCCGGATGAGTATCCCACCAATGCTTTGTAGTTCCGAGTAGGTTATAACTAATAATTCCCCTTGTCTCATTCTCATTCTTCCACTGAACCTCCTTTCTCGCAAGAAAATTTTAGGGTATGCTCCTCTAGAGTGACTTGGAAACATATTTCCTCCTAAGTGCTTGAATGAACTCACCTTTGTCTCCTTGTTACAAATCCTCTCAACTATCACCGAATCAACTCACAAGTCCCATACACCTAATTGTCACATACCACGCTAGTGGTATCACTCAAGGACTCTGTATCTTCAAACTGGGTAACTCCCTCCATGGGATGAATTATCTCGGCATCTCGAATGGAGTGAACATAAATTCTATCAAGGACTTCCTCTCCCAAGGGCTCAGTATAGGGTGTTGAATTCCCATATTTTAAAGGGATAATCACCCTTTCTTCCTTTTTCTCAAAAATAATATATCCCTTATTAAACCACAGGTCAACATTGTTCTCATGTAACATGGGCGCCCAATAAATCCTAGAAATTTTTCTACCTCGACGAGCACTAAGACTTCAAAATCTCCAGTGAACTTGGCCCCTTGAATGGTGATAACTACATCCTTCAAGACTCTAATGGGAATTACCTTTGTTTTGTTTTCCATATATAACACATTCAAAGATGGTTGTAGTGTGGGTCTTCCCATTTGATGTCCAGGCATCCAAGGTAAGAACATTGACCTCCACTCCTTTATCAATGACAATATTGCTTAGAAGCCACCCATCAACAACTACAAAATCTCCTTATCATAGTCAAGTCTATGAGGAGGAATGTTTTCATGCAAAACCTACCTTTTACGCTCTACTCCGATGCGTGGTACCTTCTCCATCATCCACTCTCCTAGCAAGGTAATAATATTCTCTTGCCTTAACATCCTACATACTTCCTTAACCTCATCTAGGTCCTCCTTTGGAGCCTTTGTATTATTCATTTGCTCTAACTTGCTTTTTTGCTCCTTTAGACATTGGATCTCCCATTCCAAACTATGAATCACATCCATAGTATCTTGATGCACTTCCTTCGATAAGTAGGATCTGGATACATTCCATGTACCACTTCCTCTCTTGAAACCATTGTCCTTTTACTTGGAATATCCTTGGCGCATGTGGCCTCTACTCACATTTTCACCAAAACAAGTTCTAGCCCCGACTCACGCGCCACTCTTGGCATCCTCTATGAATCATTCTTCTTGATTCTTACCATCATAACACATTTGTATTTCCTGTGCTACTAGTTCATATGCTCATAAATATATGGAAACTCTTAGTACTTATATTTCTTCCCACACCATGAGCATTACAACATATCAAGACAATCACACTTGCAATGCTTTGTAGATCCATAGTTATAACGGGTTCCTCATTATAATTCACTTCTTCCTCCACCACGGTTAATGTGAAAATAAAATCCTCCAAAATAAACTATTATGCGTGCTCCTCCATCGTGTGACCTTCATAGTGACAATCATCGTACTTAGAACTTCTTCCAAGACTAGTTTGGCAAACACCAAGATCAATAACATCATGAATCAGTAAATTAGTCCAAAATATTTGGTATCATGGGTCATAGAGGTATAGATATTGCAATAGTAAGAAACATTCTTATGGATTGCATGCTATAGTAGAGGGCACCTACTTGCATCATGATCCCCATGGAAAATATCACAGTCTACCACCATAGTGTGTATCGAATTTCAAGGGAAACTATCCTTTGCATGCCCTTCCATTTCACAATCTATACACCAAATCCCACTATGAACCTCATGTGCTAATTTCTGAGATAGCTTCTCCAACTTCTTGGCCATTACAGCAATTTGAGCCTCTAGAAAAGGGCTAACACCGTGTATCAATGATCCCAAAACCTCGGCACATAAGGAATATTCTAGTGCCTCGCACGGGTTTGTAAAAGTCTTGTGTGATAGTGCTCTCCTAAACGGCATTATCAATCCTTTAAAAAATCATTGAGCATGTTGAGAAGGGTGAATGCAATAGGATAGTTTTGATAAGATATTTTTGAACCACGCATCTTACTCCTGCACACTCTTTTCCATTCCTTATTAGATATCCTTCATAGCATTGATGCTCTTCTACTCAAATTATGGAATATGGAATTATACTAGGAAGGCATTCTTCAATGCGAGTTTAGTCTAACACCATTTAATAGGGTTCATATTTTGGTACCAACTATGCAGGTGCCTTTGCAACATTGTTTGCAAAATGACTTACCTTCCACTCTGGGGTAGTAATCCCTTTCATGTGCTATAGTAATTCATACTCATGCACATGCTCTATAAGCATCCTCAATACCCCTATAGTCACGGTAAATGCAAATACATCTCAAAAACTACTTACATAGGTGATTGTAACCCTTGTCCTCCTGATCTAGAGCCTTGGTTCCCTCTAGTGTTTCCTCCTCCACTAAATCCAATGGATCCACCAAGTCCTATTCCTCTTAACCCACCAGATCCTCCAGATCCACTAGGTCCACTAGGTCCTCCAACCCCTATACCACCAGATCCACCTCCTGCAGCCGACAAGTGGCCTGAAGTGGTCACGCCTAGTGTTCCCAATGTCCCCTTTGAAGGCGCACGCTGATGGTTTGTGATATTTTCCCACCACTAGTTTTTTGTCTCGTGCCACTCCCAAACATGATATCCAAACCTTTTGTACTTACATCTTATCCAAAAATTCCTCCAAATACCAGAATGGTTTGCGTAGCCACGGATGTTCTGAATAATAAATTATATCTCTTGGGGATAGATTGGTTACTCCCACCAATACCAATTGGGTTAACAATACTTCTCCATTGATCTGGAAAACCAAATGCTAAGGGTTGGTCACCATGTAGGTTCAGATTCCCATCGATGGTTCTCCTTTCTCCATGCGAAAAATATCATCGAAGAAGTGAAGGGCTTGTATCCTATGCTTTCTAAGATGGGGTAGCACAAATTTCTTAGGTTCTATGTCGTCATGTGTGAACCTCAACTTTTTCATGTAATGTTTACCTCCATATATCCATCATACTTGTAACCTTGCATTATATAGTTATCTCCCTTTCATGATATTTGTATACTTTATTGTCTCTCTTCCCTTTCCTGTTTAGCCACAATTTTCTGTCATCTTCCTCCTCCCTAGCTTCCTCTCCTAGTGCTCAGAGAAGCTTATACAACCATGGGAAGTGCCTCTAAACATAGGGTAATGACCAAGATCTTCATAGCCAAAGGAATAACACATAAAAATAATCCTTGGGCTCCCTCGAAACTCAAACTAAGCAACCACGGGTAAGAATACGTAGAAATGGCATATTCTAGAGTATAACTACTCAACACTCCTTTCCACTAGTGATCAACAACATGCATCCAAGTTAGATCTACATCTTGCACCCTTAAGTAATAATCTTATGTCCATACGCATGATCTATAGTACCATCTCGATCTAGATGCATATGATCAAAGCCATTCATATAGTTCTATTAGAAAACAATAGAATAATGTCTCATATAACTCATGGTACAGGTTATCTTCTACCCATCTACATACATTGAACTCGAGTCCGATGCTAAATATTTGAGAAAAATCATCCCAAGTGCTCTTAAACCATGCTTCAACACTTTCCAAGGTCATGCATTTTATCATTACAAATCACATGGACCAAGATGTATGAAATTTCTCACAACAACTTTGAAAAGAGTTCCTGGCAATGGAACCAAGATGTAGTCATTTTTATACCCTTAGATCAACATTCTAGTCCCGTGCACATTGGCCTATCACCCGGTGGGCATTGGGTGCTCATCCGAGGTGTGCACGGGTGTCATGCCCCTCATTTATGTGATTTTTGTAAGAATACATCATCTATGATAGATAATTAAGTGCAAAATAATGGGAAATAACCATGCATTCATTCTAAGAACCTAGGATGAGTTATCATATCAATGCATCCATTCAGATAGCAAAATAGAAGTATCAAACAACATATAGAAATGATTCATAACACAAAGGAAATGCATTAGAATTATTCTCATGAACACATATATGCTTTAGAACAGAACCTTATATTCATATTAATGAGTTCAATAACCACATTACATTCATTGAGGCCATAACAAACCCATATAATAATGTAGAGAAAGGTCATGCATCAGAAACTAAACTATGTCCTTCATATTATAAGGATAAACACAAACCCATCCCTCTAAATATTCCATCACTCCTATATTTCCTCTAATCCCAACCCATATAATCCTCCATTATATTTCTACAGAGCTTCACCCTTTTTCCACTACCTCTGTTGTCTCATAATCCTCCTTCTACTACCCGCACATCTCTATATATAGATTTTTCCTTCACTACCATGCCTTATGAGGTAACATATCAGTTGCCAAGTGTCCAAGTGGTCCTTTAATGGATAATTCCTCCTTTTATTCGAGCTCTCCACTCTTTGCAATGATTTCTGTTGGATCCTTCCATCGCATGCATGGAATATTCTATTCTTGATCCTACAACTGCCAAGTTGGCACCTTATCCTCTCCACATGATAGATGGGTCATGCTTTCCTCATGTGCTTTACGGGACTATGAATATGGCTAAGTCCCAACACCATCTTGTATTATGTGTTTTTCATGTGTTTTGTTAAACCCTACTAGAACCCTTCCATGCACGACTTCAACCCGCATACCCTTGTTCAAATAAGTCTTGTGCACTCACATGCATCTCTTGTACATAGCCGATATTCTAGAGCCCAACACTCGTGTAAGGTAAATAAACACATGATAGGACACAAAATCATTACAATGGTTGAAAATATGAAAAATCTAAGAATTATGAAATTTACCCATGAATGCAATCTTCCCCATTAATGCATGAATTTGAGAGTCGTTAATAAGGTAACTTGTTATAAATAACTCTACTACTACTCACAAGGTTTGATATTTTGAAAATATTTTCAATCATTATTGAAGGATAGACAAAGCAAGTATTAACTCCAATGCTTAGAATTTAGTTGCAAAATTCTTCAGCCAGGTTCTGATCAAAGACTAGAATTTTGTTAATAGGTGAGTTCATCGGCTCCCATATCTTCTATGATCTTTTGAAAGTTTGTTTAAAAGGTCTATATTTTTGTAAAAAATGTGTGATAGAACTAAATGAGAATCATGAATATTCATGTGTTTCCCCCAAAAGCAAGTTCAAGTCTTGGTTACCCTCTAGCAAGAATTACATATTCTTATATTACATCTGCTAACTTAGAAGATTTTAAGCAAAGGATACAGTCCCCTAAAAGAAGTAATTCCATGACCCAAATAGCTAATAGTGGTATTTACCTCATTGTTACTTTCCCTCCTGCTACACCATGCCCAGAGCTTGTATGGGTATGTGTTAAACACTATGATCCTGAAACTAGAGAGGTTTGGGAAGGAAGGGGAGATTTGGTTTTATCTTTTAGGAGGAATATTTTGAAAGAATTTTGGGTTTTCCCCCATAAGGGAAGAGGTGGCTATTACTAAGGACTTTGCACATGAGTACTGGAAATTACATTTGAAGAAATGGAAGAAAGCTATGAATGACCATTGGTTGAATAATCCTCAAACTTCTGCCCCTAGAATGACAAAGAAGTTGAATAGGGCTAAATTTATTGAGGAAGTTGGAGATGTGATTATATTGTTGAACTAAGTAATGGGTATGGAATCTATTGCCATATTTTAGGAATGGATTTTTAATTTATTTAGGTGATACTTATAAACAAAAACCCTCTCTCAAGGATAGAGAACATAAGTAACCGTATTCATGAAAAAATGATGGAAGTTATCCAAATTGAGAGGAGAAAATTTGGGAATGGCATAATTTTTAATGACTTCTTACCTCTTTTATAATATTTCTTTTCATAGAGAGTTTCTAGAGTTGCTAATGGAAGGGAATCTTAATAGTTCTAAGCTATATGATGTCTTTTATCAGCTGAAGATGACAAGTTAAGATGTTCACTTTATAAATATTTCTAATCATTTCTTTGCACCTATAATTTTTTAATATCACCCTAAATGGGATATTGATATTTTTTCCTACGATGCCAAGAGATTCATTACTCAATACGGGTGTTACTTCATCTAATTTAGAACTTATTCATATATCATGGTTAGTGGTTTTGATGGGAAACTTTATGTGCTACCCAAGTTTGTAAATGAAAAATGGGCATTAATGGAATTAGCCAAATAGTTGTTATTAATACATACATCATTTTATTGCTCAAAATCATATAACATCCCCAATCAAATTCCTCGGCGTCATAGTGAATTACACTTTTTCAAACATCTAGAAGGAAAAAATATTAGAAGGAGAGATGAACAAGTGCATGTTGAATAAATTTGAGGACAAAAAACATTATGATATAAATCATATCTTACACATTATTGTACCCACTCAGGTAGAGCACAAACCTCATCATGAGGATTTATGGATGAACTATGAAGATGAAATGGAATTCAAATTATGAGAACATTCAAGAATGACATTTTCCTAGATGAGTGATTTTGGGATTATCCAAATTCCTAAAGGGTTAGAGGATGATGGTAATGTGATTGTTGAAGAATACATCTAGGAAAATATTACTTCTCAACCTTTTCTACCAACCAATTAGGACATTAGTGAGAAAGATATAATCAAGAAAGGACTGTAAACCCTATCGACTCTGTAAGGTTTTCATTTTTAAAAGGAGTGGATATAAGTTAAAAATAGAACTCATTAATAAGGGAATATAGAAATAACAATCTTATTGATGATGTTATCCCCTCATTTCAGAGGGTTTATGCTACTAGGGAGGTTTCATGGAGAAAAAATATTAAGAAGTTTGACTCATTTCTAGTAACAGGTGATGTAAGTGCCTAGGATAAAAGAATCGAGAACTCCCCTAGTCAAACAATAATAAGGACTAGAGAAATGATAAAGGAAGGTATGGTCGAGGGTCCTATTTTTCATGCTACTCCATTACATATTGTTCTAGCATCCGATTTAGGATCCAAAGCAAAAGATAAAGTGATGGAATTCACTCTTAAGAAGCATAAGGAGGAAAACATGTTTGATATTCCTCATGGAATTCAAACACCAAAGACTTGGTTGTAGGGATCGAGATGAGGAGAAAAATGTATATCTTTAAAAGAGGAAGTGAAATAAAACATTTGAATGGGTTGATTTGGAGGAGGAAGAGACCCCTAGACAAGTAATGAATATTGATGCCCCTTTTATCTTGTCTTCCATTACCGAGTCTCCTACTGCTCTTCCCATTGAGCAGCTGTGTACTTGTGATGACCACCCTTTCCATTCTAATAGCTCCAGTTTCTTCACCTATCAAGGAACAATCCCTCATGAATGCTCCTATACTTGATGCCTCAACTATTCCATAACAACATGATGAGGCCAACCCAAATCCAAATCCAAGTAGTTTGGTGGCGAAGAGAAGCACAATATTAGACATGAAGCATAACCTCATGTTGAGGAAATTCCAGAACATGCAACCCAAGAAGAAATTTTCGGTGTCATGGTTACAACTGTGACCTCAAGACACTAAAATAAATTTTCTTGAATCTCACACCCTATAACTAAAGCTATCTTCCGGGAACTGTGAGATGATCTTTGTTCCTAGTAATAAAATGAGTGAGGATTCAACATGATCGAGAGAAGGAATTTGATGAATAACAATCTCCAGTAGGCGAGGAAATAAGGAATCAAGTTGAATATATGGATGGAATTATAGGACCAGTACTTAGGGGGAACCATATATGCAGCTTTAGAAGGTATGTGTATGCCTTCATCTTCTTCTAAATCCCTTGCAGTTATCCTATAAATCTAGTTCTACAATCACTTTATGAACATGAGTATCATATAAGAGAGTGGATAGGTAGTTCTCTCAAAAAATAGATGAAAGTGGAAATACAATTGAATGATGATGATTTACAGATCTTGGCTCTCTGGATCTAGAAAGGCCACCTAAAAAGGAAAAATTTATTTCCATGGAAACCTTGAGCATGAAAGGAGAAATATTCATGGATGTAACAACTCCAAAAACTAATGTGCTTTGAGGGTAAGCATCCCCATCCAATTTTAAGGTCTCCAAGATCTCATTAGGTAATCCTTCTACTGAAGAAATGAAATATGATTTTTATGTAGCATTAGAAGTGTTATTCCAAAATATTGATGAGTTCAAAGAAATTGAGAATGATTTAAAGGCCAAGAATGAAGCACTATCTAGCTTGGTCAGAAAATTGACCAGAACTCACAAGGAAGGGAAATTTGAAGTCCCAGAGATCACCAATGATGATATCAAGAGATTAAATGACTTAAGAGAAAGAGGGGATGCCACTATCCAATGGGAGAATGATTTGGTTTCCAGAGGTGAATCAATAATCATAGAATTTGTAAAAAAGTATTCCTATATTTATGAAAAGGTAGAAGCAACCAAGGCATTAATGGATAAATGTGACATTGAGCAACAAATGTGGAGTGATATGCTACCAAAAATGGAAGCTATCAAAAACTTAGGTGATGACATGGTTGTTAGAGAAGGTATTGTGTCTCTTGATTTTGTAGGGAATCAACATGAATATTACAATATGGAAAAAGTAAGAGTAGAGATTTTGGTAAAATATTTTGAAATTCTTGATGAATTGAGAGACAAATAATTGGATTATATTGATGGCATTTATGCTCTAATAGACAAATTAATTGGGACAGACATTGGAGAAACAATTATAATGGAGAGCACCGAAAATTTGATTAAAATTTTCAGAGAGTATGTTATGGGTAAACCGGGAGAGTTGAGGATTTTCAATGCATATCTCATAAAGGAAAGGGAATACATTGAGTTAACAATTGATAAATTGATAAAGAGGATGAATAAATACAAATTAGTATTTTCAGAGATTGACGAAATAAGTATGAAACACGAAGTAATTTGTAACTACAATTAAGGGCTTGATAAGGAATTTTTATAAAGATGTTTGAAAATTTTGATGCCTATAAAAATAGGGTAGGAGAAAGATCAAGTCAATCCATTGGAAAGAGACACAAAAAGTAAAAAGAAGAATGATAAATTTTATTATAAATAAAAGAATATCTTTTCTATCTCTTCCAGGTGTCATCACATGGTTTACTTTTTCATTCAGCCCAATCAGGAGAAAAAGGGAATCTTTTTAGTTAGTAGATATTTCCTTTACAAATTTGGAATTACACAAAACTGTTATCTCATTTTTGTGTTTACACCAAAATTTAGTGATAACCCTAGGAATTTTTTGAGCTGGTTTCCTAAAATGCCCTTTCAGAGAGATAATCGGGTTTTCGGGTTTCCATAGCAAGACAACATGAGTTTTGGATGCTTCATGTTGTATGTTCCCCGAAGCCCGAAACCCGCATCAAGTAAGTCTTTTGGGTTTTCGGGTCCACCGAGCATCGGAACATGCCTTAGTCAAAACATGCTTCATGTCGCATGTCTTCGATTCCCGAAACCCAATTTGCTCCTTTGTATCGGGTTTTCGGGTTCTCTGAGCATCGGAACATGCCTTGTTCAGAACATGCTTCATGTCGCATGTCTTCCGATTCCCAAAACCGACTCGCCCCTTTGTATCGGTTTTGGAACCATCAAGCATCATGCTTCATGTCGCTTACTTCCCGCAACCGAAACCCGAATTGATATGAAATCCTTTGTGTCGGGTTTTCGGACATCCCAAACATGCTGACATGGCATTAATGCCGAGTTTTCGGGTGGTTGACACATGTGTCAAATGAAGTGTATTAAATGCAAATTTTTATAAATACTCGGATTTCCACGTCATTTTTACCAGACGTGCTTTTTTACCTCGTGGATTTTCGTGCATGCTTATTCAACCCTGAAACCCGACTCACCTTTGTGTTCGATTGAGTTGCTCATTTTTATCATTTTTGATCTGATTGAAGGTATTTCACTTTGTTCTTCGTTTGTGAAATTTGTGGAAGAATTGTGTAATGATCCTTCTAAATTCCTCTTTCTTTCTTGATTAGGGTTTTTGGGGTTTTTGATTATTTATTCCTTTTTGGTTGTTTTCCAATCAAGTTTGTGTTTTAGGGTTCACCCTTGGAATGCTCTGTTTGTTTTATTCCTTGGAATATGCCGTTGTAATGAAAATTAAAAATGTATCAAAAACATAACAATGGAGAGGAATTTGCATGTTTTGACCTAACAACAACCCGATTCCCTCTTTTCAGGTTTCGCAGGGTGTTTTACAGTTTCCAAAACCCGCAGTGTGTCGGGATATCTAAGGTGTCAGACATTCTAAAATCTCTAGCATCCTCCAAGGTGTCGGACACTTCAAACCTTCCCGGCATCCTCCAAGGTGTTGGAACTTCATCCTCCTCAAGTATAGTGGGATTTCTAATCTCCCCGGCATCTAACAATAGTGCGGGTTTTCTGAACCCCTCGACATCTTCCAGTGTTGTGGGTTTTCCAGAGTGGTGGACATCTCATACCTTCCGACAGGTTCAACTGACTGTCGGGACTTTCCGAGTGTTTGACACCCACTAATCTCGATACTCTCTGTAGTGTTTGGGCCTCTCTGGGATTGCTAAGCAAGGTCTTCAAACCCAAAGTGTCTAAATCAGAAGCAATCAATTCACCCCTTCTTTGGAATTCCTCATGTCGGATCCTGGTCCATCACAGGAAAAGATAGAAAAATTAGGGAGGATGAAGTATAAATTTAGGAAGGTGGAGTCTCCTTCCTACATTGATTGTAATTATGACATCCGAGATATAGAACTCAAAAACATAGATATGGAAGACTTTTGGAATAGAGTCAAGAGTTCTTCCCAGACCCCATGGATGAAATCAATAGTTGGCAGTGGTCTTCCTCTTGTAGTAGGTTTCCCCATGTCTACTCAGTGCCCCGAGTTCATCTTAGCCTGTGCTTCAAATTATGACTCTGCTTCTCGTTCTATGAAAAACCAAGCGGGAGAGATCGTAATCAAGTTAGACGGAGGTTACTTTGATGATCTTCTCAAGTTGCCTAACTTTGAGGAGTATGGGGACGTAGATCTCAAGTCAGCCCAAAAATCTTGGGACAATGATCAGGAAGACTGTATCAAACACGTGAATAAGAAGTTCCTAATCAAAGCCAAGCCAGTTATTTCAGGTTCCCAAGACTTGTCCTAGAAGTGATTTCATTCAGGAAATCAATGATATCATTACTCTGCTGAGCCGGGTTTTGGTTTCCCCGAATCAAATGTTTTCCAAGGATGGATGTACCAATTCATGATCATCATCAAGAAGAATCAACAGGGGATTGATTGGGGTACCCTTATCAGTAATGAGATAGATTCTCAGATGACAATAGTCTTGTCTACTAGGAAATTTTATATGTCCTCGTATGTCACCTATGTAGAAAGCCGGCATGAGGAATTACCCTGGATTGGACACAAAGGGGAACAAGACAGTGGAACATATTTATTGGTATTTTCCTTAGTTAACAAGAAAAGGGTCGAAGACCAATTCAGAAGGGTAAATGATGCCTTCTTTTATGAGAACATCTGCAGGTTAAACCCAAACTGAGGAAAACAAGAGTCTCTGATGAGGCATGGGCTGAAGTTTTGAAATGGGGTTGTGTCTTCTTACAATTCAAGAAGTTCACTTACCTTCGGGTGGTCATGTACTCGGGTGATCCTTTCCATTTTCCCTAGATATCTAGGGGATAAACTAATCTTGATGGAGTTGGTTAGGCAATTGTTGGATTTTCATAAGTACCAACAGAGTAAACACAAGGCCGTCGTATCCTTCCCAATTTCTATTGGAAGGTATACCTACTCAACGGTGGTAAAAGCCAAGAATGTTGTACATGAGCTTCAAGATAAATTAAAAAAGCACATGAAGCCTAGAGATGGGTTTGATTTTTGAGGAGTCCTCAAGAGGCATATGGAACTCTGCACTTGCACATACCAAGCATAGAAGACATCTGGATTGATTTACGTGATGAAGTTGTTGTCGAAGGAAAGATCATAGTAGGTTGACACTTGCAGAGATTCAGACACTCAAACTCGCTGACATTCCAGAAGTACTGGCGATAATGAAAGTGTGTTGGATCCTTCCTATGATGGACTGAATGAAGATCAATATGTTTTCCCACCTATTGATTGGTCTATCGGTGAGAAAGCCTCTATTACCGATAGATCAGCCCCGATTCTCACACGCACCAAGGCATGGCTCACCTCTTGGGGGATGAGTTTCAAAGAAGATAGTTTCTCAAAGTTGGTTGCTTTGGAGGCGGGGCCCTCAAAAAGGAAAAGGACAAAAGCTCTTCCAAGGGACCTATAAAGGTCAAATTTGTCAAGAAGAGAAGAGAAGAAGAAACCCCTTCAACTGCTACTCCAGTTGAAACGGTGAATGTGCCAGAGTCACCAACACCACCAGAAATAGGGAAATTTCTTTGGAAAGAGAGGTGAGTCAGCCCCTAATTTCACCATTTGTTGACTGCCCAATAGAAGTAACTCTATCCCTTGCATCCCAGGCTTTGGTGTTGGGATCTGCACTTCCTACTTCACAACCACTTCTACCTCCTCTTTCCCCATCCACTTCATTAGCCATGGCCAGCATTTTCTCCGGACTCTCACCTCTCTCTACTGGGACCAAAGTAACTACAGATATGCCTCCTCCTACATCTCTTTTCACCGAATCTACTACCCCACTGATAATTATTCCCACTCCACCAGTGAATCCCACTCCACCAGTGAATCCCACTCCACCTGAAAGTATGACACCAACTTCTACAACAGTGGAAACTCCTTCTGGCATGCCTCAATGGTTACTTGGAGAAAACTCCAAGGAAAAGGAAGGTGGTTGTACCCATACCAGCCTTTGATTTTAGTTCACTCAAGGCTTCCACTGCTAAATCAGCCAAGAAACCCAAAATAGTTTCAAGGGTTTTAGTGGATGCTTCGGGACATAAGTTTGCAGAGATCGCCACTCCCGTGACTGACAAGACCAAAGAGGACATAGCGGCCTCTGACTATCAGATAACTAGGGTTTCTCTAGGAGAGGTGATGACAGAAGGAGCACAACAGGATGCACGAGATGCTATGAACGTGCTATGCCAGAAATTAAAGGAAATAAAGGACAACAAGGATGAGCTTAAAGAAAAGGTGGAGTAGTTGACTGAGGTATTACTTAAGCTCTCAAAACCCCTTGAGTCCATACCATCATCCTCTATTCCTATCGGGTTTGATTTCTCATCGGTACCTATAATTGAAAAGATTAATGAAAAGGGGAGGGTGGTCGACGAATGGACCCAAAGGCTGCTCCTATAGGGGAAAGAAGTAATCCAAGACACTGTGGAAGTCTATCGATCTTTGGAGAATATACAGAGTGATGGGGAAAAGATGGATGATGATTTCTCTCAAGAGATCGGGCACCTGGAGTTGACTTTCGAAGCTCTCCAGGTGATGAAGCAAATCCCATCATGCATCTTGGTCGAAGAGGGCATCATCCCACATGTGGATAAGCATTTCCAGCTGACCAAGGCCATCAGATTCAGAATAAATATTCTCAACGAAGCTTGCAGAAAATTGAGAGAATCAAGAGATCAATTGATTGATGGCAAAGAGTGACCTGGAAGAAGGAACTGATCAAAATCTATGCAAAAGTGTCGGGTGGAGACTCGGGTATCCTACCAGTTGATGGTCTTTTCAAACAAATCCAAGAATCAATTCAGCATGAACCAACTCATGGATTTGGCATTGAAATCATTGACAGGTTTGTAAAGATTGAACATTCTTTGGAAGCCCTGAGAAAACTCAACAAAAGATTGAGAAAGCTTCCCGGAAATGTCAGTGACACTCATGAAACATGTGAAGTCCTGAGTGATCATTCTACTGCACCTGATGAAAATGAGATGCAAGGTATAATCTGGAAATTCCAAGAATTTCGGAACAAACAGCTTTTTGGAAGAAGGGAAAGATGAAGAAGAGAAAGATGACGATTCAGACTAAGTCACAATGCAACATGTCATTTCAATCTTGAAATTGACATGTCTTTTTCATTTCTGTTTCATCACATAGGAAGTAAGTTTTGACTTGGTCTCCTGCGTGAGGGCCAAGTAAAATAGGACTCTTGTTAGAACACTTTTTTATAGGGTTTGTCCTATTTTCTCTCAACTCTTTTTATTATAAATAAGGGATGTGTGTGCATTCCAAGGGGTTGAGATTTTTGGAATATTGAGAACCTTTGATCAGAAGAAGAACTTTGTATTTTCTTTCAATCATTCAAAGAACAGAAATTGATGTCATTTTTGCAAACTTTGTGTTGTGAGATTCATCTCTCTTAAGATATTGCTCTTATGTTTAGGATCTTAAGTTGTTCGGTTTAGTGTTCTCAATCATTTTAAATTGTTTCAAACATTACATTACATTTGTTATCTAGAACTCGTATTATTATTTCGTGATCTGTGTTTTCTCGAAAGAAAGTATGTTCCCGTTATTTCCTTTCTGTGATGCATCCTTTCTAATCTATTTTATTTCCAAAGCAGCAATATTTCCAGTTATTGTGGATGTGGCTTTCAGGATTCTATCCTGATCCTATGGTTAGATTAGTGTGAATATTGTACGCATTATTTCTATTGTGTTTTAGATTAGTAATAAACAGGCAGCCTCACCTGTCTTTGAGGAGGGATTCAATCCCATGTACTGTGGTTGAACCTCATATTTCATCTTGACAAAATATCCAACCAACAATTTTTGGTGACTCCACTGGGGAATACGGATTAATAGTATAAAGCTTATCCTCTTGGTGTCTGGTGACTCCGTATTTTCCTTATTTTCAACAAGATCTCTTTCCTAGTTCAAGCTAGCTGGAAAGATCTTCACTCGGTCCCACCGAGCCTGGGGTGAAATTGATCCACTCTTTGAGTTGCTACAACAACATAATTTCAGTCTTTCCCCCAACAACATTATTTCTAACCAAACCAGAAGTTCTTCACCTGTTCAGAGAAACTAGATCCCCGTAGAATGAGAAGTGTCTGCAACTTGTCATGCATGTTATTCTTTCTCGACACTCGGATCCCTATACGCACTCTTTTCAGAAGGATGGCAACACAACCTGTGCCCAGGGCGCAACTATTGGTCCTCTTTCTTTAACTCCACCATTGCATGAGTTACCACATGGATCACGTAAAAACATTCCCAAGTTCAATGGTGATGGGAAGCAACATCCTGATGAACACATTGCATCTTTCTTTGTAGCATGTGGTGTTCTTGGAGTAGCTCACGAAGATGTCTCCATTGACTCTTCATTGAAACATTGCATGTGTAGCAGCCGAATGGTTTTACCACCTTCCAAACACATGCATCACAAACTGGGCTACCATGAGGACCAGATTTGAAGCATGATTCAAACCAGCTGAAGATTCTCATGCTTTGTTAGCACAACTTACCCATATGAAGAAGGAATCTCACGAGCCCATGCGGGACTTCGTGGCAAAATTCAACAAGCTGATCAAGAAAGATTCTGGAAATAGTTGTACCTACTCTAGAAAATCAGAAATGCTTCTTCATTAATGCTCAGCCCCCTGATGTGAGCTTCCTATTAAGAAGGTGGCTATCCCTGATTTGGCTATCACTCAGTCCACAACTATTGAAATAGAAGATGATCTCATTCTGGCAGGAAGAATCAGGAAAGATGCACCCAAGCCTAAAAATCAAGGTTCTTCCCAAAGTAATACTGACCCTATAATTCAAAAGATGGCTAATGATTTGATTTCCTTGAAAAAGCAAATGTCCCAATAGGTGAGCAATGTTCCGTATCGGGATATCCCGAGATGGAATTTCAATAACACCAATGGTGCACTGTAAGAGATAGGCCGTGGTTAACTCCTGCTCAACCAAGCTGGCAATCAAAGCTCCTCCCATTAACACAAAGCAGTAGAGATAGTTGAAGAAGAGGAAGAACTAGAAGAACAGGATTCCTCTGAAGCTTTTGAAGCTTCAGGATACGCTGATGAGTCTTATGATTTTGGCTGTGACTCCAGCATTGGGTATTTGGAATACGAGGAAGATGAATGTGCACCGGATGGTCAGTCATTTGTTGTCTTCACTCGATCTCAATCTCAGAATCCAAGAAAACCTCTTGAAAGCCCCAAGGAGAAGAACAAGGAAGCTCCCATAGCCATAGTTAAGAGAGGTACTCCTATCTCAGCACAAACTGAAAGAGAAGTCACCAAAAAGGTAACAACTTCCCCTCATTCTCCTTCTCCCAAGGTCAATACCTCAGCTCAAGCTCATGTGATTAGAACCAAACCTACTATCACTCCTTCTTATACTACTTTTGACATTATCGACCATGCAAAAAGAACCAAGATCCAAATGTCAGAAGCAGAATACCTTCAGTCAAATCCTGAACAGTTTGAAAAACTCACCAAATTCATTAGAAGTAAAGCTATCATTCCCCCACCTTCAAAAGGTATTTTTCCAAATCCTACTCAATCCCCACCTTAGAACAATCTGACCTCTACTTCTTCTTCAGGAAAGATTGAACCGTTCTATTTGTCTTTGCTTATAAATGGGTTTAAACTCAGCAATTGCATCATCGACTCAGGGGCCTCGACAATGTTATGCCCACAAAAGTAGCCCATGCCCTTGGGCTTACTTTGACTAAGTCATATGGATGGTGTTACTCCATGGAAACCAAGCAAGTTCCCTTGATTGGTCAAATCAAAGATGCACAGTTTGCATTCGTTGCCTTCCCAGAAAAGAGAGTGAAAATGACCATTCTAGTTGCTGACATTCCTGCAGCTTACGGTATCCTCTTGGGTAGAGGTTTTTGTAAAGACGTCGGAGGAGAGATTAATATGGATTGGACCAAGGCCAAAATTCTAGTCAATGGGGTTTATCATGTTCTCCATCCTGAGCCTCAGGCAAAGTATTTGGTAACTAAATCAGATGACCCTAAGGCTCAAATCCTTTTCGAAGATGCTAGTTTTGGAAATTATTTCATGACATCAGAGGTACCAGCTGTAGATGTCAAGGAAGAAGATTCTAATGCTATTTGGACCCTCAAATTGATGGTAGTTGTTCAACCACTGGATCAGGCACTGGTGTAGTTCTTATATCTCCTGATTCCGAGATCTTCCCTCTGCCTTCAAGTTGCAGTTTGATAATACTAATAACATGGCTGAATATGAAGCTTGTTACTAGGATTAGAAATGGCCAGACAAAAGGGAATTCAAAATCTCAAGGTTCAAGGAGATATGAGCTGATTGTCAACCAGGTCAAGGGGATCTATCAAGTAAAAAATGATCACTTGAGACATTACAGGAACAAAGTTTGGGATAATATAGAATGCTTTGACGCATTCTCCATCAAGGCAAGTTTTGAGAGATTATAACGACAAGGCTGATTCTTTAGCCGTGTCTGCATCCCTCCTTCTCCCTCATCCCCAGTTCAAACAAGATACATACACCATTGAGATTGTGTATCGTCCCAGTATCCCGGATAATGCGGCTCATTGGCAAGTGTTCAATGATGATCAACAGGTGTTGTCTTTTCTAGAAAAAACTGACAATTTTAGTGAGCTATACTTTGAAGGTTCGGAATCAGCTTTCCATGAATCTATTTTAGATCCATATCAAGAGGTTGATGGTGAGTTTATTCAGCTTAAAGGCAACAAGATTCCCAAAGGGTTGGTTTCTCTGGAGGGTTTGTTTGACAAGCATGACCATTTCATTCAAAACAAGAGACAAACTGAAGGAGCTTCTTCCTCGGAAGTAGATCAGGTCAATCTAGGTTCATCTGATCAACCTCGGATGGTGAATATTGGGAAGTGTTGTTCCCCAAAGAGAAAGAAAAATTCACTTCACTCCTAAAGAGATACATGGATGTCTTAGCCTGGTCCTATGTAGATTTAAAATCCTTCAAGCCCAAAGATGTACAACACAAGTATCCCTTTGAAGCCCGATGTAAAACCCTATAGGTAGAAGCAGCGGCATTATAATCCCAAAATCTCAGGAACCATTCTTGTGCAGAGATCAGAAGATGCTAGATGCTAGGATTATCTTTCCAATCCACCATTCCACCTGGGTTGCTAATATCATACCTGTCAGGAAGAAGAATGGTGAAATCCATGGATTTGTGTTGATTTCTGGAACCTAAATCAGTCTTCATTAAAAGACAACTATCCCTTACCTATCATGGATCAGGTGTTACAGACCATTACTAGATCAGAAATGCTATCCATGCTCG
Organism: Taxus wallichiana var. yunnanensis; assembly: GCA_018340775.1. Taxonomy (NCBI): domain Eukaryota; kingdom Viridiplantae; phylum Streptophyta; class Pinopsida; order Cupressales; family Taxaceae; genus Taxus; species Taxus wallichiana. Next base: position 66,195,638 of record CM031234.1, read on the forward strand.
ATGGATTTTAGGATATAATCAAGTTGAGGTAGCTGTTGAGGATCAACACAAGACATGCCTTCACAACCCCATGGGGGACCTTTGCTTACAGGAGGATGCCTTTCGGCTTAATCAACGCCGGAGCTACCTTTCAAAGAGCTATGGACTTAGCATTTAGAGACCTGATGGGTAGATCCATAGTGGTATATTTGGATGACTTGACCATTTTCTCTAAAAAATGGAGTGATCATTATGATCATCTAGAACAAGTACTCTTGAGATGTCGCGGCATCACGGAATTTCATTAAATCCCAAGAAGTCCATGTTTGGAGTGACCGAAGGAAAGTTTTGGGTCATATTGTGACTAGAGAAGGAACCAAGATCGATCCAGAAAGGGTGAAGGCCATTCAAAGCCTTACCCTACCCACAAGCAAAACTGGAGTTCACTCCTTCTTAAAGGTCAATTTCTGAGAAGGTTTGTACCTGATTTCGCTGATAAAACCAAGGATATCCTTGGGATGATGAAAGGAAAAATTCCATTTCGATGGAGTACTGAAGGGAAGCTTGCATTTGATGAAGTCAAAAGGGAAATTGCTTGCGCTCCTATCCTAGTATGTCCAGATTTCAAAAAAGACTTCATCATGTACAAGCTACGCTTCCACACACACAGTGTCAGCCATCCTGATGTAGGAGAACGGGAGAGGGCATTGAAGCTCCCATCACTTTCATGAGCTTCCCATTAAAGGAACATGAACTAAAAATGTCACAAATTGAAAAGCATGCTTATGTAGTGGTACGAGCGGTGAAATATTTTAGGTACTATGTGCTGAACTCTCATACCCTCGTTCTCGTTCCCGACACCGTTGTTAAATCCATTTTGACTCAACAAGAGCTGGGTAGTCAATGAGGTAACTGGATAGCTAAAGTTTAGGAGTATGACTTAGACATTAGACCTACCAAGTTGGTATGAGGAAGAGGTCTATGCCAATTGATCACGGAAAATCATGCTGAAATAGAATGCGAAAGGACCGAAGACACCTCTTCAAAGTTTCCCATGGTGCTTTTCGTGAGCACAACTGATGAATGGTACATAGATATTGCTTTCTTTCTGACTTATGGTGAATGCCCCCACATTTAAGCCAAAAGGAGAAGAGGACAGTCAAGTTAAGATCTGCAAGATACCTCTTGTGGGATAACGGAATATATAAGAAAGGTATTGATGGTGTATTCTTTCGTTGTGTTGATAAGTCACAGCAGGTAAAGTTACTAGAATCCTTCCATAATCTAGCATGCGGAGGACATTTCTCATCCTCTGTAATAGCTTATAAGATCCTACGGGCTAGGTACTATTGGCCTACTCTCTTTCGGGACTCAGAATGGGTGTCCAAGTGTGAAGCTTGTCAACATTTTGTTGGTCGCCCTAAGCTAGCAGCTCTTCCCCTGAAGCCCGTAGTGATTGAAGAACCTTTCCGTCAGTGGGGAATTGACTTCATTGGAATGTTGAATCCTACCTCCAGTGTCTGGACACAATTACGTACTTACTGCTATAGACTATTTTACCAAGTGGGTGGAAGTTGCACCAATCAAGCAGGAAACCTCAGAAGTTGTGCAAATTCCTTAAAGAAAATATAATTGTCAGATTGGTGTGCCTCACAAGATTGTGGCTGATAACGCCTCCAATTTCTCATCGCATGAGTTGACAGAATTTTGTTATGGATTCGGCATCACCCTGGCTCACTCATCTGACTATTATCCCCAAGGAAATGGGCAAGCTGAGTCCAAGCAACAAGAACCTGGTTACCATAATTAGAAAGCTAGTAGATGAAAACCAGAGGACATGGCACAAAGCATTGTATGATGCATTGTGGGTGGATCGGATTACCCCAAAGTGAGCTATAGGAATGTCTCCTTTCCAAGTACTATATGGGATTGATGTTGAGATCCCTATCTCAGTAGAGTTTCTAGCCTTACAGTTGGCCAAAGCAGTCGAAGATGTGACTTTTCAAGATTCTATTGAAAAAAGGGTTATGTACCTAGCTAGGCTAGAAGAAGAATGAAGCAGGTGATTGATCACATCGCGGGTCATCAAAGAAAAGTAAAGAAAATTTTTGACAAGAAATCAAGGTAGCGTAATTTCCAAATTGGAGATCTGGTGTTGCTTTGGGATAAGAGGAGGGAGCAGAAAGGAATGCACGGAAAGTTTGATTCTTTGTGGAAAGGACCTTTTAAGATTCATCAGCTGAATGGTGAAAATAGTTTCTATCTATCATATCTTGATGGAGAGTCACTCCCCTTGCCTTTCAGTGGCCAACATCTGAAGTTGTTCCATCATTAATGCAAGATGCTCTTTTGCATTGTACATACTTTATTTTTTATCATGTGTTTGCTTTTGGTCTTCTTTCTTTCTTTGTTTTGTTTTGGTTTTCTTCTTTTCTGACTCGTAGCCCAATAGATAAAGCCAGAGATTCTAAGTTCTCTTCCTTTGATGTCACAAAGAAAGTCCCCAACTGGAGCCAGTTGTTATCTCATTTTTGTGTTTACACCAAAATTTAGTGATAACCCTAGGAATTTTTGAGTTGGTTTCCTAAAAATGCCCTTTCAGAGAGATAATCGGGTTTTCGGGTTTCCATAGCAAGACAACATGAGTTTTGGATGCTTCATGTTGTATGTTCCCCGAAGCCGAAACCCACATCAAGTAAGTCTTTCAGGTTTTTGGGTCCACCGAGCATCGGAACATGCCTTAGTCAGAACATGCTTCATGTCGCATGTCTTCCGATTCCCGAAACCCGATTTGCTCCTTTGTATCGGGTTTTCGGGTTCCGAGCATCGGAACATGCCTTATTTAGAACATGCTTCATGTCACATGTCTTCGATTCAAACCTGACTCACCCCTTTGTATCGGGTTTTGGAACCATCAAGCATCATGCTTCATGTCGCTTGCTTCCCGCAACCCGAAACCCGAATTGATATGAAATCCTTTGTGTCGGGTTTTGGACATCCCAAACATGCTGACATGGCATTAATGCTGAGTTTTCGGGTGGTTGACACACGTGTCAAATGAAGTGTATTAAATGCAAATTTTTATAAATACTCAGATTTCCACGTCATTTTTACCAGATGTACTTTTTTACCTCGTGGATTTTTGTGCATGCTTATTCAACCCTGAAACCCGACTCGCCTTCGTGTTCGATTGAGTTGCTCATTTTTTATCATTTTTCGATCTGATTGAAGGTATTTCACTTTGTTCTTCATTTGTGAAATTTGTGGAAGAATTGTGTAATGATCCTTCTAAATTCCTCTTTCTTTCTTGATTAGGGTTTTGGGGTTTTTGATTATTTATTCCTTTTTGGTTGTTTTCCAATCAAGTTTGTGTTTTAGGGTTCACCCTTGGAATGCTCTATTTGTTTTATTCCTTGGAATATGCCGTTGTAATGACAATAAAAATGTATCAAAAAACATAACAATGGAGAGGAATTTGCATGTTTTGACCTAACAACAACCCGATTCCCTCTTTTTGGGTTTCGCAGGGTGTTTTGCAGTTTCCAAAACCCACAGTGTGTCGGGATATCTAAGGTGTCGGACATTCCAAAATCTCCGGCATCCTCAAGGTGTCGGACACTTCAAACCTTCCCTTCGGCATCAAACCTTCCGGCATCCTCCAAGTATAGCGGGATTTCTAATCTCCCGGCATCTAACAATAGTGCGGGTTTTCTGAACCCCTCGACATCTTCCAGTGTTGCGGGTTTTTCAGAGTGGTGGACATCTCATACCTTCCGACAAGTTCAACTGATTGTCGGGACTTTCGAGTGTTTGACACCCACTAATCTCCGATACTCTCTGTAGTGTTTGGGCCTCTGGGATTGCTAAGTAGATCTTCAAACCCGAAGTGTCTAAATCAGAAGCAATCAGTTCACCCCTTCTTTGGAATTCCTCATGTCGGATCCCGGTCCATCATAGGAAAAGACAAAAAAATTAGGGAGGATGAAGTATAAATTTAGGAAGGTGGAGTCTCCTTCCTACATTGATTGTAATTACGACATCCGAGATACAGAACTGGAAACATAGATATGGAAGACTTTTGGAATAGAGTCAAGAGTTCTTCCCAGACCCCATGGATGAAATCAATAGTTGGCAGTGGTCTTCCTCTCACAGCAGGTTTCCCCATGTCTACTCAGTGCCCCGAGTTCATCTTAGCATGTGCTTCAAATTATGACTCTGCTTCTCATTCTGTGAAAAACCAAGCGGGAGAGATCGTAATCAAGTTAGACGGAGGTTACTTCGATGATCTTCTCAAGTTGCCTAACTTTGAGGAGTATGGGGATGTAGATCTCAAGTCAGCCCAAAAAGCTTGGGACAATGATCAGGAAGATTGTATCAAACATGTGAATAAGAAGTTCCTAATCAAAGCCAAGCCAGTTGTTTCAGGTTCCCAAGACTTGTCCCTAGAAGTGATTTCATTCAAGAAATCAATGATATCATTACTCTGTTGAGCCAGGTTTTTGGTTTCCCGAATCAAATGTTTTCCAAGGATGGATGTACTAATTCATGATCATCATCAAGAAGAATCAACAGGGGATTGATTGGGGTACCCTTATCAGTAACGAGATAGATTCTCAGATGACAACAATCTTGTCTACTGGGAAATTTTATATGTCCTCGTATGTCACCTATGGCAGCCGGCATGAGGAATTACCCCGGATTGGACACAAAGGGGAACAAGAAAGTGGAACATATTTATCAGTATTTTCCTTAGTTAACAAGAAAAGGGTTCGAAGACCAATTCAGAAGGGTAAATGATGCCTTCTTTTATGAGAACATCTATAGGTTAAACCCCGAACTGAGGAAAATAAGAGTCTCTGATGAGGCATGGGCTGAAGTTTCGAAATGGGGTTGTGTCTTCTTACAATTCAAGAAGTTCACTTACCTTCGGGTGGTCATGTACTGGGTGATCCTTTCCATTTTCCCTAGATATCCAGGGGATAAACTAATCTTGATGGAGTTGGTTAGGCAATTGTTGGATTTTCATAAGTACCAACAGAGTAAACACAAGGCCGCCGTATCCTTCCCAATTTCTATTGGAAGGTATACCTGCTCAACGGTGGTAAAAGCCAAGAACATTGTACATGAGCTTCAAGATAAATTAAAAAATCACATGAAGCCCAGAGATGGGTTTGATTTTGAGGAGTCCTCAAGGCATATGGAACTCTGCACTTGCACATACCAAGCATAGAAGACATCTGGATTGATTTACGTGATGAAGTTGTTGTCTGAAGGAAAGATCATAGCAGGTTGACACTTGCAGAGATTCAGACACTCGAACTCGCTGACATTCCAGAAGGTACTGGTGATAATGAAAGTGTGTTGGATCCCTCCTATGATGGACTAAATGAGGATCAATATGTTTTCCCACCTATTGATTGGTCTATCGGTGAGAAAGCCTCTATCACCAATAGATCAGCCCCGATTCTCACACGCACCAAGGCATGGCTCACCTCTTGGGGGATGAGTTTCAAAGAAGATAGTTTCTCAAAGTTGGTTGCTTTGGAGGTGGGGCCCTCCAAAAAGGAAAAGGACAAAAGCTCTTCCAAGGGACCTATAAAGGTCAAATTTGTCAAGAAGAGAAGAGAAGAAGAAACCCCTTCAACTGCTACTCCAGTTGAAATGGTGAACATGCCAGAGTCACCAACACCACCAGAAATAGGGGAAATTTCTTTGGAAAGAGAGGTGAGTCAGCCCCTAATTTCACCATTTATTGACTGCCCAATAGAAGTAACTCTATCCCTTGCATCCCAAGCTTTGGTGTTGGAATCTGCACTTCCTACTTCACAACCACTTCTACCTCCTCTTTCCCCATCCACTTCATTAGCCATGGCCAGCATTTTCTCCGGACTCTCACCTCTCTCTACTGGGACCAAAGTAACTACAGATATGCCTCCTCCTACATCTCTTTTCACCGAATCTACTACCACACTGATAATTGTTCCCACTCCACCAGTGAATCCCTCCACTAGTGAATCCCCCCCACTTGAAAGTATGACACCAACTTCTACAATAGTGGAAACTCCTTCTAGCATGCCTCAATGGTTACTTGAGAAAACTCCAAGGAAAAGGAAGGTGGTTGTACCCATACCAGCCTTTGATTTTAGTTCACTCAAGGCTTCCACTGCTAAATCAGCCAAGAAACCCAAAATAGTTTCAAGGGTTTTAGTGGATGCTTCGGGACATAAGTTTGCAGAGATCACCACTCCCGTGACTGAAAAGACCAAAGAGGACATAGTGGCCTCTGACTATCAGATAACTAGGGTTTCTCTAGGAGAGGTGATGACAGAAGGAGCACAACAGGATGCACGAGATGCTATGAACGTGCTATGCCAGAAATTAAAGGAAACAAAGGACAGCAAGGATGAGCTTAAAGAAAAGGTGGAGTAATTGACTGAGGTATTACTTAAGCTCTCAAAACCCCTTGAGTCCATACCATCATCCTCTATTCCTATCGGGTTCAATTTCTCATCGGTACCTATAATTGAAAAGATTAATGAAAAGGGGAGGGTGGTCGATGAATGGACCCAAAGGCTGCTCCTACAGGGGAAAGAAGTAATCCAAGACACTGTGGAAGTCTATCGATCTTTGGAGAATATATAGAGTGATGGGGAAAAGATGGATGATGATTTCTCTCAAGAGATCGGGCACCTAGAGTTGACTTTGAAGCTCTCCAGGTGCTGAAGAAAATCCCATCACGCATCTTGGTCGAAGAGGGCATCATCCCACATGTGGATAAGCATTTCCAGCTGACCAAGGCCATCAGATTCAGAATAAAGATTCTCAATGAAGCTTGTGGAAAATTGAGAGAATCAAGAGATCAATTGATTGATGGCAAGAGTGACCTGGAAGAAGAACTGATCAAAATCTGTGTAAAAGTGTCGGGTGGAGACTCGGGTATCCTACCAGTTGATGGTCTTTTCAAACAAATCCAAGAATCAATTCAGCATGAACCAACTCATGGATTTGGCATTGAAATCATTGACAGGTTTGTAAAGATTGAACATTCTTTGAAGCCCTGAGAAAACTCAACAAAATATTGAGAAAGCTTCCCGGCAATGTTAGTGACACTCATGAAACATGTGAAGTCCTGAGTGATCATTCTACTGCGCCTGATGAAAATGAGATGCAAGGTATAATCTGGAAATTCCAAGAATTTCGGAACAAATAGGCTTTGCTAGAAGAAGGGAAAGATGAAGAAGAGAAAGATGATGATTCAGACTAAGTCACAATGCAACATGTCATTTCAATCTTGAAATTGACATGTCTTTTTCATTTCTGTTTCATCACATAGGAAGTAAGTTTTGACTTGGTCTCCTGCGTGAGGGCCAAGTAAAATAGGACTCTTGTTAGAACACTTTTTATAGGGTTTGTCCTATTTTCTCTCAACTCTTTTTATTATAAATAAGGGATGTGCATGCATTCCAAGGGGTTGAGATTTTTGGAATATTGAGAACCTTTGATTAGAAGAAGAACTTTGTATTTTCTTTCAATCATTCAAAGAATAGAAATTGATGTCATTTTTGCAAACTTTGTGTTGTGAGATTCATCTCTCTTAAGATATTGCTCTTATGTTCAGGATCTTAAGTTGTTCTCAGTTTAGCATTCTCAATCATTTTAAATTGTTTCAAACATTACATTACATTTTTTATCTAGAACTCGTATTATTATTTTGTGATCTATGTTTGCTTGAAAGAAAGTACATTCCTATTATTTCCTTTCTGTGATGCATCCTTTCTAATCTATTTTATTTCCAAAGTAGCAATATTTCCAGTTATTATGGATGTGGCTTTTAGGATTCTGTCCTGATCCCATGGTTAGATTAGTGTGAATATTGTACACATTATTTCTATTGTGTTTTACATTAGTAATAAATAGGCAGCCTCACCTATCTTTGAGGAATTTATTAAAATATTTTCATGAGCTTTTATGCTTTGAGTATTTTAAGGATTGGGTCAAACATTTGTCATAATTGAGTATAAATTGTGTACATGATTTAGTTAACAATGTAAAGGAAATCAAAGCTAACACCTAATAGCTTTAATAAAATTCTAACTAAATCAATATACCATCATACTAATAGCTAAACAAGTAATAAACATCAACATTATGCAATAAAACCTCAAGCTAACATGCTAACATTTATTGATATACTCTTTAGAAAGCTAATTCAATTAAATGGACCTAGGTAGATCCTTTAGATATCAAATAGTTGATAGTTGTTGCTTGATCCAATAAGATTGAGAATGGAGGTTCATCAAGTCATGGAAACAAGGTCTTTCTTGATTAACTCCATTGATCTTCACAAAATAACTTGGATGATTGAATGCAAATTGATAATTCCTAGCTCCACTCTAAGGAAGAATGACCTAGGATGATGAAATGACTATAGTATAGGCTCTATATTCATTTAGGTGTAAGTAGAAATGTAGGAGGAGGGATCCTTATACAGCCCAATGGATAAAATAATCTCTACATCCCTTTACATGTGGGATAATAGAGAGGTTGGGTTAGTTGTGGATAAGGAAGGTTTAGGGAGGGTTGAGTCAACCTTAGGAGAGTTTAATTTTCCTTTAATGACCCATGGGAATTAGGGGTGCATATAATTAATCAAAGGTGATTAATTAATAAGGAGATGAGCCTATTAGGCTAGCTTAGAAGAGAATTAACATGATTTAGGGGATAGGAAGGATTAAATTAGATAAATGAAAGTTTATTTATCTAATAGAGGAGGAAACTTAATTAATTAGAATTAATTAATTAATCTAGATAGAATGGGGTTTAATTAACAAAAGGTCATTAATCATCATTTTTCCTTGATAGATGAGTCAGTTAACTGGCATAATGTAGTTAATTGATGATGATAGAAGATAGAATGAATGTCATTTGATGATTTTTCATCAAATTGCTAGGAAGAGTATAATTAGTGTAATTTAAGTATTTAAATTGCTTGGGCTAGATTATAGGTGTCTACATTTTCCCCTCTTTGGGGTGGCATAAGTGACATCACTTCAAAGATAGTAGACAAGTAAATTTTTTGAAGGGGTAGAAGAAAAATTAGTAGAAGTGAGAGATGCCCCCTCGAGTGTCAATGGGGTGATGAAGGAAGGTGATCGATGATCAAAAAGATGAGAGAAATGGAAAGAAAATGAGGGACAAGATGCCCCAAGTGGAGGAGAAGAATGGGTAGGGGTAGGATGCCCTAAAAAATATAAGAATGGTGTCAAGAGGAGAATGATATAGAAGAAATATGAAGAAAGGGAGAGAAGAACTAGCCTTCACCCATTGCATTTGAACAACTGTATTGTCATCATATAGCCAAAGATCTATGTCATCAGTCCTTATTAAAGATATAAACATACGAAAATGTGTAAGATGACATGAAAATCCATAATACAAAGTTATTTCCCCTTGTTGAAAACCAACCCAATGTAACACACCAAATGTAATGTAGGATGAGAAGTAAACAAGCTCATGTAATAGGGAAACAAGTACAAACACACATACTTAAACCAACAATGGTCAAGACTATTGCACAAATGTATTTTTATCAAGATGAAAATCCCAAATGTTTGTGATTGATGACAAGGGTTAAAAATGATGCCCCAAGAAATAATATATGCAAGGGAAAGTGATGGAGGATGTAATGGTCCAATGATAAAGCGTTGTGCACAATGAAACAATATCAAGCAATTGAGTGTGCCCTAGAATATCGACGAAGCAAGTTGGATAACTATGTAAATGGTTGTAAAACTAATGATTGGTGAGTCATGTGGTTTATGAACATGTGAAGATCCTAATAAGATATGGGAGAAGTACCATGCATAAGACACGAGTTTTAGCCATTTTGGATTGCTTACTTATTTTTGTAATTTTTTTGAAGTTTTTTACAATTTTTAGGATTTAAAACTGTTTTATTTTTATTTTTAGAGTTTTGAAAGATTATTTTAATATTTATTATTTTTTTCATTTTTTAGATTTTTAGATTTTGAATATAGAAGAATTCAGAAAAATCAGAAAGAGTCTCCTAGGAGTGATCCCATGTAGAAGAAAGAATCATTAGGTGGTAGTGTACCGCCCAACGTAGCGAAAAATTAATAAAATAATTATTTAATCAAAATAATTATTCGTTGGAGTGTGAAGGAGTGATATCACCTAGAAGCAATAAAAATTTCCTAGTGAAAAGAAGCAAGTGCTAAGTGGCAAATAATGCCTCAGCACGATGAAAAATTAAATAAAATAGTTATTTAATATAAATAATTATTCATGGTGAGAAAAATAAGGGTTAGAATGAGAATGGTGGTCAAAACATGCTCTAGGGCATCACAGAGATAGTTAAAATGGCTAAATACACCCCACACGATGAGGGTAAGACATTTTGATCAGTTCATTTATTACAAACCTCTTCCAAAAGTTACTACGAAACCTTTAAGAGTGAAGAATATGATGGTGAGAGAAAAATCCCACATGAGATGCATTGAATGAGATCGGGAGTATGTATTTCATGTAGACAATGGCCCCTTCATGAGTAGCTTAACCTTTCCCTTGTACTTTCATGCATTTATTACTTTATTAAATGTTTTTAGCCCTAGGAAAGGTGCATGCACGTAACCTGGGGGCGTAGGAATCCTTGAGGGAATGTAGGCACCACAAAAGTGTGTGTGTGCATGTACACATATCATATCTCACCATCGCATACGTGAAGGAACCAAAAATTGCACACAAGCACCAATAGAGGGTTAGATACATGCACCTACGTGCATGCACCAAAATGGTTGTGCATACATACTAAAGAATGTGCACACACATACATGACGATGTGTACATAGGTACTAGAGAAGGCATGCATATGTATTATTTATGCATAGACCAAACGGGCACACAAACACCCAAATGGGGGCGCTGGTGCCAAAAAGGGAAAAATGTCCCAACATAGAAGAAAAAGATAGGAAGAATTATAAAATTGAGAAGAGTGATTTATAGAGGAAAATAAAAATTAGTATATGGTAGAAAATAGAAGAAAATAGAGGAAATGTTAGTGCCTAACACTTGTTGTGTTGTGTAGAGACGATTGTCGGTGTTGTAGACTAGAGAGCGGCATAGTTGTATTTCTAAGATAGAGGTGAGCCTACCTCGGTGGGATCATCATGACATGGAGGTACTGTTAGAGGTGGTTGGTTTAGGTCATGTGGCTTGGATGCCATCTATTACATTAGATCACGGCCTTCTGACAACATTGATAGAGTGATGACACAACGAGAGCTAGTTCTTTTGGCTCCCTACAAGGGAGATTACTATTACCTTGGAGGATGTCTAGCACATTTTTACATCCCCATTATTGGCTCCTTGATTGAGTATACCAATGACTTTGGATAGATTACAGAGGTGATCAATGATGTCTTCTATAGGGATGACATACCCCATCAGGGTATGAAAATTTATTTACATCATTGTATATCAGATCACACCATTCATGGGGACCCTTATATATGATGGCTCTTATCAATGGGTTTTTACTCACTAATAAGACATGGAATTCATTTCCATTGGGCCTAATTACCGTTATTCACGGTCTATACAGTGGCAAGAGATACTATTGGGGCAGTGCATACTAGCACATCTATACTGGGACCTTCATTTGATCACATACCACTATCAGAAGATGGTGGGACCTACTTCGTTATTACATATTTGGTCATGGGACCACATAACTATTGGTCATCCCATTAGTGTATAATGTGTTAGAGATATAGAGAAGTCTACACTCATGGGATGGGTTCCTATTGGGGATGATATTTGAGGGCACCTGGGTGATACATACTATTATCATCAATATTTTGATGAGCTATAGTAGTGATACATTATTTGGAGCCCCTACGAGGCATATACATAGGCCAAATGATAGGGTAGAGCTCAGCGTTTACATGGTAGAGAACTTTCTCCTAGGTAGCCACAATTATATTATAGAGTTTTACGGTGGTTGAATGATGTCGGTGAAAATTAGGTATCATTCAGGGTGTTCCTTAGCTTGATATATGGTACACTCATTATGATGTTGAGAGGTGGACCATGGGCCCCCGTATTCAGATATCTAGAGACATATCCATCTTTGATTAGATGGTACCATAGGTTTGGGCCCCAATATGATAGATCAGGGACCTTGGGATGACACTAGATTACCTAGCTTGGTATGCCACAATTTTTCCCAATGATTGACCATACCATAGGGTGCATGGGCTGTAGGTGTGAGACCACCACTAGAGATTCCCTACAATAGTGATGAGGGTGATGATGTAGAGGGCAGTGGTAGGGGAGGTGATGATGATCCATTTGATGGATAGAGGCATGATGGTGGAGATGAAAGACAAGGTCCATTACAGGGTCCTAAACTAAGGCTACAGAGATAGAGGCAGGTCCCAGTGATACCATAGATACTACCTAGACCACATGATCTGAGGCATAGTCCTCCTCACACGGTCTCCGAGAGGAGAGGGTGGAGATAATAGGGGACAACTAGCTACCTTGCAGTAATAACTTTAGTAGGTCGAGTGGTCCAGCTTCGGGTAGCAATATAAAGGGACCAGGACCAAGCCCAAATATAGGTTCTTAAAGTGAAATGCAACCAAGGCTAGAGATAAGGTTAGTTAGGAAGGGATGATGCTACATGGTTTCAGCATTTAGGACATATTGCCTCTCGTATGCAATGGAAAGTTGCAAAAGTTATGCAATGACGTTAAAGAACCTCAAAGCTTTGCTAACTCAACTATGCACCATGAGATAAGAGATAAACAAGGAAAAATAACATGAAAGAATTATATCTTTGACAAAAACATCAAAAACTAACATGTTAAAGCTACTCTTTACTCTTTTGAAAGCCATAAAACATTGAACCTATGAAGATCCTAGCAATCAAATGTGATGTTGTTTACTCCCAAAAATAGTGAAGAGATCTCTCCAAGTTGGCTACATGGCCAAGCTTAGATCTTCCCTTACTAACTATATTTGGAGTTGATGGATGTAAGATGGAGGAGCTTTCAACAATGGAGTATGGCCAAGATCCAAATGTTCTATAGCTTAAAGATATTACAAATGATTTCTAATGCCATTCCAAAGTTCTTATGAGAGAAGAACCATTTGAAAGGAAAGCTTTAGGATTTTATTTGTATTTTCTATTTTGGAAGAGTTTGGAATTTGGGTACATGTGGGAATAAATCTCTTTTAGATTAGATTATGATAAACATGCTTTAGGTTTAGTTAATCTTGGTTTAGGTGAGTTAACTAGGGTTTAGGCTAGTTAAACTTGATTAGCAAGTGATTAAAGACTCATTGAGAGTTAGGAGGGTCCGGATAACCGGTTGTGACTAATAGATAGCCTAAAAATCCAATAGAAGTGGTATAGAGAGAACTAGGGAGATTTTGAATGGTTGAAAGGAGTAAAGTTTAGCTAATAAGAGAGATATTAGCCAAATTAAGTTTATTATAGGAGGAATATGACTGATAAGGTGTCATAAATGGGCATCCGATAGTGATGAAAGAAGGGTTGATTAATGAAGTGTCGTCAATTAGTTGAATTGGATGAAATGATAAGTGTAAGCATACTTTAGATGTCTACATTTTCCCTCTTTGAGGTGGTGTAAGTAACGTCACTTAAAAGAAAGTAGACAAGCCTAAACAAGTAGAAAATTTTGAAGGGATAGAATAAAAATGAGTAGAATGAAGGATGACCCGTCGATTGTCGATGAGGTGATAGAAGATCGATTGATGATCGAAAAGATGACAAAAAGATAAAGAAGAAATAATAGTGTGAAGAAGAAGGGGATATAGAAGGAAAGGAGTATGATGAAGGGGGTTGAGCTAACATCCATCCAAAGTGCCTTTTAAACAATTTTATTTTTCATCATATTGCTAAGGATCTTCATCATCGGTCCTTATTAAAAAATAATGAATAAAAGTGTAATATGACATGAAAATCCATATACAAACAAATGTCCATTGCTAAAAACACCAACTCCATGCAACATACAAAATGCAATGCAATACAAGAAAGTAAAAGATTCCTAACTCCATGCAATATACATAATGCAATGCAATATGAGAAAGTAAACAAGTTAACCTAACAGAGAAACATAATCTAATGTTTTTGTTATCGAGCTTATGTTATGACCTGTGTGAATTAACGATGAGGGTTATTATGGTGCCCCAAGAAAGGATACATGCGAGGATAATAATGGAGGACACTTTGGTCCTATGAAAAAACAATGTGCACTACGAAACAGTACCAGGAAACTCGTTGTGCCCGTGAGTACGAGATGAAGTAAGAAGCTTAGCTTTTGTTGATGGAGGTAGATCAAGATGATCCATGAGTCGCTCACATGAACATGTGAGAACTAAAGAGAGAACTTTTGTAGGAAGATTTTTAATTTTTAGAAGTTTTCTTAAACATATTTGAATGTTTTTATTTTGAAAGTTTTCTAAAACTATATACGGGAAGACGAGGAAGCTTGGATGCCCCCAACAATATATGGGATGTATAAGAGCATAAGGCCATGTACGTGTGAGAATGGTGAATATGAAAAAATTCCCCATCAATTAGGTGGAGGTATTCAAAGGAAAACTCTTCACAGTAAAAGCGGGTCAGTAAGGCCATTATGGATAGGTTCAACATGATGTTGAGTGTAAACCAATGAAGTGTTGGGAAGAAGAAAGAATACCCCCAGCGTAAGTTGGCCTAAAAGCATATGATAGAAAGGAAAGAGAAGATTGTTTTTTTTTGAAAGGGGACAAAGGTGTCTGCAAACATGGAAAAAAAAATCTTGTTCACATGGATGTTCGAACGAAATAGAAGAACGATGTGAATGATATGAATGTAGCTTAGAATCCTTACGATGAAGAAGTGATTAGCCAAAGGCACAAATCATGAGACCAGATAAGGACTAAAGTAAGAGTCTAAACAAGGTCCAAAAAGACACTTGGTAACATACTAATCCTTATTACTCATAGAGATCCTGTAACGCCTACATTTTACACAAAAACAACAACAATAAAATTACCAGGATAAAAAAATTGACTTACATTTCTTACTTCACAACACCACAAGGGTTCCAAGAAGGGAAAATAAACAACACATCATATGCTTACATAATTCATTGACTCACATAGACATATGACAATGCCATATACATGTCAGTGCCACACTTTTCCAAAAGAACAAATACTAGTAATGACCCAACCACAAAAAAGGGACCCAAGGATTGACCACCCACACCACATCATTTCCATATTTACATCTTAGTTATGATTTACATTCCAGGAAAATTTTTATACAAAGATGATTTTATCCATTTTCCACATACATATTATTTAATTCATTTCACATTTAACTTATTGTTTGACCATTTAAGTTTTCTCTTTATCCCTTATGACAATCTCCATAACTTACATAATTAAATTCCATATTTCCAATTACATACAAAGTTCCTAATTCTCTCGTTCTTATGCTAAAGGTTTTTTTCTCAAAATATGTTTAGTTGACGTTTAATTTTACCCTCATTATGCAAGGGGACCAACCATAAGTTGTTGAGGAAAAAAATAATACACATCAAAGGAGGTGAAGGTTCAAGTTTCTCTTTCCTATAAACTTCCTTCCATCCGAAGCACATTTTTTTCATACTATGGTTATTTTATTATCAATCTTAGTTTGATTCAGTTAAGCATTTACAAGACATAATTTTATTTTATCTTATTTTTAGTGGACTCTAAACTGGCTCAAAGGCCTAGTCCCACCAAGAATCAATTGTATCCATTATTAAAAAAACTCAAAGCCTAAAACATCCAAATCAACTGAGGTTTAGATAAATTCCAATTTCACCTAAGGATCTACCCCTCAACTCTAAATGAGTTTAAGGTGAGAGGACACATTTATGCTACACCACCTTCCAGAAAAGACCAAGTGTTATGTTGATAGGAACCAAGCTAACACATTTAACTGAGAGGGACTAAGAAGTTCATTAACAAGAGTTTAATACCTAGAACAACTATTTCATGATCTCCATTTATGTCGTCTAGATCCAACAGGGACTTCATTCACTAATGAAGTCAATTTTCTAGATCTAATCTCGTAAGACTGGGAAAAACCAAAAGGATACTAAGGGAGTATCAGCTCTACTTACTCCATGGATAGTAAGGTTACATTGCATAGTTGTTGCTTCGAACAAGGGCTCATAAGGTGACTTCCAAGGCGGTCTTCACCACTCAACCACAATGTGAACTGAAGAGAGGACATTCTCCTCATGGTTACCAAAACTAGAAGGAAACCACATACTCCAAATAAAGTTGGACCATGTAATTTCTAAAAGGTGGGTTCATGACAAGGTCACTAAACATGACGACTATGATGGTAAACTCCAACTAGGGGTTTTATTTACCTAAACTAGGAGGTTCCATCAAGTGCAAAGTTTAAGTTCATTCTAAAGTTTTCAGTGTCTTCTACGGTAAAAATTATCACACATCAAGACATGTTATGCTCCGATATTATACATGGGTTGAGTGTTTCGATTAAATCTTTTTATTACGTTTACAATACACATTTCCTAGATGTCCCTAAAAACTAGCATCTCATGCATATTAACAAATTTTGAATATAAATTTTTGTAACATGATACTACATTATACATATATTCATTTTATAATGAACTATATAAATTACAATGATAAAAAATGAATTTCTCATCGCCTTTTCGCCATCATTCTTGCATCCTGCAAAACCAAGTGAGCATGAAATCAGCGATAAATCGCTGGCATGGCATCCACCCTAATCTAACATAATTAACATTTTTCAGGTTCCCATTTACATATAATAATAATTACAATTTGCAATCAAAGAAAAAGGTTTAGAGACATGTATTCATTACATTTCATTTCACTTCATTTCATAACCCAGGAGAGAGAAAAAGAAGGGAAGAGAGAGAAAACACCATTTTGTCAAAATTTCTATTTCACACAAGTTACACTATAGAGTTTCTAAACAGATTATTTACATGTGTCAAAATTTTCCATGGTGGTTTGGCAACCCGACGAGGGTCCCACAACTTTCTATTTTTACATTTTCTTGTTAGCTACAAAAACATTCAAATCGGGCTCGGAGGCTAAGAAACCACTTTCAAATGTTGTATTCCGATGAGAAAACACACCATGGTTAAATTTCTATGTGTACACTTATATACCAAGAGTTCATATCAACTGATGGAATTTGGAACTAGCTAACGGTTTATATTTGGCGGCTAGTTTTTCGGGGCCATCGGTTGTAGTTGACCTAGTTGCAAAAGAACAAAAAGTTAGCTTGAGGGCTCAGAAAACCACGTCCAAAACTGATATTTGTTGGATGAACATGCAACGAGAAACTTCCTACAAGTTCTCCTATATAAGGAGAATTCAAAAAGTTAACGGATTTTGAGAACTAGAAAATAGTCTTCAAATGGCGACAAGTTTTATGAAGCCACCAGTCCTGATTGGTCTAGTTGACCTAGTAAAACTGCGACCTAGAGGCCTACAAAATGCCATTGTCAAACTATCTAGAAAAGTTTTTTTCTCTAAACTGAAAGTTCCATACAATTTCTAGTAAAAACACTAGAGGTTTATGAAGACGGATAATAATTTATCTATCTAGGTTTCAAATGGCGGTTCAAAACGAAAGCCAACTTTTAGATTTAACAACTTCCTACCACTACAAAATAGTGTAATAGGGCTCCTATAAGGGCATCAAAAAGATCACAAATGTTCATTCAAGGTCAAACCAAGGGTTATGGTGACTCCTCACATAACAAGGTACACGAATGAAGCTTAACATCCCATTTTTGAAGTTACGAGGGGTACTTAACGAGTATCCTGAAAAATACAAAATTATCTATTTAAACAAGGAGATGGTCAAAAATTTTACTGGGAATTCAATTTCATCTTATCAATAAAACAATAATGAAGTGATATAGTTGGGTAGGAAGTTTTCTAAATCACCTCAGAATGAGGGTTAAAGTTCATGGTTTAATACAAAGGGTTATTTTGATTTCGTGAGTTACGACACAACATTTTATTGTTTTGCGACAAGTTAATATAAAACAATTAAATGTATTATAATCCTAATATTTTAAAATTATATTAAGTTACAAATGAGAAACTAAAGTATGAGAGTTATGAAAGATAAGGGGAGATGAACCATGCCTGGGAATGAAGCTGGTCGAAACCACGAGGATTCGGTTCGGTATCTCACTTAGGCATTTCGTCAACCAGGTTGCATGCATTCAAAAAAATCCTCCACTTGAATTTTGTATGCATTTATTCCTTTTACAACCATTTATACCAAGGTATAGACGACTACTACAACTGAGAAACCCACTTCTTGTTATGCTTTGATGGGTACATACCCATTTCAAAGTTGTCCTCTTGGCAAAAACTAGGAAATGCTACTACCGATTTAGGATCTTTGTTTTACACTTGCCACTACCATTTTCTTCAAGAGTTTCTATAGCCTTTACAAAAACCCATTTTTGCAAATCGTCCTATCATTGTAGTCTATGACGCCACATATTTACTGACAGGCGTTCATAAGTCAAGTATTTCACAGAGCCAAACACATGCTTCGCCATTACATACCTATCCACTGGAGAACTTGCAACAAAACATGAGAGAAAAACCTCATTTTGTGTATATACTGTAGTCTATGATATTCAACAGGGAACATTTTTTTAATTTATTTACATTCACATATACTAGAGCATTTGCAAATACAACATCTAAAAACCCATTATTATTTGAAGGATAACACTACGTTGTTCAAGAGTTCCCATAGTAGTGCATGATGGGAGGATGCTGGTGAAGGAGAAGGAATCTAGATTTACACCTGCCAATTGCATTTTCTTGAAAGTTAATAAAGCCCTTTTAAAAAAACACACATTTTGTGTATATCTTGTAGTTGTTGCAGACCAAAGGCCATAATGTTTTCAGGAATTTTTGTGCATAGTTCACATGCCAAATGCATGCCTCCATGTTTTTCACTCCCTTCTTCCCAAGCACTTCCAACTACAGCATCAGATAAAACCTCAACTTGGCACACAGGATAGGAGAAATATGGAATAATTTTTGATTTCATCTACTTTGATTGACGTCAATACTTTTCACGAGTTCATGCTTTGACACAGTGGAAGCAAGCGGTAAATGAAGACTTCTCGGGTTGGAGCTCTATTTTGCATAAGAGAAAACCATATGAACTTATTGTGAGGGTAACCATGTCTTCTATGCTTTGCGCTATCCAAGACTGCTAACATTTGAAACGTTGACCATGGTTTCATCGTGGTTTTTTTTTTCCTATGGATCTCAAATAATGTTTTTCTATTGTTGTGCAAGGAAGATGACAGGTCTAAAATGATGTTAACCTACCCACCCTCCTACCACACTCCACCACCCCCATTAATCTCCTCTGCCATAACTAGCCCCTGCAATAACTATTAAATTTTTGCTTTAACTTGCGTCTAGTGTGGGTAAAGCCTTGGATTCCGATTAACGTGCTTGTATCATTATGAAAGGAAATGACAAGTCTGAAATCTGTAAGGAAGTTTCATTATCAATGTTTTACTGGCAAGGCATTCCATTCCATGCTACCCGACAACACCCTTCCACACTCCAACACGTCACCTTATACCCTTATTACACGCCTTCTACGTTTATTTATATTTTTACTTAATTTAATTTTTCTTATATTCAGTTGGGCACTACATTTCCCTCCCCTTATAAGAGCATCATCCTTGATGTGACACAACACCGATGCTTGAGGAATACGTAAGAAATAAATTCAATAATGACACATGTCTCTAGAAAAACAACTCATTGGTACAAAGTGACCACAAGGAAGCAGACTAAATTTGGCAATATCTTAAATTTTAATGTTCTGTGAAGATTGGCAAGTTCTATTTTTCTTTATTACTTAGTATTTTCATTTAAAGTATTTATTAATCTCAACTCTCAATATTTCATTGTTTAAGATCTTAGTTTTCTTATGTTCATGGGTGCCTAATAGTAATTGGCTACAGGGTGTCACACAAAACTCAACACAACACAACGACCCACGAAAAATATTTCTACATACTTTCACGACTATATCACACCACAAGGCCTCTAATTCGACCATGAAAAGACAACAAGTAATTCACATAACAAATAATTTCCAACAATTATGTCATAGACATAGATCCAGTACACACATGTAACTGACAAATAGATTCATCACGCTGATACATATACAACGGGTATCACATGACCCAAAAAAATTAGGACTGTACCAACATAGTTCCAAGACAATATCCAATAGTCCATACCAATGGAAATATCAATCCTCAAACATAACAATGTCTAGCCAGACTCACAAGAGTACACATAAATAAAAATACCAACTTCATCCACCTCTCAAAACATCACAAAAATACTCCATATACCTCCCAAGGAATCACAAAACAACTCCATGTATCTCCCAAAGCAGCACAAAACAACTCCTAACACCCACACAAATCTCTTATGCCTCCCTCAAGTCTCTTATGCCTCCCTCAAGTGTCTCTTATGCCTCCCTCAAGTCTCTTATGCCTCCCTCCATTCTCTTATGCCTCCCTCAAGTAAAATGAAATAAATATAAATTTTCCTTTTAGCTCCACAAAAGAGGTCGGTCACCCTATGGCTCTTGGGCACATAAGGTCCAAACACCTCTAACCTAAGTGACATAATAACTCATGGTTCAAAAAACCTGCTAGTTATTTGTAACTCCTTGGGGCGTACCCCCATACAACGAAGCGGGTCCATAGGTCCCACCACTCCATGGTGAATCCCATGACCATATTCCAATACATTACGACATTAGAACCAACATAACAAACCATTTCAAATGCCAAGTGGCAAGATCTAAAGCCTTGGGCTAGGCTATAAATTTTTAAATATGAAAAGAAAGTTTAAAACTAAGAAAAACAAATGGATAATTAGCTAAAGTTAGTGCAAAAATCCACATGTTAGTGCAACAACCAAATAAATGCTCAAAATATAAGCACATGTCAATCAAGAAAACTACTGGTTTTAGCAGAAAAAGGATAATGAACAATTTACGAATAAAATACATATTGAAAAAAAAAATCACATCACAATCACTATGTGGCCTCATACCGCCACCAAAGGGGTACTCATCGAGTTGCTGGCACTTGGACATCGAGCCTCAACTCGTAAAATAACATATCAAATAATACAACTGTCATCATCTCTATCTGAATCATCTCGCCACCACTTTGACAAGGCTCAACATAGTCAAAATCACATAGGTTGAATCCATACGATAACCATATTAGGAGAGAGAAAGGAGTACAAGTCACCATCTACTGAGCCTAAGGTGTCCGCAAAACACAATATGCATGACACCCATTGAGCAAGTGCCACACATACCAAATGAACAAAAGTGGGTTTTCAGCCTATGTGAGGCTCCACTTCCTATCTCATACTTGGCTCGAGTGACTGGTCAATGGTACACATTTCCTCACTCCAAACATACACATTTTACCAATTTCCCTTAGGGTCGGTTAGTGTAGGGTCCACAACATAACATATAACTACATCACTAACATAATGGTGATTCACGTACATTAACCATAGCATATTATGCATGGTATATATATAGGGTATAACATAATCATTACTTTCACGGGTTACGATACATCACATTACCACATTCTGCACCCAAAGTGCAATCACTATACAATAGGGATCATACGCTCACCATATGCCCCTAAATCATGACATAACCCATCCCATATTACACAAATCATACGTATGACGAATGCAATGTCTAACATTACAACATATAATCAATTGCAATTACAACATGGTGACACACATGATTCATCACAACACGGTGATGACATAACGATATGATCCAATTCACTTTACAATAATATTTTTATGTAATACATCAATACACCTTCATATCACCTAATGCCAAAATGTTCTAACACTCCATGATCCACAATAACATTCTTTTTCACACACAATAAGGTGGTACCTCACACGTTAACTCTTCATAGAATCCATGAAAAGAAGAGAGAATAATCTCATCATAAGCACATCAACATGATAAAAAAATGCACTAAGTGACATACACAACATGTGCATTAACAATTTCACAATTACGACATAGTTCACATCACACTTATATCACGTTACTCTTCCAATATCCACCACCATCATGCAACACCATCACAAATCCAATCTTCCCCAGAGATTCGAGAGTATGAACTTCCAATTTGATACCAAATGTAACGCCCACATTTTACACACACAAAACAACAGTAAAATTACCAGGATAATTTATTTTTTTGACTTACATTTCTTACTTCACAACACCACAAGGGTTCCAAGAAGGGAAACTCAACAACACATCAGATGCTTACATAATTCATTGACTCACATAGACATACGACAACACCATATACATGTCGGTGCCACACTTTTCCAAAAGAACGAATACTAGTAATGACCCAACCACAAACAAGGGACCCAAGGATTGACCACCCACACCACATCATTTCCATATTTACATCTTAGTTATGATTTACATTCCAGGAACATTTTTATACAAGGATGATTTTATCCATTTTCCACATACATATTCTTTAATTCATTTCACATTTAACTTATTGTTCGACCATTTAAGTTTACTCTTTATCCCTTATGTCAATCTCCATAACTTACATAATTAAATTCCATATTTCCAATTACATACAAAGTTCCTAATTCTCTTGTTCTTATACTAAAGGTTTATTTCTCAAAATATGTTTAGTTGACGTTTAATTTTACCCTCATTAAGCAAGGGGACCAACCATAAGTTATTGAGGAAAAATAATAATACACATCAAAGGAGGTGAAGGTTCAAGTTTCTCTTTCCTATAAACTTCCTTCCATTCGAAGCACTTTTTTTTTCGTACTATGGTTATTTTATTATCAATCTTAGTTTGATTCAATTAAGCATTTACAAGACATAATTTTATTTTATCTTATTTTTAGTGGACTCTAAACTGGCTCAAAGTCCTAGTCCCACCAAGAATCAATTATATCCACTATTAACAAAACTCAAAGCCTAAAACATCCAAATCAACTGAGGTTTAGATAAATTCCAATTTCACCTAAGGATCTACCCCTCAACTATAAATGAGTTTAAGGCGAGAGGACACATTTATGCTACACCACCTTCCAGAAAAGACCAAGTGTTATGTTGATAGAAACCAAGCTAACACATTTAACTGAGAGGGACTAAGAAGTTCATTAACAAGAGTTTAAGACCTAGAACAACTATTTCATGATCTCCATTTATGTCGTCTAGATCCAACAGGGACTTCATTCATTGATGAAGTCAATTTTCTAGATCTAATCTCATAAGATTGGGAAAAACCAAAAGGATACTAAGGGAGTATCAGCTCTACTTACTCCACGGATAGTAAGGTTACATTGCATAGTCATTACTTCGAACAAGGGCTCATAAGGTGACTTCCAAGGTGGTCTTCACCACTCAACCATAGTGACAGAACTGAAGAGAGGACATTCTCCTCGTGGTTACCAAAACTAGAAGGAAACCACATACTCCAGATAAAGTTGGACCATGTAATTTCTAAAAGGTGGGTTCATGACAAGGTTGCTAAACATGACGACTATGATGGTAAACTCCAACTAGGAGGTTTCATCAAGTGCTGAGTTTAAGTTCATTCTATGGTTTTCAGTGTCTTCTACGGTAAAAATTATCACACATCAAGACATGTTATGCTCCGATATTATACACGGGTTGAGTGTTTCAATTAAATCTCTTTATTACGTTTACAAGGTAAGAATACAACAAGCAAATTAATTAATCGTTTATCAAACACTGAATATGCACTACAAGATATTACTCCAAATTCATTTACTATATATATATCAAATATTTTTACCATACGTACTATGAATCAAATTGAACCTATGATTAAATACACATTTCCTAGATGTCCCTAAAAACTAGCATCTCATGCATATTAACAAATTTTGAATATAACTTTTTGTAACATGATACTACATTATACATATATTCATTTTATAATGAACTATATAAATTACAATGATAAAAAATGAATTTCTCATCGCCTTTTCACCATCATTCTTGCATCCTGCAAAACCAAATGAACATGAAATCAGTGATAAATCGCGGCATGGCATCCACCTAATCTAACATAATTAACATTTTTCAGGTTCCCATTTACATATAATAATAATTACAATTTGCAATCAAAGAAAAGGGTTTAGAGACATGTATTCATTACATTTCATTTCACTTCATTTCGTAACCTAGAGAGAGAGAAAGAGAAGGGAAGAGAGAGAAAACACCATTTTGTCAAAAAAATTATTTCACACAAGTTACACTATAGAGTTTTTAAATAGTTATTTACATGTGTCAAAATTTTCCACGATGGTTTGGCAACCTGACGAGGGTCCCACAACTTTCTATTTTTACATTTTCTTGCTAGCTACAAAAATGTTCAAATCAGGCTCAGAGGATAAGAAACCACTTTCAAATGTTGTATTCTGATGAGAAAACACACCATGATTAAATTTCTATGTGTACAATTATATACCAAGAGTTCATATCAACTGACGTAATTTAGAACTGGCAAACGGTTTACTTTTGGCGGCTAGTTTTTGGGGCCATCGGTTGTAGTTGACCCAGTTGGAAAAGAACAAAAAGTTGGCTCGAGGGCTCAGAAAACCATGTCCAAAACTGACGTTTGTTGGATGAACGCGCAACGAGAAAGTTCTTACAAGTTACCCTATATAAGGATAATTCAACAGAGTCGACGGAACTCAGAACTAGAAAACAGTCTTCAAATGGTGATAATTTTTCTGAAGCCACCGGTCCTAATTGGTCCAGTTGACCTAGTCAAACTGTGACCAGAGGCCTATAAAATGCCATGGTCAAACTATCCAGAAAAGTGTTTTTCCCTAAACTGAAATTTCCATATAATTTCTATTAAAAAAACTAGAGGTTTACGAAGGTGGATAATAATTTCTTTATGTAGGTTTCAAATGGCATTTCAAAACGAAATCCAACTTTTAGATTTAACAACTTCCTACCACTGCAAAATAGTGTAACAGGGCTCCTATAAGGGCATCAAAAAGATCACAAATGTTCATTCGGGGTCAAACCAAAGGTTAAGGTGACTCCTCACATAACAAGGTACACAAATGAAGCTTAACATCCCATTTTCTAGAGTTACGAGGGTACTTAACGAGTCTCCAAAAAATGCAAAATTATCTATTTAAACAGGGAGATGGTCAACATTTTTACTAGGGAAGTCAATTTCATCTTGTCGATAAAACAATATTGAAGTGATCTAGTTGGGTAGGAAGTTTTCTAAATCACCTCAGAATGAGGGTTGAAGTTCATGGTTTAATACAAAGGGTTATTTTGATTTCGTGAGTTACGACACAACATTTTATTATTTTGCAACAAGTTAATATAAAACAATTAAATGTATTATAATCCTAATATTTTAAAATTATATTAAGTTGCAAATGAAAAACTAAAGTATGAGAGTTATGAAAGATAAGGGGAGATGAACCATGCCTAGGAATGAAGCCGGTCGAAACCGTGGGATTCGGTTTGGTATCTTGCTTAGGCATTTCGTCAACCAGGTTACATGCATTCAGAAAAAATCCTCCACTTGAATTTTGTATGGATTTATGAATTTTACAACCATTTCTACCAAGGTATAGATGACTACTACAACTGAGAAACCCACTTCCTGTTATGCTTTGATGGGTACATACCCATTTCAAAGTTGTCCTCTTGGCAAAAACTAGGAAATGCTACTACCAATTTAGGATCTTTGTTTTACACTTGCCACTGCCATTTGCTTCAAGAGTTTCTATAGCCTTTACAACAAACCCATTTTGTGCAAATCATCCTATCATTGTAGTCTATGACGCCACATATTTACGACAGTGTTCAATCAAGCATTTCACATGCCAAACGCATGCTTCCACCATTGCATACCTATCTCACTAGAGAACTTGCAACAAAACATGAGAGAAAACCCTCATTTTGTGTATATACTGCAGTCTATGATATTCAACAAGGAACATTTTTTTAATTTATTTGCATTCACGTATACCAGAGCATTTACAAATACAACATATGAAAACCCATTATTCTTTGAAGGATAACACTACGTTGTTCAAGATTTCCCATAGTAGTGCACGATGGGAGGATGTTGGCGAAGGAGAAGGAATCCAGATTTGCACCTGCCAATCACATTTGCTTGAAAGTTAATAAATCCCTTTTTTAAAAAAACACACATTTTGTGTATATCTTGCAGTTGTTGTAGACCAAAGGCCATAATGTTTTCAGGCATTTTTACACACAGTTCACATGCCAAACACATGCCTCCATATTTTTCACTCCCATCTTCCCAAGCGCTTCCAACTGCAGCATCAGATAAAACCTCAACTTGGTGCACAGGCTAGGAGAAAGCTGGAATAATTTTGGATTTCAGTCTACTTTGATGGATGTCCATACTCTTTTACAGAGTTCGTGCTTTGACATAGGCTGGGAGAAAGCGTGCAAATGAATACTGCTTAGGTTGGAGCTCTATTTTGTATAAGATAAAACCGTGTGAACTTATTGTGAGGGTAACCATGTATTCTATGCTTTGCGCTATCCAAGACTACTAATATTTGAAATGTTGACCATGGTTTCATCGTGGTTTTTTAACCTATGGATCTCAAATAATGTTTTTCTATTGTTGTGCAAGGAAGATGAACAATCTAAAATGATGTTAACTTGCCCACCCTCCTACCACACTCCATCGCCCCCATTAATCTCCTCTTCCATACACTAGCCCCGGCAATAACTGTTAAATTTTCTACTTTAACTTGTGTCTAGTGTGGGTAAAGCCTTGGATTCCAATTAACGTGCTTATATCATTATGAAAGGAAATGACAAGTCTAAAATCTGTAAGGAAGTTTCATTGTCAATATTTTTGGTAAGGCATTCCATTCCATGCTACCCTACAACACCTTTCCACACTCCAACACATCACCTCATACCCTTATTACACGCCTTCTACATTTATTTATATTTTTACTTAAGTTAATTTTTCTTATATTCAGTTGGGCACTTCAGATCTAGTGTGTGCATATGTAATTTAATTACCTCTTGAAGTGAATATTTAATAGACAACAAGTGAAAACACCCTAGCTAATGTGTAGGAATGATTTATTTTAAAAGGTGATTTTGTGAATGGATGGTGGAAGGACAACCATACATTGCTCCGTTACCAACCAGGCATACATAGCCCCGAAAGAGATTCATTTGATTCTAATTGCAAAATTTCTCTACTTCTAGTCAGGCATCCATAGCCCTAATAGAGATTATTGGAAATACCCTAAGAGAGAGTTATATATCAATTTTCTTTTCCTCTTAGATTTTAGCTTTTGATTTTTGATTGATTTTGTTTCTTTTTCTTTACGAAAACTTATTTCAGCTTTCTTGTTTAACAAGGGGTTAAGAGCCACCGATGGATTGATGGAAGGAGGTGGAAGTGATTATGATGATGACATTAGTTAGTGTTAAAAATATGTCCAGAATTTCTTCGCAAAAAGTTTATTAGATGTCGAATGTGATAGGATCTCTAAGAGGTCACTCGTTCGTAATTTACCAAGGTGATAAAAGACCAGGGTCAAACAGATACCATAGAGATAAATTTTACAAAATGCATGTTAAAAAGCTAACCACAATATCACCGAAGGGATGAAAATGGAAGATTCCTTGCATAGGAATGATAAGAAAGGGAAGAAAGAACATCCATGTGTACGTAATACCTGATTGCAATGTTTGATCTTTGTACCTTTGATTTTTGCTTTATTTTTTCTCATGTTTTTGTATTTTTGCATTTGTTTTTTGATTTTTAGATTTTTGATAGTTTTGGGAGGTTGGGACTAACAAAGTCACTCTGTGTGGCAAGATCCAACAACGATGTCTGCGACTTCTTTGATAAGAGAGACTAGGTGTGTTTGTTTATTAAGCGTAATGTTATCTCTAATCTTGATGATCGTGGTGATCTCATACTCAACAAATGAATGCAATTTATATTAAAACATGGATTTCGTATGTGGTAGCTTGAGTTCCCTATCCATAAGTTTATGCACTTTACACCAAACTTGATGGTTGTGTTGATGTATGTTTTTGAATTGCACTTGATTTACAATTTTGAGATTATTCGATTTGTTAGGAGCTTTGGGGCTCTCAGAAGTTTTGACATGAGCTTGATTAAGAAACTGTTTGGGTTTCTTATAAGCTAACGTGTGACTTTTCTGATCTCGAGAAGGAGAAGAAAGTGAACATGGATGTTTAGAAGTGATGCGAGAAATTATTACATGCTTACCACAACCATTAATAGATGAAATATGTGATGAATGAAAAGTATATGTTCCAAGAATTAAAGAGGATGGGATACCAGGAGGTGAGCCAATGATAGAAGATGAAAAATGGCTACTAGGATATGGTCCTAAGATGGAATAAATTGGGCTATAAGGACATGGCCCAAGAATGGAACAATAACGAGGGAATACTAGAGGGTGACCCAAGTATAGATGAGGAGAGACTACTCAGAGGTATCCCATAGATAGAATAAGATGAAGGGCTACTAGGTCATGGCCCAAGAATAGAAGGGAATGGGGTATCAAGAGGTGACCCACAAGTAGAAAATGGAGGGCTACATGGGGGTGGCTCTAGAATAGAAGAAGACAATGGGCTACTCAACAATGACCTAAGGTGAGATTTGGATTAAGGAATGGTGATAGATAATGAATGATTTGGTAACGAGAAGATAGGCCATGGCTCAATGCTAGAACTCGGCATCTCATCATTCTTAGAAGGTGAAGATGGAATAGAAGAAGAATCAAGTTCCATGACCTTAGGATCCTCATCTATATTATGAAAAAATGGATAAAATTGCTTTCCCTAATATGCATGTGTATCAAGTTCTAGAAATAATCCTTGTTTTCAATCCTCTAAAGGGATATCATCATGTACTCGATTTTTTCTTCATTCGAGAGAAATCAATCGAGTAGAGGTTGTTTTTCTTTGGCCATAGAATGTTGAATAGAAGAAACATGTCGATAAGAGGGTAATATTGATTGATAGAAGAAGATGACTCAAGAGAGGAAGTAAATGCGTGTGCAAAGTGAGTTCGATGCAAAGATGATCAACACAATGTCAATATTTACATCAAGATCAAAATGAACAAGGTGTAAATATTAACAAAGGTAGATATGACTCCCAATCAAAGGACACCATGATAAGTTCAATAACCAACAAGGTATAAATGTTAAGGGTGAGGATTACAAATGTAATACATGTAACCAAACCAAATGGAAAGCGTTAATCAAGCTTCACGAAGAGCTGAGATATTAGTGCCAACATGGTATTGAAATGACACAAACAAATTAAGTGACACTCTTTAATATTTTGGAAAATGTTTGAACAAAAACTAAGTCAAAGTATACTAAGGATGTTCTAAAATATGTGCAGCGTAACACCACAATATAGACACTTAGATCACGTTTACAAAAAATGTGACATAAGTATCTTAATTGTGTTAAGACAATGCAAACAAGGCAAAACGTCAAAGGGAGATCGAATGATGAATCAATCCTAACTATTATGATGATATTGAAATCAAGATCAACTGGCCATCAAAGATATAAGGAAACATTCAAGAACTTTAGATGTTTACAAACTCAGCCATGCAAATATGGATGAGCGTAAATGGTAAAAAAGTGGTGAACAATATCTATGACAATGCTCTCGAAAGATGCCTTTTGTTTCCCCAAATGGGCAACGAGGATGAAAAGGTATAGATCAAAAGATGAAAAATAAACTAAGCACCACTTGGGTAGAGCTTCACCTCATCCGAAGGTGAGAAATAAACAAAGGTAAGTAACACCTTGTAAACTCCATGATGAGATACACTAGATCTAACTTAAACGGATTCTTTGCCTTGTTTGAAAAATAAGGTTTTGAATCCAAACAAGTTATCACTTCATGATGGCCAAGACATGACAAAGGACTAGTAAACTAGGCCTCAAGACAAAATGGCCTCCTTAATAAGATCTCTCAAGTAGGTATTACAAAGCTATCTAAGAGTGGGCACGATTTACCCAAAAAATCACACTGACTAATTTGGGAGTATCTCAACTTTTCCCCCTTCAAGTATAGTGGGCACTAATTGCATCCATCATGTACACTTACTAGGGTCGCGATACAAAAACTTTGTAACTCTAACTCACAAGGAAAACTAGTCAAGTGGGTAAGCGAGGCACTTCTTGTTTCATCCACGAGGTTACACAACGGTGGACTAATTTAGGGTTCCTAGAACCACCCCCATTTTTATAGCTTAAGGCATTATGCCAAAGGGGGTATGTTCCAGTTAAGCAGATAGGGACATACCCTTTTCTAAAACTTGTAATACAATGTTTTGAATATGGTGTTTTTTTATCTTGCTTAACTTAATGTGGTTTTAAGTAGCACACCATTTGGCAACCTGCATGAAAACACATATTAGTGGGTTCTTTTTTTGTCTTAGATCCTCCTTTCTTTGACAAGAGTTAGGTCCTATATGCAAGGAGTTAGTATTTTTCCATAAAATATCATGATATCAAAAGAGAGTTTGCATGTTGCTTTTGATTCCTAAGATCACAAAAAAGGCGCGAAGGAAGAGCATACACAACGTGGAAACCCAAATAAAATAATATATATAAAATACCTTAATTTCTTTTATAGAAGAAAACTTATTTTAGCCAACTTTGAACTTTAATCTATTTTTAAAGCTTAAATTGAATTGTTTTGGAAATAAAAATAGAAGGTTTTTGAAATGTTTTTTATTCCCAAGATCACCTAAAAGGTGTGAGGGAAGATCATACACATTTCAAAGGACCCCTACAAATGAAAAATGTGAACACTCAATTAAGTTAGCACAAAAATATGATGGAAAAGTAACGTACAAATCACTATTAGGGTCACAAAATCTTTCAAAGTGTTAGAATGGTCAAGAAAAAAAGTTTTCATACTTTAAGACACATTAAAAAATGATTATTTACCTAATTATGTAAACCATAATTTTTTTCAATTTAAAATCTTAATTTTATGATTCCATTATGTAGTTCTCTTCAATACATTTCCAACGCAACAAAAATGGAGTCTTTTCGAGCTCGAGAGCAAAAGTTAAGGCCTCCGGAAGATTGGTAGTGAACACAACGTGATACAGGCGTGCCCTAGTATTGACATGTGCATGTACTGTTTCAACGTAGACACACCTACGCACACCCATTGTAAAATCTACAAAAATCACAGAATTTGAAAATTTTCAAAAGCAAACAGTTAAAGGTTAGTCAAAGAAGCCTATTTTTAGCTCAAACCCACAAAATATACATGATCAAGGATGATTTAGCCTACTTAAAAACTGAAATCATGTAAATAACAAACTATTTATCCTAGAAAACATGAAAGTGGTTAGAAAACTGAAAATAAATAGCTTGAAAAGACTCCATTAATGGAGGATGGACTTCATGTCCCATTGGGCATGCCAAATGTATGCAATGGAAAGTTGCAAAAGCTATGGAATGAGGTTAAAGAACCTCAAAGCTTTGCTAACTCAACTATGCACCATGAGATAAGAGATAAAAAAGGGAAACTAACATGAAAGAATTATAACTTTGAAAAAAACATCAAAACTAACATGTTAAAGTTACTCTCTACTCTTTTGAAAGCTATAAAATATTGAACATATGAAGATCCTAGCAATCAAATGTGATGTTGTTTACTCCCAAAAATAGTGAAGAGATCTCTCCAAGTTGGCTACATGGCCAAGCTTTAGATCTTCCCTTACTAACTATATTTGGAATGGATGGATGCAAGGTGGAGGAGCTCTCAACAATGGAGTATGGCCAAGATCCAAATGTTATATAACTTAAAGCTATTACAAATGATTTCTAATGCCTTTCCAAAGAGCTTGAGAGAGATAGACCAGTTGAAAGGAAAGCCTTAGGCTTGTATTTATAGTTTCTAGTTTGGAAGATTTTGGAATTTGGGTGCATGTGGGATTGAATCTCTTTTAGATTAGATTAGGATAAACATGATTTAGGCTTAGTTAACTAGGGTTTAGGCTAGTTAAACTTGATTAGCAAGTGATTAGAGACTCATTGAGAGTTGGGAGGGTTTGGATAACCAACCCGACTACTAAATAGCCTACAAAGCCAATAGTAGTGGTCTAGAGAGAACTAGGGAGGTTACGAATGGTCAAAAGGAGGAATGTTTAGCTAATAAGAGGGATATTATCCAAATTAAGTTGATTATATGAGGAATATGACCGAGAAGGTTTCATAAAAAGGAATCGAGAGTGGAGCGAAGAAGGGTATATTAACAAAGTGTCATCAATTGGTTGAATTGGATGAAATGCTAAGTGGAAGCATACTTTAGGTTTTCTGACCTCACAAATGGCTCAGATTATGGGTTTATTATAGCAGTCCAGGACCACAAGTGCAATAGTTGACGTGTAGAGAGGGATCATTTTTGAGCTGAGATGGTAGTGGGTTAGGTGAGGCTATTATGCTATCCTAAGAGGTATCATACTTCCAATGCACATATGGGGATGTGGTGACACCATGTGTACACATAGGGATTTAGCGGCACTAAGGGTAGAGCCTCATACTACTTGCTCTTTATATTATGAGGTCATTCTAAAGGGTCAGTGGGTACCAAGCTATAGCCAATAGTCAAATGGATAAATGAGGTCACAGAGGACATTAGCATATGGTGGATCACTTGAGCAGCTGCACGGGAAGATGATAGGTCATCACGGTGCAAAGGTTATGGGTCCTCCCCATATCGCAGCCACGTAGTCGATCGGGGTTTGAGTCAGATGTGACTCTTATGCATTTATAGATATGTATGTACCTTTTGATACATGCCTCTTATGAAGGCTTTATTATTTTTGACTGATGTATATGATGTATCATTTTGATGTATGCCTCTGATGAAGGATTTATTATGACTTTGCCCTTGATGGCCCATTTTGTACCGATGATGTATATCCTGTTGAGATAGACATTTTACACACATATATATGGACACTTGATGTTGTACACTTTCATGTTGTGATGTATCTTATGATGATGATTTATTATGGATGTTGATTATATCATGATGTTGTATGGTTTTATTTCATATGTTTGTATGTATCATGATGATGGCTATGACAATGTATCTCATGTGTTAGATTTATGATATATCCTTAGATGATATCAAATGTTGTGGTTATGAGATACTTTATTTTTCTTTGCTAGGTATGGGATGATATGATGATATTGGTGCAGGGGGGATAGATTTTGATATTTTTGATCCCTCTTTCCCCATTTGATGATATGATATGTGATGATTAGCTTAGCATTCATGTATGATGTACACTTAGATTTTTATTTATACATGATGTATAGATGTGGTGATATGATGTCATGATATAGATAGAGATATGATGATGTGATAACAAAACCATGCAAATGTTAAAAATATACCAAATATACATGTTACCAAAATGAACCGACATAATTATATACAAAGATTGAAAAATATAAAAAGCATACTTCATATGTACAAGTAAGCATGAATGTAATCTAAGAAAGAAAAGATCAACCTCAAGTAACAAAGTATACAAATGTACAAGAAAGGAAAAACCATACAAGTAGAAAGTACACAAACCAATAAACAAAAACAAGAAATAAGACAAAGGAATAAAAACAAACAAACTAAAGCTATGTTTTTGTGTCACTATTTTCTATGCGTTTTTGTATTGTTTTTGGGATTTTGAACATTTTTTAATGTTTTTCGATTTTGAACATTTTTTAATGTTTTTTATTTTATTTTATGATTTTCTATTGTTTTGAATTTTAAACATTTTTAATGTTTTTGGATTTTGACCATTTTTAATGTTTTTTTAATTTTCTATTTTTCTAGTGTTTTGGATTTTGAACATTTTTGAATGTTTTTGGATTTTTAGCATATTTGAATGTTTTTTTATTTTCCAAGGTTTTCGAACCTATGTATAGGAAACGAGAAATGTGGATGCCCCCAGCATTAGATGAGAATATACAAGGGAAGATGCCATGTGTTATATATAGGAAGTTGAAACTATTAAGGTGCCCCGATCGTTTAGAGGGGAATATAAAAAGGAAATACCTTCACCAATTTACAAGAGGAGAAACAATCAGATCAAGGCTTGAGAAGATGGGATCACAAGGAATCTCAGACATAGGCATGGAACTATCCCTAGAGCTAAGTAAAAGTACCCCTAGATGCAAGATTCTTGTGAATAACGAGTCTTCTCAAGGCGCCAAAATCCATTTTCACCAAGGGATCTATCCAAAGCACCACAATTGCATGGTTTTCACACATGGATGACCTGTTTTCTCTTTTTCTTTTTTTTTTTTTTGATTTTTTTGTATTTTTGTCCTTTTTACTTTTTTGTTTATTTTTTTAATTTTGTGCCATGTTTAAGCATAAAAATGCTTAAGGTGCATGGCATTCACAAGATTTCAAGCTCGTCTCCTTTGGGATGAGAAAGTTTATATGCTCCTATTCCATATTTTGCCACAATGACATAAAGTCCTCAACAATGTGGTTTGAACCTTTTTTTCTTCTCTCTTTCTACCCTTATGTTGAACCGATTCTCTTTCATGACTAAATCTCCAACCTCAAATTGATGAGGTATGACCCTTTGTTGTAGTTGCGGGATAATCTGTTTTGATATACCTTGAGATGGTTAAGGGTGTGGATGTGCTTTTCATTTAGGAGTTCCAATTCTACCCAGTCTAGCTACTCTTTAATCCTCATCTTTGTCTAGATAATCCCTAAGAGATATTCTTAGGGAAGGAAGCTCTATTTCCAATGGGATGATATATTTTGTTCCAAACACTAGGGAGTAAGGTGTCACACCAATAGGAGTGCGAATGGAGGTCCTATAAGCCCAAAGGGATGGGTGAATTTGTAAATGTCAGTTGCGACCTGTCTTACTCACCATCTTTTCCATGATTTGAACCAATTTTTTTAGTTGCTTCAGCTTACCCATTACCTTGAGGGTAATATGGTGTGGACCATTTTAATCTTATTTAAAATTGGTGATAAAGATCTTTCATCTTCTTATTCTTGAATGATTTTTCATTGTCAGTAATTATGGCTATAGTAATACCATACCAACAAATAAGATGATTCAGGATAAACTTTGATAATCGAGGGCCTGTAAAATAGGTTAATGAAACAACCTACACCCACTTAGTGAAATATTCTATGGCTTATGATGATGTGGGTATGACCATCAGATGAGGTAGGGGTGAGATTCCCTATTAAATCCAAAGTCCCCATTTGGAAAATGGCCATGGTGTTGTTATTGGCTATAAAGGTTGTGATGGTGCATGGATGAAATTTCCATACTTCTGACATAGAACACATTTCCTCACATGGTTGTAGCAATTTGTCTCCATAGTAGGCCAGTAGTAGCCTACCCGTAACAACTTATTTGCTAGGACCATTCCATTCATATGGGCACCACACACCCCTTCATGTACTTCCTTGATCACTTGGACTGATTCTGCAACATCTAGACAAAACAACATATTTCCAACATAGCCTTAATGGTAGAGCATACCTCTTAGGAGGGTGTACTGAGATATTTCATGGATAAGACTTTGTTTTTTAGATCAAGAAATGTCAATAGGGAAGGTACCGCTTTTAGGATAGTCATAGATAGGTGAATACAACGAGGATTAGGGAATAACAACTTTGCATGCCATACATGATTCTGGTATATCATAGTAGGTTGACATAGATTTTTAACAAAAAATGGCATATCATTGTTTTCTAGTGGAATTCGCAGCATAGAACCTATTGTCGCCATTACATCTACAGATCAGTTTTATGCCCTTAGAATTTTCTCAAAGGTTATGCACATAAAGTATTATTTCAGTGTTTCCACTAATTTCTTGTATGGGATAAGCTTGCCATCCTTGACATTTTTCTTATCATTGAATTGTTTGATAATCAATTGTGATTCACCAACAACCTTTACATGGTGGATATTCCACTTGATCACTAGCTTCATCCCAATGATGAGCGCCTCATATTCAACTATGTTTGTGCAAGGAAAGAAAAAATGGAAATATTACTGGATAGGATTTATTGAAGGAGTGATTAGTACTACTCCTGCCCCTAAACCATGGAAAGTGAATGATCCATCAAAGTGGACCTGCCACATGACAGATTCTTCAATATACATTAGTGATGCATCTAGCAGCTCCAGACTTACAGGCTCTGTTCTAGGTAAAGGTGCTTTTGCTAATTGGTCAGAAAGTACTTGTCCTTTAACTAATTTCTAGTGTACGTATTCAATGTCAAATTCATTGAGTAGAATGATCCAATTAGCCATTCTACCTGTAAGGGTGGGTTTTGACAATAGGTATTTAAGTGGGTCAACTTTAGATATAAGCTTGGTTTTATTATTCAATAGGTAATGGAAGAGTTTTTGAAAGGTAAAAACAATAACTAGACAAGATTTTTCAATTTGGGGATTGTTGTGCTCGAGAAA
Source organism: Taxus wallichiana var. yunnanensis (assembly GCA_018340775.1). NCBI lineage: Eukaryota > Viridiplantae > Streptophyta > Pinopsida > Cupressales > Taxaceae > Taxus > Taxus wallichiana. The sequence continues at coordinate 66,232,387 of CM031234.1, forward strand.
ATTAGGGTACAACTAAGGTAGTACAAAAAAATTCTTTTTAGCTTAGGTCATATTGTGCAAGCAAAGTGCCAATAGAAAATTATGTAGCAGATATGTATAACAAAAGTGGCTCACCTGGGGTTGGAGGTATGAGGATAGGTGGATTGGCCAGGTATTGTTTAAGAAAGGAAAAGGCCTATTATTTCTCTAGTCCCCCAAAAAATCAACATCATTTTTAAGAAGATGAGTAAAGGAATGACACTTATCAGCAAGATGTGAAATGAAGTGGTGAATGGCTTGTATTTTTCCTTGTAGGCTGCATAGCTATTTGATATTCTTGGGAGGAGGAATTTCAGTAATGGCAGTGAATTTAGTTGGGTCCACCTCAATCCCTCTCCTTGATATAATGAAGCATAACAGCTTCCCTAATAATACTCTAAACACACATTTCTTTATATTAAACCTAACCTTATATTCCCACAGACGTTCAAAGATATGTCGTAAAAATTTAGGGTGGTCTTCTCTTGTCTTGGATTTTCCAAGGATATAATCTACATAATCCTCCATGATGGCATGCAACATATCATGGAATATTATTTTCATGGCTTATTGATAGGTTTCACCAAAGCATTTTTGAGGCCAAAGGGAACTACCTGATAACAGAATGTTCCCCAAGGGATTGTAAAGGCTATCTTATGTTGATCCTCTTCCACTATCTTGATTTGATTATATCATGATAAAACCATCCATAAGAGATAGAATTTCATATCCTATAGTTGAATCAAAAATCATGTCAATATTGGGCAAGGGAAAATCATCTTTCATACATGCCTTGTTGATGTCCCGAAAGTCTATGCAAATTATGATGTTAACCGGTTTATTTTACACTGGAACTACATTTTATAGCCACATGAAGAATTCAATGGGTCTAATGAACCTTTCTTCTAACAGTCTCTCTAACTCCTCTTTAACTAGAAGGGCCACTCATGGATGCATTTTCCTTAGCTTCTGTTTAATAGGATTTGCGTCTAGATGCACTACTAAGTTGTGCACCACCAAAGATGGATCTAAGCCCAACATATATTTATAAGACCATGCTAACATATCCACAAACTCTCTAAGAATAAAGGTGAATGTATTCTATTTTTTGTTGAAAGCAAAGCTCCCAACTTGACTATCTTTGGGTCTTCTTCTGTTCCAATATTCACATCAACAGTTTCCTCTACGAGCATTTTTGACATATCCTCCATACACATAGGATCGGGAGGAAGGTTGAGATCTTCTTCCAAGGGCATCTCTATGAGATTTTCACCCTTAGCATGGTCACTTCTTTTGTCCATTGATTTTTTTACTTGTTGGTCAGCCAGCACCTCAAAGAGGTTTTCACTGTGACTTGGACTTATATTTTTACCGAGGCTTCTCTTTGGAACTTTTTCCCTCACTTTTTATTATGTTTTTCTGAAAAAAATCTCATCTTCCTCTTAGAAATAGGCGCAGTATCTAAGTCAAGTATATAAAGCTTTCTTATGGTCCCCAATAGGAATTGTATCTCATATGCCCATAAACTCTGTATTGACATCATCATTCTCAATAAGGTCCAAAGGAACATGACATTATTGATGCCGATTGACGAGGAATGGTAGACAAGGTCAATTTTAGACTCATTATGGGTTAAAGTAAGGACAACGGTATCCATAAAAAGATTTTTGGAGGAAAGATCCTCATATTGGCTACTATGGGATTCTATGTTTCTATCTAAATAATCATAGCTATCCTCACACTCATAATAGGTAGTGTCTTGATCATTGGGGTACGATCCATAGGGTTGAATGCTAATACCATATCTTTCTATTTTTAAATGTGGAAGTGGAATTGGTTCTCTTGGTCCTTGCTCATTCTTTCCACATCCTAGGCCCTTATAGCCCATAGAATACATCATTCAGCTATACTTTTCATACTTAGGGATTTGGTATCGGTTGGTTGAGTGTCCTCTAGGACCCAAGTTATAGGTGGGTCCAGTAATTTCTCTTCTACAAGTAATCCCCTAGGTAAGAATGTCCCAATAGTTTATTCATCTCTAGGCTGTTTGAAATGATAGTTGGGTCAACCTCTTGTTTTAGGTGACAAAGATAGGTCTCAAACTAGGAAATTTTGTTACACATTATATTCTCCATAACCATACTCTAGACCTTTCATCTTCCATGAATCAAAAGGAGAAGTAGATGTAGAATATTCTCGAGCGCAAGTCTTTGAGGGATTTTGAATCAACTCGTGATTTCATAGCTTTCGATTGAAGGGGAACAACTATATTAGTAGAAGGACATGCATATGTACCCTTATGAGAAAATCTATTGAGATCTCTACACTGAGTGAAAGGTTATAAATATCCTTATATTGTATAAAGTGTGTCCTACATGTTTTAACTTGAATCAATGGGTAGCCAAGAATCATATTATATGGAAGTTCCAAGTCTAAGACATGAAACTTGGTATTGTGACAAGTTGGTCCTACTTCCATCGAAAATGTGATTGTTCCAGTGATTCTCTCCACGTTGTCATATGTGGTTATGGTAATGATATGGGATTCTAGATATTCCTTTGTGTGTCCCAATTGTTTGATTAATTTTAGTGTGCATAAAGTTAATCCCAACCCGTTGTCTAGAAGCATCCATTTTATCTTCGAAGGGTAAAAAATACCTCTATATACAGGGGAAGATTATGTGTGTGATCTTCATTGGGGATTTCCTTGTGGTTAAATGATATGTGTTCATTCGGTGTAATGTTTTCCACCATAGCTTGTAAATGTGAAGGGTTTACTTCCATTGGCACTCCTGACCCCTATAGATTTTTGTATAAGATGTCCTTATGTACATTTGATATCTTAAGAAGATCTAAGATTGAAATCTTGGTAGATGTCTTCTCAAGTTATTCTAAGATGTTATATTGACCATCCTGAGGGGTTGATGGAGAGGGTTCTAGGATCATGAGATAGGCACGCCTTGTTACCATAACACAATCCTTTCCCTTGATCCTAATGGTATTCACATGTTCATTAGAAGAGTGGACACATCCAATGAGTGAGTCATAATGATTATTGTCACTTTTGGTGTATAGATAGTTTGCAGATTTGTAGCTTTGGGATGACTCTCCTTGATCCGGCCTTTTCTCATATAATTTTCCATGTTTAGGGAATGGTTCTTTGAATATCCCCATCTTTTCATTTGGAATTTGATTTCTCTCTGGGGTGTTAGCTTTTTTCTTTCCATTTTCAATGAGATCTTGGATTTACTGGAAAATTATTAGGTACTTTTCTGTCTTGTGTCCCTTTACATGATGGAAATCACAATATTAATTCTCTTTATACCATGATGGTTTAGGAGCATTTTCATCAAAATTTTGTGTTGTAGGATAATTCACCATGTGGATTACATCTAATTGTTTCAATATTGCATACAAAAAATCACTAAGAGGAGTGAACATTCTATGCTTAGGTGGTGGTTGAATAGGTCCTTTGGTCAGTTTAAAAGGTTAACCAACTTCAAATTTTTATACGCATTTGGAATCTATGATTCCATCTCCCACCAAGTTCTTGTTTTTGTTAAATATCTTTGGTTTTTCCGTTAGTTTGGCATTTGGATTATCTTTAGAAGGTGATTTTATTATTCCTTCCTCAATGAGGGCCTTTTCTATTTGTATTTCCTTTTCAATAACCTCTTCAAAGGTATGGAAACAATGCGATTGTAGATGAATAACGATGTCCCTGGTTTAGATTAGGCAAAAAGATGCTCACAAGTTATTTTTCAGAAATGTGTAAGGGAAGTTTTTAGCTATCCCTCATCATCTTTTTAAGAAGCTTGTGAATATTTCATTAGGAAATTGTTTTTTACTACAAAATTCTACCATAGTTATGTCACTTTCTATGTTGTATGAGAAATGTCAAACAAATCTTTTTGCTAGTTCAGACCATGTGAAGATAGACCCACGAGGTAAGTGAGTGAACCATTCTAAGGCTTTTCCCCTAGACTATTTGGAAAGAGTTATATGAGGTAATTGTATATATATATGCCACTTCTTGGCATGCCATGTAAAAATATTTCACATGATCTTACGGGTCACCTTTCCCTCTATACTTGTCAAATTTTGGCATGTCAAAATTCTTAGGAAAGGATTGAAGTGTCATAGCTTTATCAACTGGATGTGGACATAACTCTTTGTATTGGTACTTTTTTCTATGCCCAACATTACTTTCTTTAAGGATTGTAAGATTTTCTTTCATGGATTGAATTTCTTGTGTAAGTAATTTCTTCTTAGTAGGAGAATTGGTAATATATACATAACTATATTTAGTATTTTCTCCTTCTTGGTTTTCCATGTGAAGTTCACTAGTTTTGACCTTAGGCTTCTCCTTATGTACATTTTTGTTTGTTTCCTTTTGTACATGAGATGTTAGTAAAGCTAATTGTCAACTAAGGTTTTGGATTTGTTGTTGAATAGTGACTTATTCCTCAAGAGGTTCTTCTTCTTCTTCATTGCGTGGAGGTTGTTCCACATTTTCATGTTCTAATCTAACTCTACGTGGCATCTTGATGAAGGGAATTTTATAACCCACCATATTATCGTTTCCTACATTGGATGTGGAAGCATGCCCATGTGTTAGGATATATTCCATGTTAATGAGAGGTTGTTCTTCCTCATTAGCCTCATTCGTGGGTGGGATTGTCTCATGTTCTATAGGCATTCTAGCTCCTAATTCCACCACTCTTGCTAGCACCCGATATTTGTTTCTAAAAAGGAATTCATCTAATAAGGCGGGGTCAAAATAAAATTTCATGCATGGTGACCCTAACTCATCACCACTATGATCTACCATCTCCTCCACTTCTTTCTCTGTAGAAAATAGAGGCCTGAGATCATGGCCAATAAAGGGATTTGACCCTTGTTTGTTTGAAGTTTCCCAAGTTTTTTCTTGTTTCATTTCAAATGCCTGATTTTGGCTCCCAATCTTGTTTTAGGGGCCATGATGTATGAGAGTTTCACTAAGGTGTTTTGAATTTATTCAAAGGTATTGATTAAGCCTAAGTGAAATGTAAAAAGAATGTCAATAGTTCAAGAGTTATAATGAATGTCAAAGGATAAATGTGCCCAAGTGATTTTTCTAAATGAGTAAGTCAAAAGGTGAAAAATAAGATACAATCACACGATGTTTAGTTCCAAAACCAATCAACCAAATGATATACTTCCTAAGTCTATTTCCAAAATGGTAGTTGGTGTTTTAAGATGATTAACAAAATGTCACTACTTATGTCGAGTTCAAAGAAATGAACAAGGCGTAAGTAATAACAAGGAGTTAACACGATCCCCAAACAAAGTATACTAAAAGCAAGCCTGAATCCAATCAAGACCTATATTCCAAAAAGTGGCAGTTATGATTATGAGTGACACAAAAATTCCACCAAGATATGTTAACCAAAATTTATGAGAAAGTAAGGTATTAATATCAAGATGATATTGATATAACACGCACAAGTGGTAACACTCAACACTTTTCAAAATCAAGGTAGTAATTGAAATCAAACTAAAGCTAGAGTATACCTAAGAATTGTTAAAGTGTATATAGTGTAACATCACAATATAGATATTTAAGTCAAGTTTATAAGAAACAAGACATAAATACAAAAATTATAGTGACACGATATAAATAAGATAATAGTTCAAAGGAGATTCAAGGTGATGAATCCAACCTAACTACGATTGACAATCTTGACTTGGGTATCAAGACCAAAAAGGCTACCAATGATATGAAAACGTCTTCACACACTTTAGATGTTTAACAACTCAGCTGTAAACATGGATGAGTGTAAACAGACACAAAAGTGGTGAATACAAATCAATTAGCAACACAAGGGTAGTCACTCTTCTTCTGATCAACAAAGTGTCAAAAGAAAGTGAAGGAAGTAGATCAATTGGTGTTGAAGAGAGTTTGGTTTCACTTTAGTAGAGTTTCACCTCACCTAGGTAGAGTGAAAACTAAGTAAAAGTAAAAATTTACAATCCTCATGATGAATGACGTGTCATTTGAACTTTGATGGACTCTCCCCTTGTTTGACAAACAAGGTTACAAATCTGAAAAAGTTCTCCCTTTGCGATAGCTCTCAACTCAAATTGGTTTTGATATGGTCAAAGTTGGCTCTTGGTCAAAGATAGCTTCCTAGGTGGTTCACTCAACTAGGTGTCACAAGTTATCTAAAAGTGAGCTTAGTTTGCCAAGGTTTCCCAAGGATTATCCCATATTTACTTTACCCCCTTCAATTATAATGGGAAATAAATGCATCCATCATGTACTCTCATTGGGGTCACGATATAAATAAATTTGACGTTAAATCTCAAAAATGGTAACACTAGTCAAGTAGGTTGTGCGGAGAACTTCTTGTTTCATCAACAAGGTTCCCTCTTGCGTGGACTACTTTAGGGTTATGTTGTTGCCAAATCTCTCGCACCCTTCGAATGGCGAATGTGAATAGGACGTTTGGTGTGATTAGGACACACGGGATCACCTCTCAAGTTTGTGGGATTTGGGCTCGTGGTGAATCTCTGGAGAAGGCCAACTTCCTCTTCCTAAACGAAGTGTTGTACTACTCCTAGTGTAATAAAATAGCTATCTAGTCCTATGCTTAACATTTTCATGGGTTTTAGGAAAGATATTTGCACAAATGAGACTATACTAGGGATGGTGATGCACCAAATAAAGGGTGTTTCTAGACTCATGAAGGGTTAATTTGAAGAGATTGTGGGCACCATAGGTTAACTTCACCTACTACAACTTAGAGAGGATAAAGAATACCTTATGCTAGGAAGCACATGTTCCCTTTGTTAAACTCTATCAGACAAACAAGTTATTAGTATTCCAGTGAAGAAGGATGAACTTGATAAGGGTGAACAAGCACCACAACTCAACTACGTGCAATGCTCTACCACTTGACAAGCATAGAACTCCAAGAACCTACAATAGAAATGTGAACTTGCACAGTGTACCTGCAAGGATGAGAAATGGCATAAAGAAGTATAGAAGGATGAAAGGAACGAGATTAGTCACAAAACACACACTTTTATTGCTTCAATAGCGTGCATAATGCATCATACATTCAGAAGAGGTAATGGTTTCCATTACAGTCTTGGAAATGAGGCTTGAAATTTCACTCATCATATAAGGACAACTTGTAGAAGAAGGAGGTTTCTTGAAAACAAACACTTGCCTAAGATGTCTAACTTTCCAACCTATCTCGACCTATTAGAACCCCTTGGAATGAGATTTCAACTTACATTCATAGAAGAATATGTGAGAGAGAAGAGGAAAGGAGTCATAAATTTCCTTCATAAATTGAAGGAACATGATGTATTTATTACAGTTGATTTAACCACTTTGAGAAGGTTTCATCATGTGTCATTAATGCCCAGTTGACCTAGTTCTCCTAATCAATTAAAATAATATTTAAATAATAATAATAAATATTATTAATAAAATATTTAAATAAAAATATTAATTTAATTAAAATTAAAGGTAGGCCTCTTTTGAATTGGCTTACAATGAATGGTGTTTATGAGAAATTGCTAAAAAGACCAACTCGATGGTTGGCTTGCCAAGCCAACCCACCGAGTTGGTGTCGAGCTCCTCTTTGTTACGTTAATTTACCTCGGATGAACTCCCCTTGTTTCTATGAGTTCAATGTTTCACCGAGCACAACTTGGTTAACCAAGCTATTGTAATGGTTGGTACAAGTTCCATTTCCCCGTCAAGAAACTCGGCCTCATTCTACCTTCTTTGGTCCACACATCCTGGACTCATTTGATGCCATGAACACTCCACTGACTCATCCATCATTCAAACTTAGCGTTAACTCACAAATTATTCATTCGTGCTAAAATGTCTTGGGCTTCATTGGTCATCGAATTGTGAGGTCTAAATTCCCATGAGCTCGATAAATATATTTTACTCCCACGTACATGGGCCAAATCAGTCTTAATTCCCATTTGGTGAGAATTACTATTTACTTCCCTGATATCCTTTTCACAAACTTGTTGTGCATCCATGAAGCCGAATCACAAATCAATCTCTCTTTGATCTCGTCTCGAGCTCGTTACAACCAGCCAACGTGGTCCTCGCATGCAAGCTCAAGCTCTAGCTCAACACATCGAGCTTTCTTCAACTTGAACTTCTAGATGTCTATCTCACAGCTAGAAACTTATCATTTGTGATATCATTTTTTTATGCTGAGTTGTCTTTCTGTGAATTCTCTTACCCCACTTACTGACTTGGGGCCATGAGTTGAATTACTCGGTGCGAGCTCATACCTCACTATCTCAGCGAGCTTTAAACATTATACACCTTTTGAGAAGATTTTTTTAATTTGAGACTGGTAACCTGTATCTTCCTTCTGTGACTGAGCCCGAGCCTCAAGTTGGTTCTCTTTAAACTTAGCATGAGCTTACTGCTGAGTGAGCTCGGTCCAAACCATCTTCAACGTCGTGCCACTCTTCCCATCTGAAGACTTGCTTGAACATGTTAACCAAGCTTCCTCGCATCAACCCACCACCAAACTTCTTCAAACCTCCTCGATGACTCCTTGTTTGAGTGATTTACACGTTGGGCTCGATCTCGAGATTTTTGCCAAAAATAACTAAATTCAAGTTCCCTTGCATTTATCGGGTGACCGGTTTTTTCTCCATCCCCTACATTCTACCACGTCGTCGGGATTGAATGAATTGAGAAACTCCGAGAAGAACTCGATGGTTTCTCTACGTGCATCCAATAAATGTGTTGACCTATGACTTGGTCAGATCAGGAAGCAACTCCACCTTTGCCTTAACAGTTTTCCCATGATGGACATTTCGTTTAGAGAGCCCGAACAATGTTTTTCCATGCCAATCTTGGCATGGCTTTCATTCCCCCAAATCCCGCACTCCAAAATTTTCGATCCATTTTTCCAACATACTAACCTAGAATTTTGGCCTAAAATCCACGCAATTCTACTATGGCCTGAACCATTCTATTGATCTATCATTTTCACCAATGAGAGGTTCCATACTTTGACATCGTGTATTGAGCTAATCCAATGCCATGATTATTCATCGATCACATTTGTACCGTAGTGGATGAGTCAGACTTCAAAATATTTCCTCCACATTAATGATGGGCTCATAGCTTGACTTGGTTCCATGTCCGAGCTATTCGACCTCTCCGAAATTCCAACATTATAAATGTTGAGTCATTTCTATATCACTCTAACTCCTAACTATTAGCCAAAAATTTTGCAACTCTGAAATCTATTGTGCATGCCTCAAATATTTCATACTCGATATATGACTCAGTGAGCTAGGTCATTCACCAATACGCCTTATGGAGACCACAACCTTGGTGAATCTCTCCTTCACATGGCCAAGGTCATCCTCACATCGACATTGATCTCGACCCTTGTAACCGATTCTACACATATCTTACACTAGGCTCGGCCTCCACCGGTTCCCACTGAGACCTGATAATGCAACAAAATTAAAATTATCCCATGTCAATGTGCCTTCATGCATCTAACACCAACTCCGAACGTCCTATTCCATACCGAGCTTGAATAATCTCACATTCCCGTAGAATTACCCTCAATACCTTGAGCCTCAAAACAATTATTTACTAGTGAGTTTTCTCATTTGTTGATGCTTGGGTGAATCTTCTTACCGAGACCCCAATACCAACACCTATGAGATTACTTCAAATATTTGTCAAAAATCTGCTCATACATCATGAGCACTTCACCCTACGTTCGTGATGATCTGGTCTAGACTCTTATGTTCAGAGCTCTGAGGCCAAGATGAATCTTCCTTAGAGCCAAATCAAAGACCCAATTGGCAATGTGCCTCACTCATTGTACTCATCTTACTCGACTTTTGTTCTTCCCTTGGCCTAACTCGTTGAGCCAAACCATTTCAATGTCAAAATGAGCCTTTACGAGCTCCTTCACTATGTCCACAATCCTCCCGGTGAGCTCATCCAAATGCTAGTCAACTCGCCCCCTGCGATACTCCTGCTAGTTCACTTGAGTCGCCCTCTTCTAGATTTGATGCATCGAGCACCCCATTCATAGTTTTGAATTACAATGTCAAGCACGTTGATCTCTGAAATACATGAGCTCCAAACTTTCAAGCTCCGCTTCAAACTCACCTACATGAATTGATCTACTGAGCTTAGGAAATGACTTGGCTTAATCACCGCTCAAGCTTCATTGTTGAGTTCAATAGGTTTGACTTGCTCAAAATCTTATGTAACGCATCGAACTTGAAACCAAATACATCCGGATCCTTATGACTTACACCCTCCTATGAGCACCGAGTCATCCTGAATCCGATTGATCTCCTTATGATCTATTCTTCTATCACGAACCGAGCCACGTCTTCTCGCGAAGTGAGCCATTCACATTAATCACATCCTTATCTTGGGCTTCGAAATGCTCACTAGATTGTTGTTGTGAATTTGGTGTTTCAATGTCTCCACCAATCCTATTTCAAACACCGATTTTCGCCAATGCTAAATCCATATGTGTGATCCATCGAGCTCAAAATCTAAGTTATCCATTAGCTCGGTCTCCATGCATTTCTTGATGCATCTTGACTCAATGCATCTATCTAGGATCTTTCCCAACTTGATCACAAACTGAGAAAGAGCTTGCATGAGCTCAATCACTTTCTTGTAATACCTTAGCTCAACGCCAATGACTCTTGATCTTTCGGGGCCCTTTATTGAAATTGAAGCACAATAAGACCCTTTGAATGTGATTTCTCAATTTTAATAATTTTTTGCACTCGTTGGCTAGAAATAGGCCTGCAGAAGCCAATTTTTGCACTATCAGAAAACCCATTCGAAATGATCCCAAAGAATTTGATAATACGTGAGATGTTTCTTAACACAAAATTTTTCTTATAGATCCCATAATGTTTTGTGAATAATTCATTTTATCCCAGAGTTCACTAGACATCGTCTTCATGAAATTTTGCCAAGTGTGCCAAAATTGGACAACATGTTCCTATAACCACCCCCATTGTTGTGGCTTAAGGCGTTATGCCAAAGGGGTTATGTTCTAGTTGAGAAGATAGAGACGTACCCTTTTTTGAAACCTACAAATATAGTGTGATGTTTCTAGTGTGTTTTTATCTTGTTTATCTTAATGTGGTTTTCTTGAGCACCTTTTGGCAACCTCGTACGGAAATTGTATTAGTAGTTTTATTTTATCTCAATTTATTCCTTCTTTAACAAGTGTTTTTGGTCCTACACAATGGATTAGTTATTTTCCATGCACACAAAGAGGACAAACATTTTTTCTAATTCTCAAGATCATCCTAAGACACAAGAAAAGAACATACATGATGCAAGATCCAACTAAGAAATAAAAAATGGAAAATACTTTAATCAAATGTGATACATGTTTATTTTAACCAAATTTGACATTCCCAACATTTTACAAATCAAAAGAAAGAGATAAGAATCATTTCTGATTCCCAAGATCACCCAAAAAGGTGTGAGAGAAGAACATATGTGACTTTACTCTTATGATTAAGCATATAATGTTTATCCTAATTTAATAAAATTTAAATAGAAGAATGTAAATACACCCTACAAAACAGAAATTAATCAGAATAAACCTGTAAGATGTTAGCATTTTAATGACATAAGATTTTGTAAATGTTAAACTAATATTCAAAACCATACTATGGTACTTGGACATAAATTTGGGTATATGTGCATGGATTATGGTGTATGTGTACCTCTGTGTGGAATATTTGAGCTACATAGTGCCTACGTGGCCAAGGAGATGCATGCGCATGTGCTAGCGGATAGATGTGTGTGTGCTGGAAGCAAAATAGAAATTCAAAAAAATATGATAGTGTGTGTGCGCTGGCAGAATGATGTCTGCGCTAGGAAATGGGTGTATGCGTAGCTATGCAGGACACAAAGTGTGTGTGCCATCATAAGGATGCAAACACTACGATTTTGGCACCTTTGCGGGTCGATTGTTTTGACAGAAATAGGTACAATACCGCAATGACATTGCGTGTGTCTGGTAGAATGATGTATGTGCTAGGTAATGAGTGCTTACGTGCCCCTTAAAAAAATTTACCTAGAGATGATGTCAAAATACGTAACAATGGCATAATAAGTCTCATAAAGCTCAAAATTTTAACATGTTAGCTCAAAATTGAAAACAACCCATCAAAATAAAACCCATAAAGAAGACTAAACAAATTAAAAATTATCAAAAATCATAAGAAATTTAACATTATTTAAAACATGTGCATGTTGAGGGTTAGTCAAATATTGAAATAACAACAAAAATGAACTACAATGCTAAGAGAATGTTGGTCTTCAAACTTCCACCTACTCGTATTTGGAAGATCCAAGCTATTTGAAATCATAGTGAAAACCTCTCCAATTTATGGGACCTTGCATGCTTAAGACAGATCTCTCGGAGAATGTTGGTTCCCTTTATCTATTTCTACTACTACTGCTACTCCTAGTGCTGAAAGGGGAAACTAAGATAATAAATTCCAAAGGACCAGGATAGAAGGATAACATGAAAATGAACTACACTAAAAATACAATAGCACCAAAAAAATAGGGATGAATACTATATGTTCTGAGTGGGAATGAAAAGGGAACACGTGAAAGGAGGCTAGGCATGAGTAGCATAAATAAAAAAATGCATTTACCAGATCATTCTCATGGAACACAACTAAATAAGGAACTACAAGGGACATGAAGTGGCACAATGAACACACAATGTAAAAGAAAGGAAAGAAGAAAAAATGTAAACACATTAGGATAGATAATAGTCACAAAATTATTCTTCTATTACTTCTGGAAATGCACAAAGTTGTTACCATCGTGAGAGAGGATGATATCCACATGCATGAGCCAGATCTAGCGGTCTACAAGTCAGAATACATAAAATATGAAGTCCTTAGAAAAACACGTAAGGATCTAGAGTATCCAACATTAATAATGAGCCCAACTCTTACATTTATAGATGAATCTGTAGAAGGAGAAGAGAAGGAGGAAAACCCAAATTTGAAATACAACCACAAACAAGAAGCATTCAATTCCTATAAATCTGCCTAATAATCTATAGAATGCATTTCCTAGGTCTTTTTGGTATGTTAGATGAGGAAGGATAGCGGATCATATTAAATTGGGTGGTTGAAGCAATCAGATCTGCTTCATTAATGCTCAAAAGACATTTTCCCATTTCTCACCTACCAGATCCACCAAAAGTTGAATTTGAATGTCGGCACTATGTTTGATGTCGAGCTCTCGACAAGTTAAGGTGCACGCCAATTGGAGCTCTGTAAAAAAGATATGGTTATCGAGAGGATGTCGGGGCCGTATGTACTTGCAAAACATGTGGTACGCATGAATTGGCTAAAAGAATGGAAAAATGTGTAACATGTTTTTCATTTCGCCACATGTCACTCACTAATTTGTTGTAATTTTTTGGCACCATGTTGGCACACTTTGACTAGTTGTGTGTGGCACACTCAAACATGTTAGAAGATGTCCTGTAAAAAATGGTGTAAAGAAGGGCGTGAGGGAAGGGCATGTGAAATAAAATAGATGAAGGAGTAGAGGAACGCGCATGAGATGTGCATGGGGAAATGAGGAAAACTAGTGAGAAGAGAACACATAGTCAAGGCGTAATCATTACAAGATTATGTGCAGGAGTGCAATGGTGAACGTCTACCGAGAAAGAATGAAAATGCATAGAAGATGCACGTGGGGAAATGAACAAAGAAGAAAAGGAAAGGAAGAGAAAGAAGGGGAAGCATGCAAGAGGAGCATGAGGAAAATAAGGGAATTTTCCAAGGGAACTTGAGCGCGTGTAACCTTGTAATTAATTTTTAGATCCATAAGATGTATACAAGTTATCCAAATCACTAGGAGAGTTATTTGGATAATATTTTGGTGACTTTCGGGGCCATCTACCTGCTAGATGAAGAAGATTAGTAGCCTAAAGCATCTATTGGGCATGGAGTCTATTATGTAATTATTTGAATAATTTCCCCTGAAGTCACTTGAAGGATCATTCTTGACTCGATTCTCTGAATCTTACAATTACTAAAATAAGATATATGTTTTGGAATTAAAATAAGAGCATGCGCATAGAAGCAAACAAAAGGAAAGAACTATGTACAAACAAACAATGTGCATGCAAAGTGCACTTGGAGGAATTGAAACTACTCTAACATATCTAAAATGATGCAATAAACTTAATGGAAGAGTTTAAGATAAATCCCATTTACTAGGATTCACAATGCACTTCTGTCAAGATGAGTTAACTCAAAATATTTAGCCTCTTTTCATGAACTGATGATATAAGGGCCACTCCAAAGTGCATCAAACTTTGAATGGCACCCTGTTTTAGCTCTGTCAACATCCCATTTTAAGACTATGTCCCCAAATTTCAAATCTTAGGGCCTGGCGTTTCTGTCAAGCCATTTCTTTGTTTCTTATTGATAATATTCTAGCTTGATCATGATAGAGTTCCTTAGCTCTTCAAGATCAACCAGCTCTACCATTTTGATTTCTCTCTGGTCTACGCCTTTGAATTCCATCTATTGGGAAAGTGCTAATGAATTCAATTCTAGCATCAAAGGAAGGGTAGCCTCCTTTCCATAGACAAGCTTGTAAGGAAAAGTTCCTATTGCCTTTTTAATTGTGATTCTATCTTCCCAGAGCATGCATGAGACCTTTGTATGCCACTTGTATTTGGCTAATGTTCATTGTGTGCTTCATGATTCTGATCAAGTTTTTATTTGTTGACTCTACTAAACCATTTCCTTGAGGGTAATAGTTGGAAGAATTCTTTAGGTAGATGCTTAGATTTAGCCCCAATCAGTGATTTTAGTACCAAGGAAGGATTTTTCATTATCAAAGATAATGGTTTGAGGGACGCCAAACCTTGTGACTATACCTTCGAGAAAGTCAAGGATGACTGACTTAATTGATTCCTTGAGTGCGACAACTTCTATCCATCTAGTGAAATAGTCCATAGCTGTCAGCACCCACTTGTGTCCAGCACTTGAAGGCAGATTGATCATACCTATGAAGTCAAGACCCCATTGTGTAAAAGGATGATCCATTTGGATTGGTCGGAGGGGAAGTGCTTTGCCAATTTTTCTTTCCTACAAAGAAAGTACATTCCTTGCATTTTGTGACCCACTTGTGTGCATTTGAAAATAGGGTAGGCCAAAAGATATGCCATTATGATTTTCATTTTTGTAGTTTTGGCAAAAAAGTGTCCACCAGAGAATCCATCGTGAAATTTTGCTAACAATTTTTTAGTCTACGCGCCATTGATACATCTTAATAGCATGCCATCAAGATTTTTCTTGAAGAGAAGTCCATCAACCAAAACATAAGGGATATATTGTAACCTCATATGTCTTCTCTTTTCCTTGTTCAAACTAGGAGGGTATGCACCCGGAAAGGAATGTGATCATGTCCTTCATCCATTCATGTGCACCAGGATCTATATTTTGTTCAAGATCTGCGTGCGAAGACCTTCATCTAGAAATAATGAAGTCTCAACTTCATTCATTATGCACATCCTCAATAATCTACCTGCAAAGCGCACTACCTCTTACCAGTCTTGTGGCTTTGATAGTCACGTCATACTCCATGATTTTGGTCACCCATCGTGCTCTCTTTTCACTGATCTCTACTCCCATGATGAATTCTCTGATAGAAGAGTGGGAGAATAATACCTTGATATGATTTGTGGCAAGTATTCTTTTGAATTTATTAAGTGTGCTCATGATGGCAAAGACCTGATTCTCTATGTGACTATATCTTAATTCAAAATCCTTTAACATCTGGCTGAAGAAAGCCACTGGTTATTCCAGCTCTTGTTCATTTTCTTGCATTAGGACAACAACAATACTAATATCAACACCATAAACATAAAGGATGAAATCCTTGGAATAATCTAGGTTGATGAGTGTTGGAATGTAAGAAATTTCTTGCTTGATTTTTTGAAGCTTTCTCTTCCTTCTATTATCCATCTGAAGGCTATGTCCTTCTAGAGCATTAAGGTGATGGGCCGAACTAGTCCTACAAAGTTAGGGATAAAACACCTAACAAATTTGATCTTACCAAGGAAGGACTGCAAGGCCTTTTTTTTGACTTGGAAGGGAAAGAGCTAGGATGGCTGAAATGCACTCAAGATTAATTGTGATACCATCCTTTGAAACCACATGGCCCAAGAGCTTTCCCTACGCCACCAAAAATTGCACTTCTTGGGGTTAAGATACACCCCGTACTTTTCTGCATCTCTCAAAGACTCTTTTTAGTGTGCCATATGATACACGCCCGATTTGAGAATATTGTTATTTCATCAAGGTAAACCAAGATGAATTCATTGATGTAACATTTGAAGGCAATGTCCATGGCACATTGAAATGTTGCACCTGTGGTTGACAGACCAAAGGGAATTTTCTGATACACATATGTTCCCCACTTAGTTGTAAAATTTATTTTGAATTGATCCTCTTCCTTAACTAGGATATGATTGAATCCTGGATATCCATCTAATATTGAGAACATTTGCGTGCCGGCCATAGTCTACCGAATCTCCTCCATTAAAGGAAAAGGATAATGATCATTTAAAGATGCCTTATGCAAATATCTGAAATAAAAAAAAAGTCTGATTTCACCGTTATTCTTGTGCACTTTGGAACTGAATTCGCGACCCAAGTAGAGTATTTGATGGGAAAAATAATCTTTTCCTCAATGATTTTAGATAACTCCATTTTGATGAGGGGATTTATCTTTGGATTGACTAGACACTACTTTTTGTGAGGACTTGACACTAGGATCAAGGTCAATGGAGTTTTGAGAAACACTTGGATCAAAACCTTTGAGGTCTTCATACTCCCATGAGAAGATATCACTATATTTTTGACACAAAGAGATGAAGGCCCGCCTTTCATCATGTGCACAATCCTTACTGAGCAACAACTCTTTTCCACGTGCAATTGTTCCCGGGATCAATATTCTTGCATGATGCACATATACTTTTCTTCACCCTTGAAATAATCATTGGGTCTAAAATTTTATTTAAGGTGAACATCCCTTTAGGAAACTTGTTTGTCTTCATCGTATAACTTGGTCACCATAGCTGTCATGCAATTCATCTTGCATGCTTGATGAGAACTCAACTTCATTTTGGATGAATTGGATGTTCTACCCATCATTTTCAAACACTTGCCAGCTGATGTTGCTGTATGGGATGGATGTATTGATCACCATCTTAATGTGTTGAGTGTTTCCTTTGAAAAAGTCCTCAACGGGAGAGAACTATGAACCAAGAGTGGCCATTTGGTCAGCTTCCTTGTTCATTTTATGTGGCACCACCTACAATTTTAGAGAATTAAAGCTCTCAAGGAGGTCCCAAACTTTGTGCTTATAAGCTTTGAGAATCTTATTATTTGTTAAGCACTTGTTGGTAACTTGATGGATGACCAACTCTGTATCCCCAAATATTTGTAGCACCTTAATCTTCTTCTTTTCAGAAATCAGTAGACCATGCACCAATGCCTCATATTCTGCCACATTATTGGAGCATGTAAACTACAACCTATGCACAAAGAAGAATTTATCATCCTTGGGAGAAATGAGAACAATTCCTACTCCCACACCATTTCTTCTTCTGGAACCATAAAATTATAACTTCCATATCCCAAGTGTTGAATTGGTATTTCTTGAGAATGCGTGACAACACAAATTCTTCAATAATGCAGTAAGTACCAAGCCTAGTTTCATAAGCTTCCAGTTATTTAGCATATGGATCAAATTTATGGTGCCTTTCCACCCATTCATCAAGTACTAGGTCAAGAACAGAGGGTGGAAGAGGCTTCTCTTCAGGAATTGAAGCTTGTTCTTGGATTAGACAATTGGCTTGGAGAGGGGATGGGACATATGACTCTACATGATAGGAAAATATAGGCTCATCTTGTATGGTAAATTGGGTACCATACCTTGTCTTGAGTAACATATGAGACCAATCAGAAGACAAGTAACCACCCACTTGAGCAGTGAAATATCTTGATAGACATAGGGAAAAAAAGGAGGTAAGTCAATGATTGACACATCTTGAGTAATTGTTAAACTTGGACATGCATGAAGGGTCAACTCAAGATCCTTAATGATTCCTAAGGTATTGATAGTTAAGTCGTCAATTTTGTGGAATCCTTTGATAAGGGGCTATACCTAAGACCTAGGACATCAGCTATCTTCTTGGGCATAATAGAGGTACTAGCACCTGAGTCTATCATATAATTATGGACAATATGTTTTCCTATGATTAAGGACATAAAAGGACAGGGGGTTTTAAGAAACTTACTTGTTTCTCCTCTTCTTGGCAGATGTTGATAGAAGCATGTAGCTTATGTATGGCTAGATCAACGCACAAAAGTTGTGCAGACCTTAATGCAACAAATCCCATTGAGATGAAATAGTTAAGGCATCCCAAATTGTGACATTTATATTTGTCTTCTTCATCTGGTCATAAATGTTGAATGGAAGACCCGTTGACTTATGCATTTGAGGAACAAGATCTCGCTTTTACTTCTCGTGAATGGAAGCAATATTTTTAGTGAAGCAGGAGCTTGAACTACCAAAGGAGGGGCATGGACCATTTTAGGAGCCTTGCGTGGCACCTCTTGTGTAGGAACTTGAGCACTCGAGTACATGGATGCCTTAGCTTTTTTTTTCTTTTGAGGGTTGATCTGCATTGTTGGGAGTGTGACCTGTGCGCTTGACTCTAACATTCTCTTCTTATATCTCAGGTTGTTTGCAACTTGAGTGCACAGTCTACTTGTATTATCTTCCACTTATTTGATTGCATAGAATTCCTTAGCCAAATAACATCAAGGTTTCTTTTGGAGGAGCTTCTCATCTTCTTTGGTTTTCTACCTCAGAGGCACTTGTTTAAGGCTCACATACTGAAGCATAATGGATCATGTAGGTTTGGTTACACACAATATTCACATAGTGATTTTGACTAAGAGGCATATTGCAAGGGAAACACTATTCTCACTCTTGCAAAAAATAGTTCTGAACTAGAACGAGTGCCTGACTCATACTAGGTTCTGGAAGAGAGGGCATGAGAGAAACAAATTGCAAGGGTAGATGCATGTTAGTATGTCATCTATCATTTTGTTGGTTGGGCACGTATCTTTGGTTTCCATATTAATTCTTCCAAGGCTGATTGTTTTGGCTATGCACCTAATAAAATTGCCTCTATAGGCTTGTGCCTATTACTTTTATAATGATATGACTTTGTTTGATAAATTTCTGATCCGAGCCTTTAATTCTTCATCCTCCTTTTTTTGCACTGGAGAGTAGGATGTAGATGCAATTGGTTGTATGCTTTTCTCAGGAACATGAATAGGGACCATGAAAATTTGGGGTGCTTGTGATATTTATAGGAACAAGGGAATATGCGGTCTAAGAGCTATCTTTCCCACCTAAATAAGACTATACTCTACCCTTACTATAATAATATAAGTAGCTGGTAAGGTCCTACATCCCATAGATTTAATCATGAATAATATGTCATTATTCAACACCTTTAGATAATACTGAGAAAAGCATGTTGGGTTGTAGGTATTACTAGAAGAGGGATTATGTCCCAATTATTTTGAAATGTGATTTTAAAATAAGTTATATGCTCATTGGGAACCCTTTTTCTATCGTCGGTTGCTCCACCAGAGATAGGCGATCTGACTTATCTTCAAAGTAATTACAAAGAGTTGTTCCCATCTCATCCTAGGTGGCAATAGATCCAGTTTTAAGCCTCGGTACCATTGAAGCACTTTACCTTTGAAAGAGGATACAAGTAACCTTACTACTACATCATCATGTGTGATCAGGTAGAGTGAACATACATTTTCTACATCCTAGATATGCTCCTGAGGGGTGACTTGATTCTCACCAGTGAAGTATGGAATAATTTTGAGTGCACCATTTGGCATGTCATTTTACACAGCCAGAACTAAGGGAATTCCTCCTGTGAATTTGGAAAATTTTCTCAGTGGAGGAGGTGGTTGATGTTCCATTACAGGGCATGCAAGTTGTCTTCTTTGAGGAGGAGTTGAATGGGTATGGCACGTAGGAGATGGAGATGTGCGCATGGAATTTATAGAACAAAATCTTTTCGGGAATAGATAGAGGTAATAAAAAAATCTCTAGCTAATGCACTTCTTCTTGTATGCACTCTTCTCATGAAAAACACTCAAGACTAATACAATAGAGATCTAGAAATGTTGAGATTCGTCAAATGCATTGAAATGAACCTCCTAAGGCTGAAATACTAAGTCCACACACCAAAACTTAGCGATATGAAATTTAAGCTTTCATTGTTGGTCCAACCGAATGCACTAGAAACTGTTGGTCTTCAAAGTTACACATGTGTCTCGGATCTATAAGAGCTGAGGTGTTTGAGATCACAATGGAACCATCTCCAATTTTTGGGACCTTATGCACTTGAAAGGAAAAAATAAGCTAATAAATGTCAAGGGACCAGGGATAGAAGGATAACATGAAACTGAACTACACTAAAAAAGTGATAACACTAGAAAAAGAGGGATGAATACTATCTTTTCTAAGTGGGAATGAAAAGGGAACGCATGAAAGGAGGCTAGGCATGAGTAACACACTGAAAACATGTTTACTAGATCATTCTCATGGAACACAACTAAATAAGGAACTATAAGGGACGTGAAGTGGAACAATGAACATGTAATGTAAAAGAAAGGAAAGAAGAAGAAATGAAAACATGTTAGGACAAAGAATAGTCACAAAACAATGCTTCTATTACTTCTAGAAATGCACAGAGCTGTTACAATGGTGAAAGAGGCCGATATCCACATGCATGAGCCAGATCTAGAGGTCTATAACTCAGAATATAGAAAATATGAAGTCCTTAGCAAAACACGTAAGGATCCAGAGTATCCAACATTAATAATGAGCCCAACTCTTACATTTATAGATGAATTTGTAGAAGGAGAAGAGAAGGAGGGAAAACCTAAATTTGAAATACAACCACCAACAAGAAGCATTTAATGCCTACAAATCCACCTAAGAATCTATCGAATGCACTTCCCTAGGTTTATTTGGTGTGTTGGATGAGGAAGGAGGGTGGATCATATCAAATCGGGTGGTTGAAGAAATCAGATCTACTTCATTAATGCTTGAAATATGTTTTCCCATTTCTCACCTACCAGATCCACCAAAATTTGAATTTGAATGTCTAGACTTTGTGGTCATGTTGTTAATAGATATCCGAAAATTCTAGGCACGCACCGATCGCAGCTCGTAGAAAAATATATGGTTATCAAAGGATGTCAAGGCTATTTGTGCACACAAGAAACATGGCACATGTGAATTGGCTGAAAGAATGGCCAACTATGTAACATGTTTTTGTTTTTACCATGTGTCACTCATTGATTTGTTGTAATGATTAGAAATTCTATTAACTCACTTTGATTTGTTATGTGTGGCACACTCAAGCATGTTAGAAGATTATCAGGCACGTAAGGGCTCATAGGAGGGTGTGAGGGAAAGGCACACAAAAGTAGATAGAGGAATGTGTAGAGGAACATGTGGGGAAATGAAGCAAACTAGTGAGTAGAACACGCATGGTCAAGGTGAAATCATTACAAGATGATGTGCGGGTGCGCGTGAGGGTGAATGTTTTTCGAGAAAAAGTAAATATGCAGAAGACGCACGTGGGGAAATGAACAAAGAAGAAAAGGAAAGGAAGGGAAAGAAGGGGAAGTATGCAAGGGTGTGCAACGAAAATAAGGTAATGTGCCAAGGGAACTTGAGCATGCGTAACCTTACAATGAAGATGTTAGAGACAGAAGATGTATACAAGTTATCCAAATCACTAAGAGAGTTATTTAGATAACAAGGACTAAGGACCCATCCCACTAGGTGTGCCAAATGTGTACATGAATTAGTTGACAATACAAAGGAAATCAAAGCTAATACCTAATAGCTTTAATACAATGCTAACTATATCATTATACCATCATGTTAAGAGATAAACAAGTAATAAACATCAACACTATGCATTAAAACCTTGAAGATAAAACCTCAAGCTAACATGCTAACATTTATTGTTATACTCTTTATAAATCTAAATCAATGAAATGGACCTAGGTATATCCTTTAGCTATCAAAGGGTTGATAGTTGTTATTTGATCTAAGAGGGTTGAAGATGGAGGTTCATCAAGTCATGGAAAAAATGCCATTCTTGATTAACTCCATTGATCTTCACAAAATAACTTGGATGATTGAATGCAAATGGATGATGCCTAGCTCCACTCTAAGGAAGAATGCCCTAGGATGATGAAATGGCTATAGTATAGGCTCTATGCTCATTTAGGTGTAATTATAAAGGTAGGAGGATGGCTCCTTATATAGCCCAATGGATAAAAGAATATCTACATCCCTTTACATGTGGGATAATAGAGAGGTTGGGTTAGTTGTGGATAAGGAAGGTTTAGGGAGGGTTGAGTCAACCTTAGGAGAGTTTAATTTGTCCTTTAGTGACCCATGGGAATTAGGGGTGCATATAATTAATCAAAGGTGATTAATTAATAAGGAGATGAGCCTATTAGGCTAGCTTAGAAGAGAATTAACATGATTTAGGGGATAGGAAGGATTAAATTAGATAAATGAAAGTTTATTTATCTAATAGAGGAGGAAACTTAATTAATTAGAATTAATTAATTAATCTAGATAGAATGGGGTTTAATTAATGGAAGGTTGTTAATCATCATTTTTCCTTGATAGATGAGTCAGTTAACTAGTGTAATGTAGTTAATTGACAATGACAGAAGATAGAATGAATTCCATTTGACGATTTGTCATCAAATTTCTAGGAAGAGTATAATTAGTACAATTTAAGTATTTAAATTGCTTGGGCTAGATTATAGGTGTCTACATCGTGAATGCAAATATTTTCTTTAAATGGAAAATGTGACTTATTGATGAATTATTCTTTATTGTATGGGATGTCATGTATTTCTGAGAAAGTATTATGAGTAGTGTTATTAAGTGATCTATTATCTTACAAATCCCCCATCCTTATAAACAAAACATAATTTGAGTCTCATTGTACAATAAAAGCCCTCTGTCTATCATCTTATTGTGTTACTTACAAATATTAGTGAAAGGAACCCTTGATCTTCATTCCCTTTATCAAAAATGCAACAAAAATGCAACTTATCTATCTATAGTAACATGTGTCTAGTGAACTAAGTATATACATCACTTTGTGTGACAACTTGTGAAAGTGAAGTGTTGTATTTATGGCCATGCTTGTCCTAAACTAATCCATTTCCCCACAAGAGATTGAGAAGTAAAAGATTCATCCCTTCTACTGTGTTTCAAGTAACCCCTTAGGCTATCTCACCTTGGTCAAAGGTAGGACTAAAATTAGTAGGGTTGGCCATTCATTCGTACACTTCACCCAAGCCCTCCAAATTCGGGTCTCAATAGGTTTGTCAAAAATTTCCTTGGCTAAAAATGATATAAAATACCCAATCCCGACATTCTTAAAAGTTCCTTAGTCATTTTGTTGAAACTTCCTATCCCCAGAGGAGGTGTAAATTTGGGTACCAACACATACTACATAACACACACTTCACACTATTGTTCTATCTAAGCATCTTGCATTACATTATATACATTACATATTTACACATTTATCTCATCACATGGTCATCTCTTCTTATCACTCATAGTGCATATTCGTATATGCACCGCACTACACTACCCGATGATTCACTCTAGTCTCATTATCCATACTGTACTTTTGAGGGTATATAAAAAACGTGGACCACATCACACTCACACATTCATCATTTGATCTTCTCATGTGACATTCCTAGGATTAGTGATATACACCTTAGGCTATAGGGTCACTTCTTCTAGCACCATCACCTTTTCCTACATTGTTTAGTGGAATAAGTTTTAAGCTACATCGCCACCTCCTTTCTATTCATATATTCTTCATATATGCTTAGGCTATAGAGTCATGCACATGTCATTTCTATGTCATATATCATCACTAAACACTCATCACAATGCACTACATACATCACATAATTCGACCATTTCTGATGAAACACTCTCATTTATGGTTCATTCTTGATTGTTGAGGGGGCATACTAAATGAACATCACTACATAAAACTCCATTAACTTGGGGGCACATGGCTCCTATCATCCATTTTTATTCCATTCCATCCATCCACAACATGTTGCATTTTATGGTTGTATTTACTCTTGTTTGCACTTTTATTTACATGTTCACTTTACTACACATGTTAGATAGATATCTTGTATGTAATTATCTTTACCATACACACGTGTGTGTTCACATCCTTATTCTAGTTTTGATTATAAGCTATACAAGGCTTATATATGTAATATGGATGCTTCACACACTACCTACTAGGGGCATCCACATTCTTACACTATAAATTTCATTGTTTCATTTTATACTTATCACTTTCTGTTATCGTGTTGTTTTTTCTTTGACATACTTGTTATGTTTCTAACATGCTAATGGGTGCTTCATGTGCATAATTTTTATGTAGGGATACTTTCTTCCATACCTGTTTGATTATTTGTTATTATCTACTATTGTTTTTCTTGTTTGTGTGTATTTCCCTTTATTGTGTGCACACACTTGTTTTTTTGTGGCCATGACGGCCTTGAGTGTATTGTGACACCATGAGTGGTGTCCCATGTTTACAACCCACTTTTTGCGGTCTATGATTGTCTCTTTAAGTGTTTACATTATGTTTTTATTTTATAGCTTACACATTGTTTGTTTGGCTCATACCTATTCTCTACATGCATGCTTGTTCGTAATAACACTTGTTTTCTAGCCACTTGTTTGTGTATGTCTCGCAGTCTCTACCAAGAAAATTCCCTTTTCCCGTAGGGAAGAATTTTAGTTACATGTTCAGTCCTCATTTGGGGTTGCATTCTCCTATCCATGATGTCATATGTACCCCCAAGGAGGGGGTCATCATTTGGGGTTTGCACACGTACCAATATGGTTCACCATACGTCTATATTATAGTCTACAATTTACAAAGAGTGGGTTCAAACCAGTCTATGAACCCCATACACAATGTATTTTATAGGGTAGATTGTCCTTAGAATTCTAGGGAGTAGTTACATGTTGGAGGATACAAAATTTTTCCTCCCTACAAGATACTTTAGCCAATGGTGTTGAATCACCCAAAAACTAGACAATACAAAGATCTCTTCACTAAATGTTAGGGAAGCAGTTACAAGTTGGATAATAACACAACTTTCTCCCTACACTACTTTGGCCACAAAGTGACATGAGATCACACAAAAACTTGCACTTCACTAACAATTACATAATATCGTTTCTACATCCTTTGTCTCATCATAGATTAGGTGCACTGTTCCTTTTTCATTTTCAATTTTGTACTATTTTCAAATGTTACTTTACATACATACATGTGTATTTGACTACTTGATCATCTTCTCTTTTATAGGTTTGTCTATATGCAAAGAAATAAGTTAACAACAACACACACATGGTGATTACATCACATATGATACTAACCATGTAGGTACACTCTACACATTGGCATCTACACACACACTTCTGCTCTAGGTTCACTCTCATCAATTTTTACACTTTTGCATTTTTAGTCTCTACACTCCATATTTTTGTCACTCCACACTTTTTCTAGTCCTTCAGCATGTTTCTACATCACTCTACATAGATTATTAGGTACACATATCTATCTAATTTATGTTACTAAGTTTTCTAATCACCAAAATAAAGTGGGGAAAATGTAGTCACTAAATCACACACTTTGAGTAAATATTTAGTCTCAGTCTCATACTATGATTCATATGGTTCTTGAGTGAAAAGAGTAATAATTAACCAATGTCTTTGGCCATTTTTACATTACTTGTTGTCGTATTTTCAATCTTACACCTACACTTTCCCACTTTGTTTTCGTCATTTTTATATTTTTCTACTTCTAAGTATGGTGACCAAACTAGGACTCGGGACACCCTAGGTGCCCTAGTCCCAATCTATGTGCCCCGATCCTCTTTACACTTTACTTGTACCCTTTAAGAAATTTTTATCATTTAAGCTTTCTATATTTTTGGTGGTCGGCCTTTTTGGGGTTAATTACGAAATTAGAACAAGAGAACCATATAAATATAAAGTTATGAGACCATAATGAGGGACCAAGAACTAAGCACTTACTATCACCATCTAGATTTGCATCAATAAAAGGAACCTAAAGATAAAATTACATCCATATAGCTCCATCACAAGGCACACAAGGCCAGTTCATCCACATCTCGCTTCATAGGAGGGGAGTCTATTGCTTCTATGCACACATTTATTACATTCTACATATAATTATTTCTCGATAATTCACAAAGTGTGACTAGAACAAGAGAAACCTAGGGAATGATTTGAACACACACACACACACATAGAACTACATCAAGTTTTAGATGTATCACAACACTCAATTAGTAAGTCCACCATTGTGGCTACCGAGAACAGCCTAACCCCTTCATATGTAACTTTCTTTTTTATGACTTTGATGTTTGTCTTGGGATTTTGTAGGTCCATCCTTCATCACTAATTTATAGTGACATATCCGCATGATCCAGTGAAGCTAGTGAAATAGGAATAAACTATAGTAAAACATCCTATGAAACCTTATAGGAGGGTTTTATACTCTTTTCAAAGACCAGGGCACCAACAAGAGCCCATGTACCTCTCCAGTTGCCCTAGTCTAGTTAGGGGAGCTCAAATATGTGATTTATGAGGATTCTATGTGGTTGTTTCCTCCTCCTGTTTTCACGGTTCACACTATGAAACAGTCTCACACATTTTTGAATCAGCTAAGAAATTTGTAACCCATCTTACACATCGTGGTTTTACATTTATACTTAGTTATTTGCTTGGGTCACTTTCTTTATTTTAATTAGCTTTTATTTTCGCTTTGCATAACATCATATTATGATAGGATTTCTTATTTTAGCATAATCATACGTACACCATTTCCTAGGGGTAATCTTGTATGTTCAATTTTATTAATTTCTGGACACCATTAGACCCTATGTAGACATGTTTGCAGGACTTATCCTTTCTATTTAGCCATTATTTTTTCTAAATTCCATCGGCCCCTATGTATACTTTTCTACATGTCTAATTGTGTCTCGTATCCTTCATTTATGAATTTCTTTTTAGCTAGATAATCACTCCAACATGGAGTATCTTGTCCTAGGATCCTATGACCCGTTATGTAGAATTTTTCCGAGACTTGTCATCCCGAAGTCGAGTTACCCTTTGTATGGACTTTTGTTTTGTAGGAGCACCAGAAAGAATCCTTATACCTTTTGAAATGGCCAACCCGAGGATGATGAAGAAGAAAACCTGCATGATGATACTTTTTATCATCCTCCTAAGAATTAAAATTTTCTATCTTAGTTTCCCCAATATAAAAAGGAATCAAAAAAATGTTGGGCAAATATCTTCTTGAATTTGTCTCTAAACAGCTTAAAAATAAGGAATAAAAAGGGAAAGTTCCAAAAGTAGGCTCATATGAGACTTCCTATAATTCTAACACTACCAATCTCATTCTCTAACTTATTGATTGGATGAGCTAAAAAAATACTATTACGACTCAATTCCTTTAAATGTAAGCTAATTTGGCCTAGCTAGTTAAATTTCCTCCAATGGGATCTTATGGAACCATGCTCCATCCTTTGCCAAATGATCCTAATAGGGTTACCATTAACCAACCCCTATCCAAAACAAGGTCTTAAGAGTATTCCAACAAGATCCTTTAGCACCTTATATTGCTAGCATGGATATTGGTGGCATTGTTCCTTCTATCTCTTACGACAGGTCTATTGATCCCACCCTTCATATCAAGGCCTTTGATAATCTTTACAAGGAATAGATTAGAACCAATTCATATGCTACCACCAAAATCCTAGCTAAAAATATCACTAAATATGCTTTGGATTGGTATAATACTTTTCCTCCTAATTCCATAGGTTAACTTGAGTCCTTAGTGACATCCCTAGTGAAAAAATCCAATATCATGATTCACCTAACAAAAATATCAATTCTTTCATCAATTGTCAACAATATGAAAATAAATCAATGCAATATTTCATCAAGTGTTGGAAGACCCTGTCTACACAAGAAGAGCATAATATTCCCAATAATATCCTTCTAATTTTTCTTATGATTTCTTGAATATCACCTTCAATACAAGGTGAGGTCCTATTCTCCTACTTCCCTTGAAGAATCCTTTGAACAATCCAAAATGAAATATTATCTCATGAGGGAACTCAATAAAGCTCCTCCTAAGACACTAGCTAAAATTAAAGTCCAAATCCTCCAACATTCTAAGAACAAGAACACAATAGATCATGGAGTCTCCAATACTCTTCCTCTTGTCTCTTATGCAAAGAGGAATATTTTTTAATATTAACCAACAACCTAATAACTATAAAATTCATCCTAATTATCATCAACCATTGAGTAAGAAAAAGTTGTGACATAACTTACCTAATCCATTTATTGTGATCTTGGATCCTTCTCCACATATACCTCACTGGTATGATTAGAGTAAGTTTTATTTGTGACACGCTAATTTCAGTCATTCCTATTAAAAATATCATGCACTATGAATTACTACCATTAGTTTCTTCCAATGTCACCCATTTGACTATTATGCCATCACTCGAGATGATTTGATGAAGTGGTCAAACATCATGATGCGGCTCAACAAAAGGATTGTCATGAAGCTATCAACCAAGATAATGAGAAGCTAACTAACTTCTCTAATCTTATTCCTAATCATAATGTCAGCAAAATTTCTAAGAAGAAAGAAAATTCTAAAACCAATGTAGTTGACTTGGATTATTGATGTAGGGGCATCATTTGAAGAGTTATAATTTAAATAATTTCATCAATAATATGATTATAATGTTAAGAGAGTGCATTTGAGGAAGGTGGAGGACACTAAATAATTATCAAATTTGAATTTTGGTCAATGTTATTTTTTTCCCTTCATTTCACATAGTCAAAATTTTAAAACTTGTAAAAGAGCAATATGATCTTGTAAAATGTATCAAGGATTTAAAGGTGTGTGATAGTTTTGATATGT
Source organism: Taxus wallichiana var. yunnanensis (assembly GCA_018340775.1). NCBI lineage: Eukaryota > Viridiplantae > Streptophyta > Pinopsida > Cupressales > Taxaceae > Taxus > Taxus wallichiana. Next base: position 66,261,677 of record CM031234.1, read on the forward strand.
CAAGGTAAGTCTTAAAGTGGGTATGAGATGATAAAAATTTGTAAAAACGTGTACAATACATGATTATGTATGCATGGGCATGTGAAAGGTCATGGTGAGTCATAAAAATGTTAGTTAGGGTTACAAAAGTAAGAGAGAGCTTGATATAAATGGAGTGAGATTCATTTATGAAGGAATTCCTTTGAGTAAGGGAGAGCAAGAGGAAGAATCCTCAAGGAGTAGAGGAGGTTTGAAGCATTTTTTAAACATAATAAAGTAATGTATATAAATAATTTTATTTGGAAAGAATCCTTTGTTTTGATTATGAATAATTCTGAGTTTGAGGTGTATAATGAATTAATTTTGATTTCTCTTCATATATGTATCAATAGGTTATGTGGGGAGGTATTTATAGAATATTTTAAAGCTCATTAAATCATCTATGGAGGTTGAGATTGGTTTCTCTATTCCTAGTTATAAATATTAGGCCTGAAAGTGTGTGACGTAGAAGATACCTTGATGAATTAATCTAAACATTGAATGATTTACTTTTTTCTTCCTCATGTGCATATTTTCTCGATGATGCATGCAAATTTGAGTGAGACCGAGTTTTCAATATTTTGTGTAAATATGATATTTTGATAATATAATAGATATATGAAGCCTTCATGTTAGTTAGAGGGTGATCTTCATGTGATAATAATGTGCAAGAAGGTTAAACTCCAAGAACCTAACAATGCAAGTATCTTTGTTAATATATGAACCCCGAAGCTATCATAGTTTCCTACAACCTGGGAAAAGGAATATTTAGTATTTTTCATAACTTAAGGTTTCAACATGTCTTACTTGTATTTAAACATGTCTTACTAGTAAGAGGAACAAGACAGCAGTGTAGAGGTATATGCCTTAGAATAAAATTTAGGGTCTTAAAAGTAGTTAGGAAGAAATTAATGAGGAGTTAAGTGTTACGGGTGTCCTGGAAAACCCTAGTTAGGGTTTAATCTCAAAATGAAACTTTAATGCCTTACCCTCAATGACAGGGTTTGAAAAATTTGAAAATCATTTTCAAGGGTTAATTAATTAACTTCAAAAGCAATCAAGGTCAAATGATGGCTCAATTATAAGATATTGATGAGATTATGAAAGAGGACAGCCTAATAGAGGCCACAAACCTAATTAGCTAGACCAAAAATGAAGGAAAAGAGAATTATGTGTAGTAAGTCATCAATAATCTTAGTATAGATTATGAAAAACCTAATTTTTATCTGCATATATCCTTATTTTATGGATAATACCTTTGCATTGTGAGATATGTGAGAAAATGCCTAAAACCAAGGCTAGTAGGAGTTATTTGTAAAAGGAGAGGAAAAGGGGATTCGGGGAGATGTTTAAAGAGGTGGAATAAAAAATTTACACACATAACCACAAGCTTAAATATTTCTTAGAGAGGTTTTCAAATTCTTCTAGGTATTTTTGGAATGCTCCAACCATGCAGCTTGCAGAGTAGTTTCTCTTGAGACCACAAATGAGCAGATTTTACAAGATAGGAGTAGGTAAAGTTTTTAATCCTTTTCTAATAAAAGTGTTGAATTTTTACATGTTAAGTGAGAATGTGGAAGACATGTTAAATAATTTGAATGATTTAATGAGTGCCAAGGTTAATAATTTTTCTTGGTTTGGCTAATACCTTAAGGAGTCTAGTGGAGGAAATAGGAAGTATGGTGAGTGAAATTGATATTTTTATGACATGGGATCATCATGATAGGTGAACTAGCATGTCATAAGATTAGTAAAACTAGGTATGAGTGATGGTGAGGACATTGAAAGTAAACAAGGTTATTTTTAACATGTTTTTCTATTCTAAACCAAGTAAAAAGACTAATTAAACACATTACTAGTAAAAATGAATGACATTCATTTTTGTTAACATGATGAATACATGAAAATATCTTGGAAATTTACATCATTTTGTATCAGAGCATGAAAATAATCATATAAATAAGTTTGTTGATTTCTAACAATAAATTATGGAAGTTGTTTCGATTGTGAAGTGACTGTTGAAGAGGAATGGATAAAGAAGAGTTTGTGAAAGAATGGGTGAAACTTATAAGAAATAAGGAGAGGAAAAAGAGAAAGAAAGAAAATATAAATAAGCCAAGAAGAAGAGAGAAGAAGAAAGAAGACAAGAGGAATGGATGAAGAGAGAATTGAGAAATTTGAGAGAGGATGTAGAGAAATTAGGAAATTTGATGATGAAAGAGGATAAAGATGTTGTGTATGTGATGAAAAGAAGGGTTAAATGGCCTATAGGACAAATTGTAAAGAAGAAAAAAATGTTGATGATTAGAAATGTGATCAAAGAAGAAGAGAAAAATATAAAGGAAATAAGTAAGCATGTGTTAACATATGGATTTTCATACATGAAAATGACATGCAATAGTGGGAACAAAGTCCCTCCTCAATGAAGGTGAGGCTTCCTTTATGAAAGCCAAAACTATATTTTTACCCGTACATTCCAAATTTTATGTGGTGGGGGGTTTGGAACATCAATGGAAAGAAAATTGAATGAGGGAGATGGAATGGAATGAAGGAAATGAATGGAAAGGAATGAATGGAAGTAACATGCAAGAGTTAGGTAAATGTAGAGCCTAATATCACATGAAGAAAAATGATTAATAACTAACACAAATAAAATGGAGTTCGAGTTAGCTAAACAAGAATAAGAAAAAGGGAACACACATGAGCAAGTAAATGGAAGAGCTTGATCATTGTGAACGAGAACAACAAATTAATAACGTTAACAATAAGATCAAAGGAAATATTTACATGCAATATTTAAACATATAACATCTAATGAACATAAGAAAATCAAATGTTACAAGAGACAATGAATGAGACACAAAGTTCATATTTTATTAACTCTAAAATTTCTTCACAAAAGAACACAAAGTTTCTTCCTAAAAAAAATATTGCACACAAAAGTATTTTCTTCTCCTCTCTCAAAGTCCCTTTATAAATGAGCCCTCACTTCCTTTTATAACCCAAAAGTTGGTTACAAAGTAGTTAGGGTTTTACATGAACATTAAATAGGGAACTTAAGTGACCTTTGAATTTTTCAACCAAATTTATTAAAAGTAACTAAAAATAGAAATCACTTAAGTCATCCACAGTTTTTCAAAGAAAACTAAATAACAACATCCTTTTCTTAAAATCCCATTTTTAAAACATACAATAATAACTAGTGCCTTATCCATTGAAATGGGGTCCACCTATCTCAAATGTATGAGAAATGGACTCTCCCACTTTGTTAGATACCAAGAAAACTATCTCCTTGAACCATTGGTGAAATTAGGATCTGCCACTTTCACCAATTGAAAGGATCTGAACCTTCCCAATGTTTTGAACATATTTTCTTCTTTTAGAGGTTCATTTGGTCAAAGAATCGCCTCACAAAATACCTACAATTCCAAAATCCTACTTGGCATATCATTTAGATTAACCATCTTTGATTGAGAATTCTCAAACAAGTTCTTTAATTTGATGCAACGCTCCATTGAAGCTAAAGATAAATTATTGGTGGGAGTATACATGTCCTTAAACAATTGTGAAAATTTCTCTTCCACATGTTCCAATGAACACCTTTGATTATGCTCATTTACGAGGTTACAAGGGATCTCAGCTATGAATTCTTGAATCAAGGCAAGTGAAGTGAAGGATTCATTACATACACTCTCATAATGGATCATAAAATCCTTGAGAAGTGTCTTCCTTGATTTGAGATGCAGACACCAAAGAAAACGTGTCCCTCGATGTTCAAATTCAATAATTCCTTGAATGGCTAAAATTGAGGATTCCATACTCATCATCTCCTGTAGACTGGGAAATATCTCGTCCAAATTTGATATGTTAGAAACAAAATTTTCCTTGAAATAAAGAATGGGATCAAGATATGCACCGACATCTTGATGGAGATTAACCACCGTTTTGATCATCTCTTGGCCTAAAATGAGAATCTCCGAAAGCCAAGTTTTAGTGACATGGCCCAACGTGTATATTTCTTTTGATAAATTGAGGGTTTCTTCATCAAGGGAAGCTAGTGCATCAAATACTGGGAAAGTGGATGATATGGGATTTATCAGATGTTGAACATATTACACCAATTTATTGTTTCAGCCTTGAAATGAGAGTTCGAGACTTATATTTCTCGATTCTCTTTAGGACAATATCAATTGAATCTCGAGCCATCGCCATGTCACTTTCCAATGTGGACCTCCCAAGTCCAATTTTAGAAACTTCATAATCAGCATATGTCATGGCATCACACTCCTTGTCAACTTGTCGAATGGAAAGATCTACAAATCTATTTCTATCACTATCCACCATTATTCAAGAAAGAACTTTAGGATTCTTGGTAAAGACATCATTTTAAATTTTGAAAAGGGCATCAAAATCAATGTCAATTTCCTCGACAAACCTTCTTGACTTTGCAATCAACCCGTAAAGGAGTATCATTCACTATTTCGCATATAAATGCCTCGGAGCTCAAGCAACATTCTCATGGTTCTTGACATCATGAGATTCTATAAGAATCCTTTCCACAACATCGATTTCAGGTGAAATAACCTCGATATCCACCTCCTTCTCATTTGGGAGATTTTTGGAAATCTCTTCGTGAACCGTAGGTTCAAGTGTTTGATATTTGGACTACCTTCACCCGAATGGATGCTTATACAAGGCATGATTGAAGATCGTTTTTCACTAGCTTTTGATAACTATTAACAATATGAGTAGAATAATCTCTACTTGAAGTATACAATTCTCGATACACACTCTCTTAATTCACCGGGGCTACGAACCTTAGATTTTTCTCCTCGTGATACATTATTCGGTTGAATTGAATTTTGGAAACCACTCCTTTCTTACTTGTTGTGTATGATTGAATGACATGGAGGTCAATTGAGAAGGGGATTTGGTTGAATAGAGACCTCCTTGAGTTGGAAATTTTTGTGATCCTGAAGTATGACCTTGAATTGATTTTAACTTGGCAAGTTCTCTTTCGTACCAAGATAGGCTTCTTTCAAGGATCGGTTGATTCTTGCTATCAAAAGAAAATTCATCTATTTTGGTCGAATCAATTTGGAGTGACAAGGTAAAAGAAACTACATCATATGAAGGATCATTAACATCTTCATCATCATTTACAAATGAATTTGGAGGGTTCTTGATGCAAAAGGCCTTGATCTGAGCAAGGGTTAGGTGAGAAAACTCTCATCTTCTTACTTCATGTTCGTCTAAACAGGAAGCCCAGAAATCTTCCACGGTAGGATTATATTGATACTTTTCTCCAAGAATCTTCTGCATATATCCATTGATATCAAACTAGGATCTCTTCACATATGGATGAATTACGATGAGGGAAAAATCTTTTTCCATGAATTATGCACTGAAGATATTTGGACATTGGTATTCCCCAATTTGGATTGGGAAATGAATTCCTGAGCGATGCTTTTCACTGAGAAGACAATGAAATTGGAATAGTTATCACGAAAGATCCATCAATGCCCATTTGTCACCGACATACTTAGGAAGTTTCAAGGAGTACCCATAAAACCACTTACGTGAATGTAGGAAAAGGATGAGAATTGAATAAACCAGGTTCCCCATTGGGAAATGAAATCCATGGATTCTTTAGAAAATATTTCCTTCGTATTCGATTGTGTTCGAATCATGCGGTAGGTGAATGCATTGTTGAATCTTTCGAAATGGTGAGAGCTATTTTTGAAACTTAGTTATGGATAGTAATGAAAGACACTATTTGATGGACCCATGACTCCTCTTGTTTTAAGTCCCAAAATAGCTTTCTTGCTTGCACGCGTAAGTCGATACGATGTTATGTAGAAGAATCCAGCCATCTTTACTTTGATCAATTATTTGTGAAGGGTATCACCGATGTTGGTGGCCTAATCCAAAAATCTCTCTTGGCAAGGATGATAAAGATAAACCGATACATCCATGGGTGGAAAATCCCGCAAAAGGTAAACTGAAAACTTGACTCATGAGAGTGATCATGTCCCGATTTCTTCCATGAACTCAACGTGGTACAGTTCTTTAGGAAGTTGGTCAATTTAAGGCCTCTTGGTCACTAACCAGTTGTTACTAACCATCTTGCTCCACCTGAGGGTTTCTTCATCCCAAAATTCTTTTGATGACTATCGAGTGATATCCACATTCTCAGGGAATTCAGTGTATGTTGAGAAATTCCTCAGTGTGCTCTAGTGTGATTAAGAGGAAAGGCTTGCGATTATCTTTAAAAATTCCTCATCTCTTGGGATCATAATGCTCCACGTAAGTGATAACTAGCTCTCGAAACTATACCAAGATAAGAAATACCACCGCTTGGGGTAGACCACTATGGTAAATCCTATTCGAGAATATGGTCTTGCCTTCAACTTTCACACGATCACAGAATTGTTTCACATTGATGTGAGCTAAATTTGTATCAGTGATATTTTCATATGCTAACTTGATGGAACTAGGAGGGATGATTCCTTGGAATTTGTACTTGAGTGCGGACTTATTTGATTTCTCCACTGGCTTCCTTGATCTTCCTACAGATTTATTAGATTTTTCGGCCATTATGAATTTTACAGAAAAATGACTCAGGCATGTAAAACAATGCAAATGGGGCCAGTCTCGCCTCTCTGAAACCCCCATTAATGTAAGAAAAGAAATTACTTGTTTATTATTATTATTATTATTATTTTTAATAATAATAATAATAATAACCAATCTCAGTTACAATTTTTTTAATACATCACACCAAGACTAGGCTCGAATTTTGATTCTGGCGACAACGATTTATTTATTTATTTATTTTTATAAAAATCTCCCAATTTTAATATTCTGGTTTATTTTATTTTATTCGCAGAGAAAATTCTCCTTTGTATGCATGAATCATATCTTCTCTTTCGCACGGAAATTTGCTTGAATGAAATGAATGCGTTGAAACTAGATTGTTCTTTCTTCTCTAAAATCTGTGTGGAAACTCAAACTTTTTATGAAAAATGCATTGAAACTGATGCTTTACCTAATGCTTGGACTATTTTTTATCTTGGCTTGTTTAAACTTGTTGTTTCTTCCTTCCTAGGCATTGAAACTGGACTATTCTTTTGGCTGCGTGGAAGAATGTTTTATTGCTTTCACCTTGTCTTTTTACCCAACAGTGTGGAAAATGCTCACTTTGGCCTGCATGGAAGTGACCCAATATTTGTGTGGATTTTATAATTTACACTAGCTTCTTTGGCAATGTGTATGATTTTGGGTATATGTATGAGTTTAAAACTTTCCTTTTCCCAATGCGTGGGCTCCTTAACAAGACAAAAAATTCCCTTTTGTTGTTTTGTACTATTTTTTCTCATGTATGCATGGAAACCTGCCTGAGTGAATGCATGGAAAGTATTTTTGTTTTTTATTATTCTTGTGTGGAGGATTTGGACTGCTATGATTGGTTTTTTCAATATTTCTTTCACTTGGTTGTTTTTACCTAGCATGGAAACTCAAACTTTTTAACTTTCCTTATTTTTCTTCCTCCTACGCATGTGGATATTGCTGCATTTTGGACTGTTCTTTCCTTTGTCTCTTGCTAAACTTTGACAAACTAGATATTAAAAATACTTTACCCTTGGCATGGAAATTTTTGTCTTCTCCTTGTGTAATGAACAAATATTAAAACCAATGCGTGGAATCTCCTTTAACCACTTCGTGTGGAAATTAATGAATGTTCTCCCTGCCAAAACAAATGTGTGGAAATTGTTCTTCCTCCCTTCTCTGGCTATGAGTAGCTCCTGTGTGGAAGGATTTATGGACTGTTTTATCCTTGTGTCTGCAAATGCGTTGGAATGTTGAGGTATTCAAACTTGGCTCATGCGTGGTGATTTGTTGAGGGATGTGATAAAATATTACTCTGAGACGTTCCTTTAAGAAATAAGAAGAAATTGGAAAGCTTCGCATGACTTCTTCCAACGAGTTTGACGGAAGGATTTTATGAGGATTTAGGAAGCTTCCTCACAATCGTTTCTTATTCGTCCCATTAAAACAACTTCCCTCTTCCCGAGTAGTGGCATTAATTTCAAGGGGAAGTGGAAAAATAAACACTCATTTTCTAGAAGAAATGGTAAGGTGAGCTGAAAATCCCCATTTTATTTCCCCATGTGGGAAATCGGGATATTTTTTACCCATTTGCCAATTCATTGATTTGGCAATTGGTGGAAGAAATCCCACAAGCGGGAATTAAAATAAATTTTCCATGAAAGGGGAAATTCGGGTATGGGAAGTAGAAGCTTAATTTCCCCAACAATAAAAACAATTTCCGAATGACTTTTAATTAATATTTATTTAATTAAAAACCCCAAAGTTATTAAAAATTGATTTTATCAAACAAAGAGTAATTAATTAATCAATATTTAATGCATTTTAAGACGTGAAGAGAGGAGTTATCACTTGAAATGGATGCAATGAAAACTGGAACAATCATAAAAATGAGACGATCGCGATGAGAGTGATAAATCATGCAAAGTAATAAAAAATGAAAAATTTCAAAATTTTCATTTTTATTAATTTTGAATAGTCAAAATTAGTTGATAACAACATGAAAGAAAAATAGAGAAATAGATAGTCAAGGAAGTTGTGTCCGAAAGAAATTAGAGATTGGATGAAGATAAAGAAGGTGTAAAGAACAACAAGTTAGCCTACTCATGAGGTATGTAATAAAAAAAAAACTTCAAAATGAATATTTCTTGATTCTAAATAACCAAGAAGATGAAGAAAGAATACTTGATAGTCTTGTGCATGATGAATAATTGTGTGAATTATATGTTGAAAAGAAAGAGATTAGTTTAGGGAATATGATTACGATGATGGCTATTAAAAGATCATTTTTAAAATCAAACAAGAAGGTATGCAAGTGAAAGAGAATGAGAAAAATATAAGATAAGTGACAGTTTAGAGGGATAACATAGGTGAAGAAGAAGATGAGGAGGTCTTGAAAGAGGCATGTTGTCCAATTTTACACCCCTTGCAAATTCGAAAACTTAACATTCTAGTCGAGTTAGTCATGGTTGAGAAATTAATGGGTAGGAATTTTTTTATCGGATGGTAGCATTTTACATCCTATCGGATGACAACATTATAGCTTGCTACCGATCAGTAGTAGGAGAAAGAAACAAGGATGGAATGGTGGGGTTGCAGTAAAGTATCACGAAGGTGCTTTGGTAGATGCTACTAGTTGGTAGCATGTAAAGATGCTATCAATTGGTAACATGCTTAGTGTTATTTGGTCGGTAGCATGAAAATGGAATGGAGGATCGAGCATGACAACAAAAATATTTTTGTAGTAAGTGTATGGATGCTACTGACCGCAAAGCATAATTTATTTTACTGACCGACAAAAAATATGCACTACCAGCCAAGAGTGGAGATAGATGATGTTTGGGTCATCATGGTGCTGATCGGGGGTGTTACAACAGATGGTGATTGTATAGTCACTACTAGCTGGTATTAAGGAAATGTGTTATGAGTTTCGGCCAATAGTAGGAATGCAAACAAGAGAACATGCTCCTAACCATAACCACAAAGGATATGCAATTATAAGATTATAGGAACATCACCCGCAAGATGACCATTAATGGTTGTATTATTGGGTAGCTCAACTACCTATTAAGAATTAATGTGTGGTATGTGAGGCAAATTCTCTATATATATATATATATGTAAATCCCCCTCAATTTTTGTAGGGGTTTCTAAAATGTAAAGGCACTCTGTCAAAAACTCAAGCACTCTTGTGAGTTGTATGCCTCAAATTTGGTCATTATATAGAGGATAATTTCCTTGTTTCTACTTTGTAATGGATTTTGCATTCTTTTAAGCAATTAAATTAAATTTTTATGTGTTTTTATGCCCTAGCTTGTGTTATATTGTGTTTATTATTTTCCTTAGCATTTAAAGATATATTTTGCATACTTTTCTCTTCTTACGTAACTCAAATTTGTTGTGCTCCACAAAAATGGGGATTTCAATGTTATTTTGGATGATGGAACTTCCTCTTACCCTCTCCTACTTTGTTTTCTTCCTATTTTCACTCACTAGGAATATCTCCACCCCTGTTCTTGGTGTTATCACATCCCTTAGTTTAGGATTTTAATTTTATGCATCTCCCTCTCTCCCTGGTCCCTTGGAATTTTAGATTAGTGTTAGGTAGTTGCATTTCCATTTCTAGGAGTAGTCTTAGTATTAGGAATAGGTAGAGAAATTTGGCCTTCTTCGGAGGTTTGTCTTAGTTTGAGCCCCATAACTTTGAGACAAGCCCATGTTCTCTCAAGCCACATGTCAATCTGATTTGGGACGGGTGCATATTTGAGCTCCAACAAGGCCTTAGATATGTTTTTGCAATTTACAGACAATAAAAGAGGTATGATGTACAAAGAGGCACTAAGAAATAAATATGAAGAGAGAACTAATAAAGAATTGAGATAAATAGAGAAAGCAGAGGAAATGAAGATGAGAAGTAGGTTAGTGAAGAGAGTGTGAAGGCTATAAGGTTAAGAGAGGTCAAGAAAAATGAAAATAGTGAAGAGAGAGAAGAGAGAGATGAAAGTGAAAGTGAAAAGCACTTGATGAAGTGGTTATGGCCCTAGAAAAGGGTCTAATAGAGGAAGAAGCATTTTGATGAAGAATATGAGGATAGTGAAAAGAGGAAAAATGAAGAGTATGGGTAGATTTCAGCCCATTTATACAAAGAAAATGATGGAATTATGTTGAGAAAAGGCTATAAAAAGATGGAAAACATCAAGAATCATGAAGAACAATGCATATTTGTTGTTTTCGTGTTTATTTTTATAGGTGTAGCTGATGAGATCTTGGAAATGATAAAGGTGGAGGATAAAATAAATAATGAAAGAAGTCATTTCAAATAAAATGTCAGGATAAAGAACAAAATATTAGATCTAGGTGGCCAAAGGATAAGAAAGGAAAATGGGAGAGAAGAAGTTAGAGAAATAACATTAAAGAAGACTCAAACATATTCAGGGAGAGAAAATTTACAGGTTTTTAGCACAAAGGTACAAGGATTATTTTCTCCATCATTTTAAGAGTTATAATTTGAGCTAATTTCATCAATAACATGATTATAAGGTTAAGAGAGATCATTTGAGGAAGGTGGAAGACACTAAAGGATTATCAAATTTGAATTTTTTTCAATGTTATGTTTTTCCCTCCATTTCTCAAATTCAAAATTTTAAAACTTGTAAAAGAGAAATATGAGCTTGTAAATGGTCTTGAAGGATTTCAAGGTGTGTGGTAGTTTAGATATGTCATGTTAAGTCTTAAAGTGGGTATGAGACAATAAAATGTTGTCAAATAATGTAAAATACCTCATTATGTATGCATGGGCATGTGAAAGGTCACGGTGAGTCATTAAAAAGGTTAGTTAGGGTTATAAAACCAAGAGAGAGCTTGAGATAAAGGGATACATATTTAGTTATGAATGAATCCCTTTGAGTGAGGGAGATAAAGATGAAGACTCCTCGAGGATAAGAGGAGGTTTGAAGCAATTTTGTAAACAAAATATAGTTGTGTATATAAATAAATTTGTTTTGGCAAGAATCCTTTGTTTTGACTATGAACAATTTTTAGTTTGAGGTGTATGATGAATGAATTGTGATTTCTCTTCATATATGTATGAAAATTTTATGTGGGGAGGAATTTAGAGAATTTTTGAATCTCATTCAATCATCTATAGAGGTTGAGATTGGATGCTTTGTTCCTAGTTAGAGAACTAAGGCCTTGGTGTGTGTGACCTTAAGATGATGTGTGTAAAAATCTATAATTTGTGGATAAATTGGTCTAGTGGTATTTTCATTGTATAATATACCTTGATGAATTAATCTAGCCATTGAATCATTTCTTGTGTTCTTCCTTGTGTGCATATTGTTCTTGATCATGTATGCAGATTTGAGTGAGACTGTGTTTTCACCATTTTGCATAAATATGATATTTTGATAATATAATAGATATATGAATCCTTCATATTAGTTATATGGTGATATTCATGTGATAATAAGGTTAAATTATGTTAAACTCCACAAAATTAAACATGTAAGTATCTCTATTAATATTTGAACCATGAAGCCATCATAATCACTTACAACTAGGAAAAGGAATATTTAGTGAGGTTTCAACATGTCTTATTAATAATAGGAAAAAAAGGAGTGTAGTGGTATATGCCTAAGGATGAAATTTAGGGTCTTTAAAGTAGTTATGAGGAAATTTATAAGGAGTTAAGTGTTACCGAGTGTCCGGGAAACCCTAGTTATGGTTTAATCTCAAGTTGAAACTTGAATGCCTTACCCTAAATGATAGGGTATAAAAACTATATAAAATAATATTCAAGGGTTACTTAGTTGAATTCAAAAAAGGAATCAAGGTTAAATTATGTCTCAATTATAATATATTTATCGTAGTATTAAAGAGGACAATTTAACAGAGGCCATAGACCTAATCAGTTAGACCAACAATGAAGGTAAAGAGAATTTTGTGTAAGAAGTCGTCAAGAAGCTTGGTAAAATGTATGAAAACCCTAATGGGTATCTAAATGTATCCTTAGATTTATGGAGAATCCATTTGCATTGTGATATATGTGAGAATTTTTCTAAAACTAGGGCTAGTAGGAGTTATTTGCAAAAGGAAAGGAAAAGGGGATTTGAGGGAGAAGTCTAAAGAGGTGGACTAAAAAAATTTGTATACACCAAAAAAATCCTAAAGGGTTCTTAGAAAGGTTTTAAAATTCTTCTGGGTATGCTTTGAATTCTCCAATCATTTATCTTGTAGAGTACTTACTCTTGAGACCACAAAATGGGCATTTTTCCGAGATAGGAGAATGTAAAGTATTTAATCCTTTTCTAATAAAATTGATGAATGATGGAATGTTGAATGAGAATTTGGTATTGTAAGAACAATTTACTGAGAGGTTGTAGATGAATGTGTCCTACAATTATTATTTTTCTTTTACCAAACCATGCATTCATATTTTAAGTTTTCCATACATCATTCATTACCATGTGTGCTTATTAATATATTAAACATAAAAACAAATCAAAAAATTGAAAGATTCACAACACATAACACCATATGTAAGTTTGAAACCATCACGGGAAGAAAAACCAATTAAACTATGTTTATATTACACAAATAAAATAGATTTAGTGAAGCACCAACTTCACAAGGAGCACCAACCCCTAGTTTAGTAGAACATCAATCCTACAAGGAGCACCAACCCCTAATTTAGTGAAAAAAAAATCCATGAGGAGGCTACAAACCCCTATGATGAATAATTACCAAATCATCCACTTGATGATGATGATCTTTGAGTATTACTACTGCCACAACTGATGGAAAACACAAATTTAGCTCACAAACTCTCGCTCAAACCCTCATTCCTTTACCTTATTATTTCTCCTTAGATCTCAAATTGTATCACCTCTAAAATCTTGAAAAAATTCTTTCAAATATTATTAAAAATGAAGCAAATTTATTCCTATCTCAAATCATTCCTTCATACCTACAAAATACTCTCCTCTAGGTCGCACTTTTCACCTATACAAGACTAGCTCACAAAATAAGCTCAAATTTCACTTTTATAACATTATATTCCTTATAACCCAAGAGAGTTAGGTAATTCATGACTAATTTTACCCATAAAATTTTAAAACATTACATTACATACATTTTATGGTCACAAATGACCCATATAGGTCATTCATGCCAAAAACCTTCATATATGTACCAAAAATCCTCAAAAGTCCATCACTAGGATGGGAAAAAACAACTCATACCAAAACCATGATTATTAAAGCTCCAAAATTTACCATATATGTGTAATATAACATTTAAACATAAACCATGGTCACACATTTACTTGAACCAATCAAATTATTTCATAAAATAGGCCCACTGGCTCATATCCTTCACAAAATAGTTGTTTCTAGCACCCTGTCTTTACCTTTGGGCCTCGAGACCACTCAAGATGAAATAAAAATATGGAACATGACCACTATATGGAATTCTTAGGACCTTTAAATAAATTATATTCATGTTATACCTCTTGAAACATCCACTAGTTAAAACCACAACAACTTTCCCTTTCACCAAAAGAAGCTTCCCAAAACCGCTTTTGTAATTTTTCCTAGTTTGTAGCCTTAATGAAACCTTAAATACCTAAAAATTACTTGAATAATAACACAATTCATAAATATTATTTCTTGGGGTGATATCAAGCATCAAAACATTCATATCATGCCTAAAACAACTCATTCTTTTAATAAGAACAAAATTGTCCTAAAATCCAACATACAAATTTCTTCACAAATTGACCTGAAAGATCCATTAAAAAAACACAAAGAAAAAATACATACATAAATGGAAATATATCTGAATTAAATTTCCATAAAATATTATAAATCCTTCTAAAGCCGAGTGTAAAGCCATCAACCAAGCCAATCTCTACAAATAGCTTTTTAATCCTTCTCGACTAAAGAACTAACCATTAGCCCAACATGTTACATCACCTCAAAACACATTTCCACACACAAAAAAATGTATAACACTTTTACATGATGGATAAGAACTCATAAAACTTCACCAAAGTGTTGAATACCTTAGAATAATAAACTTACCTCTTGTATCCATTTGCACCTCGCTGTAACAATCATCCTTCAATCTTGACCCTAAATTAATGAGTTATAAAATTTTCATACCATTTAAAAACCTAAATTTTGATACATAATTGGAAATATCTTCAAATAATATTCACAAAAACACTTTAATCATCTCCTAACTCTACATGTAGCTTCTGTAATTTAACTTTAAGTGTAGACTACTACAAACCGCCCCAAAACTAGTCTTCATAAATAGGGCACATTTTAAACTTTTAATCACAATCATGACCTTACACCTTCATATACATATACATAAAATCATAGAATAAAATTAATATCAATTTAATCTTTACCTACTTTGGATAAATTTTCCATAAACTAAACTTATTCAAAATCAAACAATTTCAAGTGGGTCCCACATACTGCCACATGCTCTAACATACCTTTATGGAAAGATTGAAGAGTCCTATACAACATACAATCATAAAATTTTAAAAACTAATAAAAATGGTATGGTATAATAAATATTCTCCAAGATACCCCTAGTTAAGGTTTTTGCTAGGGTTTTAAATCACTTTTCCTTCTTAAAGATCATTCATAGAAACCTGATGATAAAAACCACATAATTCTAGTTGTGAAACATTTTTAACTGACCTTAAAATATATTCCAAATAAATCAGGTCCCCATACAAAGCATACAAGTCAAAATGAGTATCGGAAGTTCCATATTTTCCGTAAAAACACGTTAAAACTTACCCAATTTCACCAAAACCTGCATAAATTCAAGAATATTCTTCATAATGACATAAAATTTATCATTAAGAATCATGACAACATACTATAAATTATCAAACTCACCTCATTTCCCAAATACATCTGAAACTCTTTATCCATAGTGACCTACCATTGCTAATATGCCTTTTTCTCACTATTTACTTCTCAAAGAACTCATAACCTGCATTGTATCATTGAATAATGACCTAAAACTCACAATACATTTATTATATACCCTTAAAATTCTTATATCATACACCAACAATAATTATCATCTCTATTTCTCATACATCCTTACCATTTTTCATGATCTAGGGCTAGAAACAAGCCTAGAATGACCTAACTCAACCTTGACACACCATGAGATTATTATGCCGACTCAATGTAGACACTTAGACACCTATAACACACCTGATGAACCATGAATGAACTCATGAAAAAATCCAAAACAACTCTAGATAGCTCAAGAAAAAAATTAGCTCACTCAACCATGCACCGAGATAACACTGAACTCACTAAAACTTGACACTACTAATCAACCTTCATGCTTAAAACCTGAATAACATCACATGGAGAGTCACATAACCTCATGAAACCATTTTCCATTAATTTATTTGACATCAATGACAACAATAAACACTGATGGCCAACAATCCCTCTTTGTCATTCAAGGCAACCACCTTGAAACATTGATGACAACCAACGTGACTAACACACACATAAACTTATTCCCATGTTTCTAATGCCTCTCTCCTCCTATTCCATCTATGCAAAAGAATAAAATGAAAATTATGCAAGGAAATTAAAACACAAAATGAAAACAATGCATAAAACAATTTACTTGACTCAAGAAACTCCCATCGGATGAAATATCTCATTTTAAACTTCAATAGCTATAAAATTGATCCCATGGACCTGATATAAGCATAAAAATTTCTCCTATAGATATGAAATTCCCCATTTTACCATTCATTCATGTCATTCATCCCATTCTAGGTCTTATAAATTTAAAGAAACCACTATTTTTGCATGAAATCTAGCAAAGTCACCATTTATGACCACTTGTCCCTAATTACCAACTTCAAGGTGCAACAATGAAAAACTTTAACATGTTCTAAGATCCCACAAACATCACGATTAAACCTCTTATATCTCCTCCTGGAACCATTATAGCAATATCTAGGTGAATATGCAAAAGTAGGACTTCATACATCAATTACTTGTCATGAAGAATGAACAACCATTATGAATTTGTTATAAAGTATTCCTTTAGAGTTTTCAGACTTCTTTACCTATTAAAACTCTAATTGAATCAATAACTAACTTACCTTTGATGTATTCTTGCAAGAAATCATTTACTATGCCTCATAGATCTTCATAATTCCTTATACACCACTATGACCCTTTACATACATGATCAAACATAAAAAGGATCTCTCCCTTCCTTAACAAGTTATTCTATGCATGTAGCTAGTATTTTTGTATATTCACTATCCCGAGATCATAATTATACCTTTACACACTTATTTCTCTATAAATACACATGTAAATGTGACAAATACCTCCATACCAATCCTTAACATACCCTATACACCTAATCAAGGAGATAAATTCACTCCCACTTCCTTGAAGCCTCTTTTTAGACATGTATGTAATTATTTCAACATTATTTGTACATAGAAATACTTCCTTGCTTCAAACTTAATTATTTTCTGTCTCTAGTTGGTCCATCTAACCCTTTCAATCTAAAAGGAATGCACCATTTTAAACTACCCTTCACTTACCCTATGATCCCGATGAAAAAGAATAATAGGCTCCCTTTCCTTATGATGTCTTTGTAGATCTCTTTACAAGCTTGTAAATCATTGTTCAAAGATCAAAACTCCTCTCATAATCATGTATTTGTTCTTAGACTAAGACATAGTTTCATGGTCTTTTACATATTTACTGAAAATTATCAAACTTCCTAGTGTTTTCAAGAACCTCCTTAGAGTACTAATACACTCTACTTAGACCTTAAAGACTTGATAACTTCCTTTCCTTCTTTCATACTTTATTGAAGAGCCCAAACAATCTTCTATACATAAATACTTCACTCTGTGTGGCCTTATAAGGCCTGTAGCATGTATTTTTGAGTCTTCAATGCCTGTAGATCCACCTTAAGTACCATTTGGTGCTTTGACTCCATAGACTTATTCCATACTAAACAACATGAAAAACTTAGAAACTCACATAACCAACATATCCTATCATTGAACTTTGAACCTTATTATGCTTAAATCACACTATACAAAACTTGTGGTGCAAAATAATGGATTTATAGATATCCTTTCTTGATTTCACACTTTTTCTTAGACTTATCATCTTTAGACTTGGTCTTGAGCCTTCAAGATCTCGAACTTTGCATACATATCCCCTACACCTTGAGTAACACATACTTCAATAATCATCTAGTTAGATAAAAACCTTGACACTTCTTGATAGAAATTACATAGAACTCAAAACTTGACCTATACTTCTTCCTACAATTTTGTTCTAAGGAATTCCATTTTCCTTAATAGACACCATTTACACATATAGGATTACATTGTACACAAATTATACTTCTCGGGCATAGAAATAGACTTGTTCCATAGCTTGATGAACAATGGATAGATAATCAAAACACTAAGCGCACCATATTGAGCTAGACCTTACAAAAAAATTTGTAGGTAACTTCCAAACATAAGGCGCACTCATGATTATATGTCCTTGAAAAAGTGATTCCATACACCACCGACCTTGAATATAACCTCAACTTCATTACCATAATATCTGATTACATAGTACAAACTTGTGGAATGTATTTGAGCACATGATACATAAATATGACACACAAAGAACTCAACTTACATACCTCAATAGTGATTGACACAAATTTGGAGACATGAATTTACAACAATAATAACATATAATTAAGCAACGACTAAAAATGAGGAGACAAGAGCACTCATATAATCTCAAGACCCAAAGGAATAATTTTTTTGGTGATGACACAATTTTTCTTGAAGTACTCAACAAGGAAAAAGACTCTCACATGATTATAAGACACCTATCATAGTGACCATAAACTTCTTCTAACAAAGACATAGGAAATTTAGACTTCTTTTTTAAGCCACCATTAAAATTATTAGATCATATTGACCTTAAAAACAACTCACTATAATATTATCTTTAACATGATACAAAAAAATTTCAAGGGGGCACATGAATTTGACCAGTAGACTGAGAAACACTCTCTTAAGATGATAACATCAGTTTCTCAACTTTCATATCTCTAACTCGTAAACCATTTTGTGGGTACACCATAACATTGCAAACAATGACTCTTCACACACTTTACAATCTTAGTGAAGACATACATAGAGAATGAAACTTGTAACCCTTCTCCTTTAAGAACTCGTGACAATGGAAATATATGACTGAGACTCATACTAAATCCCTACTTGATGTCAAAGATCAAGAGATTTCAGCATGACTTATTTAATGTGGTACATTGACCTACAAGCTTTGAAGCTTATCATGTTGAAAAATACATTTTGAACACATACTATGGACTTACCAAGTACTATCACCATACATACAATATTTGAATTGTCATGATCACTCTCCAACGCTCCACTCATAGTATTGAATACTTATTCATATAAGGATACTTCAAACTAATACTAACACTTTCTTTTACCAACATTTGATCCTTGACCAAAACATTTAACATAGAGACTCATGTTGAACTTAATATAAAATTATTGACATAACTCAAGACATAATTCCTTACACAACAGAGCTTGTTCAACATATTGACTTAAAACTTTGATGAAGATACTTTGAGAAAACTTGGAGATAAAACTAAACTCAGTAACATTTATAAGACATTATCACCGTAGAATCACAAAATAAAACCATTCAACATGAACTTTTACCATTAGCAATATATAATCCGAATCAGACATAAGAAAACCTTATAATGACACAACTCTTGAATACAAACCCTTGACATAATGAATACAAAAACTTAGAAAAGAAATGTTTTAGGAACACACCCAAACCTCACCTACGATGACATCATGACTGATTCAACCTACAAAAATCAGATACCTAACAAATGCAAGGACTTAAAGGAACATGGAAATATTACTTGACATACCTTATTTTTTGGTGTCCTATACACATGGATTCTTCATATTCTCATGTACTGAAGCATTAATAGACATGTGATATTCTTCAATAAGAGAAAACATACCTCCATGAGTTGATTTGAACCATTCATTGACAAACCTCATTTGATTTGGCTGTAATTTAGACTCGATAATAAATTTTCTTGACCTATTTGACATGAGAACCCACGTTCTTGACCTATATTAAAGACGTGATAG
Source organism: Taxus wallichiana var. yunnanensis (assembly GCA_018340775.1). Lineage (NCBI taxonomy): Eukaryota > Viridiplantae > Streptophyta > Pinopsida > Cupressales > Taxaceae > Taxus > Taxus wallichiana. The sequence goes on from CM031234.1 coordinate 66,281,553, forward strand.
TCTTTGGCTCATTCATTTGGTTATCTTTCTTCTTGAAAACCCTTCCATTAGATTCTTAAAATCTGCTAACACCTCTTAGTGTTCCACCTTGGAGATAAAATTCAACAATATGTCCTTGATTATGACACTTATGACACATAACAACATTCCTATTTCTTCTTGGTTCAAATACACTAAGATTTCATCCAAAATCCTTGGCCTTATGACCATACTCACAACATGAAAAACATTAACCCTGAAGATGCTTACATCTTTCCTAGGATTCCTCTTTTTCAATCTTTATCTCTATGAAAAAAATAATGACAAACAAAGTAATAGATATTAAATAATTAACCATACCTTCTAGAATTAGGTTTTTTAATGGAGTTATACCTTCTTTGATGAGTCTTCTTCATCACATTTGCATCTTATTTAGTACTTGGTCCAGCAACATCATCACTCTTTACATGTTTTCCTTCAAAACATATGCCTATTTTTTCATTTGTAGCTCTTTGAATCTCCAAGATCCCCTCATGGGTTTCATAACTCTTTTCCAACCTTTCATATTTCTTCAACCTACTATATGTACTATCCAAATCTGATTCAATGAATTTCAATTTTTTTTCATACCTGGAACAAACTTCCTCTTTCTCCTTTAGGGCTTTATACATATTCTCAACTTGAGATTTCAAACCCTTGATATATTTCTCATCATATTTCTCTATGTCACTCATTTTATCTTGTAATCCAAAAATCAAAGACTTAGAAATCTCATATTTTTCCTCCAAAGATTAGTTGACTTACCCATTTGTGCTTCTAGGATCTCCTTCAAGTTGTTATAATAACTTCATAAAGACCTACTATAATACCAATTATTGGAAGAAAAAAGGACTAAGAGGTAGGGGTGAATCAGTCGTAAAATTATTTTTCATTTCATTTACTAGACCATACATTCATCAATTAATTTTTCTATACATCATTCATAACCATGTGTGCTTATTAAGATATTCAACATATAAACACATATACAAAAAGCAAGATCCACAAAACATAAAACCATATGTAAGTGGGAAACCCTCATGGAGAGTAAAACACACTAAGAATATTCTTATATTACACAAATCAAAGATATTTATTGAAGTGCCAACTTCACAAGGAGCACCAACCCCTATTTTAGTAGAACACCAACCCTACAAGGAGAACCAAAACCTAATTTAGTGAAGAACCAACTCCAAAAGGAGGATACAACCTCCTAGGATTCCTAATAACCAACTCATACACTTTATGATGATGATTTCTGAGTTTTTGTCTATCACAACTAATGGAGATCATAATTTCAGCTCACAAACCCTTGCTCAAACCCTCATTTCTTCAACTTTCTCTTTCTCCTTCTTTCTCAACTTGTCTTTCCTATAAAACCTTGTAAAAATATTGTAAAACATTATTCAAAATACAAAAAAATATCTGATCTCAAATCATGCCTTCATACCTACAAAACACTCTCCTCTAGGTCACACTTTTCACCCATGCAAGACTAGCTCACAAAATGAGCTCAAACTTCACTTTTATAGCCTTCTCTTCCTTATAACCCAAGAGAGGTAGATAATTAATGAATAATTTGACCCATAAAACTTTAAAACATTCCATTACATCCATTACAATGGTCACAAATGACCCATATAGGTCGGCCATGCCAAAAACTTTCATTTATGCACCAAAAATCCTCAAAACCCCATCACTAGGATGAGAAAAATCCACTCATACCAAAACCATGATTATTAGAGATCCAAAATTCACAATATATGTGTAATATAACATTTAAAAATAGATCATGGTCACACATTTACTTGAACTAATCAAATTATTTCATTAAATGGGCCCACTGGCTCATATCCTTCACAAAATAGTTGTTTCTAGCACCATGTCTTTACCTTTAGGCCTCAATACCCCTCAAGATGAACTCAAATATGTAATGTTACCACTATATGTAATTCCAAAAAATTTAAATTGATTCTATACATATTATACCTCTTGAAACATCCACTAGTTCAAACCACAATAATTTTCCCTTTCACCAAAACAAGCTTCCCAAAAACTAGTTTTGCAAACTCACCTAGATTGCACCCTTGATGACACTTTAAAGACCTCAAAATTCCTTCAATAAGAAAAAAATTCATATCTGTTCACTCTCTAGGTGATATCAAGTATCAAATAATTCACATCATGCCTCAAAAAACTCATTCTTTCAAAGCAAGAACAAAGCTGTCTTGAAATAACACATACAAAAGTCTTCACAAATTTACTGAAAGAGTCATAAAAAAAATCACCAAGACACATACATACATCACTGGAAATTTCTTTGAATCACTTTTCCAAAATATATTATAAATCCTTCCAAATCAAAGTGGAATGCCTTCAACCAAGCCAATCTCCACAAATAACTATTTATGCCTCTTGAACTCAAGAACTGAAAATTATCCCAACATGCTCCACCACCTCAAAAACAATTCCACACTCAAAAAAATCATGGATCAATATTATACATGATGTATAATCACTCAAAATCTCACCAAGATTTAATAACTTAAAATCATAAACTTACCTCTTGTAGCCATTTACACCCGCTAAAATAAACATCCTTCAAAATTGACCCTCAAAGAATGAGTCATAACTTCTGCATACCATTTCAAAATTTTTTTTTATACATAATTGGAAATATATATGAACTATATTCATATAAAAACTTTAATTATATCCTAAGGCCTCATGTAGCTCCTATAATTTAACTTTTAGTATATACTACTCCAAACTTCCCCAAAAATCATTCTTCATAAATAGGGAACACTTTTAATTTTTTCATCAAAATCATGACATGAAAAATTCATATACATCTAGATAAAAATCAGAGGCTAAAATCAATGTCAATTTAATCTTTACCTTCTTTGGAGAACTTTTCCATAAACCAAAATTATTTAGATATAAAATTTTTTAGGTGGGATCCACATACTACCACATGCTATGACATACCTTTCTCGGAATTATGGATGATTCCTATACAACATAAAATCATCAAATTTTAAAACCAATCAAAACTAGGCTGATATAAGAAATATTCTCCAAGATTCCCCTAGCTAGGTTTTTCTAGGGTTTCAACCCACTTTACCTTCTTAACGATCATTCATAAAAATGTGATGATAAAACCACCTCATTATTTTTGTGAAACCTTCATAAATGACCTTATAATCTATTAAAAATAGCACAGTTCCACATGAAAATCATACAATTCACAATGAGTATCGAAGGTCCATGTTTTCGTAAAAATACACTGAAACTTACCCAGCTTTTACGAAAAAACGTGCATAACTTCAAGAATATTACTTAGAATGACCTGAAATTTGTCATAAATAATAATGAAAACATCCTATAACTATTAAAACTCACCTCATGTCTCAAATGCATTTTAAACTCTCTATCCACAAAGTGACTTACCTATTCCAACGTGTATGTTTCTCATATTTTACTTCTCAAGGACCTCATAAATGCACAGTATCATTGAATAGTGACCTAAAAATCTTCATACCATTCCCCTGTATACCATTACCATTCTTCTACCATACACTAAAAATAATTATCATCTCCATTTCTCATTCCTCCTTACCATTTTGCATGCTCCAGGGCTAGAAACAAGCATAGAATGACCTAACTCAACCATTACACACCATGAACTGACTTTTTGACTCAATATAGAAACTTAGACACCTATAACATAACTCATTGACCATGAATGAACTCAAGACAACCTCCAACCAAATCTATATAGATCAAATAGTGACTTAGCTCACTCAATCATGCACCAGGACAACACTTAACTCACCAAAACTTGACACTACTAATCAACCTTCATGCTTGACACTTGAATAACATCACATGGAGACTCACATAACCTCATGAAACCATTTCCATCAATGGATTTGACATCGGTGACAACACTAAACACATAATGGAGAAAATTTTGAAGATAGGTTAAAGAAGTTGGAGGAGCTAATTAGTGCCAAGATCAATAAGTTTGATTGGTTAGGCTAAGACGTCAAAGAGGCTAGTAGAGGAAATAAGAAGTATGGTGAGTGAAATTGATATTTTTATGATAAGGGATCATACTTATAGGTGAATTATCATTACATAATATTGGTAAAATAGGGTATTAGTGATGGTGAGGACCTTGAAGGTAAATAAGGTCAGTTGTAGAATTTTTGGTCGTTTCTAAACCAAGTAAGAAGACTACTAAAATAGGGTACTAGAAAAAATCAATAATATTAATTGTTGTTAAAATGATGAATGGGTGAAATTTTCTTAGATCTCTGTGTCAATTATCGTCTTGAAAATACATTCATTAATGACTTAAAATGTGTCATATCTTATGTAGAACATGAATACCCCTGTAACATTTTTGCCTCAAACTCACAAGGTCATATATCCCTTTGTACATCAAAATAAAGCTTCTCCAAGAAAAAAATTTCACCCTCTAGATGCCATCAACCCTTTTGGAAATTATCCTATAGGGATGATGGTTTATGGATCTACTTATACGATCACATACAAATTAACCCCCATGCAAATCATCTTACGGGGATGATGGCATAAAAACCGAGAAAAACAATAATTTCATAGGTCTCCTTAATCACTCCTACACATTCAGGCTTTATTTATGAGGAATCCCAACACTCTCGGCCTCCTAAAAATCTATTCATGATGAATGGGATCCTTTTAAATAAATTTCCCAACTTCCTAGATAAGTCCTCTTATTAGAGCTCATGCATACATCACCTCTGTTGAACTTTGGTCATTGGTAATTTCATTTGTGTCAAGTGGAAATAATGGAAAATGAGTTAATGGTGAAATTAATCTGAGTAAAATGCATGAAGATTGATTGGTAGTGTCTTATCAGTGGTTTACTGAACATTCAAGAAGGTTTTAGGATAGTCTCAATGTTCTACAGGCTTGGTTTGTGAGTAAGGTGTCCAATGGAAGCATCGACATGGTTGGTATGGCGATTAGATTATCTACAGGTCAAATATGATAGTTTCAGCATGGTAAAAATATATTACGGTGAGTTTTAAGGAATGTATGAGTAACGACAAGGCTTACTTTGGCTCCTAGAGGTAAAATTCAAAAGTTCACCAAAGTTGGCTTTGAGAACTAGTAGTGTAGGATGAGGTAAGTGAGATAGGTTTGAAGAGTAAAAGCATATTTATGAAAAATAAACTCATGTATCATGTATAGGGGTGATTATTTGTGCTTCATACCAATTTTTATCAAGTTCTTAAGAGGTATGTTAATGTTATGTTAGTTTTTCCAAAACTAGTTGTTTGAAAACTACAAAATACGTTGTCTATATTCTTAGCACCCAAGAAAAAATTTGGATCCTTTTTCTAATAAATAATATATAGAATTTTGGTAGATAAATGAAATCTTGAATTTTTTCAAAAGGTTTTAGACAAAATCGATAAGTTTAAGAGAAGTTATGATTATTATACTAACAACTTATTTCTCCTCTCAAGTCTGTTTCTTGAAGTGTTGAGTTGAAATGAGTTGTTTTTTGTTGTCTTGCCAAGTTTTTGAAGTGGTGCATATGATCATAGATCTATGATGAATTCTCTATGAGTTAATGGTTGTAAACATGAACTTCAAGCATAGTCATTCTAGAGGATCCATCTCGGTCCTTACAAGGACATTCAGGTTCAATCATGTGAGTTAAAAGGTATAGTGGGGTTAGCATTTAAAGGTAGTGTTGTGATTAAAAGTGATTATAAATTTCCTATAGAGGAAAAATTTAAAGTTTATAGAGAATTTGATAGGTCCGTGTGGTGAGTTCTAAATATTAAACTTCTTGTCTCTTTAGTGTTCTATTATGATATGCCAAGAAAGTTGTTTCTATGAGCATGTCTAATGGAATTCTTCTTGAAAAAACTCTCTCAATATCTTAAACATGATCATACTACTATTTATCAGATGGACTTGGAAAATATGAAGTGTCTCAAATGTGAAAACCTAAGTCAAATGATAATAAGGTAGTGCATATCATTGTAGATAGTGACAATGTGGATGGAATTCAATGTGCAAGTTGGATTTATTACTTAAATGTGATGGGTATTTGTGTAAATGGTGCGTTCGGTGCTCTAATGAGGTCTCAATCACCCCGCATGTAAATGAAAGACTCCTAATATAACATGTATCATCATGGTTGAAGTCAACATGTTTCTTGGTCACTATTTGAGACCATTGTGAAATGTTTCTTTATTGTCTAGGAGTATTCTTAGATGATCCACTCTTTCTAATTGATTTTAAAAGATGGATAATTTTACTATAAAGCGTCATGCACCGGTATTTTTCAATTCCATTGATATTTGAGTGTGAAAGTCATTTTTAAAGGGTCTCAGGCATGTACAGGTTGGGAAACTCTCAATCTAGGGTTTTTAGAGAAGAAAATCTTGAAAAAATACTAACCAACAAAAATTATTCATTCTTTGAATATATCTCTATATCATTGTCATGAACCCTATGTAAAAGGAATAAATATTTTTCATTTTGAAATGAAGTATAATTTGATAACAATTTTCCAACACAATCGTGCAGTAACAACTAATTAGGTTTGTTAATCCAATTAAGATCACTTTTAGTTAATTGACAACTCTCTCTTTCTTTATATAACTCAATTTATATTTAAACATGTTGGGGAAGATTTTACAAATTTTGAATGAGCCTCTTTTCAAGTGTCAGTTGATGAGAAATCATCCAAATTCAAGCACAGTCATCGGGAGCCACTCCACATGCTTACAAACCTCCAAAAATGGTCTTGAAATGTTTTCAAATTCTCATATGTCTATGAAGATGACTTTGGGAATATGTCTATATGCTCCAAATTCTTTCAATACGACTGAATTAAGTTCAGGACTCATAAACTTATTCATATAGTTTCAATTACTAGTATTATACTCTTGTGAAATGGAAAGGCATTAATTAGGTTTTCTTAAAGAGATAAGGTTAAAAGAGAAACCTAAAGTCTAGAGGTAGTTACATAAGTGAAATGAAAACATCGAATCTTGAACCAAGGAGGATAAGATCCATATTTTGGTCAATCATAGTGTCAGTCTGAAATACAAGAAAAGAAATGAGATCTAGAAGTTAAAGAGACTTTATTCATGTAAGAAGAGTTTGAGATAAAGAGTGAATTAGTTGTGTGTGTATAAACAGAACTTGTAAGTTCATATGTAGTTTTCTTAATGGTGTGAAAATACATGTACAAGACTAAAAATCACTAAATAAAATTGAATGCAAGAATAAAATTTCAAATGTAGATATGACAAGAATGTAGCGAAGTAAACAATGTTTCTTATGTGTTGCTACTTGAAGAATGCTAGAGGTGCGAGAGAAAGAGAGATTTTTAGATTTATGTGGTAACTCGAGAATATGTTGATATCACTATGATAAAGAAATTTTTTTATGAAAAATGTGTAAAATCATGATATGATAAAAATAGTAAAATAGGAAAACCAAAGTAGGCCAATATACGCATTGTTTCAAACCGAGACAAGTTGTTTTGAAGATTTAATTAAATGATAGGGACATATGTATGATAAGTTGAGATTTTAATATTGAAGAATAAAAAATAATTTGAGATAAGCCAAGAATAGTGAGTGAGTGCTTCAAATAGTCAGATAGAAGGTGAAAGGAAAATAGGGGTTTGGAAATTAATGAAATTGGAAGTGAAACAAGAAGGCTAGGTTACAAATTTAGGGTCACAATCAGATGTATTGCATCCAAGATGAAGAGTGATCAAATTTTGTATACACACTGAGTTGTAGCTTAGTATAATTAGGGATTTATAGCTTCCTTACAAGTTATATCTTGTAGAAGGTCAGTAGTTACTAACTGAATTAATTTGGGGGTTATATCTTCCATCATCAAGTTGTAGCTTGATTGTATTCTTGGGGTTGTAGCCTCAAAAGTTTAGTTGTATCTCAACTTGAAATTAGTGTAACACATAAGATATATTATCCACGTTTGTTCTCTAATTTCAATGGGTTTTATCCCATTTTGGTTTCCCACTATAAACCTTTATGTATTGTCTCTCTTTCATCTAGTTGTTTTTGGTTCATGTTCTTTTATTTACAAGCTTAGGGAATTAGAAGTAATTGAAAAGTTTAAATGAGACACCGATTCACTCCCCTCTTAATGTCCAAGTTTCTAATAATTAATATCAAATCTTGGTACTTTGGAATTGAGAATAATAACTTGGAGGTGATCTTGAAGACACAAGCATGGGTACATCAGCAGAGTCAGTGTTGAAAAAGAAGTATGAAATTTCTCAAGCTCTTATAAATGAGTTAAAGACATAAATTAAACTCAAGGAGGATAACCATGGCCATGAACTAAATGATATGTCCTCATATGTTGAAAATGTATCAAAGGATTTGAGAGACAAAGGAGATGCATGTCTCAAAATTGAAGAAGAAATAAAGACTTTAAAGGTTGAGTTAGAGTAGGTTTCAAGAAAACTCAATGATTTTCTAATTAAACAAACATATCCTGGTGACAAGCCTAGTTTAGAACTCAAAAATAAATCAAGTCAAACTGAAACAAAGCATGATCTCAGTCATGAGTTATGTCAAGCATCCATCCAAGCCAAGAGTGAAGAATGTGAAAGACTAAGTGTAGAAATAAAGACCCTAAAAGAGGAGCTAGAACAAGAAAAACAAAGGGAATTGAGAGCTGAATCAAGTCATACTTCTTGTCAAGGATGTTATCAATCCTAGAAGGAAAAAAAAGAGCACAAGAGGATCTTTAGGAATCCAAATGCAAGGAAATTATCAGGTAAGTTTCATGGAATTTGTTTTTCATGCAACATATTTGGGCATAGAGCTAGATATTGTAGGAGAAAGGTAGATAAATATCATCCATGGAGATAATGAAGGTCTAATTATGACAAGAATATAGTATGTTTTAACTATAAAGAAAATGTCACATAGACAAGTATTTTTAGGAGATCCAGTAAGTCAGTTTTGGGACAAGAACCAAGTTGTTTACTTCTACTATCATGAGCAAGGGAATTTTTATAGACATTCTCATGAATCACCTAGATATAGATACAAGATGAATGAATTCCAGTGGAAAGAAAAATAAGATTAAGAGAAAATACAAATTTTAATAGTAAGACCAAGTTAGCAATGGTTTGAGAGTGATAATAAAAAGAAGAAATAAAAATGGATATAGATGGTCAAGGAAGCAAATTCAGAAGTTGAGAAAGAAAATAATGACAAGAAGATAGCATGGGAAGATGTTGAAGAGGTCCAACAATCCAAGATAGTCATAGGAGAAGCTAGTGGAAACACAACATCAGTAGGTGATAAAAATGAAATAAGAAGGTAGAAAATTCTAGTGCTTGAAGAATGAATAACTTCTTCCTCAAGAAATGTTAGAGAATGTGTGTGAACTACAAAAGGTATGGCTATCGGGAAATTGAGTAGAAGATGACAGATCGGGTGATGTGGTGATCACACCAAGGAATGCATCCAAGGAGAGTGACAAGATAAAAATGAAAAGGAAAGAAATAAATGAGTAATTAGGTTATTATGATGACTTCATCTTGTTCTCAAGTGACATGCAAATATGGTATGACTTCTCTAAGAACACAAAAGGTATACACTAGTTGAAAGAAGCACCAGTTGAAATGGATTGTTGCATCTATCATGTTGGAAAGGTATGTTAGTTTCCAAAATGTTATCTTGCTTAATGTTGAAAGTATAAGATAAGTTTAAGTATTTGATGTCTTCTAAGCTATCATAGAGAAGAATATTGATGTCAATAAGTTCTAAGGTTTACACTTTTTCTTCAAGAAATAAGTGTCTTTGCTCTAAGTTAAATGTAAGAACATAGAGAGAAAAAATATAGGTATGTGAAGATGTGCTAAATAAATTTATGGTCTGATTTCAACAAGTTATCTCAAAATGTCATAGTAAAATCAAGTTTAGAGTTGAGTTATCCAAACAATAAATTGTATTAGAGGTTTTAATGAGATTCAAAATTGGATTTATCTATATACAAGGCCATTAAGGGTGATGTCTAAAAGTTTGAGTCTATAAGTGTGCTAGAAATGGGTCCCGCCTTGCTAATAAAATTTAAAAGAAGATGTTCCATAAAAATGAGTAAAAATATACAATATTAAATCAAAAATCCACAAGAAGACATTGTTGATATTGTTGTCATGAGAAACTTAAAGATTGCATTAGCCTTAGAGGTCATAATTAAGAAGAAAAAGGAACTAAGGATGATTATAGATGGAATAGGTTTAGAAGATGCATTTTTCTCTAATCGGTATTTAGAGGAATTTGAATTTCTCCTCTCCGGTGGTTTGAAAAAGGATAATGAAAACACACATAGGAGATACATAACCACAAAAAGAGTGTAAATTGTGTAAAGGATATAACTTGTAGGTAAAGGTTAAAGTTAATCATCATGCAAAGGAATTAAAGTCAAAATATCATAAGAAAGTGTCAATATTCTAAAGTTAGAATAAATTCAAGGACTCAAAATTATGAACTATCAGCCCTTAAAGTTTCCTAGGTTGATTCATGTTTCATAAAGATGTGCATAAGCCTGATTGGTCAATGCAAATGAGAAAGGTCCGTGTAGAAAATTAGGGTTGATTCTTGTGTTCCAAAAACTGAAGTTTGAGTGAAAAAGAGAAAGTTATTGACCTTTTTTATCTGTCATAGAAATAAGGATGCAAAAACTTGAATGTTAAGGGCCAAAAGGTACGAGGCCTTATTATTCAATATATTGAAGAAATTTCATTTGATGCATAGGGCTTGGTATGATGAAACCTTCAAAGGATTCGGGTACTTTGTGTAAAAATAGTGTGGATTTCTTTGTGTGTATTAACTTTTCCTAACCCTTTAATTCCTAGGCACGTCACTTATCACCTAACCTAAACTAGGTGCTCACCCAAAACACATGAAGGCTTTAGGTCCCTCTTTTATGTGATCTTTTTCAAGAATGTTACCATGAATGGTAGAGTAGTGCACAATAGTAAATGCATACATCCTATAACAAGAATAAAAAACTAGACCCAAGCATAGATGAACAATATTATGACTATGAACATCAAAAACAACAAGTAGGAATCAGATCTAAACCATGAACATAATAAAGAATTTTTATTTAGATCCATGAGCACTAATATTTAGAAAAAACACCATTATATTAATCCACCATTATTACAATAGCCAAATACATCACAAGGACCATAAACAGATCAGATACATCAAAATAATAACATTCTAACCTTACAAAACTCTTCTCAAGAAGTTCCAACACCATTTTCTCACATCTCTCTCGAGCTCTCATTTTTTCTTCTTTCATGCAAATAAATAATATCAAGAGATTGGTGGAGAATTTCCCTCCATTTCCTATTCATCACTTAAGAGTAGGCCATATGCCAAATTTCATCATGCCCCACCATACTCAAGTACCCTAAACATGAAAATGATAGCTAAACCATAACTAAATCTACTTTACAACTTTTAATCCTAGCATAATAATCATATCCTAAAGTAGGCTTTGCTTGGGCTGAAAGTCTCTATGCTTTAGGCTTATCTCGTAATCAAGCCTAGATGTATCTCCATGTGTTTCTCATTATAACTCGAATATGGTCCAAAGAGTGGATAAGTCCCAAGCTTGTTCTACCTAGGTGCAAACCTCCACATTCTTCCCGAAGTTTATTTTGTATGAGTATTTACACCTTGTTGTTGCATGAAAAAACCCTTCACACCTCGGTACTTATTCTTCTTAGGGGCTCAACATTACCCCACACTAGTTTGATTTTTGCCCTCAACAGATTCTTCACACTTTACATATAAAAATCCATTGATCCAAAAACTAGTTAAAGAAAAAATGTTATATGTTTGAACAGTGCAAATTGTTAACTAGAGGAGTTCAAGGAACTCTACATCTATCTCCCTCTTTAAATTATTACATGTCTCCAGTTTGGATATTGATTTTTTTAGCACCTCCTCCACTATGCTAGGTACATGTTCTGGTGTATTCTCTTCAAATTTCTCCTTGAGATCTTATATGAACACCACCAAATCCATGCAAACTCCCTCAAACTCATCCATATGTTTTGTGATAGAATCTCAAAGTTCACCAATATGAAATTATAGCTTCTCACATTTGGTTTTTATCTTATCCTTCTACACTATGGTGTTGATTATCAAATGGGAACGTTTGATATTATTCATCAATACCTTCTCCTATAAGGCCTTTAGGATGACCTCTTCATCTTACCCATGCATCAATAACGGAATAAAATTTCTAATAATTTTTCAACCCCCCTGTCTTCTAATATGTTTTCCTCCTTAAGTTGGGTGAGAAAATCCTCCAACTTAGTAATCTGGGCTTCAAAGAAAATAGTGTTATTTTCCTTCTCCTTCATGAGCTCCTCAGTTGTGGGTCCCGCACCATATTTGATGTTGACTAGAAACATCCCCACTAAGTCTTCTAGATACTCCATCTCATCATTATAGTCTATCTGGATTAATGACAAGTGTCGACATTATCCCAAGACTTTCTTAACCAAGGTGCCAACTTAATCATATGCTTCCTTTGTCTACGCATGTTTTCCTTCAAACCATTACATAGTATTTCTATCTCCTTTTCCTTCCCCTTTTGATCTGCAAATAAGGTCTAAATATTCACCTCTATGTCCAAACTCCTCCTTACGACTTCTAAGTCCTATTTTTGCAGTGCATTGCATGCCTATTAATAGGTAAGGTGGCTTGGATTAAAAATGTATAAGTTACCCATTTTGTTTTCTTCAAATGGATGGTCTCAATCACATGATCATTGACCTTAAACTTGGGCTCCTCTACATGACAATGAAGATTCTAACTTATCATTTTCTTGGTCCTCGTTATGCCCACATCCTTTTCTAAGATATCCCAAGTATGTAATCTGTTGGTTTCTCAAACATGCACCCATGTCTTAGATCTCAAAAGGGCCAAGGTATCGAGACCACAATGGAACCATCCCCAAGTTGTGGGTCCTTGCATACTTGGGACAGATCTTTGAGAAGGCCAGTTCCTCTATCTATTTATACTACTACTACTAGTGCTGAAAGGGGAAACTAAGCTAAGAATGACAAGGGACCAGGGAAGAAGGATAACATGAAGTAAACTACACTAAAAGGAGATAGCACCGAGAAAAGAGGGATGAACACTATATCTGTTTTGAGCTAGAATGACAGGGGAATGTGTGAAAGGAGGCTACGCATGAGTAGCACAAAGCATGCATTCACCAAATCGTTCTCATGGAACACAACCAAATATGGAACTACGGGGGACATGAAATAGAAAAACAATACACAATGCAAGAGAAGAGGAAAGAAGAAGGAATGCAAACACGTTAGGATAGAGAATAGTCAAAAATGATGCTTCTATTATTTCCAAAAATGCAAAGAACTATTACAGTGATAAGGAGGCCAATAGCCACATGCAAGAGCCAAAATGGAGGTCTGCGACCCTATCTTTTATAGATTCAGCACAGAGGGAAGAAAGAGAGAGAGAAACAGGAAAAACTAATTCAAAGCTCAACCACCATCATTAATGCCTCCAAAAAATCCACCCCAAATCTATCATGTCTACATCAATTGCATGTTTGGCAACTCAAAGGAGAAGGACCGATCAGATTGAATTGAATCAGATTTGGTGGTTGAAGAAATATGATTCTGCTTTAATGGCCTGATAGAAGTTTCTTCATTTCCTCCCCACCTAACATCTCCAAAAATAAATATTGATATATCTAAGGCATAAATGAGGCTGAGGTATTTCCAACAGTGCCAGATTTGTTAGATTTTGAGCCCCGAGTCGAAAGATATGCCCATTTTAAATTTGAATCATGGGTGCACAATATTTTAAAGAGTTTTCGTACAGGTCCATGTGGCAGCTCTACGCTCGTTTGAGATTTGACTCCTTCTTTCACTCTTTGAATAACACCCATGTGACACATGGTGGTGTCTGCAGTTTCCTATTTCCTTTGTATTCTTCGCGAGTCTTTTCCATGGGTGGAGGCACTTTATCTGACCCAAGGTACTTGTTTGGGGATTTCCTCTACACTTTCCTTTTGACATTGCGTCGTTGAGAAACTTGGCACCCTCCACTGATTCGAAGAATTTTCAATGGTCATTGAAAATTTTGGGGCTCTTGGATGTGTGGAACCTGGCACTCATTTAGGTCTCCCCTTTGGATTTAACTTTTGAGGTGCATCAAGCTGATTAGAAAGAAGGTGAATGCATGAAATGTGGGCGTAAGGGAGAAATGGAAGAAAGAGGCGAAGAGGGGCACACACTATGTGTGCAAGAGGAATGCCAAGGACTTGGCTGATTGGGAGGTGCGGGAAAGGAGTGTACAATGGGATAGGAGAGAAAGTAGGCATGCAGGAGGAAGGTGCGCAAGGGAAAATGAAAGGAGATAGAAAAATGTAAAGGGGAGTAGGATGTGTATGCAAGTTATCCAAGTTGCTAAGAGAGATATTTGGATAATAGTTTTGGTGAATTTCGGGGCCATTTGTATTCTAGATGAAAGATATCAGTAGCCTTATAAGTCCATTGGGCATGGAGTCACTTGTTTAATCATGAAAATGCCCTTGTAATCACTTGAAAATCATATCTACACTTTGTTCTAAATCTCACAACTGCTGAGAGAAGCTCTGCATTCTAGAAGTAACAAAAGAGTGCGCGCAGGAAGCACGCAAGAGGAAATAACTATGTACAAACAAATAATGTGTGTGGAGCACACTTGGAGGAATTAAAACTACTTTAATATATACAACATGATGCAACAAACCTAATGGAAGGGTTTGAGATAGATCTCATTTACTAGGATTTGCAGTGTGCTTCCATCTAGATGAGTTAACTCAAAAGAGTTAGCTTCTTTGTAGGACTTGATGATGTATGGGCCACTCTAAAGTGCATCAAACTTTGAATGGAACCCTGCTTTAGCTTTTTCAAAATCCCATTTTAGAACCAGGTCCCCAACTTTGAAATCTTGAGGCCTAGCCTTTCTGTCAAACCATTTCTTTTTTTCTTGTTGATGCTGTTCCAACTTGATCATGGTAGAGTTTCTGAGATCTTCAAGATTAACTAGATCTTCCATCCTAATTTCTCTCTGATCCGCATCCTCAAATTCCAGTTGTTGGGCAAGTGCCAATAAATTTAGTTCTAGCATCAAAGGAAGGGAAGCATCCTTAACATAGACAAGCTTGTAAGGTGAAGTTCCTATTGTGTTTTTACTATGATTCTATCCACCCAAAGCACACGCAGGACCTTCGTATGCCACTATCTTTAGCTGATGTTCATTGTGCGCTTCATGATTTTGATCAGGTTCTTGTTTGTTAATTTTACCAAATCATTTCCTTAAGGGTAATAGTTGGAAGAAGTTTTCAGGTAAATGCCCAGACTTAGAGCCCAATCAGTGATTTTAGTACCAAGGAAGGATTTTTCATTATCAGAGATAATGGTTTGAGGAATGCCAAACCTTATGACTAAACCTTTGAGAAAGTCAAGGATGACTGCCTCAGTTGATTCCTTAAGTACAACAACTTTTGTCCATCTGGTGAAGTAATCTGTAGCTATCAGCACCCATTTATGTCCAGCACTTGAAGGTGGATTGATCATGCCTATGAATTCAAGACCTCATTGCGTAAAAGGCTGGTCTGTTTGGATTGATCGAGGGAAGCACTTGTAAATATTTTCTCTCCTACAAAGAAAGCGCATTCTTTGCATTTTTTGACCCACATGTGGGCATATTCAAATAGGGTAGGCCAAAAGATACCTGCTATTATGATCTTCATTTTCATAGTTTTGGTAGAGAAGTGTCCACTAGAGAATCCATCATGAAATTCTGCTAACACTTTTTTAGTCTGTGCACCATTGATACATCTTAACAACACGCCATATAGATTTTTTTGAATATAAGTCCATCAATCGAACATAAGGAATAAATTGCAACCTCGGATACATTATCTTTTCTTTGTTTAAACTGGGATGGTACGCACCCTCAGAAAGGAATGTGATCATGTCCTTCATCCAGTCATGCGCACTGGGGTTTATATTCTATTCATGTTCTACACGTGGGAGGTATTCATCTATGAATAATGAAGCCTTAGGTTCACTCTACGCATCCTCAGTAATATATTTACAGAGTGCACTGCCTCTTACAAGTTTTGTGGCCTTAATAGTCACATCATATTCCATGATTTTTTTCACCCATCACGCTCTCTTCTCACTGATTTCTGCTCCCATGACGAATTCTCTGACAGATGAGTGGGAGACTAACACCTTGATATGATTTTTGGTGAGCATGCTCTTGAATTTATTGAGCATGCGCATGATGGTGAAGACCTACTTCTCTATGTGACTATATTTCAATTCATAATCCTTCAGCGTTTGGCTGAAGAAGGCCACTGGCTATTCTAGCCCTTGTTCATTTTCCTATGTTAGGACAACAAAAATGCTTGCATCAACACCATAAGCATAAAGGATGAAATACTTTGAGTAATATGGATTGAGGAGTGTTGGCACACAAGCAATCTCTTTCTTGATTTTTTTAATCTTTCTCTTCCTTCATTATGCATCTCGAAGGCTATGTGCTTCTTGAGAATAAGGGTGATGGGTCGACCAGTCCTGCAAAGTTAGGGATAAATCACCTAACAAAGTTAATATTGCTGAGGAAGGACTATAAGGCCTTTTTTTATTGGCAAGGAAAGGGCTAGGATGGTTGAAACGTGCTCAGGATCAATCACGATGTCATCCTTTGAAACCACATGGCCTAAGAGCCTACCCTGAGCCACCACAAAATTACACTTCTTGGGGTTAAGAGATACCCCAAATTCTCTACATCTCTCAAAGACCTTTTCTAGGTGCATTATGTGATCCATGCTCTGCTTTGAGAAGACAATTATATCATCAAGGTAAACCAAGATGAACTCATTGATGTAACCTTTGAAGGCAATATCCATGGTACGCTGAAATGTTGCGCCCACATTTGACAGACCAAAGGGCATTTTATGGTATGCATATGTTCCCCACTTGGTTGTAAATGTTGTTTTGAATTGATCCTCTTCCTTAACCAGGATTTGGTTGAAACCCGAATACCCATCTAGCATGGAGAACCTTTGCGCACCAGCCATAGTCTGTAGAATCTGCTCCATTGAAGGAAAAGGATAGTGATCCTTTAGAGATGCCTTGTTCAAATCTCTAAAATCAACACAAAGTCTGATTTCACCATTTTTCTTGTGCACTGGAACTAGATTCGTGACCCAAGTGGAATATTTGATAGGAAAGATAATCTTTGCCTCAATGAGTTTGGATAACTCCTTTCTCATGAGGGGCTCTATTTTTGGATTGACTGGTCATTGCTTCTGTCTAACAGGATTTATACTAGGATCAAGGTCAATGGAGTGTTGAGAAACACTTGGATCAAAACCTTTGAGGTCTTCATACTCCCATGAGAAAATCTCACTGTAGTTTTGAAAAAGAGAGATGAAGGCCTTTTTTTCTTCATCTACACAAGTCTTGCTGAGTAGTAACTCCTTTCCTCACATAATAGTAATGGAGGAGAAATCCTCTTACGCGGCATGCATGTATATTTATTCACCCTTAAATTAATCATCAAGGATGAAAATTTGTTCTAAGGTGACCAGAAATTTAGGAAACTTATTTGTCTTTAGTTGTATTACTTGGTCACCATAGCTGCCATGCAAGTTAGCTTGCATACTTGATGAAAATTCAGCTTCATTACGAATAAAATAGATGATTTACATGTCACTGTCGAACACTTGCCAGCTGGTGTTATTATCTAGAATGGATGGTCTGATTACCATCTTAATGTGTTGAGTTTTGCCTTTGACAAAGTCCTCAGTAGGAGAAAACTATGAATCGAGTGTGGCCATTTGGTTAGCTTCTTTGTTCATTCTACGTGGAAATACTTGCAGATTAAGGGCATCAGAGCTCTCAAGTTGGTCCAAAACTCTATGTTTATAAGATTTTAGAAGATTATTCTTTATCCGGAGTTTTTTGGTCACACTGGTGGATGATCAATTCTGTGTCCCCAAAGATCTATAACACTTTAATTTTCTTCTTTTCAACAATAAGCAAGCCATGCACGAGTGCTTCATATTCTACCACATTGTTAGAACATGTAAACTATAACCTATGCGTGAAAAAGAATTTCTCATCCTTAGGGAAAATTAGAACCACTCCTACTCTTGTGCCGTTTCTGCTTCTAGACCCATCAAACTATAACTTCCATAGAGAAGTTTGAACTTTGTCTCCTATGAGCGCGCACGGAAGCATAATGTCTTCTTCTAGAATGTAATAAGTACCAAGCCTAGTTTCATAGGCTTCTAGTTATTCAACATAGGGGTAAAATTTTTCATGCCTCTCTACCCATTCATCAAGTACTGTGTCTAGAATAGAGGGTAGAAGAGGTTGATCTTCAGAACCGAAACTGTTCTTCTTGGATAAAGCAATTGGCTTGGAGAGGGGATATGAAATATGGCTCTACATGATAAGAAAATATAGGCTTAGCTTGTATGGTAAACTGGGTACCATACCTTGTCTTGAGTAACATATGAGACAAAAAAGAAGACAAGTAACCACCCACTTTAAGTGAATTCTCTTGATAGACATAGGGCAAACAAAGGAGGAAGGTCAATAATTGACACATCTTAAGTAATTGTCAGGCTTGGAAATGCATGGAGGGTTAAATCAAGATCCTTGATGACTCCTAAGGTGGTTACAATTGAGCCATCAAGTTGTAGGACTCCTTTATACAAAGGGTTATATTTCAGACCTAAGACATCAACTATCTTCTTAGGCATGATAGAAGTACTAGCGCTGAGTCAATCAAGTAGTTATGCACTAGGTGTTTTCCTATAATCAAGGACATATAGAAGGGTGGATTTTTAGAAACTTTACTTACTTATTTCTCTTCTTCTTGGTAGATTTTGACAGAAGCATGTGGCTTCTACATAACCGAGTCAGTGCGTAGAAGTTACACTAGAGCTTCGTACAACAGATCCCATTGAGATGGAATGGTCAGGGCATCCCACATTGTGATGTTTATGTTTGTTTTCTTCATCTGGTAAACAATTATGAACGGAATACCCCCAACCTTTTGTATTTAGGGAACAAAATACCTTCTTGACTATTCAAGCATGAAAGTCTAAATTTTAGCCGGAGTAAAGGCTTGGCCTATCAAAGGATGGGTGCATGCTACTTCAGAAGGAGATTTATGCAGGATCTCCTGTACAATGATTTGAATGCTTTTTATACAAGAGGTCTTGTATGATTCCTTTTTCTTATGAAGATCTACTTGTATTGTTGGGACTGTGACCTACATGCCTAACTCTAATATTATTTTCTTATATTTTTTGTTGTCTGTCACTTGGGTGCATAGTCTGTTTGTATCTTTTACAGCTTGGTTGATTACACAGAAGTCCTCCACACCAAAGAACATCAAATTGGTTTTACGGAGGATCTTATGGTCCTTCTAGGTTATCTACTTCATGGGTGCTTGTTGAGGGTTCACAGGATGAAGCATTCTAGATCATGAAGGCTTGGGCATGCACAACATTAGCACAATGGTATTGACTATGAGGCATTTTTCAAGGAAGCACCATTATGACTCTTGTGCCAAGTCATTCTGAACCGAGAAAAAGCACTCGGCTCACACTGGGTGTTGGGAGAGAAGGCGTGGGAGGGACAACTTGTAAGGGCAGATGTGCATTAGGCTGCCACCTATCATTCTGCTAGTTGGGCATGTATCTTTGATTTCCGTATTGATTTTGCCAAGGCTGATTGCCTTGGCCATGTGCCTAATTGGAAATGCCTCTATACACTTGTGCTTGCTGCTTTTCTAATGATATGACCTTGTTTGATAATTTTCTCATCAAGGAATTCAATTATTCTTCATCCTTTTACTGTGATGGAGAATAAGATGTTGAGGAAACCAATTGTGTGCTCTACTCAGGAGTAGGAATAGGGGCCATAGAAGGTTGGGGCGCTTGTGACATCTCTAGGAACAAGGGCATGGGTGGTCTAGGAGCCAACTTTCCCACCTGAATGAGACTATTTTCTACCCTTACTGCAATGTTATAAGCAGCTGGTAGAGTCCAACCTCCCATAGATTGGATCATAATAGAAATATCATTGTTGAGCGCCTTCAGATAATAAAAGAAAGCATGTTGGGCTGTAGGTCTTACCAAAAGAGGGATTATGTCCCAAGTATTCTAAAATTTGATGTTGAAATAGTCATTTGTTCATTGGGCAGCCTCCTTGTTATTGTCAGTTGCTCCACCAAAGATAGGTGATGTGACTTGTCTTCAAAATAACTACATAGATTTTTTCCCAGCTCATCCCAAGTGCTAATAGATCCAAGTCTTAAGCCTCTATACCATTAAAGTGCTTTCCCTTTGAAAGAGGCTGCAAGTAGCTGATTGCTACATCATTATGTGTGATCAGATAGAGTGAACACACATTTTCCACATCCTAGATATGCTCTAAGGGGTGACTTGATTCTCACCAGTAAAGTAAGGAATACTCTTGAGCGCACCATTTGGGATATCATGTTGTAAGACCAGGAGTAAGGGACTCCCTCCATCAAAGTTTGTAAAGCTTCTTAATGGAGGAGGTGGCTGATGTGCCATTACAGGGCACACAGGTTGTCTATTTTTATGAGGAGTTGAGTGGGTACGACGTCTTTGGAGATAGAGATACATGCACGAGCTTTCTGGAATGATCTTTTCTCAGGAATAGCTAGAGGTATTCAAAAGAATCTTTAGCTTCGCACTTCTTCTTGTGTGCACTCTTCTCATGAAAGGCACTCAAGATTGTTGAAACATAGATTTTAAAATATTGGGATTCACCATATGTGTTTGAAATGATCCTATAAAGGTTAAAACATGAAGTTCACACACAAAACTTAGAGATATGAAATTTGAGCTTTCAATGTTAGTCCCAGTAGGCATGCCAGAATTTGTTGGTTGCTCAACCATGTAGCCATGTCTTATATCTCAAAAGGGACGAGGTGTCTCGAGACCACAATGGAACCATCCCTAAGTTGTGTGACCTTGCACACTTCGGACCGATATCCGAAGAAGGCCGGTTCCTCTATCTATTTCTACCGATCACTCGCTACTAGTAGTCTTGAAAGGGGAAACTAAGATAAGAATGCCAAGGGACTAGGGAAAGAAGGATAACATGAAGTAAACTACACTAAAAGGTGATAGCACCAGAAAAGAGGGATGAACACTATTTATTCTGAGAAAGAATGATAGGGAATGTGTGAAAGGAGGCTAGACACGAGTATCACAACAAAACATGCATTCACAAATCGTTGTCATGGAACACAACCAAATATAGAACTATAGGGGTCCACAAGTAGCACAAAAATACACAATGCAAGAGAAGAGGAAAGAAGAAGGAATGTAAACACATTAGGACAGAGAATAGTCACAAAATGATGCTTCTATTACTTCCAAAAATTCACATAACTATTACAATGATAAGGAGGCTGATATCCACATGCAAGAGCCAAACATGGAGGTCTACAACTCAAAATATAGAAAATGTGGAGTCCTTAGCAACATGCGTAAGGATCCAGAGTGTCCAACCTTTTACAATGAGCCCTGACCCTATCTTTTATAGATTTAGCACAAAGGGAAGAAGAGAGAGAGAAGTGGGAAAAACTAATTTGAAGCTCAACCACCATCGTTAATGCCTCCAGCAAATCTACCCCAAATCTGTCATGTCTACATCAATTACTTGTTCGGTGCCTTGAAGGAGGAGGAACGACAGATTGAATTGAATCAGATCTGGTGGTTGAAGAAATCTGATTATGCTTTAATGGCTTGATAGATGTTTCTTCATTTCCTCCCCACCTAACTTCTCCAAAAATAAAGATTCAGATCTCCAAGGTGTAGATGAGGCCGAGATCTTTCCAACGGTGCAGATTTGTCAGATTTTGAGCCCTGAGTCAAAAGATATGCCCATTTTAAATTTGAATCATGGGTGCGTAATATTTTAAAGAGTTTTCTGTCCCAAGTCCACATGGTAGCTCTGCACTTGTTTGAGATTTGACTCCTTCCTTCACTCTTGGAATAGCACCCATGTGACATGTGGCAACATCCGCGAGTTTCCTATTTCCTTTGTATTCTTCCTGAGTCTTTTCCATGGATGGAGGCACGCGTGATCTCGACCCAAGACTCTTGGAGGCTAGGAGCTTGTTTGGGGATTACTTCAGACTTTCCTTTTGACATTGCACCGTTGAGACACTTGGCACCCTCCATTGTGTCAAAAACTTTTCAATTGCTCTGCAACATTTGGGACTCTTTGATGCGTGGAAACTTGGTGCTTGTTTGGGTCTGCCCCTTTGGATTTAATTTTAGAGATGTGCAGAGTGACTAGAATGAAGGTAAACACATGGAGTGTGGGTGCAAGGGAGAAATGGAAGAAAGAGGCAAAGAGGGGTGTGCAATATGCATGCAAGAGGAATGCCAAGGACTTTTATGATTGGGAGGTATGTCTAGGGAGGTGCACTAAAGGAGTGCATGATGGGATAGGAGAGAAAGTGGGCACACAGGAGGAAGGCATGCAAGGGAAAATGGAAGGAGATAGAAGAATGCGAAGGGGAACAAGATGTGTATGCAAGTTATCCAAATTACTAAGAGATATATTTGGATAACACTAACTTCTCTAGGAAATGATTCTACGGAACCTTCGCACGTAACACCTTTATAGGATTATCCACGAAGTACATATGAGGGTACCTAGGCATCCACCTCTTCCTCTCTACCTTGCAGTTAGAGTGTTGCTTCCTCGGGGTTCTTGAACTCGCAACAAACCCTTTATCATCCTTAATAATAAAATATTCTCCTTTATTCTTCTCTTTTGGTTTAGTGGGATGGATAGGTGAACTTTCTCTTAGTGGAATCTTCACAGTTTCATCCATTGTAGGCGTCTTTACCTTTGCATGTGCATTTATTGTTGCATTATCCTTCACCTCGGCCCTTCTCTTCTCTTTCTCCTCGAGCTCGACTTGAGTTCCTCTTTAAATGTTGTGTGATCATCTTCTAAGCTTGTCTCCATCGCAGAACTAGAGACATCATGTACCTTAGGATTTTTTTTCTCCAGATCTTCTTCTTTAGGATGCTTAACTTCTTTGCACCCTAGTTACGAAGCCTTGTCACTACTCTGATGTGATATACCTGCACTCCCATTTATGCTCTGGCACAAATAGTAGTTCATTTTCTTGGAAGTGTCCGATTTCCCGTCACTTCCTTATTCTTCTTCATCTCCTTCCTCTTCTTGGACCACTTTCATAGGTGGGATTGGCACCTCTCTTGGCTTTGGAAAGGTGGAGTCTTTAGCCTCCACTTTAACTCCCCCTTGCATCTTAGGATGTAGGTGCATGAACACTCGATGGATGAAGCCTTTGATAGTGAAATTGATATGTGGAGGCAAATCTAGGAAGTCTTACTCAATATTTCGGCATATGCCGACATCACATCATACTTGTAGGTCATGTGAAGAGTGTGAACATTAGAGTCCACTTTTTTGGCATCAATGGTCAACTTTTGTTCCTCTTTCAGCCGATTGATGTTACACTTAATATATTTCACAGTGAATGCAAATGGAATTTTTCACCACTGCTCCATTTCTCTATTGGCCAATTTAAATTTTTCCAAGTTGAAGTGTTGCATAACTGCAAACTTCACTTTTTCCCCTACAACTATTGGTAACTCGTGTAGAATACATGACTCATTCTCGTAAGCTTTATGTAGTCTCTCATATGATCACAAGTGAAATGCAAAAATTGCACTACATGAGATGAGTTATTTGGTGGGTAAACCCACATGTTCTCATTTGTTCCATGGGAAACCAATCTCCCAAAATATGATTAACAATAGGATGAACCCCATGTGATCTTTTCTCTAGCTTCATTTTGTACTTGCACTTCCTCAATGATACTCTTCGCAATGAATTATGTGAAGTTATAGTGCACTCATTTTGATACCCTAGATGCAATGTATAGGTATTGTCTGTTTATCTTCATCCACCATTCGATGCACCTAATTTGTAGTTGATAATTTAGGAAGTGACCCTTAATCTTGGATCATCCAAAACTATGATAACTGGGCCCTTCCCCCTTATCGTAATTCAATTTCTTCACCAATTATTCAATTTTAGAGTTAAACATAGGTCGAGTGCCATATCTTCACCAAAGTGTTTCACAGGCCTATTACTCTCCTTATCAACTAGCATGTAATTCTCATTTGTCTCCCCAAAAAGTAGAAAAATTCCTCATGCACCCACGACATTAACCACTTCAAGGGAGGGGTGGGTTTAGTGAATAAGGGTAGATACCATAGCTGCAAAACTCAAGTTTTATGCAACTACTATTGTGCCGAGTTGTTAAACTTATGGTTTATGAGCTCGTCTAACCTTAGGACATCTTTAACCAGATCCTCCCACATCAAATTTTCATGTTATTTTGTTCTATGGTTGAACTCACTAATATTTCACCTATATAGATTCAAACTCCACTTATCTACTTTGATTACACCTAAGGTACTGTATTTATGAGTATATCTCTATGGGTTCCTCCTTCTCCACCATCGGTCTCTTGGTTCATGCCTTCTTTGGTGCCATTTTCATTCCTTCACTATGTTCCCTAGGTGTTCAAATTCTCCTTGTCTACCCAATCTCTCTAACTTCGATAGCTTCACTCTTACACAACCCCCTACTACCTCATTATCTACTCCACTTGCCACTTTGTAAGGTCTCGTCGTAGTTTGCAAAAATCCTAGTTCGTAAAGATACTTCACTTCTTCATTGCACCCTCCCTCATCGTATTTCAATCACTTTGGAACATAAAAATAATTTTGAAGCCGGGGTAGTTAAAATGACTACCCTTACCCCTTATTTATAATTTTTCATGACCTCAACATCCTTTCAACCCACATGTTTTAACGTTACTTTTTAGCAACGTAATTTTTCCACTTAAGTAAACTTTTGTGACCCCACCTCGCATCTTTGCATTTGTAACCTTCTAGCATGATAACACTACTTCAGTACCATATACCTCCTCTATGCAACTCATTGCACCGAAGTACTTAACCGTTTCGTTACCCATCAAGTAATTACCCATGTCATGTTTTCACCTACCTCACATTACAATGAGTGATTTTTTTCTCTCATGTGTGGTCTTCAATCATCTCAAACTTCCACAAAACACCTCCCATACAGCAAAAACCATCTTTTATCTTCACGCCAATATCCCACAAAGAGTTTTCAATCAATCCAACCTCCCTTAGAGACACACTAACTATTTCCCGCATTATACTTTGATCCACCCCACACTAAATGTATGCACGGTCCTCTGTGCATGGAATCAATTCAAATGTAGTTAGCTACCGCACACCAATGCACAACACAATACAAGAGTAAAATTAAAAAGCATAGCAACAAAGAAAAGAAACACACATAAAGGAAAAATCCATTAAAGGAAAACCAAAGCTAAATAACAACATTTCCTTATTACAAACACGAAGAAGACTTATTTATAGTAGGGCTTCAACATACTCATGTTAAAGAAACTAGGAAACCATGTACCATCTATAGCTTCTAACTGATAATTTCTGAGTCAATTATAGGTTACAACATACATTCCCAACCAATGCACTTGTAACTTTCTAGGATGGCACAAAAACTTGGAGTCATACAAAAGAACCATCTATCCAAATTTGAGCTTCTTGTTCTTAATGTGTCAATCATGTCAGGCCTTCTATCTTTCTTTCTCTGTCTTTTGGATCCAATGAGCTATAACATGCCTCTCATCCAACTACATCAGTTTTTCTATACACTCTTCAAGTTATTTCTCATCAGTCAATCCTCTTCTTGCCGCAATACGCAAGGATGGTAATATGAACTCAACCGGTAAAACAACCTCTGCGCCAAACACCAACTGAAAGCATGTTGATTTTTTCATCCACTTGTAGGTTGTTTTATATGACCAAAGTAAAGAAGAAACTTTATCATCCCAATATTTCCTTCCAACGTCACAGATATTTGTTGATGTGTAGCTCAAAATATTGTTGAAATCTTCAGCAGTTTCATTAGCTAATGGGTGATAGGGTATAGTCTTATGATGTGCTACCATAAACTTTATTAATAATATTCTAACAGTATCATTCAAGAAATGAGTACCCCTATCACTTGTTAAAATCAATGGACATCCATACATGTTTATGATATTCTCCCAAAGGAACCTTTATAAAACTTAATTACATTGCAATCCTTCTCAGAACTACTTCTTCCCACCTTGTACAATAATCTATATAAGTAATGATGTAGCACAACTCAATCTAGCACACCAGTGGGGAAATAGGGCCCATAAAGTCAATTTCCAAATTTTCAAAAGGTTCCACACTTGCTTTAAGCCTCAAGTATATTTCATCTCTATGACTGAGCTTCCCAGGTGATGGCAATGATCACAACCCTTGACATATTCTTAGCAATCCTTGTACAAAGTTTCGACCACAAGTCAGCCATAAAAATATTGCACATGATGGATCACCCTAAATAGTTTCCACTAACAATCCCTCCATGAGATTCCTCCATAATACCCACATGCTCATGTTCAAGTACACCTTTGTGAAAAATATCATGCGACCAATTTTGTATAGATTTCCAACAATTAACATATAAGGTGAAACATGAATGGAAAGTTGTTTTATTTATATACTCTTCATTTTGTCAGGAACCACACCTATTCATAAAAAGACAACAATATCCTCCAAATTAGAGGTGCACATTGTAATTTGAATAAATGTGCATCCATAGTTGTATCTTTAATGCTCTGCATGTCCTCGTCTGAATTAATTCTTGAAAGATGGCTAAGTCCTAAATTTTTCTTCCCTAGTTTTACTACAACTAAAAAGTCAAACTATTGAAATAACAAGATCCAACAACATATGTGGCCCTACAAATCAAGCTTGTTTACAAAAATTTGAAGTGTCATGTGATCTTTGTAAAAGATAAATAGAGTAGCCAATAAGTACTACCTAAACATATGTAGTGCATAAATCATAAACAACGCTTCACGCTCTATTGTTGTAGAATTTTTCTCATTTGGAGTTAACATTCTTCTTGCAAAAAAAAGGGTGATCATCAATCCCTTCTCCAATTTGTGTTACAACCACTCCAATTACCATTCTTGACCCATCTACATGTACATGAAATGTCTTGTCCTAAGAGGGAAAGTGCAAAATGGGTAGAGTGGTAAGATTCTCCTTCAACATATCCAAAGCCACATGTTATGCCTTGTCCAAGTGAAATCTTCCCTTATGCCTCAACAAATATTCCAAAGGCGTGATAATTTTTGCATTTCCTTTGATGAATTTTTTTATAGTAACTTGTATTGCCCAAAAATATGCACACTACGCTTTGATTGGTAGGCTCCTCCAAACCAAAAATAAAAACAAATTTGGTAGGATCCACCAATAAACCTTCCTTACAAATAATATGACCTAGAAATGTGCCAAAAAGAGTATAAAAGACACATTTCTTAATTCTTAGAGAGATTCTTCGCTACCTACACCTCTCAAACATCAATCTCAAGTTGTCACAATGATCTTTCACCAATCCATACACTATCTAATCATCTAGGTAGACTTGTAGAAACTTATGAATAAAGTCTTGAAATGCTTGCACCACAATGCGTGAAAATACAAAAAGTGTGTTCGTAAGCCCAAACAGAATAACCATGTAAGAACATTTTCCCCATCCAAGTGGTGAAAGTATCCTTCTCTTGTTATGATTTTTCAATCCTTACCTAGTGATACCCTGATAATCCATCTGTAAAAGAGTAGATCTTGCACCCTATTACACCCTCCAAGATTTCCTTAGTAAAAGGTGTTGGAAAAGGATCTATCACACATACAACATTCAAATATCTATAGTCCACACATATCCTTATCCTCCCATATTTATTGATACTAATCACCATTGGGCTAACCCATTCAGACTCTTCAATGGCCTCAATGATCCCGAATTCTAACATTTTATCAATCTCTTCTTTCACCTTCACACGTAGATTAGGATTCATCCTATAAGGCCTTTTCC
Source organism: Taxus wallichiana var. yunnanensis (assembly GCA_018340775.1). NCBI lineage: Eukaryota > Viridiplantae > Streptophyta > Pinopsida > Cupressales > Taxaceae > Taxus > Taxus wallichiana. The sequence goes on from CM031234.1 coordinate 66,309,769, forward strand.
TAATCGGGCGTGCACCTTCCTTCAACTTAATTTGCATCTCTCCTAATGAGTGATGAAACCCTTTCAATTCATGGTATCTACGCAAGAAAAAATCTTGGAAGTCATGTAGTAGCTCAATTATCTTTGAAACCTCTTGGTCTGTCCAGTAATCACAAATGATTGCTTATTTTGGTTCTGCCTGCCTCTGTGACAATGTTAACCTTATTTTTCTTCAAAGTCTTATGGTAATTGCACGTCTTCTCATCTACACTATCAAATATTTCACGCGCACCCTCGTATGATCAACATCTTTGTTCTCTATTTCCTCATCATCTATCAGGTACACCATTTTTCCTTTCTCTTTTTCTAGGTAGGTGCACTCAAATTGTACTTCGTCCACTTCATGTTCTTCAAAGTGCACCTCTAAATCAATCTCCCCTATAAAATCTAGGATGACGTCCTCACCTTTGGCACTATCTCCTAGAGTAATGCATTTGACTACCTACAAAGATTCACTCATTGATGATTTAGAAGAGAGATACTCAAAGGTATGAATAACACATGTCATCAACTCCTATCAATTTCCTATCTCGATTATGTAACTCTGAATAGACTACCATGTGCGCGCATAACCTTGAAATATGGAATAGAAATTATGCACCCATATTGAAGGGGGTAAAGCTTCCTAGCATTTGATCCAGGATTTCTCACATTACTAAATGTGGTACAATGATTACTTCCCATGATAGTCAAATATCTTTAGAGGTGCATAGTTCTAGAGAAATCTAATAGAGAACACAATTCTTACTTTGTGCCACTCTATAATATTATCCCGATGGTTTGTCCACCAACACACACTGTTCCATGTAAGATATAAACAAGCATATTCCTCCATTATATGTCACATGTCCAATGGACTTCCATAGCACACAAAAATACATCAGGGTTACCTTCTTTAGTGTAACTTGGTAATTTTCCTCCTCTCAGATGCCTAACCAAATGCACCTTGAAAAATCAAGTCACAACCATCCACCCAATTATCACATGCAATGCTATTTGTATCACTCATGGACTGAGCATCATCCCACTAAATGAATCCTTCTCTTGATGGTTCAATAACCTCTAGGTCTCTAATGGTGCACACATAAATTTTATCCATGTCCTCTTCACCCAAAGGTTCTACATAAGGTGTAGACCTCCCATCTATTAGTGGAATAATTACGTGCTCATTTTTGTTCTCAAAACTGATGTATCATTTGTTGAAGAACAAATAAACATTATTTGCATAACACCAAGGATGTCTAAGTAATGTTGGAAAACTATTTGACTCGGCAAACACTAAGACTTAAAAATCCCCAGTGAACTTGGCCCTTGAATGGTTATGGAAGCATTCTTCAAAACTCTAATGGGTGTAGCTTTAGTTCTATTCGCCATGTACAACACATTTGAGGATGGTTGTAATGGTGGTCTCCCCATCGATTCTATACTTCTAGAGTAATAACATTGACCTCTATACCCATGTAAATTAGTATTTTCTCAAGATCCACCCATAAACAACCACATTCAATGTGATTTCCTTTTCGTAGTCAAGACTATGAGGGGGGAAATTAGAATGCAAGATCTATCTCTCATGTTCACTTCTAGTGTGCGGTATCTTTCCTCTCAACCACTCTCCTAACAAGGGAATGATATTTTCCTAGCACAACATCTTACATACCTCTTTAACATCATCAATGTCCTTCTGAGGGATCTCAACATTCTTTACCTACTCTAACTTCTCCGAATGCTCCTTTAAGCATTGGATATCCCCTGCAAACTCTTAATAAAATTCATATTCTCTGAAAAACTCCTTCGATAAATTAGATCGGGGTAATTTCTAGGCAACACTTCTTCTCTTGTAATGAGAGACCTTTGATTCGGTATTTATCTAGCACACAGAGCTTCAACGCATGTATTTACTAATACAAGTTCCAACTCAGAATTAGATGCTACCTGAGGCATGAACATGGGATCAGTGTGCTTCACACTAACCATTACCATCCCTTTTCCTTCTTCTAATTCTAGCTCATATGATCATACAAATCAGGGAACTCCTCATACTTATGTTTCTTTCCGCACCACGAGCATTACAAAAATCTAGGAATTCACACTTGTAGTGATCCGTAGATCCACAATTAAAACAAGTTTCATGGGGAAGTCACTCCTTCCTCTACCACGACCACTATGGCCTTTGAATCCTCCATGAAAACTTATTCCCCTTCCTCCACCATCTTCACACCCTTCATGTTGATGCCCCTCATTTTTATAAATATTCATGACATTGGTTTGGTACACACCAATATTAATTGCATTATGAATCTGGTCTATCAACCAGCAATCCTTTGTATCATGAGTAGTAGATGTAAAAATATTACAATAGCAAGACACATTCTTATGGAGTGTGTGTTGTAACAACGGAATCTACTTGGATAATTATCCCTATGACATATTTCACAATCTAATGACAAGGAATGCACTGAATTTCAAGGGAAACTATCCTTATTGTGTCCTTCTAATTCACAATCTATACACTAAAGTCTATTGTGAGTCTCATTTTTTGAATTTGCAGACAAATTTTCAATTTTATTTTCCATGGAAGCAATATGTTCCTCCAAAAAGGGACTTACCCTAGTATCAACACTTCTAATGGCCTTAGCACGTAGAGAATCCTCCAAGTCCTCACATAGATCTTTGAAATTCTTATCTAAAAATTCTCATCTAAAAGGTGTTATCAAGCCTCAAAAAAACCACTAAGCATGCTAAGAAGGATGGATATTATAAGATAACTTGATAAGAGAGATTATTAAAGCACACATCTTACTCTCACACCACTGCTGTTTTCCATACCCTTTGGAATTTCCTAAAGCACATTGATGCTATTTTTCTCAAATTCAAGAATATGAAATTCTACCAAGAAGGCATCATGTAGTGTGTTATAATCTGCCATATTTTGATGTGGGTCATACTTTCGGTACCACATATGTGCACACCCCTGCAACGTAGTTGTAAACCAGCTCGTATTCCTCTTTGGGGTAGTGATCCCCATAATGCACCATAGTAATTCACACTTGTGTACATGCTCTGCAACATCCTCAACACCTTTATACTCTAGGTAAATGAAGAGACATCTCATAAAATACCTGTAAATGGGGTTGTAGTCCTTTCCCACCAGATCCAGACCCTAATTCCCTCCTTTATTTCCTCCACCACTAGATCCACTAGTTATACTAAATCTTAGCCTTCTAGATGCACCAAATCCTACTCCTATAACAAGTATAAGGCCTAAAGTAGTGCTACTCTATGTTCCCACCGTAGTTCTAAACCGAGCTCCAATAGTATACAAATTTGAACTACTTCTAGATGTGATACCCATGCTCTGTGTGCACACACATTGTCCAAATGACACACTTGACAGATACCACCAAACATAGGAAATTTATGTGTGGACATAAATGAATTTAATGAAAAATGATATCTACCTGATGTTTCTCACTTACCAACACCAACACCAACCTGGACTAGTAATACTTGTCTCATGAATTGGAAAACTAAATGCAATTGGTAGGTCATTAGCTAGGTTCAATGTGCACCTATGGTCTGTCTCCTTTCTTCATACAATTATATCTCATCAAAATTTGACATGGATCTCCTTTTTCCCTTGCCAAGATGGGCTAGCAAAAACTACTTAGGTTCCACATCCTCCGCATGAACCTTAAATCCTTCCTATAATGTCTGCCTCCATACATCCATTTCTCCTGTAATATCATGTCATTTTTCCAATTCCCTCTCTCGTGCTTTATTATACTTGATCCAAATTTCCTCTCTCTCCACTTTTTCCATAGGATCCACCATTTCTTACCACACCGGCTTCTACACCCCACACCTAATGGGAGTTTAGATGTTCATAGGAAATGCTTCTAAACTCATAGTGATGATCAAGATCTTAATAGCTAATGTTAAATCACAAAAGAATGATCCTCTCGGTTCTCATAAGAAATAAAACTTAGCAACCTCTGGGAAATAATAAGTAGAAATTTCATACTCCAACATGTATCTAGTTAACACACCACTCCACAAACGATCAACAACATGATTCTAGATCATATTAGCATCATGTAGCTATTGATAATCTTCTTGGGTCCAAACATGAGGTCTATAATACAAAATCTTCCTTGATGTATACATTGACAACCATTCATACAATTCTACTAGAAAATATCAAAATAATGTCTCATAGATCTCATGATACAGATGCTCCTCTACCCATGTAAATGCATCAAAATCAGGTCCAATGTTGAATCTCTGTGAAAACTCATCCTCTGCATTCTTAAGCCAAGTCTCCATGTTGGCCAAGGTAAGGCGTTTTGCCATTACACACCATTCTTGTTACATCTTCAAAAGAGGTCCTGAAAATGGAGCCAAGATGTAGTAACTTTTCCTAACCCTTTAATTCCTAAGCACACCAACATATCACCCAACCTAAATTGGGTGCTCATCTAAAGCACACAAAGGTGCCAAGTCCTCTTCTATGTGAGCCTTGTCAAGAATGTTACCATGATTGGCAGAGTAGTACATAATAGTAAATGCATACATCCTATAACAAGAATAAATAACTAGACCCAAGCACAGATGAAAAATATTATGACTATGAAAATTAAGAACAACATGTAGGAATCAGATCTGAACCATAAACACAATAAAGAACACAAATATTTAGATCCAAGAGCACTGATATTTTGAAAAAAACACTATTATATTAATCCATCATTGTTATGTAGCCAAATACATCACAAAGACCATAAATGGATTAGATACATAAAAATAATAACATTATAACACTACAAACACTCTGTTCAAGAAGTTCCAACAACACTCTCTCGCATCTCTATCTCGAGCTCTCCCTTTTTTCTTTTCTTTGTGTAAATCAATACATATCAAGATATTGGTGGAGAATTTCCCTCCACCACCTATTCATCACTCAAGAGTAGGTCGCATGCCAAATTTCATCATGCCCCACCATACTCAAGTACCCTAAACATGCAAATGATAGCTAAACCATAACTAACTCTACTTTACAGCTCTTAATCCTAGCATAATAATCATATCCTAAAGTAGGATTTTCTTGGGTTACAAGTCTCCATGATTTATCCTTATCCACAATCAAGCTGGCCACATCTCCACATGTTCCTCATTACAACTCTGATTGTGGTCCAAATTATGGCTAACTACCGAGCTAGTTCTTCCTAGGCATGAACCTCTACGCTCTTCCTAAAGTTACTTTGGTGTAAGTATTTCCGCTTTGTTTACATGTAACAAAACCATTTTCACCTCGGGTACTTATTACTCTTAGGGGATCAACATTGTGTCCAACATGACTTGTGAAATTTGAATGAGATTTATTATTAGTTGAATGAGTGATTGGAGTTGGTGGTAAGAAAACACATGGATTTGGAACAATGTGATTGTATTACATGTAGTGTTTTTGTGAAATACCATGAACTAAATCTATGCTACGCCCTTAACCTATTGTTTGTATTAGGATATTAGTAGCCAACTTGTGGCTTACCATATCATTTTATTATATCATTTATACTTTCTCATGCTTAGTAGGTCGGCCTTGGTGATGGCCATAACATATGAATAGTATATATAGGGGATTGTAGGTAGTAATTCATCATCATTGGAGCATTTGAGTATTATTGTATGCTTTGGAGGTTGCCCCCTCCAAGTGGAGAAGCTATTCTAATTGCATATTGAGATCATTATTCTGGAATATTGTGTTATTTGGTGTTATATTTCTGCTCATGATCTGAATTATACAAGTAATTTCATTACAAGTGGTATCAGAGCTGCGATCTGGGCCAAAATTAGGGCAAAAACCCAATTTTTTTGTTTCTACCATATATTGTGAACCAAATCGAATTGGTGGGATATATTTTTACCAAAGTTGTGAAACATTTCAAGTAAGGTTCCCTAAAAATTTCAGAATTTTTTGATTTATTTTGCAAAAGTTATTACAAATTTATGGTTTTTCATAAAATCGCTCCCTAGGGTGCAAATTGTGAAAAATTTTCAAATTCGTTAAATTTTTGGAAATAAAAAAAAATATTTGGGGTTTGTTCTTTAAGTTTTTTAATATTTGGCCGAATTCTTATCAAAATCCAAAACCCTAAAATTTGACCGTGATCCCTACATCCTACTATTTTGGGGCATCATGGCGGGGCCTTCTGAGGGGAAAAAGAATCCCATCACTCCGGGTAAAACACCGAGAAAAGGATGAGATAATAGTTGAAGAGTTGGAGAGAGAAGATATAACTACAAATTCCTCGGGGTTAGGGTTTACTTGGCTGCAGGACCATAAAGTAAGCCAACTTGAGTTTAACCTGAGAGACCTCGAATCTAGGGTGGCAAACAAAGAAGATGTGGATAGGATTGGACATAGATTGGAATATTTCATGCAAAAATTCAGTATGCATATGATGGGTAATCATACTTATGTTAATCAAGGTGGATCCTTAGGTCAACATAATAGACACATGAGCCAGAGTGGATCTTCAAGTGTGCACAATCCAAATACGAGCACTCTACAGGCCCGTACTATGTTTCCAAAAGTGGAGATGTGCAAGTTTGATGGAAATGATCCACTAAATATGATCAACCAAATGGATAATTTCTTTTAACTACATCATATTCCATCAGGAAAAAAGGTGACCATGGCATCTTTGTATCTTGAACCTGACCAATTCATATGGTATCGATGGTTATGTGCTCAAAGGTAGAAGAGTGGTCTTAATGTTACATGGAAAGTCTTCACTGAAGAGTTGCAATTACACTATAGTTCTAGTGTGTTAGATAATTACTTCAACCAATTAGCAAAGTTGAGGCAGACATGATCTGTTAAGGATTACATTCATCACTTCCAAAACCTTTCTCTGTGGGTGGAAAATATTACTGAAGAGAATCTGAATGACCTATTTCTTGGGGGTCTTAAGGATCACATTGAGCATGAGGTGCGTATGTTTAATCCTCATAAGGTTTATGATTTGATGATTATGGCAAGAAGGGTAGAGGAGAAATTTTTTTCAAGTAGGAGACAACATTTCACTTTTACTAGAGATCGCAACACCTTAGCCCCAAAGACTCCCTCGACCAGTTAGATTGACACCTCAAAAATTGAAGAAAAAAGAGAAAAAGGGTTATGTTTTAACTGTTACAATAAATTTGGACCTAGACATAAATGTGTTGAAAATAATTTGTTCTACATTGATGGGCCTAGTGAAGATGAAGAGAATAATGAAGATGTAGAGTTAGAGGTCTTGGTTGAGCGGAGGAGGAGTCGGAGATCATTACCCAATGATCTCATTCCATGAAATTTCAGGTATTATCACCCCTCAAACCCTAAAGGTGGTTGGATACCTAAAAAAACAAAGGGTCACAGTGTTGATTGATTCAGGAAGTACTCACAACTTTATCAATCATAAGTTAGCAGTGTGCCTAAATTGTTTCATTTATCCAGCTCCTGAATGTCAAGTAATGATTGTTGATGGAGGTACTATTACTTGTTCTAGAAAATTCCATAGCATTAAGATTTCCATGGGAGATTACATACTAAATATTCCCATGTATGCCATTTCTATGGGAGGAGCAGACATTGTGTTAGGGGTTCAATGGCTTACCACTTTGGGAACCATTGAGATGAACTTCCAAGACTTGTTCATGTGATTTCACTCTGAAGGAAGGAATTTTGAGCTAAGAGGATTAAGAGAAAAGTCTCCACAAATAGTAAGTTCTCATCAAATGCACAAAATGCTAAAAAAGGGTGCAGAGGGATTTGTGGCACAACTCTTTTCATTGGAGGCTCATCATTCTAAGGACATTATACCATCAAATATGCAAGTAGTGTTGGATGCACACTTTGTTGTATTTGAAAATATACCAAAGGGCTTACCTCTAAAGAGAGATCATGATCATGCTATTCAGTTATTACTAGGAAGTCAACTACCTAACATTAGACCTTATAGGTACCCATATGTGCAAAAGAGTGAAATCGAGAAGATTGTACAAGAGATGTTGGAAGCAGGAATCATCCATCATAGTTAGAGTGCTTATTCTTCTCCAGTAGTGATGGTATGGAAGAAATATGACATGTGGCACATGTGTCCTGATTATAGGGAACTTAATAAGTACAAAATCAAATATAAGTTTCATATTCCTGTTACTGACGATTTGCTTGATGAGTTGCATGGTGTCTTTGTTTATTTTACAAAGTTTGATCTTCATTTGAGATACCACCAAATCAAAATAAAGGATGAGGATGATCATAAAACCACCTTTCGGACACATGAAGGCCATTATGAATTCTGGTAATGCCTTTTGAATCACAAATGCACCTTATACATTTCAAAGTTTGATGAATTCTATTTTTAAGTCATTCTGCATAAGTTTGCCTTAGTGTTTTTCGATGATATATTAATTTATAACAAAACATGGGAGGCACATTTGCATCATGTAAATAATTTTTGGAAACTCTTGAGCAACATCAACTTTATGCAAAGCCCTCTAAGTGTTCTTTTGGACTCAAGGAGGTTGAATATTTGGGTCACATTGTCTCTCATGAAGGGGTTAAAGTGGATCCTAATAAGATCAAAGCCATGATGGAGTGGAAGGTTCCAAAACCCTAAAGAATCTACAAGGTTTTGGGGGCTTATAGGTTATTACCAAAGATTGTAAGGCATTATGGAATCATAGCTGCACCTCTCACAACTTTATTAAAGAAGCATTCCTTCCATTGGGTGAGGATGCAACCAAAACATTTGAGAAACTAAAGGATGCCATGTGCACCACTCCAGTCTTGGCTACTCCAGATTTTTCCAAAACATTCATTGTTGAATGTGATGCATCAAGGGTGGGTATGGGGGTATTTCTCATGCAATAAGGCCATCCTATTACATTTTTAATCAGTAAATTCGAAGGTAAGAATATTTCCAAGCCGACTTATGATAAGGAAATGCTAGCCATACTTCATGCAAGTAAAGCAATGGAGACCATATCTCATAGGAAGACACTTTAAGGTGAAGATAGATCATGATAGTCTAAAGTACTTCTTGGAGCAATTTTTATCATCTCGAAGAACAACAAAAATGGGTCTCCAAGATGTTGGTATATGATTTTGAGATTATCTATAAGAAAGGGAAGGAGAATGTAGTTACTGGATGCTCTATCACGAAAGATGACTCAAGCTGCTGACCTTGTTATGTGCCATATCCATATTACGGGAAGATTGGATAGATGAGGCAAGGTCTGAATGGAGAAATAACCCAACCACACAAAACCTCATTCATCATCTCTAGAATGATCCAAGCATGTCTGAAAAATTTGTATTGAAAGGGGATGCTTTATGGTATAAAGATAGATTATACCTATGTAAGAACTCCACTCTTAAAATAGGATTCTATCTGAGCTTCACTCTTCTCCAGTAGGGGGCACTCTGGATTCTTGAAAACTTATCATCGAGTCAAACCAAATTTCTTCAGGGAAGGGCTCAAAGGGGATGTCTAAAAATTTGTGGCTAGAATGCATGGTTTTTCAGCAAAATAAGGGTGAAACAGTTCGATCCCCATGTCTTCTACAACCTCTATCTATTCCTAGCTAGCAATGGGAAGAGGTTTCCATGGACTTTATCACAGGATTGCCTAAATCTGAAGGAAAAATGTCATCATGGTTATGGTGGATAGACTCACCAAATATGCTCATTTTTGTGCCTTGGCACACCCATTTGCTGCAAGCACAGTAGCAACAACCTTCATGGACACAGTTCAAAAGCTTCATGGGACACCGAAGATTATACTAAGTGATTGAGACCCTATATTTACTAGTAATTTTTAGATTGATTTATTCTCATGTTTGGGTACTCAGTTAGCTCGTAGATCTTCTTATCATCCCCAATCTGATGGGAAAATAGAAGTTGTAAATAAGTGTTTGGAGGGATATCTTTGTTGCTTTACGTCAGATAAACGAGAAAGATGGGTCCAATGGTTGCCACTTGCAGAATGGTGGTATAACACTTCCTTCCATACTTCATCTAAAATGTCTCCTTTTTTGGCACTCTATGGGTACCATCCACCATCCATCACATCATCATTGAGAGGAAAACCATGGGTTAGAGTAGTAGAAGAACACATTCAATATCAATAAGAGGTCCTCTCTAGTCTCAAGGAGAACTTGGTCATGGCACAAAACCGCATGAAGCAACAGGATGATCAACATCGCACGGAAAGGCATTTTGAAGTCGGTGATTGGGTTTTGTGTGGTTACAACCATATAAGTAAATGTCTTTTAAAAACAAAAAAATGATAACAAACGTTCACCAAAGTGTTATGGCCCCTATCAAGTATTGCAGAAGATTGGTACTGTAGCATACAAATTAGAACTTCCACAATCCACCAGAATACATCCAGTCTTTCATGTTTCTTGCCTGAAGAAAGTAATTGGACAAAGAGTATCAGCCCAAACAATGTTACCTAAGCTTGATGAGGAGGGGAGGGTCATCTTGGAACCTGAATGCATCCTTCAAACACACACTAAAAGATTGAGGACACGGGTTATTACTAAGTACCTAATCAAGTGGAAGAATATGGACAATGAAGATGCAACATGGGAAGATATGACATTCTTGCAGTAGCACCCAGAGCTTCTCAACATTAGGGAAAATGTTTCTTTGAAGGGGAAGGGCATGCTACACCCTTAACCTATTTTTGTATTAGGATATGATTAGCCAACTTGTGGCTTACCATATCATTTTATTATATCATTTATACTTTCTCATGCTTAGTAGCTCGGCCTTGGTGATGGCCATAACATATGAATAGTATATATATGGGATTGAAGGTATTCATCATCATTGGATCATTTGAGTATTATTGTATCCTTTGGAGGTTTCCCCCTTGAAGTGGCGAAGCTATTCTAATTGCCTATTGAGATCATTATTCGGAATATTGTGTTATATTTCGCTCATGATCTCGAATTATTTAAGTAATTTCATTACAATCTATGTTTGGTTAGTTTCATCAAGGGAATTATATATTAACATTGAATTTTAGAAAAAATATTTGGCATCGTTATGATGAGCACAAGATTGAATAATTTGAGCAAATAGTGAATCTTCCCTCCATGTAAGTGCCTAACTTTGTAGATTGTGTAAGTAACACCATCTTTAACATGTAAGTGAACTATTTTTATTTGGTTTAGAATTATATGTTAACTATCATGAGCTATATTTAATTTATAACTAAGAAATAGGTGATACATACCTGGGAGAAGGTTTAGAGTCATAAATCCAAAAATGAAGAAAGATACAATCAATTCTCTCCTCTCGGGTTATACTATAACCTAAAGTCGAGGACCTTACTAGGGAAATAAGGTTGAGGAACCAAATCATCGAATGAAGGCTTGAAATTTGGAATAAGTGGTGATAAAAAGGTCCTTAAGATGAATATAGAGGTATTTTAAAGGTTTAATGGTGTATTTCAAAGAAAATATTGACATTCACCTAAGACAGTGTGAAGCAAAGTGTAGGACCTAGTTATAGAGGTCACTTAACAAAGAAACCAACCTATAAATCTTGAATCAATATCTGAAAATTATAAAATAGGTCAAATGAAATAATGGGTGGTGGAATATAGTCTTATTTTCCTATGGATCCTCCAAAAGGTTGAGTTACTCATGAAAAAAATGGAAAACGTGATATTTTGAGCTAATAGACTACTAAGAATAAAAATGAAATTTTCTAAAAGATATTAAGGAATCAAAAGATGAAATATGGGCCACACCTTTATCATGATTAAAAGGATTAAAATAAGTGGATAAAACCTTTTGAGTGGTTCTATAACTTTATATTTATATATGGTACAAGCATGCTTTGTCTTAAGAGCCTAGAGAGCAATCTTGCAAAACAAAGTGAGAGATTGGTGTGATTGGTTAACTTGGGAGCATTTTTTGTGTAATATAACCTTCTTGTCATGGAATAGGGTGTGAAAAAATAAAAAAACCATCAGATACTAAAGGAGTCCATTCTTTCTATGAGAACCATAGTGTAAAAGGACTAAGGGTAGTTTTGGGAGAAAAATTGGTAAAAGCTTAGGCTTGATTGGTGAAGAGACAACTAGTGTGGGTCCTAGTATGATTTGATGAGCACACTAGGGTATGAATTGAACCCGAATGACAAGTATTGGGATGAATAACGTATGGAAAAGACTCATTATTTTCAAAATCAAACCTACATATCTAAATCTCTATACTACTTTACTAATAATTTTATGAGATGGATCTTTACGGGAATGTAGAGATTGTTGTTGTAGGGTATGAAATAAAGAGGTGGAGTCCCGATAAGATGTGCCCAAGTATGCAAAGGTTTGAAAACCTTAGGTGAATATTTTTGATCCAAACCATGTATGATAATTTTATCTTGGTATTGATCATGGTAAAGTGAGATGACTTCTATGGAGAGATTAGTTTGTGGGGGCAATGAAGTTGATTGGTGGAGACATTCTTGTATCTATTCCAAAAATTAGTAAGGAAGATAAGTGATTCAAAATAAAAATTCTCATTTAAATTTTGACTACATAATCCAAAGGGGAGTAAGTACAAGAGGTTTCACGAGGAGTAAGGAACTCTAGAACATGATGAAGTTAATCAAATATGCACTAAAAAGGTGTCTTAGGGGCAGCTCATTTTTGTGATACACAGTGAATATGATGAGAAATGAAGAATCCATGCAAGGTAAGGTGGTGAGATACATAAATTTAATTCAAAGCAAGAGTGCTTGTGTTTAGGTGGAGCTTGGGTCATTCAAGCAAAGGTCACTTAAGACTGGTATAAGAGCTAAGAAAAGAGAAAACACAATCCTAGGGGGAGTTTGTGGACAAGTAAGTTAGTTTTTGTCATGCATCATTGTATTTATTTTTCACTATTTCATGCCAAGTGGACAATAATTTTTATCATATATGTAAAAGGGGAGAGGCTGCTGTCAAAAACCGGGATGAGAGATGTGAGTTGATGTGTGTTTTTCCATCAAAGGTGATTGTTGAATCTTGGTCATTAGTATTGTCATTGATGTGAAGTGGAATTGATGGAAAAGGATTAAATTGTGAAATGAATCTCATTCAAATTAATGAAGGTTGATTGGTAGTGTCTTCTCGGTGGTTTAATGAGCATTCGGATGGCTTCAAGATAGTTTCGGTGTTGTAAAAGCTTGGTTTGTGAGGTATGTTTCCACTTTGGAAGCATGAACATAGTTGGTATGGCTATATCAGATGCTCTATGGGTAAAATATGATAGTTTCATCATGGGAGAAAGCTCTTATGGTGATTTTTAGGGCATGCATGAGTAATGAAAAGGCTTACTTTGGCTCTTGGAGGAAAAATTCAAAAGTTCACCAAATTTGGCTTTGAGAAATGATAGTGTAGGATGAGGTAAGTGAGATATGTTTAAAGATAAAAATCCTATTTATGAAAAATAAACTCATGAATCATGTATATGGGAGATTTTGGTGCTTCATGCGATTTCATCAAGTTCTGGAGAGGTATGTGAAACTTATGCTAGTTTTTCCAAAACTATTTCTTTGAGAAATGAAAAATATGTTATATGTATTCTTAGCACCCAAGAAAAAATATGGATCCTTCTTTAGATAAATCATAGAAGTAATTTTTTTAGATAAATATAACCACGAATTTTTGCAAAAATTTTCAGACAAAATGGATATGTTTAAGAGAAGTTATGAGCATTCTTTGATAGGCTATTTCTCCTCTCACGTCTATTTCTTGAAGTGTTGAGTTGAAATGAGTTATTTTTTGTTGTCTTGTCATGTTTTTAAGTATTGCATATGATCAGAGATCAATGAGAAATTCTTGATTCCATAGTGGTTTTAAGCATGAACTTCAAGCATAATCATTCTAGAGGATCCATCTTAGTCCTTGCAAGGACATTCAGGTTCAATCATGTGAGTTGGAAGGTACAATCAAGGTTAGTATTCAAAGGTAGTGTTGTGATTGAAAGTGGTTGTAAATTCCTTATAGAGGACAAATTTGAAGTTGATGGAACATTTTATATGTCTTGGTTGTGATGATGTGACAAGAAAATTGTTTTGATGAGAATGTATGATGAATTTATTCTTGAAAAACCTCTCTCAATCTCCTGAACATGAGCATACTGGTCTTTCTGAGATGGACTTGGAAAATATGAAGTGTATAAAATGTGAAAACTTAATCCAAATGGTAATAAAGTAGTGCATATCATTATGGAAATTCACAATGTGTATGGACTCCACGTGTAAGTTGGATTTATTAATTAAAGGTTATAGGTCTTTGTGTAAATGGTGTGATTAGTGCTCTACAGAGGTCTCACTCATCTTGCATGAAAATCAAAGACACCTAATATACCCTTTATCACCATGATTGAACTCAACATGTTGCTCTGTCACTATTTTAGACCATTCTACAATGTTTCTTTATTGTCTAGCAATATTCTTGGATGATTCACTCTTGCTAATTGATTTGAAAAGATGAAGAATGGTCCTATAAAGTGTTAACACCTGTAATTTTAAAATTAAATTGAGATTTGAGTTAGAAATTTGTATTCAAAGGGTTTTGGTCATGTACAGGTTGGGTAACCCTCAATCTAGAGTTTTTAGAGAAGAAAAGCTCGAAACACAAATATTAACCAATGGAAATTACTCATTATTTGAAGATATCTCTGTATTATGGTCACAAATCTTATGCATAAAGAATCAATATTGTTCCTTTTGAAACGAAAGAGAATTTTAGAACATTTTTCCAACACAGTCATGTCAGGATAACTAATTGGGTGTTTAATCAAATTAAGATATATTTTAGTTAATTTAGAGCTCTCTATTCATTTATCTAACTAAATTGATGTTGAAATATGTTGGGGAAGCATTTAAAATGTTTGAATGGGCTTATTTTCACATGGCAGTTGAGAGAAATCTTCCAAAGTAAAGTATGATCATCAATAGACAAGTGCATAGGCCTCACGGCCTCTAAAAGCTGGTCTTAAAATGTTTTCAAATACTCATATGTATTTGAATAGAACCTTAGTAAGATGTCTAAATGCCTCAAATTATTTCAATGTGACTAAATTAAGTTAGGGAATCATTAACTTGTTCATAAAGTTTGAGTTACCGTATTTTACTCTTGTGAATATGGAAAGTCATTAATCAAGTTTTCTTAAAGAGAATAGGTTAATAGAGATACCTAAAGGCTAGAAGTAGTTACGTAAGTTAAATGAATACATCTAATCTTGAACCAAGGAGATGAAGAGACATCCTTTGGTCAATCATAGTGTAAGTCTAAAAGACATGAAAAGGAATGGGATGTAGAGGTTGAAGACACATTATTCATGCAAGAAGAGTTTGAGATAAAGAGTTAATTAGTTGTGTGTGTATAAATATAACTTAAAATTTCATATATAGTGTTATTAATGGTGTGAAAATACATGCTCAAGACTTGAAGTCAGTGAATATAATTGAATGCAAGAAGAAAAGTTCAAAATGTACATATGACAAGAATGTAGCAGTTGAAAAATGTGTCTTCTATGTTGTTGGTTCAAGAATGCTATAGGTGCAAGCAAGAGAGATGTTGATATTTACATGGAATGATGAGAATATTTTGGTATCATTATGATAAAGAAAAAAAAAAAGTGTGAAAAATGTGCGAAGTATGATATGATAAAACTAGTAAAATTTGAAAAATGAAGTAGAATGATATACACATAGTTTTAGATTAAGATAAGTTATTTTGAAGGCGTTTTGAAGACTAAATTAAATTCTAGCGAAATATATATGATAGGTTTGAATAATAAACAATAATTTGAAATGGTAAGCCAAGAATAATAAGTGAGTGCTTCAAATAGTCATATAGCAGTGAAAAGTAAACATGTGTTTGGAAATTGATGAAATTCCAAGTGAAACAAGTAGGTAAGGCTGGAAATTTAGGGTCATAATCATATGTATTACATACAAAATGAAGGGTGATCAAATTTTTTATACATATTGAGTTGTATCTCAGTATAATGAGGGATTTATTGCTTCCTTGTAAGTTGTAGCTTACATAATGTCAATAGTTGCTGACTGAATTAATTTGGGGGTTGTAGCTTCCATCATCAAGTTGTATCTTGATTGTATTCTTGGGGTTGTAGCCTCAAAAGTTGAGTTGTATCTCAACTTGAAATCAATATAACACATATGAAATATTGTCCACGTTAGTTATCTGATTTAAGTGGTTTTTCTCCCATTTTGGGTTTCCCAATTTAAACCTTTGTGTATTGTGTCTCTTTCATTAGCTTGTGTATGGTTTCATGTTATTTTATTTACAAGTTTGGAGAATTATAAGTAATTGAAGAGTTTAAATGAGAAACTTATTCACTCCCCTCTTAGTGTCCAATTTTTTGACAACCTCACCATCATGAGTGTCTCATGATTGAATTTTTTGATACGAACATTCCCTTTCCTAACTTTTCAAGGAAGAGCCCCACATTACATGGTTTAAGGGAAATAATTCTCCATCAATGTGAGGATGTTTGTATTCATACTAATATTACCATGAACACTCACTCTTGCATTTAATTTCATATAGCTTCTATGATTCAAGATGAGCTCTTTATTTGTGTAGATGAACTACCTCTCTTCCAGTTTAGATTGGTCACACCATGGTTAAACATGCTCTCATTGATGAAGTATCTTACACCTGTGTGGCCTCATTATAATTCATTCGGGATATTAGTTATTGCATAGATCTTAAAATCTACATGAACCACTTGTCAAGGATAAGATTTCCAATAGATTCCTTCTATGGGGTGTATTTGGTTACCTATCACTGATTTGTGTAGGGATGTCCATGAAAAGTCAAGGTCTTCAATTTTCCTCTATCTTATAAAATTTTCCTATGGGAGCCTTAGACTCATTATATGCATATCATTACTTCTTGCACATTCCAAAGTGTGTTAATTTCACTCACAAAAGAGCTACTTATAATATTTAGGGGGAAACTAATCTATGGAACTATGATATGCTCTAATAAAAGGGAACATAAAAGATTCATAAAATTGATGAATTGTCTCATATTATCTTTTGGGAATATCGGTGTTTTAACTATTTTATAGTCATTCTTTGCATATATCCTAGTCATCCTAAATTGGTCAGGCACATGCCTCCCAATCTCTTGGAGTCAGATGATGACGATCCTAATGAGATCATGCTTAAAATCAAATCTTCTGATATTCCCGAGTTTATCATATCCTATCTTCCTCCTTCCTCGATCCTCGCAAGAGGGATCCTTCAATAACAACATTAATCTCATGTACACCACAACCCCCACTAGAACATGTGGTCCAACTAGAGACCATAGTTGATTATCATGTATTGGATGCTTCCACATCAAATTATTATGATGGTTATGATCTAAATGGCCTTCACTTTGATAGCTATGCCAGCATTCGTGATCAGGAAGTCTTGTATTACCAAGAGATAGTTCATACATTTTTTCTAATGACATGAACAACATCCTCATATAAGAGGAATGTTCATGTACGATTACCACTTCATTCCAACTAGTTCCCGAGCCTCAGATTAATCCATTGACCACACCTCCACATCCTACCATATACATGGTTGACCCATTTCCCTTATAGAAGTGGATGATCTAGTTGTTTGTTTTGACTATGAAGCTAATGATCTCATGGGTGATGATCATATTTATTGTTCCTTGATGATTGAGAAACATATTGATCCATCGACACCATCCTTACCCATTGTATCGTTACCCTCCTTGGATACTCTCACTATCCCTTTGTAACCTATGAGACCTCTCATGTTACCTCTTACCCTTATGGATCCTTAATCCTCTACGACCGAGCCATATTGAACATGGTACGAGGATCTGGGGCATGATGGTTATAACTATAGAGCCTATCGATGCCACATGAAGAATCTTAAAGTTGAGTTAAAATGTGACTAAACTAGAAAGGCTACACATCCTTCCATTTCTGATCACTTCCTTTTCTCTCATCACGGGTATTACATGCACACCGATGACGACTATCAGGTTCTATGTAGCAAGAACCCCATTCCTAAAACTTCTTCCCATATTGAAGCATGGATCTGATTTCTCTCATAACCGACCACCTTCCCTTATACAAACTACACCACAACATACGTATGGACCACCACATCACCCCATTCCTTGTCCCAATATGGATGTTATTGGGTATGATATTATTGCTTTGGAGGATCAAATAGATAACTTATTTTCCAAGAGATCTTAAGTTAATCAATAAGTCACTATTACACAACATTACATTGAGGACCTCATGACTCGTACTAGAAGCCACATCCTGAATCAAGTTGACGATATCATTGTTGATACATTGAATTTTTTCCCCTCATGGCTAGTTATATATAATACATTGATTACATATTATTTTCCTTCTTTTTCCGAATTGTTACTTTCTCTTGGGCTCTCAGCCCCCACTTTGGTTTTACACACCACTTTCTTCCTTCGCTTGGGCTCTCAATCCCCCTTGGGTATTCGGACTATCTTAAATATATCATTACATCCTTGGGTTGTTCTCTGTTTGGATTTATCACCACGTATGCCTTGGTTTATCCTTCTATTATAGTGATTCGCTCCTTATTCCTCCTATTTTAGCTCTCGATTCATCCCGATATTTCCTATTGGATCCATGATATTCTTTGCATACTTACTTTGGTATATAGCCTTGATTGGATTTATATAGCCAATCATGCCCCCGACACCATACCATGAGATGTCTTGGCCTTTTTCCGTGTCTTGGCTTTTTCACATTGCATGGGTTCAGCGCTTATCATATAGACCCCCTTCTCACCAGATTTACCTATCTAATCACATTATCATTATTCATAATTACCATGGAATCATTCATGCATACATGCAGAAAGAAATAAAATGATAAACAAATATACAAACATCAAACATACAAATATCCTCAAAATCCATCACTCACACACACACACACACACACACACACACACACACACATTGAAACCATTTTATACATAAAAAAAATCATACAAAATGTCTCTAACACATCTACAAAGTGGATCAAACACCCTCACCCCTTGTGCGGGTCTCGAAATACTTTGGGCGTATTGGTGCCCAATTTGGCACTCTACATTTTTAGCACCATAATTTGAAAAAACCTCACTTATTCCTTTATCTATCTCCTTATTACCTTGAATTTTTCTTCATTTGGTGATGCTCATTTCCTTCCTTGGTTATTAACAAAAGATATTTTAAAGAGAGTTTTTTTTTGAGTGAGGGAGTTATAGTGTGTTTACATGATGCTTCTTATTGTTCAATAATCAATAGTGATGTATTTGGCAGATGTAGCCTTAAGCTTGGCATGTTTTTGTTTTTGTTTCTCAAATATTGGAGAAAATAGCATGGATTTAAGTTTTGTGTAATCTCTAAAACTTTTCAGCCCTTCTCCCAAGGATACATATTTTGAAATACTTAATTATATTATAGGGAAGTTATTGTATGATTTTTAAGGTGTAGAGATGCAAGGCACATAACTATCCCCACTTCCTAGAGTGGTGTCCTTTTACGTTATTATTTTTCCTTTCGAGCCTTTCTTAAAAACTTTGGAAGTCATGTAAAATTGCGATGTTCACGTGCATTCAGGAATATTTTATGTAATCTCATCACTTGATATTGTGAAAATGTGTAAGATCATCCTCTAGAGAGGCATGTAGCACATTGTTTTTTTTATTATTGGCAAATAGTTTTTTGAAAGGGACTATACCCTTGAATACAAAAAGAAGGCCCGAGAGCCGGAATAAGAGTGAGAAATGGAGAGAATGGATCAAGATCCAAGTGTTACAATGAAGTTCTAAGTAGCTCTCAAAGCTTACTCAAACGAGACAAAACAAAGCAAGACAACAACAAAAAACAAAAGAAACCGACTTGCAGAGAAACAACAAAAAAACAACTAAAAGCAAAGCGAAGCATCCGAACTACTTTACACATGTAGCACATTGTTGTTACATTACACTTTTACATATAATGAAAAAATAGTATGTGTTACCTAAGGTCCGAGGCCTAATGGTGGAAACGTGTCATGAATGACAGAGGTTCAACATGAAATGAGGACAGCTTAATTTAAATGAATGCATATAGGGTAGGAGACATGGTGTGCTCAACTTTATGAGAAAATATACATCTATGTAGTTACAAAATACAAATTGATTTCACAAACCTGATTCCCCGTCTTATTACCGAGAAGCATGCATCGTCCCCTTGGGGTTCTGACACTGAGAATGTAGTTTTTTAGGAAGTGCGCTAAGTTTCATAGATGAGCTTGAATGGGGTTTTACATATTTACCTATAAATTTTTCCCTATGATCCAAATTTAATGATTCCGGTGGTATTGGAACCTTCTTTCCGATGGATTTCCATGGAGGTTAATTTCACAATGAATGGAGTTTTGATTTAATATGTTTTCATATTTAAATGTGTACATCAAAAAGACATTTTATAGAGAAGAGAATATGGAGAAGATGAATTTGAAACAGAGCATAGAGAACAAATATTTTACATAAAAAGAAACCAAAATGGGGATTCTATAGGGGCCCCGTCCCATGTAATATATGCAAAATTATACAAAAAGATACTATAACTAGTTACATCATGTTTTCAATTTTCACAAACTCCTCTATGAAAAATGGAAGTGGACTTAGAAACTTCTCCTTATGGGTGTTGAATTCCTTGTCTTTAGCTACACAAAAGAAAAATTATTTGTCGCCCACCATTCTACGAGACATCCCCTTCACCATCAGTTCATGGATGCTCACTTGGGGCCCATCTAGAATCTGGATCAACTCTGATTATTTTTGGAGGAGATAACCCATTACTAAAAGTTGACTCCACATTTGAGATATGCCTTTGTTCCATGATGAGTTTTGTTTTTGATTCAAGGGTTATTTTGTTCTCGGTTGCTACTTTACTAAGGGTTGGTTGATGTTTTATCCTAGGGAATAGGATTGGTAATAGACCTTTTCATGGAGATGACTTCTTTTCAAGTGTTTATAGCTATTGGATGAAAGTGGCCCTTTGGGGTTGAGGCTCATCCATTAGAACATAATTTGGGAGTTCTTGTTCTAGAAATGTAGGGGAAAAGTAGGTTTGCAATGCTCCTGACATTTATTCCTTGATGATGGGGCATAGGTGAATCCAAAATTTATTCAATATGTCCACCATAACATGGTCTTATAGGTGGAAGATGTGGTGGAGAAAAACTTGATACACAAAAATGTAAGAACCATTTTAGCAAGTTCATTAATGAATTCCATTTGTACTATGTTGTGGGTCAGATATTTAGGATTAAATGATTACTCGCTGCAAATTTTGAATACAATTATGATGAATTCTTCCTCAAGACTAAAGAGTTGAAAAATAGACCAAAAATCATTAGAAGATAGGTTTGCCAAGTTAACTCTATTTGTTGGATGTGTCACTTTTAAAATGAAGTACTTGTGGAGGATTACAATAGATGATACTCAAATCATAAAAAACAAATGGGACTATAATTCACAAAGAAAGAGTGTCAATATAAAAAAGTGTAGTCCCATAAGAAATATGTTTGATCCATTGATTATCCAATTTTTTGTAGGTCCTATCAAATGAGCCATCACGAATGATGTTATGATTGAGATAAATGGCTTGCGAGAGTGATTGAGTTATAAATTAGCACACTTAGGAGGTAAAATAAGCTTATGTAGATAGGTAATGTGTTTTCCCAAAAATAGCATGCGCATGATGATGATTAAACTCAAAGGGATAAGTTTTTAAAGGGGAATATTCTCTGTGTTACTTAAGCAAACCGAAGGATGTTCAAGTTTGGAAGATCAGGTGGTTCCTCTAGGATGTTTGAGTATATTCCTATATGGGAAGAATTTTATAAGAATGGGGGCCTGTCCAAATTATAGGGGTTGATGATTAATTAGTTTTTACTACTGAAAAATTGCAAACTACTCCAAGTTTTTAAATTTTTTTGTAAAAAAATGTAGAATTTCTATTTTCCCAAGTTTTATATGCCAATGTTGTTGTGTTGTACATCCATTAATAGGAATCAAGGGAATATCATGCATGTACCCATGTTAAAACCTATAGGAATAAAACAAGTGCTTTGATTTAGTCTTGGGTTTCATTTTGTACATGAATATTTGATCAAAAGAATATTACATTTACTCGAAATTGTGTTTATTTCATCTATGAAATACTGTGAGATCTAGTTTTTGGTTATTGCATTTCTTGGGTTATTGCTTAAATATTGTTTTATAGTGCATACTTTGCAATATTTGGGTTTATTTATAAAATCCTTGTGGAAATACTTATTTCAAATGATTTATGTTATCATCTAAGTGTATTTCAAACTTATGAAGTGGAAAAAATAAATGTTTTCTAGGATTCTTTCTCAAGTGATTGTCTTTGGGATCCTGGAGAATGTAAAAACCCCTTTGAAGGTCATGTTTGATTTATTTTTTATTCTCTACATTTTGGGATTGTCAATTTTTACTAGAATTTATGAGCATTGTACTGTTATGAATTGGTCATCATCCACTTCCCCTCTTTCTGACTAAAAGTATTTCACCATCCCACCCATAAGAAAATCAAATTTGCATATTATACATGTGTTTGTTTGAAAATTACATTACCCTTTCCTATTATGAATGTATTTTCCTAAATGTGTGAAGATTAGTGTTCCAAGAATCATCAAGATCATTTACTTCTTCCATATGCAGAGATGATGTCTGTGAACCATTTTTTATCTGTCTTTAGTGACCTATGTTTGATGCACTAAGTATGTGCAATACATGTGTGACATATCTTACAAGTGGGTATAATATCCATTTATAAAATTAGCTCAACTTGGTATACCCCATTTTAAAGAAAATTTAATTGTTATATCTCTCCCTCATTCAGGTCACCATTGGGTTCTCTCACCCTAGTTTAGGCAAAGCCATAAATAGCGAGGTTAAGCCATTCCCTTAGTGAGGTGCCTCTTGATCATCTTCTAGGACTTGATTATAGTATAATTTTGGATACATCCTTAGATTAAAACAACATTTATTTCAAATTCATCATTATTTAAGCCATTATGTCTCATAATTGATGCATGTTCCCTATGGTATACTATTAAGATCCAACACCGTACTATTTTCGTTGTTGATGAAAATGATCGGGTCTTGTCAAAATTTCTCAATCAAATTTACACTTAGGCAGTTCTCAAAGTTCAATTTTTTAAGAGGAATTATTTGTTAAATCCCAATTTCTATTATATGTAAGGTTATTAGGTCATATAAGATCCTTTTCAATATTAAGAAGAGAAACCTACAATATCTAGAGTGTAGACTCTAGTGGCGACTCCACTCTCATTTTATGGGTTAGGCCAATGTTTTCATAGTTATATCTTACTAATGGTCTATCCCTATAAGCTTGGAATAATTTAAGGTTGTCAAGTACTAATCATATTTTATAATATCCCTACAAACATTTACTCATGGTTATCAAATCCCATCATTGAAATTATTTTTTCTAACAACATGATTAATTTCCCCATAAAGTTACATTTAGAACTAATTCTTTCAGACCTGTAGACTTTAGGGAAATACCCTAGTATCCTAATAAAATCCCCTTTGAAATAAGAACAATATTTCCTTGTTTTCAAGGAAATGACAATATTGATGGTGAATAACATATTATTTTATTGAATACATTATGGAAAAATATGAAGTAGAACATGAAGATGTTGTCATAAAAAAATTTGTGCATACATTAGAAGAGGATATAAGGGATTGGTTCAATTATTTTCCTCAGGATTAATTACACTCTTAAGATGAAATGATGGATGTGTTTTGAACTCAGTTTAACAATGTGAATGACCCTAGGGTCCTCCTATTTGAGTTTGAAAGTATTAAAAATACGCAGGAAAATGTGTACAAAATTTTAACACTAGGTTTAGTCAAACCTTTAGTACCCTACCAAGAAGTTTGATACGAAGTGATGAATCGTGTTTAATCATATATTTTGATGCATTTGGTAAGAAGGTAGACTAATTTTCAAGAGATACGAAACCTAGAAATTTGAGACAAGAATTTACCATGGTTGTTTAGGTTGAGAACAATATAAAAGTATTTGATAAATACCTTGGAGTGGAAGTAGAAAAGTAAACCCATATTGAGAAGGGGTTTGTTGAGAAATCATCATGTTTAGGAAAGGTGGTTAGAGATCTTGTTGGTGTTATTAAAGGTATATCTTAGAAGTTAGAAGAGGTTCATCGGGGTTTGAAATTCATCCTAGTATAAATCAAAGAGGTGATAATAAGAAAAAAGTGCCTCTAGAACAATTAAAAAGAAAAAATGCATTTAGGAATGATAGAAGAGATCTTAGTCTTGAAAATGCTAATGTTTCAGTAGTTGAAAAAGATGACCACACTATTGAATGGTCTCGAAAAATGTTTAATACCTCATGTTCCTTGTGAACAAGTTTATTTGATAGATGTTGTTGCTCAATGTGAGTCAAAATTTGATGATGTTTTTATGATCAATGATAAAATACATATTCAATATGGTGCCACCTATACTGATATTTTGTGTTCCTAAGAAACATTTGTTTTTTGGGTAGTTATCATTAAGGTATGTTCTTTTCCCTTTAAAGGTAATAAAATAATAGTTGAATCAAAATACTAACTTCCCTAATCCAATTTTGGTATTTGAGAGCTACAATGAGTGAGAAGTATGACAGGAGGGTACCTTTAAGGTAATATAGGTATATTTGGGACATTAGGAGAAAGAAATTGTGCTCCCTCCCTAGGCTTGACATGTGCCAGAAATGATAGGCGAGTGTTGGGGATGAGAGAGAAAGGCCATAACACCTAAGAGACAAAAGTTTGATGTCATATGGAGAACCTAAGAGGGGGATAATTTTGGGGAAAATTTTACCATCCCAACTATTCCAACTGTCCTACACAATTGGAATAGTAGGAGTAAAAAAATACACCAAAGGCTAGGAAGGTCAAATACTTATCCAAAATTACAATTCTATCACTTAGCACCTTGCCGAAGAGGATGAGAGTCACATGTGGGTCTAGGGGATTAAATAGGGGGTAGGGTGATTTTTTTCCCTAATGCTCATAATTTCCCCATTATCTCAGTAGTTGGGATATTTGGGACAGTTCAGACACTAAAATGTACTAGGCTTCCAACTATAAATTTGGCTAGCTCCCAACATCATGAAATGAACTTTCCTTGAGTTGTAAGAGGTATTTTTGGGTGAAAATTTATATCAATTTGACTCTAAATACCATTTTGAGATAAATGGGATATTTTTTAATACTTCATTATTCCTCCTATAAATAAATCTTTTTTTCATTCGGGACCACAAGGTGAGTCTGCCAAGATTGGTATGCCTTGAGAAGTGCTTAGGTGTTGGGAAGAATATGGAAAATTCATTATGTAGAGGATCCATTTAGATTTCCAAAATTATCTTGTTTTCCTCTTGAATCATCCTAGAGCTCCCAAAATATTCAGTTGAATTTTAGGTGTTTTTTTACACTACAAGCCCCTCAAGCCTCCAAAGCCAACTTTCCTATTCTAATCCCAAAACTTCTGAAACTTTCCAAAACTTCCCTAAACCTATTCCACTATATTTAATACTATTTAATAACATCCTTGGATGAATTTAGGCCTCTTTATTAACTCCATAGGATGCATACTTGATTTAGAAAGGCTAGGGATTGGGGGATTTAGAAAGGCCTCTGTATTAACCTTTCTAGGCTAATTACAAATTTCCACTTTTGGTAACATTTCATTGAATGGATTGGGGGACCTTATGAATACATTATAGAAACTTGGGAAGCATTTAAATCACATTATGAATCTTTTAAATGATGGAGGGGACATGCCTCAAAAGACAAGATGAACCAAAATATGACTCAGAGGGGTTTTGGGAAACCATTTCAACAATGGGTTATAGTTGTCATGCTTTCAAATGTAATTTTGACATTGTAAAAATACATGAAAACACATATTGAAGGCATGATTCTTCTCTCTCCCATGGGATTCGAGGGAGGGTAGAATATCCTCATTATTGGGAAGTGGTATGTAATGATTCCATTTGGTTTTTTGGACAACCAATAAATTTCCTCTTTTGGATTTTGAATATTTTCTAATGAAGTTGGAGTTTATATTACTTGTTATAAAAACAATAGATTTCTCAATCAAAATTTTGGCATGTTTATCCCACGTGGTGGGTGGCTTATCTGCTTGCATTATAAAGTTGTGTTTCTTGTATATTGTAAGTAATGAAGAAATGTAAGATGGTTTATATTTGGTTTGAAATTCTCATTGTTATTTTTATATAATTCTTGTTTACAAGGGAATAAATTATGTGCATGTGAAAAAATGATCTCTTGTTTTCCTTGGTATCTCAATATTGTAATGGGATATAGATCTTTTTATCTCTTCTTCTAATCTTGTGTTGAAAAGGGAATGTTGTAAATATCTATAATAAGGTGTTTCTTATTTTACCATGGTTTTTATGAACTTTGTGTTAATTGAAGTTCTTTCGATTATTGGATGGTTTTAATATTGAAATGGAAAATAATTTATCTCTTAAATTTTTATAAATATGGTAAGTAAAAATTTTAGTTAGACTACTAATGTAAATGAGAGAATGAACTTTGCATTCATTAGTATGTATATAAAATTTCTTGAATTAAATTTTTGTCGAAGTTTCATTAATATATATATATATATATATATATATATATATATATATATATATATATATATATATATATATATATATATATATATATATATATTGTTCCCAAGTTGGTGTCTCATTTTACAAATTTAGCTAGTGGGTTTTACTCATTTTTATAAGGAATATGAAATTAAGAAATTATCTTGTGAAATATTTAAAGAGAATTAGATTTTTTTAACTCCTTTCAATATAACCTTATTATTTTTTTGTTTACAAAAGAGGGGTTTTTTGTTACATTTTATGATCTTTGTAAATAAAGTAATTCCCGTAATACTTTAAGTTTAATATCTAAATGGTTTTAATATTATGATTAATTATTTTCTTGATTGAAGTCCATGAAAAGATTAGTTAACAAAATAACCACTGATCCCCCTTCTCTCTTAAGTTACAAATCAGTTTTGGATCTCCTTGTGTTCTTGTTTGTAATGAAGATCAAATATAAATGTGAATTAAAATAAATTAAGAAAATATCCACTGGAATCCATTTGATGTCTCCCAAAACTTTCAAACAAAACAAGTTTGAATGAGAAAATAAAAGATATATAATAGAACATAAGAATTTTAGGGTTACCTTAGTTTACCTAAGATCAATGGTGTGGAAATATTTCAATCCTAGGGTCCAGATTGAACCTAGTTTCTCCAACTTGCTTAATGGTCTCCTAGATTGAATTTTCCATTTAATATTTACAAGTGGGTTTATTATTTCCCCCCCTCTCCTTTTAAATTGGATAAATTAAAGTAATTATATTTGAATTAACAATGTATTTTGGGGCTAGGGCTATTTTAAAACTAATGAGTAAATCAATTAAATTATTATACCCTACTATAGTAAATTATTACGTAGGTAAAATTATTTAAACCATTAATACATACAAATAATTGGTTATCTTATTACACTAAATAAACTTGTAGGGAAATAGATAAATTCCACCATTAGATTTTAATAACCCCATGATGGAGAAATTATAATAACTTTTAGAGAATTGATTTGACCTTGAGAATCAAAGATAACACATGGAGTTAAATTATTACCCTTGATATAATTAGGGTCAAAGGTGAAATAAAATCATATTCAGATTAGTCAAAACAATTCCTATTATCGCGTTTGTCTTGGTTAACCCCATGAAAAAATTACTAAGTGTGACTTGAGCCTCGCTAAACTCTTACTACATGGAGTAAAATTTGTAACCCCATGGGTTACCTTGCATGGTGAGAAACCATTGATAACTAAATATTAAGATATTAACTAAATGGTTTTTAAATCAACACCTTTAATATAGAAAAAACATTATCCCATCTTTCACGGGGTTACAAAGTTAATTAGATGGATATGTTTGGATCAAAAAAACATGGGCACGACCATGAAAAATGTGTATGCCTAGATATTAAGCCATTGTATAATTTTTTTACATATATAAAATCAAATCAACTCTAATCGTGATAATAAATAAAATGGTGTATGTTGTTTCCATTAAATAAGAGATAATTCATAGGGTTCTTCTAATGAATAAAGAAGTTTAAATCTATAAAATCTAAATCTAAATCCATAAAACACTAGGGAAAAATGTGAATAAATATTTTTATCTAGGGGACTTTCCTCGATTAGATCCATATCCTTATCAATGTTGATTAAAATAACATGTAAGACATGAAATGATTACTTAAAATTAAAATGAAATGATATACGTTTTTAGGAAATTGAAGGGAAAAAGGTGTGGTACATGGTTTATTTGGGGAAGATGGTTGATTTTTCATGGTGTATTTAATTATTACATATTTTCACACTTATCCGATCATTCCCATTCATGATCACAGATAAATCATTAAACAATCATAATCGATTCACTATTGTGATTGAAAAAATGTTGAAAATATGAAATATGATAATGCAATGAGATTTAGACTATAAAAAAATTATTTCTCCTTCATAAAAATGGTAAGAAAAGAATATGTGAGAAAGAGATAAAGTTGTGAAAACAACCAATCAATTAATAAAATTGGAGGGGTGAGTATGATTTTTATAGTTACGGGGTGCATAGAGGATTGAGATAATTATAGGTGCAATGCGCATAGAGAGATGAGGTAATGACGGTGCATTGTACATTGGATATGTAAATGGGTAGGAAAATTGTATAGAGGGATGTGAAAATACTAAATTTTAATGATGAAAATAAGAAACTAAATGTGATGTATTAAATAAAACTTATTTTATATTTTTAGATGTTTCATGTGATTAGTTGATTTTGAATGATTATAATATTTTATTTTACATCCTAATTAAATTATATGTTATGGGATTAAACAATAATAATAATGATGTGAGGGTTTCAAATAGGTAGAATACTCGATCAATTAACTTTCAACATCAACCATTCACAATAAGAATAATTTTTTCATACATGTAACAATTGATAAACTATATGAAATTTCTCAAATATAAAAGAGCAGAGAGAAACTTAACTACAAAAAGATGATTAGGGAACATCTAGATATGTAAAATGATGAAATATATATAAAAAATACTAGAAATTCTTTATTATTGATTATCACTTAGAAATTGAGAAAGGGAAGGACTATACAAATGATGTACGGTCCATACTTGATTTATACAGTCCAAACTTGGATTTTTATGGTCTTAGATGATTTGAAATTTTAGATCTAAATTTTTTTAAGTTCTTCACTTGAATGAAAATGAATTTTTTTGTATGTCTCTCTTACTCACACAAATTTGGAATGACCTGTAATCACTCACCACGAAGTGGAAACCTTAGAAACATGTAGAACCATTCATTAGAGAATTAATAAACCAAAAGGAGAAAACTAGGTTGTGTGGTTGAGTATGGAATACCCTTGGTAGTAATAATCCTAGCTACCAAACCAATCTAATCTCTAAACTACATGCCCTTGTTGCAGGATCAAGCCTCATGTTGTTCTCTTAGGTACTTGTGTAATTGTGAACAACTAAATAACCCCTTAGGGGAGGCCTCATGTCTCTTGACACTAAGATAAAAATATAATTGTATAGTATATAATGCACCTAATATGGTATTAGTGTGATGTGGAATACATTAGCTAAGTGACCTAGCTTGTTAATCCATGAAACCCTTGAAAAGTGCATGGGGTGACTTTTATATTTATGAGATATGGCTATATGACCTTTTCATGCTTGTATATGGATGAATAAATACTCTTTGGCCTATTTGAGTTCTTTAAATTTGTAGTAGGGACTAGTATAATTGATGTGTAGTTGACTTGGTAATATTTATGAACAATATGAGTATTTTTAGAATGATATTTGAAATATGATCTTATAAGAGTGCAAGTGAGTTAGAAAGTGACATTGACTTGCTTATATAGTGTTACATAGGTGAAATATGATAATAACTTAGATGAACCCAAGAATGTGATACGACTTAAAGAAGATATTGAAATTTAAAATAGGGTCAGTGAACTTGAAGATCCAAGACCATACAACTTTTCAAAGACTAGACTCCACATCTTGACCCATTTATACGGTCTGGACAAATAAGGAGAAATTTAAAACAAGAAGTTTTATAATGAAACATAAAGGTTGTTTAATACTTTGATCAAATAATATTCCCAAAATTGATGAAAAATGTGAGTGTAGAGATAAATAAGTTACATAAGATCTAGAGATATGAACAAATTTGATTCCAAATGTGAGCATTTTTCTTAGCGAGGAGCATGATAAAACTTGTTATTATACAAGGAGAAGTGACCAAACTTTAATGTATTCATATTACCTCTCTGTAAGTGTGTAATTTAAAATTACATAAAGTAAATAAATACTTTAGTGTGGTCACACACTTTTTATTCACTTGATAGTGGCTCTCTTATATGTTAGTGTTGGCATTCTCGATGATGAACCC
The DNA here is from genome assembly GCA_018340775.1 of Taxus wallichiana var. yunnanensis. Classification (NCBI taxonomy): domain Eukaryota; kingdom Viridiplantae; phylum Streptophyta; class Pinopsida; order Cupressales; family Taxaceae; genus Taxus; species Taxus wallichiana. The sequence goes on from CM031234.1 coordinate 66,340,550, forward strand.
TATAACATAGAGTGTAGTTAATGCCTATGATAACAACTAAAAGTTAACTATAAATGTAAATAATGATTTTAAATTTGAACCTTGTAAAAAGTAGGTTAAGACAAGAATATCATAGAAGGAATACACATGTTCATGTTGTATAGGAGGACATCCTACTCTTAACATGCCTTAGAAACTTGGAATTTATTGTAGAAATTCCATAGGATTAGGGATGATCAATCCCTAATTTGGTGCCATAGGAGAGACTAAAGTGTTGAGTACACAATCAACTCTTAACAAAATGAGAAGAGGTGTTAAAGTGCCTTTTTTATGGATTTTTATGGAGAGGAAGGTATATCTTAAAATGAACTTGGATACTTTGATGAATTAACCTTTTAGGAATTTGATGAGAGAAGAGAAAAGATAACCTATGGAATAATTAACCTCTTCAACACCTTTCACTAATCCGACAAACTACATCACTTTAGATGGATCTAGGTTTGATTTCTACTATCAAAACTACTTTGTAACATAAAACCATCAAGGAAATGGATATTTATATTCCCTCATAATTTTTTATTGTTTTCAATAATTATTATGTGGATTTGAAAAATTATTGGGGAGAAGGATGATCATGACCCATATACTATTCTTATAACTAAATTTGAATAGTGTAGTGAAGAAGGAATGAAGTACTCATGCCCCTATTTAATTGAGTCATTTGTATATGAAATTGTATGAAAATATTGGAAATAAATAATATAATTTTTGAAATTAAAACCCAAAGAATATTCCTCTTTTCTTGAAAAGTCTATCATAGTAAAGAACATATCATAGTCCCTCCTATATTGTACAATTTTGACTTTTTTGAATTTTTCAACATTTAAGAATTTGTGACCTTTTTAAAGGATCTAAAATCTATAAAATTATGTTCACATGTTCTATAATTTATCTATATATGTATAAATATCCTAATAAATGCCCCTGTTTTGAGGTGTGTGTGATAAAGAATTTGAGTGCATGATTGAAAATAATAGATGTGTACCCATGTGTAATAAGTTTGATAATTTGCATAGGATGACATTAAAGGATAGACTTTTGGCCACTATTGGGAACATGTATTTTTAAAAGGGTTTGTGCATGGTTAAAAACACAGAGTAGAGAAAAATTTACATACAACATATAACATGCAACATGAAACAAACAATAATACATGTGTATAACAATAGAAACAAGAGAGAAACGTGTTAATAATTTAATACTATAGAGTAGTACAAGAATAAAAAACAAAGTAGTAAATAACAAACATGTAAAAATCCATATAATAAATAATAGTGTGATCATCGATTGTATAACCCAAGTATATCATAAGCTATAATAGTACATAAGTAGAAACAAAATTATAATAATGGTAAGTAGTATTATGAAATAACATCGTCATGCATAGGAATGGAGATGAAAACATGGGATAACTAGGGTGTCATAAAACAATCCTAATAGAAGGAAAAATTTTCCACAATAAGAGAAACAGTGCATACAAACAAGATATGAATGAAGGAAAAAAATGTTGAGTGAAGGAAAAAACATGGGAAACCCACAATACCATAAGACATTCAATTAAATTAGGTTATTTAAAGAAAAAAATAAAAACATTGTAATCAGACAATATAATAAACTCAATCCATGTAGTAATCAATCAAATAAGTAATCAGTATAAGAAATTAGTGATAACAATGTAAGATGTAATTATAGAAAATAATAATAGAAAAAACATAGATAGCAAGATAGGTTAACAATGAACAAAATAAACGTTTTAGTTCTTTACCTCAAATTATAGTGTTGTCTTGTGTTGTTGCAAGGGCAAAATTCACTTGAAAATAGGGCAACTGTACCCTAGTGTCAAAAAAATCATTGTAACCCTTCCTTGACACCTCTCCAAAGTTAGTCCACCTTGTGTGCCATAATTATCCCCCATATTTATAATTTCTATGTTTGTGGTCTCACTCTCTCCCAAGTTTGGAAAATAATAAAACAAGTTCAAAGGAGTATTTCGAGATAGTACATTTCAAAGCGGATCTTTCGTCGGGTTTTGGAAGGGATATTTATAGCATTTTTCAAGTGGGTACATATTATTTGGAGTCAATTTAAAGTCCTAAATTCATCAGGTAGGTGTTTTCATGAGCCAATATCATTTTTAATTTATTTAGGAAGATTTTGAAGAGATCCAAAGGTTTACGAGCTAGTTTAGTAAAAGTGGGTTTTGAGAATGAAGGAGCTTGCATTGTGAAAAAAACATGAGATTCGAGGGATGATTACGAGATATCTAGAATGATTTGGAAGTAAAAACTTACATGGTGGTAATCATATATTTTACATAACAACCATGCATTTCTTTCCACAACTCATTTCACATGCACAATGGTAGTCTTGATTAAAAAGGAAAATTTGGAGGATGTTCGTAGATGACTAAGACATTAAGACCCATCCCATCCTTCTCAAAATTCTGTTTCCAGTGAAAATAATATAAATAAGTGCCTAAAAATTCTTCCGGAGCTCTGGAAATTCCATTTTCAAGTCCTCCTTAAAGGTACAAACTTTTTCCTTAGCCAAAATTTTCAAAGTGACATACATCACCATGAGGATGAGGTAAAATTTTGGTGTCCTTATATCCCTCTCTAATGGCACAATTGGGGAAAAATGTTCCCCCACCTTAAGCCTCATGGACCCTCAACATGACCTTGGGGAGCTCTGGTTAGCACCTTCCACGAAATTTCTAACCCCCACTTCAACATCCACACATGTGCCACTTATCCTCACTAGGATGAGGAAAATTTTTGTTTTCCCCATGTCCCATTCCAAGGGAAAAAGGAGGGCATTAAAATAATCCCCCACCTTAGGCTTTATGGTCTCACCATATGACCCTGAGTCTTTCATTAATCAATTTCGGCTAGATTTTGAGCCCCCTCTCCTTGTTTTGCATGCTTTCCAAGTGTCACCTCCAAGATAAGGTGAAATTTTAGTTTCTAATTCTCTAATTAAAATTGGAAAAGGGGGGCATTAAAATTTTCTACCCCTTCCATTATTCTTCCGGGTTCCTTATGTGACCTAAAATTAACCCAGGAGCTCAAATTAAGCACTTTTCTCATTTTCCCTCACCCGTGCATGTGTACCATGTGCCACCCTAGGGATAAGGTGAAATTTTAGTGTCCCATATCCCATTAAAATGGGTAAAATTGGGAAAACATTCACCCCCTTCCTCTCTCCCTCTCACACTATTAATACTAGTACTTAGCCATTTTCTCATTTCCCCTACATTTCTCCATTTTCAGATGGAACTCTCAAGAAATTTATAGAGAATTACTCCACTCTAATATTTAATTACATCCATTTCAAACATGTTTCAATGATCAATTCAAGAGAAATTTTATAAAAGGAACTGATTTTAAAGTGTTTAAGCACATTTGTCACGAATGACTTTGTAACTGCGAGGTGAAAATTATCTTAATTTAAAAACTAGTGCATTGAGCAATGCATGTTTTTGCATTAATCCAAATTTCAAGGATAATTTAAGACACAAGTGAAATAATTTTCATGCATGTCCCAGATTTTTTTGTAGCAAGAAATTCCCAATATCACGCTCACAAATTTTAGAAATTTATTTTCTCATATTCTAGAGATCAAGGTTGAGATAAAATTTCATATGTGAGATAAAGAAGAAAACCCCATATCAAAAAAATATTTCATTAAAATCTAAGGTTGGGAGATTGAATTTCCAAAAATATAAAGTCTCTACACAAAGGGCTTAATATAAAAAAAAATCTTCATAGAACACATATTTTGTAAAGGTAGAGTTTTTAGTGAGCATATAGAGGAACGAGAAAGGTAATCAAAGGTGGTCCGAGTTGAAAAAGGTGAAAATATAAATTTACTAAAAATAGTAAATCCCCATTCTAGACGTAGAGAAGCTCCAATGTCAAATATGAATTTCAAGTTTGTAGGCATTGAAATAGTATCAACTCTCTCTCCGAGTACTCAAGAATGGGGAATAATAATCTCACCCACATGGACCTCTATGATCTCAAAGATAAAATGTTTGGAGGACCAAGAGATCTATTGGAGGAAATTTTTCCATAAGAAGACTGTATGCAACAGGCATACATCTAGTCTTAGTAATGAGTGTGGAATTGTTTTTGGCTTGTTCATAACACTATGAGTGCAAGACTAAGACCATTCAAGTAGAAGATGGCTAAACCATGGTAGTACATTCTCCGAGAGACATCTCCCATTAAATGTAGATCCCAATTTGGAGAAATATGGCCATTATTTCAAAGGAGCTTGTAGAAAAAGAGTGGACCAAAATGGAATCATGACTTCAAGGCCTCACCCTTGGTTCAAGGTTGAAACAAGTGAGAAAACATTCATGGGTTCCCAAGTATTTCTTGTGAGGTGAATTACATGAAGGCTATTTAGATGCAATCTTTCTTCTTAGTTGGGTGATGGGAGAAGAAACCTCAAATAAATTTCAAGATTATATGGCTCTCTTCATGAATTATCTTCATATTCATGATCATGGAAGATAAACAAAGGATTTATTAGGGACATATTATTAGTGATAAACTACACCATTAATTACTTCAGGTACTAGTCTTGAATAAATTCACAATGAATTCATATCAGGTGCACACTCTCGTGAGCTTGAGACCTTTCAAAGGGTTGGAACTTGTTATAAACATCTCTCCTAAGACCCCTACATTTGAGATATGTCTTAAGTTGGTTTTAAAGGAGAGAAATCAACACTTCACGAGGGTAAATGATTACTTCACCATGTTTATCATCAAGAAATTGGAGGGGAACCTTCACTCAAGGTTTTTTCAAAAATTATCTTCTTTGATCAAGAAATATGGGTCATACTTCACATAATTTTCCACTTTCTCATACATCAAAGTTTCCGGTTATGATCTTTCTCTACTCATAATACCTTAGTAGCTCAAAGTGAAAATATTGTCTTGTTTGAGCTTTGAAAGAAGTTTGCACATGTTCATAGTAAGATTAAGAAATGGAAAATAAAAAAATTATCCTTTCCTATCTCACTCAAAATCTTCACTGTAAGAGTGTCAATGGTGCATCACACTTGGAATCCTCATTCATACCCCATTATTTTATTCATATATAATTGAAGGTAGACTTTGACATTCGATGTGATATAGACACTTTCCATCTCTCAAATTCATATCATGTATCACAGATCAAATATTATTGGGTAAATTACATAGATGAGTTTGATGTCGAGAAAGAGACCATATGTGGATGAAAGTTGGATAAATGAGAAGGTTTAAGTTAAACTGGTATGAATAGAGAATTCAAGATGATGGTACATAATTGTATGATCTAGAATATAAAGTAGTGAAGGCTTCACCTTTTCCACAAGTAACATGGAATGTTCGTGAGTTAGGAGACATAAGTGAGCGGACTAAAGTTGTGATCATAAGATCAAAAGAATGGTTCAAGAAGAAGAATTTTTCCTCCATTAAATTAGGAAGTTTCCATCCCCTTTAAGAAACTTCATACTTCTTGGTGGTGCCATGGGTAATCAATATGTAGAAGTAGTCGGATAAAAAGTAATCAATCCTATCGAAGAGATGAAACTAGATGATTATGAAAACAAAACCATCCCCTTAGGCCTAGCCACTCATGAAGGAGATACACACATTTTTGAAGAGTATTCCACTCATATTCTCGTGAGGAACCAGGAGTATAAGGTTAAAATTGACCACTTGGAAGACCAATTACAAACAATCTCCTTGTATGTACAATACTTAATTGACCCAAAAGCTTCATCATCACTCTCATTTAAATAAGTTACCCAAATAGGTAGATTTGACCCACATTCCATCAAGGAAATGTGGGCCTTCACTATACATGTATGAGTAAATGATAAATGGATGAACATGATCATTGAGAAAGAAATGGTACTTCTTCCATAATTTATCCATTGTATAATTACATGTGCACCACCAAAAACAAGGTTTGAATGAAAAGGGAAGGATTAGAAAAGGAAAAATAACATTGATACCAAGTTCATCCATTGGTGATGGAGATGGGAGATGCTCACTCCTAGGTGTTGGTGATCAGGAAAGTATTTAATTCTTCATTTGAGGACTTTTCACATTTGTGGGCAAGAACCCTTGCCTCTTGATATGGAGTGTATAATCAAGCCATTATTTATTTGGACACAAATGAGGAGTGTTCCTTCAAGATGCAAGACAACATCAACATCAAAATACAAAAACTTTGATTTCCCTCCCTTGATGAGAGCACCACCACAAATGAGTTCTTAAAGCTATTGGAGGCGTATGTCCAAAAACATTCCAGGGACCCTTTTTCCTTCAATGAAAATACATAGGATTATTTATCTGAGATCAAATCCATAATTCCAAACATTATAGAGAAACACCCATCGTGGTTCACGAAGAGAAAAAAATCAATTATATCTCATATGGTCGGTTTGAGCCTCTCGAGCTATGTTTGTATTCCTCAATAAGAGAAAGTATCATTTGTGATAGCTCTATATAGAAAAGGTTTGAAGGAAGTGGAAATATCTCTAGTGGATCTCAAAAAAATCAATAAGTTGACAAGACATGAATCAACGAAGTGAAATATTCATTAGCATAGTTCTCTCTCCTTCTCTCTCTTCTCTTCTCCCTCTCCCCCCTCATCCATTTTATTTTCCTTCATTTTGGGGTAATACCTATTCATTTTTATCTATTATTATTCCATCTTATTCATTTAAATGTGACATTAGTTTGTAATGTACTAATTCATCCTTCATTAATAAAAGGGGACTTAATCCTACACTTAGGAATATAAAAATTCACATTTTGTAGGGAAAAATGAAAATTCATGTGGTGGGTAGCAAAGAGTCATTCTCATGTCTTTAAATTATGATGATGCACTCATTCTTAAGGGTTGTCAATTTTGTATGCTCATGAGAGATTAATACTTGTGAATATATATATATATATATAGCTATTTCCTCTCTTCTCCTTCTCTATGTTCTTTTATTTCTCACTATTTACAATTTTTCTAAAACATCAATAAATAAGAAAGGATTTTATTTCCTTTTTGATAAGAAAGTTATTGAAACTTTTGTTCCTATTTCCACCTTATCTTGATGCAAGTAACAATTTTTTTTTCTTTCTATATCTATGTGTGTTGAAGTACTCTGATTAATGTCTATAGGAATCTTATTTTCACTCCGAGAGATTAATTCCCCCTTTATTTTATCCCACTCCCTTTCCTACCTTTCTAGAAAATTCTTCCCTTGCAAGAAATTGCAATATTTTTTTGTAGGTTCAGTGGAGTTTCCCTATTGAGTCCCCTACCTTTAGGCTACCACATATTTTAATTTCACACATGCATAATAATTGGAGTTCTACCATTCGGGAAAAGGGACCTAGAGTCTCAGAGCATTGGTAGATATCCACTAATTTTTCCACCGAACAATTTTTTTGCAAACAATTTTTGGTACCCACGGTCGGGAAGACTTGGAAAAATCTGCAACCAAAATAAAAATCATGAGAAAATACAAAAATAATTTAAATATCCAAAAAATCTAAAAAATGGAAGTTGAAGAGTCATAGAGCTTTCATGTCTCATATCTATGGCTATTCTTAGTAACTCTCTGTACAAAGACCTAAATTAATTTTTCACATCCAATAAGATATTATATCTAGCATAAGGTAAGTTTTTCGGCACAATAAAGAGAATTTTACACAATACTTCATAGTTACAGGGTGTTAGACACTGAAGATGAATGTGATGAAGAAAGAGAAAGAGAGAGATAAGCCCAAGTGTAGCAAAGAAGATCTTAATTCCATCTCAAATTTACAAACTGGAAGATTGCAGATATACTAAGTCACAAAGACAAGGAGGAGATCTTGATACCATATTTGAATAACTCCAAAGAAGAAGAAAACTAGTAAGAAAATACAAGAACTCCATTCATCCTGAAACTGCTCTCACTAGTGGTCCAAGTGGTGTCAACCCATTGGACATAGAGTTTCCAAATATGAGTGAAGATTTTGAAAAATTTATTGACATGGAAAATAGAGCATAATTTAAAGCAAGGAAGAAGCAGAAGCAATAAAGAAACTTAAATAAGAAGAAAGAGCTCAAGCCGAGAGAAGAAGAGATAGATGCAGCTAGAGAAAAAGAAAGAGTAATAATCAAAGCGTAAGTGAAGAAATAATGGGTGACAAAGAGAGACCTCAACCTATAGTGTCATTAGGTAGGAAGACATGCCCATTTTCACTCCCACAACATTTTCATGAGGTCCCATGAGGTTCAAGATTTTTTTTCCAAATTTCATGGGAGATGGCTCACAACTCCTAGAAGAACATGTGACCTTCATCACTTCCTGTGGTGTGTTGGGTTTTGGGAAAAAGGATGTATCTATTAGATTTTTGTGGATTCCTTGCAAGATCCTTCAAGATAAAGTAGAAAAATGGTTTTACCTCCTACCACCTAGATCAATCACCTATTGAGATGATATCAATACTTACTTTGAAGAAAAAATCAATTTAATAGAAGATTTCCAAGACCTCTTCATGCATCTAGTGCATATGAATAAAGAATCTAGTAAATCCATGAGGGATTTCATAACAAGAAACAAAACACTACTCAAGAGGATACCTCTCGAATCCATGCCCTCGGATAATAATTAAAAAAAAATCTTTATAAGTACCAAACTAACTTAATTTGGGTTCACTATTAGAGGGTCTCAGCTTATAACATTTAAGGAAGATCAAGAATACTCCATCAAAATGGAGCATGATGTAATCTTATCCATAAAAGTGAAGAACCCAAATAGGAAAAAAAGGTCATAGTTCTATCTCCACTCGCATCGAACCCATAATTTAGAAGATGGCCATATCTAAAACCACCATGAGGAATGTTGTGAAGAAGATTAATCTCTGAACAAGCCAAGAATAGCTCCACCTCCTCACAAAATTTCCCTTAAGGTTCCAGCGATCAATACAACCTATGATGTGGAATAACCAAAAGAATAGGTTGAAGTGGAAGAGCTAGAAGAGGAAGAAAATGAAGATGACAATGTTCTCAAGATTGAAGAGGTTGACAAAGTGATACTCAAAATGACCTCATCGAGTACAACTCAATGGATGAAGATGATGATGAAGAAGAAACACTAAGCTTCTTATGTGTTGTGTTCACCCACTCCTAGTCTCAAAATAGAGCTTCCTCCTGGCGAGATGCTACTGCAAAGAAGAAAAAGGAAGATCATACGGTAGTAGTTCCACCTAAAAAATCATTAGCAGAGGGTCTCTACTTCCACCGTCAATGGATTCAACAAAGGATAAGCTAGACCCAATTACGATGAAGAACCCAAATGTAGTAAAATATAAGTCCTCTAGTGTTTCCCTAAATCAAGTTATACTTCTGAAGCTAATACTTCACCTAATGTTAGTCCTAAAAAATATTCTAAGGCTTAATAAAAGTTAGCCATTCCTTCTCCTTCTAAACCCATCACCTCACCCACCAAAGATAATCAAGCGCCCAAACTAGTGCCATCTCTATAATGTAAAGCATCTGTCATCCCCAAAACATCGATCTCACCCACCTTAGATCCATTCAATTATGTTGAACATGCAAGAAAAACTAAAGTTTAGATGACTAAAATTTAATACTTTCAAACATACCCAAAGAAATTCAAGAGGTTTTGCAATGTTGTCTAAGGAGGTATCCCAAAATCCAACACTTTGTGAATCCCAATCCTTAGGGCCTACTATCAACACCACCTATTCCCCCTATACAAAACATGTTAAAACTAAGTACATCTAAAATTAAGAACGTATAACCCTTTTACTTATCCTTCTTAGTCAAAAGGTATCAACTAAACAATTGTATCATAGATTCATGAGCCTCTAACACCATCTTTCCCATCAAATTACAAAATTCCTTGGGACTTACTCTGACATGTGAAAATGGTTATTTTTACTCTATAGAATCTAAGGAGGCACCATTGGTGGGAAGGATCAAAGATGCAAAGGTGGCCTTGGCGGAATTTCCATAGAAGAAGGTTTTTCTCACCATCTTAGTGACAATAATCCCAACATCTTTTGGTATGTTGTTGAGTAGAAGGATCTACAGAGACATAGTTGGGAAATTTAAATGGATTTTTCCTATGAAACAATCCCAAGAAGGGGGAAATGAATAAGTTTCTCCCCATGTGAAAAATGAAGTATATAGTTCAAAATTTAGATGACCCTAGAGAAAACATCATGTTCTAAGATAGTGGGATGGGGAACTACTTCCTCACCTCCAAAAGAGATGAAAGTTAATTTATCCTCATTGAAGATGAAGAAGATCATCTTTAGACCATGTAATTTTATGGGAGTCATTTAAGTGAAGGCCCGAAGATAGCATTTTCTTGATCTATCCCTCAGGTGAATTCTTCCCATTTGCATACAAGCTATAATTTGAAAATAATAACACTGCAGAGTACGAGTATCTCCTCCTAGAAAAAAATTCCAATGAGTCCATGGGTATAAAAATATCAAGTGTCTCGAGACGATGAATTGATAGTCAAGAAATTAAGAGACCAATATCAATTCAAAAACCCAAGACTCAAACACTATAGAAATAGATTTTGGGACTGTATTGAATCTTTCGATGTTTTCTCCATCAAATAATTTTCTCAAAAGAATAATGAAAAGGCTGAATATCTATTTGTCTCATCCTCATTGGTGACTCCACATCCATCCCTTGATAAAGATAAGGTGACCATCAAGATGGTTTTCAGACCAAGTGTGCCATAAAATGTAAACTATTAACAATCCTTCAATGACGATAGTTAACTCCTCGCTTTCCTAGAGTAAAAGGAAAACTTTGGTAGTATCTTCTACGAGGAAGAAACCATAAAATCATCTCTTTGGTAGTTGATTCCTTAAGCTATGTCTGCACTCCTCAAGTAGATAAAGTAGCACCTTTAGCCTCCCGATATAGTAAAGAGTTCAATGGAGTGTAAATCTATCAAGTGGAGATTGATAAAAATTAATCAGTTGGCAAGAGAGGATCAACAGAAGTGGCATCTTCATTGACATATTTCTCTATCTGTCTTTATCCTTCTTTCTTATCTCACCCCTCTCCCCATCCTCCATGTTATTTTAATTCATTGGGGGGGTAAGCACATTTTCATTTTTCCTAATCTTATTTCGTCTTATTCATTAAAATGTCATCTTAGTTTGTAATGTAATAAGCTGCCCTTAATTAATAAAATGGGAATTAATCCTACACCTAGGAATATGAAAATTCACATGTTGAAAGGGGACAAATGAGAATTCATTTGCAGGGTAGGTGAAGAGTCATTCTCAAGTCTATAAATTGTCGTTATACCCTCATTTTTAAGGGTTATCAATTTTATATGCTCATGATAGATTACTCCTTGTGAAGAAACAAAAGAGATAACTATTTCCTCTAACTTCCTCTGCTATGTTCTTCTATTTTTCACTATGTACAATTTTTTTAAAACATCAATAAATAAGAAAGAGTTTATTTCCTTTTTGATAAGATTTTTTTGAAACTTTGTGTTCCTAATTCCACCTTGTCTTGATGCAAGTAACAAAATTGGTTTCTTTCTATATCTATGTGCATTGATTTACTCTAATTAATTTCTATAATAATTTAGTTTTCTACGTGAGAGATTAATCCCCCCTTTATTGCCTCCCACTCCATTTATTACCTTCTCATTAAACTCCCCCTTGAAAGAAATTGCAAGCTTTTACTATAGGTTTAGTGGAGTGTCCTTTTGGATATCTATCCTTTAGGCCACCGCATATTTTAATTTCACAAATGCATAATAAATGGAGTTTTACCATTCAAGAAGAGGGACCTAAATTCTAAGAGCTTTGGAAGATACCCATGAATTTTTCCACTGAAATTTTTTTCTCACCAACAAATAGTACTAAGAACTATATATATATATATATATATATATATATATATATATATATATATATATATATATATATATATATATATATATATATATATATATATATATGATGATGATGATGATGATGATAAAGCGAGGTGTAAAGTAGCATATAATTAAATAAAATAACCTATATAGAATGGGGGATTCCCCAAAAGAGTAGTGTAAGGAACCAAGCTAGCTCATACCATTCAAGAAGAGGGACCTAAATTCTAAGAGCTTTGGAAGATACCCATGAATTTTTCCACCTGAAAAATTTTCTCACCAACAAATAGTACTAAGAACTATATATATATATATATATATATATATATATATATACATATATATATATATATACATATATATATATATATATATATATATATATATATATGATGATGATAAGTGAGGTGTAAAGTAGCATATAATTAAATAAAATAACGTATATAGAATGGGGATTCCCCCAAAAGAGTAGTGTAAGGAACCAAGCTAGCTCATATCATCATATATAAACTTATGCGTGTCCTACATCAAGCTCAATATACCTTTTGAAAAGATGTGTCTAAAAGTAAATATGACATCTATCAAACCATTATGACAAAAATATGTATAAAGTGATAATATAGACAATATAACAAAAAAAAGGTCTTGATATTGTATTTTTAGACATATTTATAGCTTTTTGTATTATATAATTATTTAAATGTTTTTAAATTTCTTTTAAAAATTATGTACAAGAAATAGGGTATCGGAAGAATCTACTAGTTGTAGAGAATATTATTTTTGTCAAGGTTTAAGTTACTACAAAAATTATGGAGGGACTATATTTTTGGATTTAAGGGTGGGTCAAGTGTTGAAAAATGAGTAAAGGGTAATAAGAATTCATAATGAAATTGAATTTGTGACTTGGAGGATGCATATAGGGGAGATAGTCATAGTAAGGTAGAAGGGAAGTTTAAGGTTTTAAAGAGGAAAGGGCTTGAATATGCAACAAAGAAATAAGTCATGAGACAATTATGTGCAAAAACAATAAATTGGGTACCATGATGGGAAAAAAATCAGGAAAGGTGTTAGGTGAAAGGGGTGGGGGTAGGGGTTTACTAATGAGGATAGGTCCATGAAGGGAGGAAGGTTAAGTGGTAGGATATGAGATATGGGATAAGATTTTGGAGTAAGTAGGAAGGAGTAGTGAGAGATGGTGGTAGAGGTCGTGAGTATGGTCATGTTGTTAACAAGAGCACCCATGCTATCTTAAAAACTTCATTTTAGTCATACAATCACGCGGTTTCAAGAAATACATCTAATGAATGAAAGAACTTAGTGTTATGTGGAAATCAGAAAATGTAGTGTTCCATAGAGTTTCAAAACCCATGTAATAAAGGAAATTCACCACAAAGTAGGAAGTCACATAACAAAGGCTAAGTACTATGTGGCATTGTTAAAGATTAAAGGTGAAGTGCATGAATGTTAGGGGATTTCACAGGTAATAATCCATGCAAGTTAAACTTCATAGAACAAAGAAAATCCACATATCAAAAGAACACACAAAAAAAAGGAGTGGTTACCTATGATTTTGGTGCCCATTCTGAGCCCTTGAATTAACTTTTCCTTTTTCATAAAATTTCAGTTAATCTGAATACTTTGTGTGATTTATATTACTCCATGCACTTCAAAATTCATTCTGAGTGAGGGAGAAGTGTCAATTTGTAAGAAATGTCATGCCTTATCCAATTAAAATAAAATATTAAAAAAATATCGAGAGACCGGTTTAGTGGTCTGGTTGATTAAGTTAAAATCTTTAGATAGATGGGTGATTGGGACTATGTCTACATATTTCATGAGGAACCTTCAAATAAACACTAAAATTATCCAAACTACTCCAAACAATCTACAACTACGAAGGTCCAAAAGAATGCAACCTAAACATGAAGTAATAAATATTCAATCTTGGTTAAGGAATTCAATTAAATGGACTTGGCCATTTTTGCAAAGCTTGGCACATTTAAAATGAATGTCAATTTTCTCCTTCCAAAAGCACTTGTCATTGGCATTTGAAAACCCATGAGAGACTAAGTATAAAATCATTGGTGGGTTACTTTTAAAAGGCCAACAAACTTTCATTTGTCTGTAAAATTCAATGCTAAAGTCAACAAGAACATGTAGAAGAATATCAAGGGAAAAAGGAGGGGCCACATGGTGGGATTTCAAGTCTTTTCATAGCCTTTGTATTTTATGGACTTCAACTTACTACGGAATGAACAAAATTTTATAAAAGCTTTAGGTCGAGAAAGGTTGAAAATTAAAAAGGTATACATAGTGGAAAGATGGATACTTGACAATTGGAATAGATCAAGGGCATTAAATATACACATGTAGGAATTTTGGCACTCTTAAAGTAGATGGGCTCTAGAAAAAATCAAGTCCAGAGAATGAAACAAGTTTCATATGTCTTGAGTTTAGATGGTTAGGTGAGTCAATGCGGACACATGGAAACATTTTTATGTATTTTTTTAGAATTCGCTCAAGTTTGAAATTGTGATGTGAAAGCACAACTAATGAAAGGTGAACGCATTCATATGTGGATATTTTCTATTGGATCATGTTTCATGATTGTCAATAGAGGCTAAAGAAAGAGATGACATTACAAGAAGCATGGATATTTTCTATTGGCTCGCATTTCATGTCTGTCAGTTAACATTATAAAACAATTTGACATAATGTAGGAATGTGGAATGATTTTATTGGATAGAGCTTTGCACTTTATTAGAAGGGATATCAAAGGACTGGATTGTGAAGTAATATGAAGCTCTTTGATTGGATTATGTTTTACTGGGGTTAGTCAGGTCCATCTAAAATTTTGAATTGTAAAAGGCATGGAGCTTTCTCATGGCTCACATTTCGTAGGAATCAGCCAAGGTTATCAAAATTATGGCACTGCGAAGGAACATGAAGTCTTTACATTGGCTCACATTTCAAGGTGGATAAGTAAAAGTAAAATAAACTCCTAACACTACAAAAGACATATATTTTTTTCATTGGCCTATATTTTGTAGTAGTCATTACAAATAAGAGAAGAGTTAAAGAAGGCAAAGGAACGTGGCATTTTCTGATTGGCTCACTTTTTTTAAAGGAACTAACCTGCATTTAAAGCCACATAATACATGTGGTAAAGGAAATGAAATGCAAATATAAGCATAGGTAGTTCTGAGCCAAACAAAGGTTGTAATGTATCACTCTCTTGTTCATCTAGACACACAAAACTTCAAATGCCAATAAATTTTGATCCGAGCACCAAATCAAACAAAGTTGGTCTTGTTGGAAATGTTTCCTCAATATGTTCAAGTTAGAATCATCTAATTAGGAAATTTATGGATTTTTATAAGAGAAAAAGATAAGAACAATAGTTCATCCTTCCATATGAGTTTGTGAACAAAGTGAAAATAACATAAACAAACTTTGCAAGATAAAATAACTATTTTTGCACCTAGAAGTAGCTCGACCTAGAAGCCAACCATAGAATAGCATATGGAAGATCCAAAAATAGTAAATCATATATTTTCAGCTAGAACATTACCGCTTTGATTAAAATATTTTCTTTACAAAAAAGGGGAAAATCTATTACTATATTGGGGAAAAATCAAATTGTAACAACACATCTAAATTGTATAAATCGAGGTCTTTTATTCATATTAAAAAGGGGGTTAGTTTTTTCTATTTCTAAAATAAGGTAGAGAGATTAAATTTTAAATATTTCATGTTTCCTTTATGAAATGCATACTGATATCAATTTCCCAAACTTATGTGTGGTTGCAATGTATAGACATTGACAATATTTGAGAGATTTATATTGATCTTCCCTTGATAAGAAATTATAAGATCAAAATGAAATATGCCCACTTTTGAGTTTAAATTTTTTCTTCTCGGATCGTATGCTGGAATTGTCCTTTAATGAGTTATATTTTCTGGTAAATTATTTTGTTTATTGTTTCTCTTTGTCATACACTAAATATGTCCTTAATGGTTGTGCTTTGGTCATTAGTTTTATATTGTACTGTAATCATTTACTTTACAATATTATATTTAATTTTTAAATCCTTATGCCAACCATTTTTGCTAATAGATTTTTCTTAGCATTTTAGTGTATCTTACGCGCACGAGGGATGAAAAATAAATACTTTGTTAGAATGATTTCATAATTTCTTGTGTCAAATATTTACATCTATTGAGGATTAATGAATGTAAATCTACCTTTTTAGAAAATATGATTTGGTTAATTCAATTTTCAGTTCTTTTCTTGAATTACAGGTTACTCTAAGTGTTAAATGCTTGACTGCAAGGAATTTATCTACCTATAATCCCCCCTAATTTAAAAATTACATAAGTAATCCTACCCCATTTTATCTACCATTCATTTTTGTTGTTGCCCTATCTTTAAATATCAATGATACTACCCCTTAGCTACAAATTATACCATTTAGAGAATGCAAGAGCAATCGAATCCCACTGTCTTTAGTAATATGTTTCTAGAAAAGTAAACATATAAAACATATTTTATGATAACTCATGAGTGATTGTTGTGTCCATTGGCCATGTTTATCCCAGAT
Source organism: Taxus wallichiana var. yunnanensis (assembly GCA_018340775.1). NCBI lineage: Eukaryota > Viridiplantae > Streptophyta > Pinopsida > Cupressales > Taxaceae > Taxus > Taxus wallichiana. The sequence goes on from CM031234.1 coordinate 66,357,125, forward strand.
TGACCCACCATTTTTAGAAATAAATTGAGGGAACAAATATCCCATCTCCCCTCTCCCATTCAAGTTACACCTTGGGTCCTCTCACCCTAGTTCAAGGCATGACCAAAAGTAGTAGGAAAAGGCCATATCCTCTATACATGCCCCTCAATCATCCCAAATATTGATCCCTAAGGAAAATTTCTAGATGCCTCCATGGATACAAAATGACATACTACCTATTTTACCACCATTATAAATTAATTCCCACTTATTTTTCATAAAGATAATTGTTTTCAAGCTATAAGGGGTGCATATTTGAGGACCAACATACTTGGTTCCATTTATGAGGATAAATATAGTTTGAGTTCACTTATGTGAACATTGTTTTGGTCTTTAAGGGGTGTCAAGTACAAGTAGAGGCCCATCACACACTTTTGGCTCCATTGTTGAGGACAAAGATAGTTGTAGTTTACTTTTGTGACCATTTTTGGGGTCTTCAAAGGGCGTAAAGTCCAATAGAGGCCCATCAACACACTTCTAGCGCCATTTCCAGGGACAAAGATAGTTTTGGTTCACTTATATGACTATTTTTTTGGTCTTCAAATGGCATCAAGTCCAATATAGGCTTGTTGACATGCTTCTAGCATCATCACCAAAGTGATAAAATTTTTATCTCATTGAATTAGAGTTTAAGCTAAATTTTCTCAAGGCTATATGAATTACTAGTATTTACTGATACAAATTGATAGATATTTTGGTAATTAAGGTTCATGTATCCCATCAAAAATCTTATAACAAAACTACGAGGGACTTATTTAGTCCAATTGACATTAAGAAGACATACCTTTATATAACTTTGCTAAAATTAGGTAGATCTGACTCATTATAAAGGTATTGTATAATTTTTTCTCATTATAAGTAGGTTTTCCATTAAAATTGATTCCATTGGGAAAATATTTGTCTACAAGTCCATAAATATCTGTAAATCTTTGTCTACCAATTTTTGAAGTTATCCTTTCAAGAGCATTTTGAGTTGATCTATACATATAAGGTATAATGCCTTAGTGGTGGATCCATCTTTCAAATAAAATCTAGTGTATACAAGTGTAAAATTTTTATACCTTGCTAATTAACTCTCTCATTTACAAAGATGGAAGGAAGAAGATCATTTTTCAAGTTTGATCCAACCAAAAGATTACTCCCAGAGCTAGAGAATACATAGTCAAGAAGGAAGAAAATATGGAAACTAGTTGGTGATCAAAATTTAGAATAAAAGGTTGTTCAACCTCTTGAATTTTATCCACCTTTTATCGAAATTACTTTGGCACATATGAAATATTTGATTCAAGAATTCCTTGAGAAAATTTATATACTTTGTTCCGAGAGGCTTCAACATTTGAAAATAATAAAGGTATTCTTCATCTTCCATATTTTTTAACTCATAAGAACAAAGTGTTTAATGAAACTGAGTCCCCAAGAGATTGCCACTTTGTGGATCATACTCCTTTACCTCAGATACCTCCTATTCCCCACCATTTCAACCCTCCTTTTGAAACACCTCCACTAAATAACATGGTTGCCTCTCCTCTGAGAGCCTTTCATAGTTAACACATATAGACCTATCAATTTTAATAACATGGAAGGTTATCTAAATGAAGTGCCACATGAAATTAGGATGACGCTGCCCAAGTTTCAAGGAAATAATGCTTTAAGTGGAGATCATCATCTTATATTTTTTAAAAATATAATGGATGACTATGAAGTAGAGCATGAGGATGTTTATGTCAAGTTATTCATACATACATTGAAAGAATATGTTAGGGAATGGTACAATTTTTACCTACAAATTCAATAGGTTCTTAGATAGAAATGGAAAATGCATTCGAGACACAATTATGGTCATAATACTGGCCCTAGGTTTCTCTTATTAGAGTTTGAAAATATAAAAATAATCCTAAAAAGTATGTGCAAGTATTTAACACTAGGCTCAATAAAACCTTGACTAGATTGCATGTTAATCTAAGGCATAGTGATGACTCTTTCCTACTTAAGCACCCAGATGATTTTGATAAGAAGGAAACTTATTATCTAAGGGATAAAAATCCTATAAATTTGAGGCATGATTTTTCTATGGCTTTCCAAATTGAAAATAATATTCAATTAACTAGGAAGCCTACAAAGAAGGAAGGTGTATAGAAAATTAATACAAAGAAACCTCATACAAGTAAGGTTGTGGAACTTGAATATGTGGTTAAAAATTTGGCATTTGGAGCAGTCAAATATTTCTCATACAAGCTAGATCGGGCACAAAATGGATTGACTTCAAATTCTCAAGTTCAACATCAGGCCCAAGGACAAAATAGATTTGGGAATCATCCCAAAGGAGAGCATCAAGATGATGATATAGGAAAAGGACCCATGCCTTCAAGAAATAAGAAACATGCTTATAAATAAAATAAAATAGTCCTTGATCCATTAACAAAAAGAGTTGCATTGGTGGAAGAGGATCACATCATTGATTGGTGTGATAAGTGTTTATTACCTCACCTTCCTTGTGAGTAGCCTATTGAAGATGAAGACAAAAATGATGAATTTGGTTTTAGAGATATGTGCATGATGGTATATCCAAAAAATCAAGTGAAATAAGATACTTCAATTGAAAGGACCCAAACCTTCAAGAAATAAGCAACAGGCTTATAAAGAAAATAAAACAATCCTTGATCCATTAATAGAAAGATTTGCATTGGTGGAAAAGGATCACATCAGTGAGTGGTGTGATAAGTGTATATTTCCTCACCTTCCTTTTGAGAATCTTATTAAATATGAAGACAAAAATGATGAATATGGTTTAAGAGATATATGCATGATGTAATCTCTAAAAATCCAGTGCAAGAAGTTACTTCAACTAATTTATTATATACTAGGATTGTGGAAGACTTAAGGGATTTCTTAAATCAGGTATTCTCCCCCTTATTTGGTTAATGCTGATATGGATCAATCATTTGAAATTCCAAATCATGATTTTGAGTATTTAAGAGCTTTAATGATCAAGAAGTTTAATGGTGAAATCCCATTTGAGGAGGATAGGCAACTATTAATTAATGTTGTGCTTACTCAAAAAGAGAGTATAACCTTAGGAATAGACAATTAAAATGACCTACCCCTGCTCCTAAACAAAAATTCCTATCTTGACTAACATCCCCAAAGATACTCTCATAAAGATTATTCCTAACAAAGGTTCTATTATTTCTTCAAATCCCAAAGACTTCTACTTTTGCTTAGGCAATAGAGGATAAGATCCCATTAGAAAAGACTATCACCCTTTCCTCTAATATATCCCTACCAAGGTATGTTGCATGTGATATGGCTCAAATTCTAAGTCAGATAAATATCATTATCCTAACTTTGGAACTACTTAGAATTTAAAAACATAGAAAAAAACTTTTGAACACTTATGTGAAGGGTGATATGGTTGTCAAAGAAAAGGGTACAAATAATGTGGTGACTCCGTCTTCCATAGATGAAGTTAAGATGAAGAAAGAGTCGAAAAAGTGGAAGACCCCTAGCAGTCTATTTAGGCACATCCTTGGTTTAATCCCAACTATATGTGGATCCTTTCTTTACTACTTTGATTATTAATGGGCAGTTTCTTCATCACCGCATGTTGTATTCATTAGCTTCATGTAATATAATGCCTTTGGAGGTCATGAATGAATTGGATATCATGATAATAATAGATTTTAGAAAGTGTTATGCTATGGATTCGATAGAATTACTTGTTTTTGGGTATGTTAGAGGTCTAGTGGTGTAACTTTCTCCCTATCTAGGAAAATATTTAACCATGAATATGGTTATAGTAGACTTCCCTACTAAGTGGGGCATGTTATTATCAAGAAAATGGGTTCAAAGTATGGTATAAAATGTTTAAATGGATACTTTTATGCCTCTATACCATTAGAAGGAATTTTTCAAATTTCATAGAGAAGAGAAGATGCTTTATGTTATTGAGGATCTCATGAATGCCTTTTATGAGGTATTGTTCATCGACACATATTTGGGTAACTTCATATGTTGTGCGGATTTTGAAGATCATTGTGTTAGTGCTCGATTTGATCTCACCCTCTATCCAATGTATGCCTTTGAAAAATTATCTCTGACTATTTTCCCATGTTTCAAAATGTATTTTTAAAGTTGTTATTGTGTTGGATGTAAATAAAAATCTTATGTTTAGGGTGTGAATCCTCTTTTTGGTCAAGGAATGTAATGGTCATGTTTCCCCTAAAAATCCCTATGAAAAATTGATCATGGATTGGGTTTAATCTTAAAAATATTCCTTGTATATTATCCTCTGGACCTTCATTGCAAGTTTAATATTTTCTCCACCACTTGAAGATACATGACACGCTTCCATAAATTGCATTGCATGAGGATCAATTTACAAAATTCTACTATTTATGTAATAAATACAAAATGAAAATTTATCGTTGAGGCTCAATGGATATTCCTATGAATATACAAGTTAAAAATTGCAAGAGGGAAGAATTGACCCCACTCCTAAAGAGGTATACGTGTCAAAATATGATTAGAACGGAGAATTGGATCAATGATGCATTTTTATGACAAGTTGATGAAGTGTAAAATGCAATAAAATATCTGAAGCATGTCAAGGACACTTGGTGTATTCTCAACAAGGGTCAAAGAAGTGGGGCTTCAGGTCAACTTGGTAATTTTGTGCCTGATTTGAAAATAGACAAATGTACAAAAGGGTCCTGTGACTCTGTTACCTCTAAGATTTGAACACATGTCATGATCTTAACAAAAGTCAAGGGTGGGTGCTCAAGTCAAATGTGTAAACCTGTATGCATCTTAAAGTTAGTTAAAATTTACAAAAATACTCCCCTAGCCAATGAATCATCACATTTATACACGTGGATGGTCCACATTCAAATAAGAAAGGAAGGATGGACGACTAGGATGTAATGCATTTATGGTTACCACCATTAATGCATTTTGCATGAATCAAAGTAAAATTATTTGAAGTATTCAAACACTTAGATATTTTTACTATCACATGCAAGAATTTGGATTCCCTAGCTATCATAATTCATAGAGGAATGAAGTGAAATCAACCAAGAAGTGCTAGTTTGGAGCTAGAGGATTGAGAGTCTAAGAAGCAAGGGAAAATTACACAGACATTTGCACATAAAACTAGTAAGGATTATACTGCATTCATATTTCTCATTGTTTGTTCCATAATTTGCAAATAGGTTAAAGGAAAATTTAGGGCATAGAAAAATGAATTCATTTCCATCAGGTTTTCAAGTCACATCCGGTATTACCAATGACTTAGATAAAATTACAGACACAGACTTGATGAATGTCGATTTGAATGATTTTTTACAAAGACTCAATGGCCCAGATAAAAGTGAATTCATGGAAGCAATCGAGGCTAGTAACATTACCCTAGCTGGTGTTATACCTCCTTCTAGTACATTTTCCTAAATTGGTAAGGCTTTTTTCTATGAACTATAATCCAGAGAAGAGGGAAGTTTTGGATGGGAGTGGTGAGGCAATGTTGACTTTAACACCCAGAGATTTCAGGTAATGATGAGATTACCAGTAATCAAAACACCAATAACCTTAAGCATTGAATCATCCCTTAAGGACTTTGAAGCCAAAAAGAAATATTATGCCAAGGTTATAAACACTAAGTGGTTGCTAGTAGATAAGAAGGTAACCACTAGACTCCCAAAAGATTGGTTAGGGCACAATTTGTGGAGGAAGTGGAAGATTTAATTGTGTTGCTAAGTAGGATGGTTGGTTTGGAAACAACAAATGAATTCAAGGAATGGATGTGCCCATATATGTGGGTTATTTTAGAAAGAAGAGGGAGCATTTTCTGGGAAACCCTTATAGCTAATTCAATTCATGAACATATTTTAGCACTGACTGCAAAAATCAAAATGGGTGGTACTGGGGAGCTTGATTTTTATATGATGACATATTTGATTTACAATATTGTAGGCCATAGGCATTTTCTTGGCCTTGTACCACATGCCCCTTTCAAATAAAAAAAAATGCATGAGATTTATCCCCAATTACAGTTGAGTAATTGGAAAGGAAATGTGAGATTGGTGAATGATGCATTCTTTGCACCTATCATATGCTTATTCAAACCTGAGTGGGAACAATACAAAATATCAGAAGAATCCAGGAATGCAATAATGGAATATGGTTGTTTTTTCATCCAATATAGATTGTTCACCTACATTAGAGCTAGTGGGTTTGAGGGGAAGCCATGCAAATTTCCAAGATATTTAGATGATAAGATGGCTTTGTGTGAACTTTCAAGACAACTAACACCAGTTCACAAGTTGATTGCTAGGAAACACAAAAAAAAACATCAAATTTCCTCTTAAAATTAGAAGATACTCTTTCCCTCCATTATAAAAGCTAGATTGATGGAGGAGGAGATGGAAAGATTTGATATGGAGAAATTTGAGGTAATATCTAACTATGATATTAGATGGGTGGTCAACACTACTTTGGAAAATTCTTTTGAGCATGAACCTCACTTTGAAGATTATTGGATGAATTTTAGAGATGAGGAGGAAGTTATACTCAAAGATTTTTCAATGATGACTCTATAACAAAGAATTGATTTAAAAAAAAAAATTTGGTGCCTCGATGAATTTTGGATGGCCAATGAGATAATGAGTCAATACTATATTGACCAAAATATGGAAGGAAATCAATGGATCCCATAAAATGGGATGAGGGAGATTCATATGATTAGTATAACAATATTTCTAATGTGATGAGGAGAACCTTGACTTGGATAAAAGGAAAGAGTATAGATCTGTCCATTCAAAATACAAGGGTACTTAATAAATTAAGGGACTTAGAAATTTTAAAGGAAGATATCCCCCTTTTAAAGGAAGGGGCTGATAAGATAGATCCTTTAGGAGGAAAGGCCCCTCAATTTCCTTCAAAGAGACATACCACATGTATTTTTATGAATGGACTACTGTTTCTAGTGAGACTCAAACTTCCATCTCTGCTTTGAAGTAGAAGATAAAGGAAATGCTTTTAAATTCCATGTAAAATGCTCCTATTACTTTGCAATGACTAGACATGCTAAGTGAATTGGTGTAACCAAAACAAGAAACCCCACAACAATATTAATAGGGGCATCTAGCTCAACTAAGATAATGAGAGGATCTATATTAGGTGTGGACCCTGCATCTTTGGTATAAGGTGTAAAAGAAAGAGATCCACTAGATGTTAGGAATTTTGAAAGAGACATGAAGAAGGTTAAATTTTTATTTGAACAACCCTTAGAAAGATATGTTGGTTACCATACATAGAGAAAGCACAAACATAAAGAGCCTGAGGTGATTGATCCTCCTACTCTTACAGAAGAATACAAAAAATAGTTGTTTCCTTGGCTCACTAGGTAACACCACCACTTGATCAAGAGACACCCCAAGTTAATCCAATTGTGCAATCAATACCCCCACCTCTAGTTTTATTTCCAGAAGGAGTAGTAGATGAAGTTATCCAGGAACATGTAACCCAAAGTAATCTCCCACCCAATATACTAGGAAGTTCTATGATTGAACAGGGTTTGAAGAAACCTAATGCAACACCATTTGGAAGTGTGAATGTACTTTTTAAGCAAAATCATGAACAAAAAAATATCCTAATTGAAATAATAGACATAAACATAAGTGAAGAGATTCCTATACTCGAACCATTTGATGTATTAGTCAAAACATATGTGGTAGAAGGTGCAGGTGTTCTCTAGTCAGATGAAGGAGTAAAGGAACTTACCCATTTTCCAGTTGTTGAGCTAAAAACCCTAATGTCATAAGTTTCTATTGAAGGAAAAACTATTTCAAAAATAGGTAAATTAGAAACTCAGAGGATTTCTAGTGAAGCAATTATAGATATTGTGGCACCAGACAAAGAAGACCCTCAAAAGGAACAAACGTCATCAAGGGTAATGAATCACCTCAAAAGGAAGAGTCTACTAAAGAAAGAGATGTGGAATTTACAAAGGAAGCCACCGCAGGTGAAAATTGATGGCAATCAAAGGGTAGACCATTGATAAGGGTGAATAACTAATTACTAGAGGTCATCCTATTGAGCCAAAAAAATAAAGAGCTGAAAGAACAAAAGGTAATTAACATACCCACTCATGAATATGTTTCCATTGAACAACATCCTCTAAAGGAGGCAAGATGTTGCAAAAAGAGATGAATTTCCCAAAATGACAACACTAGTTTAAGAGGTTCTTAAGGAAACCATAGGAGTTATGGCTACCTCAGCTGAGGGAACAAATAAAGAACATGCTCCAACTGATAATGTGACTCAAAAGGAAATCAATCAATCCCAAGTCCAAGATCAAGGAAAGAAGCAGTTGGAGGAAGTGCCAAGAAAGGATGAACCCAAAGAGTCAACATTGGGAGTAGAAAAGGAACAACAAGAAGCTCCATTGGTGCAAGAAACATCTAAGCAATTGGTTATTTTCTCTAAAAAACCCCAATAGGCATCACAAGAGGTAAAAGTGGGGACTACTCTCATAACTTGTTGGTTGGGAGGGTTGATATCAGAAGAAGAAGAGGAGATTGTACCTGAGAAAGTTATAGATATTACAACCTTGACTTTCCCAAATCCCCAAAATACTCCAAAAAAGCTAGGGTTATTACTAAGACTCATGTAGATCCATATGGATCTAGAACACTAGAAGTGGCAACCCCACATGAAGGTAAATCAAGAAATGATATAACATCAAGTGATTATAGTGTCTAGCTTATCCCTTTGGGAAAACCCTTAAGATAATAATTGAAAAAAGAGGTTTTAGAAGTATTCCAAGGCTTGTTGCATAAAGTGGATGAGGAAAAGATATCAAAAATACATTTGAAAGAACAGGTAAATTATTTGAATTCATGTTTACAACAACTAGTGGGCCAATCTAGTGAAAGCTAAGAATATATCTCTACTTGTTACTCTGAAGTTATTGGACATATTGAAAAGGCTACCAAGAAGGTTAAAGTTGTTGATGATTGGGTAGAAAATTTATTTGAAAAAGGGAAGAAGAGATTTGAGAAATCCAGAATGAAATATGGAGAGCTTAAGACCAAGCTTAGTGAAATTGATGAGCTAATTGAACAATGTGACAATGAGCTCTTTTACTATGAAGGAATTCTTCCCAAGTTGAACTGTATCACTCAACTTGATGAAGATCTAGTTGAAAAGGAAGGAATTGTGCCAATATAACTAATGGGAACCCAGTATGCAATAAAATATTTGGCTAAAATCAGGGTTGAAGTTTTGAATGAAGTCAGAGAAAAGATGGAGACAGAAAGGAAATGGGTTGACAAAGGCATTGACACCATAGATATGAAATTGGAAGGTATGGTGTTTGATAAATTCAAAAAGAGTTATGGTGACCTAGAAATGGACTTCCTAATCAATTATTTTGAGAAAAACATATGAGTTGAAAAAATTCTTATGAGGTCATCGAGACACTAATGGTTGTAGAAAGTAGAATTACAGAGTTGAAAGCAAAGCCATGGGAATACAAGAAAAGGATGGATCAATGTGGAGATGCATTAAACAGGAAGACCCTGATTTTTCAACACCACACAGGTCCAACTGAAGAGGATGTAAGGAAGTTATTTCAAATATATGATGCATATGTGGAAAGGAAACCAAAGGAGGAGAAAGATGATGAAGATGAAGATACAGATGTGAAGACCAATGAGCAAGCTTAGGCTTGTTTTCTTTGAACAACTTTTTCATCTTATTTTAATTATTACTCTTGTTTCATGAAAACTGAATATTATTTTGAATTTTTATTTTCAAACATGAATGTAATTTGATGCAATACATTAGATCTTTATATTTCTTTCATAGAATTTCAAATCTATTATGAAGCATGTAAACTAATGTAACTATTTGACATATTTTGTATTGTGGAAAAAAGAAAAATTGGGGTTCTATAGGGCCCCAGCCCAATAAAAAAAGTTGCATACATATTTTGGAAACTATATAAAAAAGAAACAAGAAAAGAGAAGCCTAATCATCTTCCACTACAAAATCCTCTCTACAAAGAGGAAGTTTCTTCACTAGCCTATTATTTCTAGGAACAAATTCCTCTATTCCCAATGCCATTTGAACAAACACAATGTCTCTAGCTAGGGTGTGAGACATACCCAAAGACATGAGTTCATCAGTAGTTTTCATAGGACCATCCAAAAACTAAGCAATTTTGATCTCCTCTCATAGGAGGAAACCCATTCAGTCATGTCCAAACCTCCTTTAGGAAAATCCTTTTTCCATGTTTCTTTGAAAGTGAATGATGGATTGGAAACTTGAGCTGAGAAGTGCAATAACAAATTATCCTGGAGAAGATGGAGTAGGAGGCATGAAACTAGACTCACCCCTATATTTATTCACAAATACGGGTGATGCTTCAGGAGGCTAACAAGGTATGGTCCCGGGAGGTTTCTTCTCCAAGATTGAGACATGTTGCTCCAGTTAATTCATTCTATAAAAGTGAGTTGGCACAGTACCTAGTGAAATATGTCCATCAAGTACATAATACCCTAAGGGGATTTCCTTCATAGTAAATGCTTCATTACAAAAAAAGGGGAGTTTATAATTGGCCAAACCTTGCAAACTAGGCCTACTCATGAGCCAGAATTTATTCAATGCATCAAGAGTATTTTGATGTTCTTGTCTAAAGAGATGAAAATACATCATCTAGAAGGAAAAAAAGATGGGACTTATCCTGATAAGCCTTCTAACCAACACAACCCAAAAAAATTGAGTGTTAGAGGCCCAATATAATCTTTAGGATCAAAATCTCAAATAGCATTCTTATGAATGCCTCATTAGGGCCTGATAGATCAAAAATTGAGTGTAAATCCTCAGTGGATATGTCTTTCAAGTTGGCTGCTTGGTGTTCCCGCCATACTACAGATAAATTTCCCCAAATTTCTTACACTCAAAAAATAAAATGTGAGTTTGTAAAGGAAATAGTGTGCATTTATAAGAAATTTGAGGTGGGAAAGATGAGTAAAGTATAATCATGGTGAGATGACCTCAAAAATCTGTATGTGATATCCACATGGGAGAAATGAGCTCGAAGTAAGTTGGCATTATGCTAGAAGATAATAGTTGGCTTGATATGACATGATCCATGCGGGAAAAATCAACCCAGAAAGACATGAAAATGAATGTGTGTTTCCCAAGATGGATTCTCAAAAGGTAAAAGGGATTACACATCAAATCAAATCACTTGGAGATGCCTAGAAATCATAAAAAAGGGGTTTCTCTGATCGCTTGAAGGGATAAATGATTAAACAAACATCAAAGAAATGACATGGCATCCTAGTCATTCTGGGAGAGTGAAAAATGTGAATGACTTGTGATTCTTCCACCTGGAAACATAAAACAAAATATTTTCAAGAGAATAAAGATGGATTAGACTATGTTTTATAAATAAATAATATTCTTTAAAGATTCATGTTTTTTGGGGGAAAAAGAAGATGAGTGAGTGATCAAAATTGTATAAATGTGATGAGAATACTCTCGCATAAAGGGGGTTAAATTTTTATAAGCTTTAAAAAGATAAAGAGAAAACTGATATGTATTGTCTTAAGCCGAATTAATCTGAGATACCCGAAGTTTTTGTTCATTCGTTCCCAAACCTTCATGCCAAGATGATTGCATTGTACAATCATTTGTAGACATTGAGGTAATAGGTATTATGTCCCCTTGTCGAACAGTTGGAGTTTTTAAAATAAATTTGTGTGTATTCTCATGAGCAATGTAATTTTGTTCAAGATGTGTTACTTTGAATCAATCATCTACATTTCTATTGCAATCTTATACTTATTAATTTCTCTAATTACACAAATCCTTAGCTTAGATAGTGACAATTTGGAAACTACAACTACATTAATGATAGATATTTCTTTCATATTGTAGTAAATAGTTTTAAATTCAAGTTGTATCTGTTTGATTTAAATATATTTGTTAGTTCTTGAGGGTATCTGGAGCATATGTGATCAGAAATTATCAATATTTTATTGAGAGTTTATCATGAGATTTTGTGTTTAAATTCTTGAAGTTTGTGTGAAATATTGTATTCTTGGGCTTCCATGAATACAAACCTTTTGGTTAAAGGAGTGCTTAGGATTGTGTGATTTGTATCTTGCATCAGGAATAATTATTATTGGGAACCTAAATTATTGGCTAAGTACAAGAAGGCACGTGGGCACGGAAGACCTATTCAAAGAAGGGTACGCAAGGAGAAAGCATTTAGGATAGGGTTTTAGGAGGGTTTTTGGTAGAACTAGTGGTGTGTGCACAAGGAAGAGAAAATATATTACGACTTAGCCATATTTGGCATATCGGGAAGAACACAAGGAAAGCATGACTTGACTATGCATGTGAAGTGGATAAGGTGCCAGCCTAGCAACTTGGTGCCCACAAAAGGAATATACCTTGTGATAGAAGATTCTAGAAGGTCATCATGGCAAAGGATGGAGAGATCACATATGAAGAGGCATACTCCCATGGAGGACCACTTGGACACATGGAAAGCAATATACAACTTTATAAAGGCATTTTGGTGTTTGATAAGGCTATATATATGAACATCGGTAGAAGAACAAGGGACGAGATGGAGAGATCGAGAATTGAAGAGAGGTGAAGCCATGCAAGAATACTATGAGAGCTCCATAGGTTAGGTTTAGGGGATCTATAGGAGTATGTTGTATCAAGGGGATGGGTTTGAAAATTATTTTCTTTGTACTATGAAGGGCCTAATTCTAGTTCTAATGCATAACATTGGTTTGCACTATCATATGCATCTTTGATTGACTAAATTAATGTAATGTGGTTATCAACATGCTTAATATGAATATATGTGTGGTTCCAGTTCTACTTACATCTATATGGATCGGTTATATATGTACATTTCATATGAGTGGGTGTAAACCCCTATGTATTCCTTTTTTATTATGATTCAGATCTATGTTCTGTAGTGCTTTTCTTATATGAATGAACACATTGGTCTAGAAGCCATTCTGAGCTCTAAGATAAATGTATGGTTCCTTTCCAACCTATTCAATTACGTTTCTATATAAATAATGCATTCTCACAAAAATCATATAAAGGAGGGACTTGGCTTGCACATTCCTTGGGTGAGCATCCAGCGCCCATTGGGTGATAGCCTGGAACGCATGGTATTTCCTTGTTCTTTAAGAAGGCGTAAAAATGACTACATATTGATTCCATTGTCGGGATCTCTTTTTAAGTTCTTGTGAGAAATCACATACATTTTTATCTTTGTGATGTGTAATGACAGAGTGCCTAACTCTAGAAATTGTTGAAAGCGTTCTTCAAGAGGATAGAGGATGATTTTTCGCAAAGATTCAACACTATACCTAAGTTCAATGTGCGTGGATGGGTAGAAGAGAACCTATACCATGAGCTATTCTTTTTCGCTTCCTAGTAGAGCTATATGAATGGCTCTCGGCATACACATCTAGACCAAGATGGTTCTATAGATCACATGTGAGGACCCAAGATGACTATCAGAGGCTATAGGATATAGATCTGAATTGGACGTGTGCTATTGATCACGGGTGGAAGGGAGTGTTTTCTAATTACATTTTAGAATACACCATTTTGACGTATTATTTCCTAGAAGTTGTTGAGTTTGAGTTTATAAAGGAGCATAGAGGGTCAATTTTGAGTGTTATTCCTTTGTCTATGAAGATATTGGTTATCACTTTGAGTTTAGAAGCATTCCCCATGGCTGAATAAGCTACTCGAGCATTGGGTGAGGAAGCTAGGGTGTAGGAGGATGGTGGAAGTTACGACTAAAAAGGAAATGGAGGAGAGACAGCTCAAGTATAGTGAAGCTCATGAAAGGGAGATGACTAGACAATGCAAGGTTACAAGTGTGATGGATCTATGGAGGCATACATTGTGAAGGTGTTGAAGTTCACATAGAGAATGTGGAGCATGAGCAGTGCAGTGCTATGCCATCTTGGAAAGTGTAGGAGAGAGGCCCCTCCGGCTTCCGATGAGAGTTCATTACATGGAGAAAGGAGAGCCATCAACTTGCATCTAAACCCACCGACAACCAACCCTTGACACTTGGTTTTCTAAATCAAAGGATTATTGATAACCCAGTTTGTATCAGTGGGAGTGACCGAGCCCATGAGGTATAATTTTTCATTTGGGACGTCCATGGCTACAAATACCATTCTAGTGTTTGGAGAAATTTTTAGGCAAAGTAAAAGTACAAAAGGTTTAGGCAACACGTCGAGAGTGGCAAGGATACACTTCGGCATCGAGAAATATCATTGACCATTGGCACATAGTTCAATGGGACGTTGGGGACACTAGGCATGTCCACTTGAGCCCATTTATGGTTACAGGAGGATCTAGAGGTGTTCGGTGGATAGGGAGTCACGTAACCTAGTGGATCTAGTGGATTTGGATCAGGAGGACAAGGGCCTCAGCCACTTCCTTAGGTAATATTTTAAATGTCTTTACACTTTCCAAATTACCAGGATATAGAGGATACTTGTAGAACATTTACAAAAGTGTGATTTGCTATGGCACGTGAAGGGGATCACTATCCCGGAGTGGAAGGATAGTCATTTGCAACAACATTGCAAGGACACACATATAGCTGGTATAGGAAGTATGAACCCTATCAAATGGTGGTAGACTACACCACATTGAAAAATTCCTTCCTAGTAGAGTTCTATATACCGGAGTTTGAGTAGAAGAGCATCAAGCACTTTGAAGGAGATCCAATAGGGAATGATAGAGAGTGTGTGGGAGTATGATGCAGTTTAAGACTCTCTTATCAAAATTTTCATATGAAATTCACCCTTCACGGCAAGATGATGAATGGTTTTTGGAGGGTTGATCACTCCATTTAGGAGGGCATTGTCCCATAAAACATTTACTGACCCACGTGAGGCTCTAGAGGCTTCCTTACATGTTGAAGTTGTTGGGAGTGTTAATACTAGTGTGATCCCTTTTCTATAGGCTCAAATCGTTGTCTACAAACTCGCACATGCAACTCATAGTGGTATTTGGTTCATGGATTGTGAAGTAGAGGGGCATGCCAAGGATATTTTCCCTCGGAAGTCAGTACGTGCCATAGTAGTAGATTGTGAAATTTTTCATAGGGACCATGATGTGAGTGGATGCCCCTTATTGTAGAGCACAATTCATAAGAATGTGTCTTACTACTATAAGATCTCGCACGACCCATGATACTAAGGATCGTAGGCTTATTGACAAGATCCATGAGGCCATTGATCATGGTGTGCGCCAAACCAGCCTTGCCAATGGTTCCAAAGAAGATGATTGCCATTATGAAGGATGTGTGGATGGAGGGTGTGTGGGATAGGTTCTCATTGAGGATTTTTGGTTCAGTAAAGAATCGCAAAGGAAGAAGTGAGTTCCCACGAGGAACCTGCTATAACTATGGATCTACAGAACATTATAGGTGTGAGTATATAGATTTGTTGTAGTGCTCATGGTGTGGGAAAAAGCATAAGTATGAGGAGTGCCCTGAGTTGTTTGAGCACATGAGCCAGTAGTACCGGAAGGACAAGGGCACTGGGATGGTGAGTATAAAGAAGGCCAACACACAGTGGATGCCTAGAGTGACACGTGAGTCAGGGTTAGAACCTATTCTAGTGACAAACGAGTAAAGGCTACACATGTCAAAGAAATACCAAGGAAAAATAATCTAGTCTCAAGAGAAGAAGTGGTGCATGGGAAGTATCCTGGACCCTACCCACTAGAAGGAAGTGTATTAAGAGACAATGGATATCATTTAGAGTTTTCAGGGAGAAATCTAGTGTCTAAAGGAATAGTCTAGGTAGAAGGAACAAAGAAGTAATGTTGAGGCTCTGCAGAAGAACTTGGATGAGGTCAAGGAAGTATGAAAATTTTTAAGGAAAGAGAATATTATTCCTTGCTAGAGAAGTGGATATGGGATAAGATTCCACACGCAGAGAAGAGTGCAAAATGAAGGTGTTACATGAAAACCTCCCTCCCCATAGCCTTGACTATGACAAATAAATCACACTAAACATAGTTATGGATGGTTGGCTTCTAAGAAACATATTGATTGACATGGGAGTAGAAGTCAATGTTCTTACATTGGATGTCCTGGCATCAAATGGGAAGGCCCACATTACAACCATCTTCAAATGTGTTGTATATGGAAAAAAAACTAAGGCAATTCCCATTGGAGTATTAAAGGATGCAGTGATTACCATTCAAGGGGCCAAGTTTATTGGAGACTTCGAAGTCTTGGCACTCACCGAGGAAGACAATTTTCTAGCATTTCTTGGGTGCCCATGGTGTTATAAGAACAATGTTGACCTGAGGTTCAACAAAGGATATATCAGTTTCAAGAACAAGGAAGAATGGGTCATCATCCCTTTGATAGATGGGAAGTCGGTGCCTTATACTGAACCTTTGGGAGAATATTTCCTTGATAGAATTTATGTGTGCTCCATCAGAGACCCAAAGATAATTCACCCTATAGAAGGAGTTATCCAATTTGAGGATGCCCAGTCTATGAGTGATACCACAAGCATGACATGTGAAAATTGGGCACATGGGACCTATGAGTTAATTGGGTGATAGTTGAGGGGGTTTGTAACAAGAGTGACCAAGGTGCACTCACTCAAGTGCCTAGGAGGAAAGAAGTTACCAAGTTACTCTAGAGGGGCATACCCTGAAATTTTCTTATAGGACATGGAATCTCAGTGGAAAAATGAGGACGAAAGAAGAGGGATGCTCAGTTATAGCCTACTTGAGACTACAACGTGTTGGTGGGATACACATCGGGAGAGCCTCCTAGAGTGGTGTAAGGTAAGAATCACATTCTTTGTAAGGTTTTCCAAGAGCAACGTGCCCATGGTCATTCAAGAATACCATGGTAGAGAGACTGCTTCATCTCATATCTTAGCATGTGAGAAGTCCTGGATAGGAGGTGCGAAGCCTTGCCACCATCATTATGGGTACATAAGTTGTATTCCACACTACAAGGTTGTGTGCATGCATGGTATATCCATTCAGAAACCCACCGACAGACAGGAAATTAGCAAGAGATGACAACTGATCTCATTTAAGATTTTGAATATTGGAGCACAAAGACATCTAGTGGATAAGGCATTGTAAGTGATCAAGTGCCTTACGATGGGGGATAGTGCCATGGTGGAAGACAGACTACTATATTTTCTAGGTGAGCCCAGTTTAGAGGCACATTTTGATGAGGACGAGTCGGAGGAGATGTAGTTTGAGAAAGCATGCATAGAAAAGGAAAAAGGAAAGATGGTTTATGTCATAGATGGGGAGGAAATGGAGATTTTAGATGTTAACCACTTTGTAGGAACGCACGATGTTATAGATAGCACTGATGAAAGGACGTGCACTTACCATGAGCCCTTAAAAATGAAGAAGGTTAACATTGGGTCAGAGATAAAACCCAAGGAAGCAATCATTGGAGACTATTGGTTGGAAAAGGAGGTCTCAAAGATCATTGATCTATTATGTGAATTCCAAGATTTATTCCCTCACGGGTATCATGAACTCAAAGGCATCCACCATTCCTTGGGGGAGATGAAGATAAAAATGAAGGTGTGTGCCCAATCCGGAAGAGGCCATACTAGATGAATCCAAATTTGCATGTATGGGTCAAGGAGGAGATTGAAAAAATGATAGTGTCAGGTATCATTGAAGCTATGGAAGAATCAGAATGGATAAGCCCAATGGTCATCAGCATCAAAAAGGATGGGAGGATAAGGATCTATGTTGACTACAAGGACCTGAATGTAGTATGTGTCATTGATCCCTTCCCTACCCCATTTACTAAAGAAATTTTAGAGGGAGTGGCCGGGCGCGAAGTCTACTCCTTCATGGATGGGTTCTCAAGGTACCACCAGGTGTGGATTGTAAAGGAATACTAGAGAAAGACAAATTTTGCCACTAAATGGGAATTTTTACATGTACAGTCATACCTTTTAGATTGAATAATGTGCCTATTGTGTTCTTGCACATTGTGGTGCAATCCTTTCAGGACTTCATCCATAAATTTCTTCAGGTCTATTTGGATGATTGGATTGTGTATGGTCTAGTCAAGGACCATTGTGATAACTTAAGACTAATGTTTGAAAGGTGTCGATAGTTGAGGATATCCCTCAACATCAAGAAGTGTGTCTTTACTACCCCATTTGGAACCTTATTGGGACATATCATATAAAAGGAGGGCTTACTAGTATATCCTGCCAAGGTTGCAGCCATCGCGGGTTTAGGGGAGCCTACTGAAGCAAAAGCTTTGTGTGTGGATTCCTCGGCATGGAGTTCTTGTAGGAAGTTCATCAAGGGATATGCCAAGAATGTCATGCCCTTATAGGAATTACTTAGACACAAGAGTGCCTTTCATTGTGGAGAGGCGCAGAGAGGGCATTAAACTTTGAAGGATAAGCTTGTCACAACACCCTTTCTTTGTTTCCTTCTTTGGGATAAGCCTTTCTATGTTCATGTGGATGCCTTGGGTAGCACTTTGTTGGAGTAATCTTGGAAAAAATTGGTGAAGGGATTCTCCATTATCCCTTATGTTTTTCAATCAGAAGTTAACATAAGCGAGAATAAAGTTACAACACTATTGATCACAAAGCACTATCCATGATCTACGTGCTACACAAGTTTAGGAAATATCTACTGGAAACACCATTTATATTCTACATGGACAACATGGCCTTAAAATAATTGGTAAAAAATCCCATTCTAAAAAGGTGCATATGTTGATGTGTCCTAATATTCCATGAATTCAAGTTCACAAAGTGGTTTTCAATCGAGGAAAGAGTAATTTTGGGCCCAATCACTTGTCTAGAATTGACTTAGGAGAGAACGTGTAAAGCATTGAGGAGACCATGCCAGATGCACAACTGTTTAGGTTGTGGTGTGCACCCTCATACTTAGAGGATATTGTAGTGTTTCTCAAAATAGGTATGGCCTTTGGAAGGGATGAAAGCACTAGACATGAAGCAATTAGTCATACGTGCCACACCTACATGTTGGTTAGTGGTGATTTGTACAAACTAGGATGTGATGAAGTGTTGCACCGGTGCATGCTAGAACATGAGTTCCTAGCTATTATGGAGGAGGCACATGGAGGAAGTGTAGGTGGACACTATGCAGGGGATACCACTGTGCGCAAGATATTACTAACTGGGTTATAGTGGGAAACCCTATATAAAGATGCAAAGAGTATTACAAGGCAAGTGATTATTGTCAGCGCCTTGGAAAACCGAGGCAAAGGGATGAAATTACTTTGTACCCCATTCCAAGTAAAGATCCATTTGAAAATTGGGCCATAGATTTTGTAGGCCCCATTTTGCTAGCTGCACATAGGACAAGATCAAAATATGTAATTACTTACACAAATTATTTGACAAGATGGGTAGAAGCAATACCTACTCAGGATTATATAGTGGCTACAACAACCAGGTTTCTATTGGAAAATATTATTACAAAGTATGGATTCCCGTTGAGCTTAACCAATGATAGAGGTACACATTTCCTAAATGTTACCATCAGAATTCTATTAGCAGAGTTCATGGTGGCTCATCATAAGACTACCCCTTACCATCTACAAGCAAATGGAACTGCAGAGGCATTTAATAAAATACTGAGTCATACCCTAACAAAAATTTGTGATGTTGGTAGATGAGATTGGGATGATAAAATGTCAATAGTTCTATGGGTGTATAGGATAACCTATAAGAGGTTGAATAAAGCCACACCATTCTAATTGGTGTTTGGCGTAGAGGTTGTCTTACCCATTGAATTTATGTTACCTTCTTTATGTATAACATGCGCAGGAGGATTGGCTAATGAACAAGCATTGGAGGAAAGGATTGAAAAATTGATGAAATTGGACGAGAGACGATCATTGGCTAGGTGGAGTCAAAATATTGAAAAATCTAAACAAAAAGCATGGCATGATCACCACATCAAAACAAACAATTTGAGATTGGATGAGATGGTATTGTTATATGATTCTAAGTTTTGTGCCATCCCAAAAAGTTGAAATTCCATTGGTTGGGTCCCTATATCATCTCGGACATCCTTAATTCAGGTGCGTGCTAGTTGAGAGCATTGGATGGAATGAGATTACAGGCCATTTCAATGGAAGTAGGCTGAAGCCCTACTATAAATAAGTCTTCTTGGTGTTTGTAATAAGGCAATTTTGCCATTTAGTATAAGTTTCCCTTTATGTAATTTTCCTTTCTTGTGTTTCCCTTTCTTGTCATTTGTTATGTTGTTTGTTTTGTGCCTTAGGTGCCGATAACCACATTAATTTTTGAAGGTTGTGCATGCACAAAGGACCACACATCTATTTTAGTGTGGGGTGGAGTAATGTGAAGTATAGGCCCATAATACAAATTGAACTAGCAATAGAAGTTGTGGTGAATTTCCCATTGATGGATACAAAGAACACAAGGATTAAGGAAGTGAATGGAAGAAGAGGTGGAAAAAAGGTTGGTGTCAGGATAAGACCATAAAAACAACGTATAGAGGAAGAAGCATAGGAGCAACATGAGGTGGGCAAGAACAAAAATCAGGTCAAGGGTAGAATAAGTGCCTTCGATGTTATTAACACGTACATAAGGTTCTTCTATCAGGATGTATTGTTTTCATGCCAGAAGGTTGTAGAAGTTTTTTGCACAAGATTGAGCATGTAAGTGAAGGTGCATAAGGTCATCTTAGTGGAAAAATTTTCATTTAGTACTAAGTATGGTGGTTGGTAAAATAGCATTTAATGTTGGAAAGAAGAAAATATATAAATAAGAAGTCGGGAAGTTCATTATTTACATTGCATTTACAAAGAGAAAAGATCTCTCATGAACTAGGGAATCCAAAGGTGATATGTGCGAAGAAAAATTTAAGAAATATGAGAGGACATGACTAGAGAAGATCCAAAAACTAGTAGGAAAGGAGTACACGGGCATGGAGGAAGTTTTTGAGAAGGAAGTTGTTGAAGTGCCATTTTGTGGAAGAATTGTTCCAGTTAGGGTTTTCTTTGTTAGGTCACGAGTAGGATGGTTTCGTACAAGGTTGTGCATTAGGGTTGGATAAAGTGGTAGAGTAGAGCAAGGAAAATACACTTGAAGTGATAACCTAACCAGAAGAATGGTACTAATGAAAGAAACCACCTCACCTAAATAGTAGAAGGGCAAGGGTAAGGGAAATAAAATGATATTTTCGCAAGCATAAATGAAGAATAGTATATGGAGATGCAATACCTAGATGGGGTATTGCTAGGAAAACAATGGAAATCTCATTTGTAGAAGATGTATGTAAGTGACTATAATAACGGAACTAGCACAAAATAAAATGAAATGTCTTTGGAGTTGGTTCATCTAACAAATAAGAGGACACCGGAAGGCATGCCCATCTATAGCAATGAAGTAAATGTTAAATTAAAGAAGGTAGGATTACTAAAACTTTACGAATTACCCTACTTCGTAAAAACCCGAGCGCCTCTACCATTGGATAACATTTATGATGACCTAAGTGATAAGGAGGCCATCTAGGAAATAGTTGTTTTATATGACTATAAGAAAGGATCGCGATACTTCTACATCACAAATATCCTAGACCCCATGATGAGGATGGCCACGCATTTGGTAACCAAGATCAATGACCAAGAGATATGGAATCAAGTGAAAAAGGCATGGTTGAACGTGTGCCGGAAAATATCTGAGGGGACCATCTACAACTTGTCTGCTTTCATCATGGATGAAATCATTAGCAGTGCGTAAGAAGGTGAAAAGATACTATTTGGTAATGTCCTCCTCACAATTGTTTTCTCGGATATCGAGTGCTCGCTGGGATGAAAAGGTTTGTTTGGGAGTACCTGTAAGAGGATCCTCACCCATGAAGCATTTCACGAAATACACTTGTGAGATAATGATAACCACTCATAAGGAGAGTTTAGAGAAATAGTACAAGCACATGAGGGATGAGTTTTGGGTATAATGGAGAATTCCATTGCAATTACCCATGCTTGTGTAAGGAGAAGAAAAATTCATAGTATATCAACACTTCTGCATTGGTAGATTTAGGTTGACAGATGAAAAAATGAGCCCATGGTGCAAGCTTCCCTTCTCCTTCACCGCACAATACTTCCAAGTGGGGGTGAACAAATTCAAAGAGGCCAAGAGACTAAGGTTCAACCTTAGTGAGGTGGATCAAGACCACAGAGAGCTGTGCAGAAAGTTAGTTTACCCTAAGAAGTGCACATACGTGGAGAGATATGTCTCCCACGAGATACAAATGATGAAACCAATGACATTTCCAATCACTGGAAGGGTTGCAAGCAAGAATATACCTTCACATTAGGCCAAAATTTGAAAAGGGCGCATACTTGGAAAACAATGTATCCATCCCTGAGGACCCCATAGGAAGAAATAAGCCCACACCAAAGAAGAGGGAAAGGGAAGAGGTGCAGAAAGCACCAAGTGTTCAAGCTACACAAGCGGTAAGCGTGTTGGAGACAAGCGCTAAGCCTAGTACTTATGCACATGAGAGAAAAATTCCCGGTGAAAGAAAAGACTCTAGAGGAAGAAGTGCCAAAGCATGAGGAACCCATCACCTAGGAGAGGTCACCAGAAGAGGAGGAGAAGGAAGCAGAATAGCCTGCACAGTGGGAGAAGCGAAGGTAATAAAATAAAATGATTCGGAGAGGATACAGAGATCTTCAAGGTCTATAGAGGTGAGAGAGATTATGATGATAAAGATGAACTAGGAGGCAAGGACCCTCTTATCTATGAGGTACATGAATTAGAGGAGGAAGGAGAGGAATAAGAAAATTATTACATCTTTGTTAAGAGGAAGAATGAAAACGAAGAAGAGGATACTCAGGACAAGGGGGTAAGTGAGGAAGTTACAAAATAACAAAGGACCCCAAGCCTCACTAAGGAATGATAGAAAAGGCCACAGAGAACGAAGTATCAAAGATAATCTAAGACCTAGTGGAGAAAGAGATCAAACGCAAATGTGCACCTAGTGATGAAAAAAGCATAGGAAGAAAGCGTAGAAAAGGAATATGGTAGCATGGAGAGGATCCCTTTTGGATGTGAGCTTTCCTAAGGCCTCCCGCACAGGGAGAAAAATTGTAGAGGCATCATAGGTTTAGAGGATGGGCTATATTGATGATCCAAACAAGGTATTGCACGCATGATTTCAAAGCACCATACCAACAGAGCAACTCTTGGCTATGGCATCATTTGATGAGAAAGGTGCATACCCTTGGATGAGGAAAATGATTTCTTGGGAATTTGAGTCCCAGATCAATGAACAAGAAATCAAAGTAATTCAAGGGGAAATAATGAAGGTACCAGAGTCAAAAGGTGATAACCCCTTGGTAAATTCTTATTGGATATCATATGAGTAAATATGCAACTCATTGAACAAGGTTTCGGTGGAAGTAGAGGCCAAACTCTTCGGGAGGAATGATAGGGTGAAGTTCCTAGAGGCATAACTGGAGAAAAGGGAAGAAGAGCTGGAGAAAAGAACCAAGGAATTAAAGTGGGAGGAGCTAATTAGTGCACAACTAAGGCATGAGTTGAAATAAGAGAAGGCAAGGGTGTGCAAGGTCTACAAGAAAGTAGAGATGATCACAGATGCCATTTTCTTGAAGCATCCAGATCTAATGCCACCAACGTAGAAGTATGGATCCACCCTGGAGTGTCTAGAGGACTTGACCCACATCCTCACAATGGAAAGATAACCATTGGCCTTGGATTCTGTAGAGGAGGCATCAACGTGCAAAGAAAAGGAGGACAAAATGAAGGCTTTGGAAATTATGTCCCAGTACAAGAAAGTCCTTGTAGATGTGAAAGTCTTCACCAAGTTGATGAGGCTGCTTATGACAACTGCGCTGATAGAGATAGAGTGGCGAGCATTCTAGTCACCACCCATGAAGTAGAGCTCAAGGATTTCTAGGAGAAGAACAAGGGGAATAGGGCGAGAACGTGATAAAATTCTAGCCAAGGTTGAGAAGAAATTAGAGGCTATTGATACCTTATGGTGCTCAATCAAAACCGATGAAAGAGTTGTATCCCCAAATCACTTGAAGGATGGATACACTTGAGGATTTGACCAAAATTTGGAGGATCGTGGAAATGATGAATACCCAAGGAGAAGGGCTAAGCTTTGAAGAGGTGAGCACCCTAGTCGGTGACCTTTTTCAATAGGCACAAAGTGAAGTCAATACCTGGAATAATTTGGAGGCAGACTTGATGAAATATTTCCCTCTCCTCTTACGTGAAATAATCATAGTTTCCCATTCTTTCATTCTTCCCAAAATTCTTCATTCCTTTATTATTTCTCCAAACTATTCAAGGACAATCATTATTTATTCTTTGAGAAGGTGTTCCGAGGGCGGAGAATAGGTGTAGTGTGGGGTGATGTTGGGCCCCTAAAATATTGACTAAGTACAAGAAGGCACATGGGCATGCAAGGCCTATTTTAAGAAGGGCACACAAGGAAAACACATACAACATAGGGTTTTAAGATGGTTTTTGGTAGAATTAGTGGTGCGCACAAGTAAGAGAAAAGATATTTTGAATTAGCCATATTTAGCATATCAGAAGACACGAGGAAAGCATGACCCGACTGCACATGCAAAGTGGATAAGGTGCCATCCTAACAACTTGGTGCCCATGGAAGGAATATACCTTACGATAGAAGATTCCAGAAGGTCATCATGGCAGAGGATGGAGAGTTCACATCTGAAAAGGAATGCTCCGTGGAGGACCACTTAGACACATGGAAAGTAATCTAGAACTTCAAAAAGGCATGGTGGTGCTTGATAAGGCTATATATATGAGAACCCGGTAGAAGAAAAAGGGATAGATGGAGATATCAAGAATTGAAGAGAGATGAATCCATGCAAGAATACTGTGAGAGCTCCATAGGTTGGGTTTAGGGGATCTGTAGGAGTATGTTGTATCAAAGGGATGGTTTTGAACATTATTATTATTTTTACTATGAAGGGCCTAAGTCCAGCTCCGATGCATGACATTGTCTCGCAATATCATGTGGATTTGTGATTTCCTCGGTTAATGTAATGTGGTTATCAACATCCTTAATATGAATATATGTGTGGTTCCAATTCTACTTACATCTATATGGATCAGTTATATATGTACATTTCATATGAGTGGGTGTAAGCCCCTATGCATTCCTTTTTTGTTATGATTCAGATCAATTTCTGTGATGATTTTCTTATATGAATGAACACATTGGTCTAGAAGCCATTCTGAGCTCTAAGATGAATGTATGGTTCCTTTCCGATATATTCACTTAAGTTTCTATTGTAAATAATGCATTCTCACACAAATCATATACAGGAGGGACTTAGCTCTTGTGCATTCCTTGGGTGAGTGCCCAATGCCTCAAGCTAGGTGATAAAGGACGCATCCGGGATTTCCTTGTTATTTGAGAAGGCATAAAAATGACCACAATTATATACAACATTTTTCAAGGTTCATTTAAGTTTTCTATATAATCAACTTTATCCTTCTTAGCATCCCATCCATACATCACAATTAAAACCAATAACCATTAGATCCACCCGAATAATCCCTACTTACACTTTTTAGTCACAAATGCTAAGGATATTTGTTGATTTTGTCCATCCTTTATCCAAAATATGTAAAATAAAGTTGAAATTATGACTTTATTTAGTAACTTGAGCCTTCTTTAGAATACATCTACATTTTTTAGTGTGAAAACTTGTGAGAGTTAGGTATTGACTATGTCTTCTTGAGGACACTTTTTCAAATCCGTGAGAAAGAGATTCCAAATATAGTAGTCCATCCATTTCTTTCGTAAATACATATTACAAAATGGGTCCTCTTTTCCGGTTGTAGGAAGAACCTAAATTAGTAGGGTAGGTCATACCCTTAGTGAGGTGTTATCCAAAATTCCCCAAGTCAAAGTGAAAAGAGATTGTCAGATCCATCCCTGACTACAAAATAACTCAAATTCTGGTATGTCTTTCTCTAAGCATCATGTTTAGCTCATTGATGTTGCTTAGATTACAAGGAGGGATCAATTTGGGTACCAACACATTATATAGATGCTAATATGCATATTGAGGATCCAAATGTTCCTAGACTATTATTTTGTATGGATCATGTTCTAAATTTGAAAATGGATCTAGAGTGGTTATGACTTCTTTGAATGGTGATTCATTTATATATTCTTGTAATTTAAATTTTGAGTGCACCAATAATGTAGCAGAATATGAAGCACTCTTTCTAGGACTGAAAATTGCTTGGAAGCATGGGATAAAATATCTCCTTGTAAAGGGAGATTATGAACTGATAATCAAGTAGGTACGTAAGCTATATGTAACAAAAAATCAATGATTAAAGAAGTATATAAAAGCAACATGGGATCTCCTTGAGTGTTTTGATTATTTTTATTTTAATTATAATGGGAGGAGTCAATACGTGATATATGGTATGTTATCACTTATGGATTCACAATATGACAAAGAGGATTCATCTATATACTATAAATTTAAAGTGGAAGTACTGGTTTGACCTTCTGTACCAAATAATATAAACTAGAAAGTATTTTATGATGATTCATTCATCAAAATATTTTTCAATTGTGAGGGTGAGTTAACTAACTAGATTATTGATTTAGAGCCTATGATAGAGGTAAGTGAAGGGAAGAAAGTTCTATTTGAAAAATAAGTAAGTCAACTAAAGAATACTGTAATTCCAAAGGGGATTAGTTAGTTGGGAATCTAGTTTTGAAATTACTAATAGAGAAGTTTGTAAATTTTCAAATTTTCCAAGAGATGTTTTGGCATGTAATTTGGGATCCAGCCAAGATCCTAGAAATGTATGGTTAGGTAGTAATCTAAGTAAAAAAGAAAGAGAGGCTTATGGCCAGTTATTAAGAAAATACAAGGATTGCTTGTCTTGGTCTTACTCTGAATTAAAATCCTATAGGGAGGATCAATTTTATTATGAGATACCATTGGAACCTCACTCCAAGCCCTTCAGATAGAAGTAAATACCAATCAATCCGCTCCTTGCAACCAAAATGTAAGAGGAATTGATAAAACTATGAGATGGTGGGATAATACAACCTAGTAGGTATTCTTTATAGGTAGCTAACTTAGTGCCGAGTAAAAAAAAGATTGGTGATATAAGAATTTTTTTGATTTTAGAAATATGAGTAGTGCTTCACTTGAAGATAATTATCCCCTGCCTGATATGGATAATTTTCTAAAGAAGGTAACTATCTTAGAAATGTTATCTACCTTAGATGGCTTCTTTGGTTACAATTAGGTTGTGGTGAGAGAATTAGAGTAATACAAGACTACATTCACCACTCCTTGGGGTACTTATGTTTACATCAGGATACCATTTTGGTTGATGAATGCAAGGGATACTTTTCAAAGAGTAATAGATGTTACTTTAGCAAGTTTCATAAACCACTTCATTTTTATATCATGATGAAATCACCGTGTTTTCCAAAAGAAGAAAATATCGCCTAATGCACTTAGAGAAAATCCTGATCAAATGTAGGGAGTATGACATTTCATTGAACCTCGAGAAATGTCATTTTGGTGTGTAAAAAGATAAGTTACTTGGACACATAGTTTCTCACCAAGGAGTCATGATTGATCTAGAATGAGTAAAAGATATTGAACAACTTCCTATCCCCTTTTCAAATAAAGGTATTTAGTCTATCTTTGGGAAGATTAATTTTGTGAGAAGGTTCATTTCTAATTTTACTAAAATCATTTTTCTTATCACCAAAATGCTGAATAAATATCAAGTGATCAAATTGGAAGGGGTTATTCAAGCATTCAAAGGAGTAAAAGAAGCACTCAAGACTACCCATGTATTAGCCAGTCCAAATTATAAAATAAAAAATAAAATGTGTTCATTTTCTTATGAATTTACTATTACCTATGTGCTATTACAAAAGAATGAAGAAGGCCATGAAAATATGTTTACATTTTTATCAAATATTTGTAAGGGTCTGAGCTGAAATATTCTGTCATGGAAAAGAAAGATTTTTCTTTGGTCAAAGAAACCAAAATATTCAGACCTTATATTCTAAGTTCAAAAATTATAGCATATGTGCCTCACATAATGGTAAAGGATATTTTTTTTGATATGGAAATATCTAGTAAAAGGTGTAAATGGGTTAACAAGATTCAAGAATATGACATGGACATATAAACTACCAAGCTTGTTTGAGGATTGGGATTAGCAAGGTTAATGGAAGAGATCAATTTGTAGGTGGTAGAGATCCATAATGTTGAATAATATGAACCACACCCTCATCAAAAGGTGAGAAATTCATTATGGTATAAATATATAGTTTATTATTTGATGAAATTGAATGTCCTATGCACTTATATAAGAATAATTTTCTCAAAAGTATATATTGACTGATCATGGATTATCTTGGAAGAATCCAAAAGGAGTTTTACTTAGATGTATCACTGAAGAAGAGGCCCCCAAAATAATTGCATAATTTCATGGGGGAGTGTGTGGAGGCCATTTTTTTGGAAGAGTGACTACTCACAAGATTATAAGGGCAGGATATTGGTGGCCTTAATTATTTAAATATGTTTCCTTGTTGGTTCAAAGATGTGAAAGTTGTCAATGGTTTTCTGGAAGACTGAAATCTTCTAGGTCCCTACCCTTGTAGCTTGTGTCAATAAAAGCTCCATTTAAATAATGGGGCTTGGAATTTATTGGTGAAATCTCACTCTTCAAGTTTTGGTCATAAGTGGATATTGGTAGCAAATGATTACTTTACCAAATGGGTTGAGTCCATTCCCACTATAAAGGAAACTCACCAAGTAGTCATGGAATTTATTTTCATTCATATAATATATAGATTTGGTGTGCCTGCCAAGATAATTACTAAAAATTGTATGAGCTTCAGAGCTAAACCATTGGAAAAAATGTGTCATGAGTATGATATTAATTTTACTTATGCATCGAATTATAATCCATAAGAAATGGAAAATAAATATAGAGAACCAAAAACTACTAAAGATCCTAAAAAAACACTAGAGAGTAATAAAAAGAAATGGGGTGAGCAACTCAAGTTTTCATTGTGGGAGATAAAGTTACTACCAAGAGGTCTATAGGAAAAATCCCTTTTGAGCTGGTTTATGGAGTTCAAGCCCTTTTCCTCTGCACTTACAACTTTCCTCATATTAGTTTATGAAACAATTTGAATATGGATGAGAAGTAAGTCCATATGAGGAAAGGATAAATAAAATCATGGAATTATATGAATTCAAAAGAGAGTCCCACTAAAAACATGTTAAATTCAGAGAAAAATGAAGAAAATATTTGACAAGAAGGTCACTCTAAGAGATTTTAATGTTGGAGACTTAGTCCTGTTGTGGGATAGCAGACATGAAGATAAAGGTAAACATAGAAAGTTTGATGCCTTATGGATGGGACCATACTCTATTGATATCAGGATTGGAGAACATACTTTCTTTTTGAAGGACTTGGAAGGACATTTGTTGGAGTTTCTTGTCAATGGAAAGCATCTCAAACACTTTTTGGATTGATCCAAAGGATAAGGTATAATATTTTTATAGTGTATAGTTATGGTGTTTTTCCCTTTGTTTTTGTTGTTGTTTACATTTTGTGCTCCAATATACAAAGTGAACATGTTTCGAGACATGGTAATATTATGGTTTGAATGTAATCTATCTTTTCATTCATCCATGTGTATTTTGTCTCCATGTATCCTTACCCAATGGATTAGGCATCTGGTCATATCTTTGTTCTTGTGGCACCCACAGGGGTTCCCATTCCCAAATAGGACCCATTTTGGTGCCCATTCGAGTCACTGAATTAAATTTGAATTTTACATAAAATTTTAGTTAATATAAATACTATGTGTGCTTTATATTGCTCCTCATGCTTCAAAATTAATTCTGAGTAAGGGATAAGTGTTAATTTGTAATAAATGTCATGCCTTATCCAATTGAAAGAGAAGATTTAACAAAAATGTCGGGGACTAGTTTAACGATCTAGTTGATTAAAGTAAAAGCTTCAGATAGATGGGTGATCGGGACTATTTATACATCTTTCATGTGGAACATGAAAATCAACACTAAAATGATAAAAATAATCCAAATAAATTTGAAGCTACAAAGGTCCAAAAGAATGCAGCCCGACCATGAAGTAATAAAGCTGCAAGATTGGTTATAAAATTTAGTTAAATAAACTTAACCATTTTAACAAATATTGGTATGTTTAAAATGGCCATAAATTTCCTCCTTCTAAAAGCACTGGTCATTTAAATTTGAAAGCATGTGGGAGACTAAGTAAAAATCATTGGAAAGTTACTTTTAAAAGACCGATATATGTTAATTTACCCGTTAAATTCAATGCCTAAGTCAGTAAGGAAACATGACATAATATCAAGGGAAAAAGAAGGGGCTATATGGTGCTATTCTAGGTGTCTTCATAGCCTTTACACTTCATAGAATTCAAGTCATGGAATGAACCAAGTTCTATAAAATATTTGGGTCTAGGCTAGGTTAAAAATTCAAATGGTATATGTGGCGGAAATATGGATAAGTCAAGTGGCACATATCAAGGGAATAAGATGTACACGTATAGGATTTCCAGAATTCGTCAACAAATGGGATCCAGTGGACCTCAAGTTGCGGAATGAACCAAGTTTCATATGTCTTTTGTTTTGGATGGTCAAGCGAGTGAAGGCGGATACATGGCAACATTTTTATGAAGCCAAAATTTTCTAAGTCCGCTCAAGTTTGAAATTGTGACGAAGGTGCAACCAATGAAAGGTGAATGCATGCCATATGTGGAGATTTTATTTTTTCTTATGTTTTGTGGTTGTCAATAAAGGATAATTAAAGAAATGAGATTTTGATAAGGGTGGATCTTTTCTATTGGCTCAAGTTTCATGTATTTCAATTAAGCTTATAAAAAGTCTAACACAATGCAATAACATGGAATGCTATTATTGGCTAGAGCTTCACACTTTATCAGAAGGGATATCAAAGGACTGAATTATGAAGTAAAGTTGAGCTCTATGATTGGAATATGTTTTGTTGGGGTCATTCAAGACCATCTAAAATTCTTAATTGTGAAAGGCATGGAGATTTATCCTTAGCTCAAATTTCACAAGAATCATCCAAGGTTATCAAAATTCTGGAACCACAAAGGAATGTGGAGCCTTTTCATTGGAACACATTTCAAGGTGGCTAAGTACAAGTAAAATAAACACCCGACACTATGAAAACACAAGGAGCTTTTTCATTGGCTCATATTTTGCACTAGCTAGTAAAATTAAAAGAATAGTTTATAGAAGGTGAAGAAACGTGGCATTTTATTATTCTCTCACTTTTTGTAAAGGAACTAACATGTATTCAAAACCACATAATACACATGGTAAAGGAAAAGAAATTCACATGTAAGTAGAGGTAGTTCCTAAGCCAATTAAAGGTCGTATCATGTCACTCTCTTGTTCATCCTGACACACAGAACTTAAAATTGCCATAAATTTCAATCCATAGCTCCAAATCAAGAAAAATTAGTCTCGTTGGAAATTTTTCCTCAATGTATTCAATTTGGAATCATATAATTCATAAATTTATGGATTTTTGTAAGAAAAAATAGTTCAAGTTTATATTTTAGTTTGTGAATAGAGTGAAAATAACATAAACACACTTGGTAGTATCAAATAATTGATTTTGCACTGCACTAGCTTGACCCAACAACGAACCATAGATTAACATATGGAATATCCCAAAATACTAAATCAGAGATTTTTAGTTATAACATTCCCTCTTTGATCAAAATATTTTCTTTACAAACAAGGTGGAAATTCTGTTACTATTTTGGGGTAAATTAAATTGTAAGAGAACATTGAAACTATATAAATATGAAGACTTATCTTCAGATTAAAAAGGGGT
This sequence comes from Taxus wallichiana var. yunnanensis, assembly GCA_018340775.1. NCBI lineage: Eukaryota > Viridiplantae > Streptophyta > Pinopsida > Cupressales > Taxaceae > Taxus > Taxus wallichiana. Next base: position 66,389,193 of record CM031234.1, read on the forward strand.
TATTTTTTCTATTTTTAAAAGAAGGTAGAGAGATTCAATTATAAATATTACATGTTTCCTTTATGAAATGCATACCGATGTTAGTTTCCCAAAAATTTGTGTTAAGATGGTTATAATGTACATCCATTGACAAGCTTTGAGAGCATTCAATTGATGTTCCTTGCTAAGAAATTATAATAGTTGAATGAAATATGTTCACTTTTGATTTTAAATTTTGTCTTTTGGGTTTTGTGTTTGGAATTGTCCATTAATGAGTTATATTTTCTGCTGAGTCTTGTGTTTATTATTTCTCTTTGTCGTACACTATATCTATCCTTAATGGTTGTGATTTTGTCATTAGTTTGATATTTTTTGTAAGCATTTACTTTATAATATTGTATTTAATTGTAAAATCCTTACTCTAACCATTTTGTGCTGATATATTTTTGTTATCCTTTGAGTGTATCTTGGGTGTACAAGGGATGAAACAATAAATAATTTGTTAGAATTCCTACATTAGTTTTTTTCAAGTACTTTAAAACTTCGTAAAATATTTTCATTTGTTGAGGATCAATGAATGAAAATATTCCTTTGAAGAAAATGTGATTGGTTATTTAAATAATCTTTGTGCTTTTCTTTAATTGTAGATAGCTCTAAGTGTTAAATACTTGACTGCAAGGAATCGATCTTCCTATAATCCCCCCTATTTCAAAAATTACATAAGTAATCCTACCCCATTTTATCTACCATTCATTGTTGTTGTTGCTTTGTCTTTAAATATCATTGAGACTTCCCCTTAGATGTAAATTATACCATCTATAGAATGCAAGAGCAATTGAATCCCACGGTATTTTGTAACCTATGTCTTGAAAATTAAAAATACACAACCACTTTTGTGATAACTCGTGAGAGTTATTTTTTTCCATTGGTCATGTTTATCCCATATTGATCCATTATTTTCAGAAAGAAATTGAGGGAATAAAGATCCCATCTCCCCTCTCCCATTCAAAGTTACACATCACGTCCTCTAATCCAGGTTCAAGCCGGGACCAAAAGTAGTAGGAAAATGAAATCTTTTTGTGCATTCATCTCCATCATCCCAAATCTTGATCCCTAAGGAAAAGTGCTAGACTCATCCCTGGCTACAAAATGACATACTACCTAGTCTACCACAATTCCAATCAAATTCCCCACTTTATTTCCATAGATAGAATTATTTTCATGAAATTAGGGGGTGAAAATTGTTAGAATCATAATGTACTGAGAGGGGGTGAATCAATCCTTACAAATTTAATTTAAATTTCATATAACTCACATAAACCATTAATCAATTATCCATACATTAATGTGTGCACAACAACATACAACATTCATTTAATAAACCATGAGAAAGAGAAGTAACACCATAACACAAGATGTAAGTGGGAAACCCTCAAGGGGAAGAAAACCCATTGAATTTTTTTTTGATATTATGCACAACAAAGACTCAAGTGAATATTACATATCACAAGAGATTTCTTTAGTGAGGAACCAACTCCACAAGGAGCACCAACCCCTAAACCCTTGTTGATATTACACACAACAAGAGAATTTCATGAATATGAATAATCACATAATATTTTTATGAGAAGATCATTGATATTATTATTCAAAAACAAAGTCGATGATGATAAAAAATTCAGCTCTAAACTCCTTTAACCCTCTTGCTCAAACCCTAGATCTTCAAAGTTACACAAACTAACACTTACTTCTTATCTCAAATCTTCAAACCATTACACACATGCTTTCCATAGATCTTCAAACTATCACACACTTTATCTTATCTCAATTTATGATTACACACCTGAATAAATCATCAAAAATGTTTAAAATAAAATTTAAACATCATCCATGGTCACAATTATCATGAACCAATCAGATTATTTCATTTAATGGGCCCAGTGCTTGATTGCCTTCACAAAACACCTATTTCCAACACCTTGTCTTCACCTTTTAGCTTCAAGATCATCAAATAACACCTAAAATATGGAATGTGACAACTTTATGTAAATTATAGAACCTTTAGAACACTTCTAAACAATTTATATCTCATGAAACATCCACTGGTTCAAACTACATCAACTTTTTCCTTCACCAAATCAAGATGCCTAAACAACAGTTTTCAAAATACAACTATTTTTCACCATTCTTGACACTTTAAATACCTAAAAATAGATTAATTATATGAAACATACATCCCTATTCACATTATAGGTGATAGAAATCATCACCTAATCCATCTCATGCTCCAACCAACTCATTCTTCAAGAAAATATTGTTTTGTCGTGGATAGCCAAAAAAATATTCTTATCCACAACTATCCTAGAAACCATAGAAAAACTCATAATAATGAAGAAAAAATTATATAACTGTAACACTCTATTAATTATTTTTCCAACAAAACTTTAATCACCTCCTAAATCCTATTGTATCTCCTGCAATGTCCATTTTATTAAAGACTGCTTTTAACAACCCTTTGACTAGTCAACCTAAATAACACACAATTTTCCAGTTTCATACATCCTCATGATCTAAAACCTCTTTTGAAATCAATAAACACTTACATACTAAAAAAAATTCAATTTATTTTGTAACTTATTTGAAAAACATTGTCCCAAAATAAACTTCTTCATAAAATGACCTATTTGAGTGGGGTCCACTCATCACCATAACCTCTACCATACCTTTATGGAAATATGAAGGAGTATTATACATGTTACAATAATCATCCATGCACTAGGAATTTTTTTTTCACTTAGGAAGAAAATCTCTCAAACCACTTTCAAGCTAGGGTTTCAAACTCATAAATAGTTGTTTACCTTCTTAACATTTGTTCATAAAAATATGACAATGAAATTACCTCATTATTTTTGTGAAACCTTATAGACTCAATGTAGGAGACCCTTAAAAGCCAAAAGGTCCCATAAAAATCACACAATATAGGATTAGCATCAGAAGTTCCAATTCGAGTTGGAAATGTTCTTCATCTTGACCTTGTTTCACCAAAAATGACATATCTTACAAAATTCTCATCATGGAAATCTGAAATTTTTCCCATAGCACAAGGAAACACCCTAATAACATATCCAATCATCATAATTTCATAATTACCTCTCAATATTTACATCCACCAAGAATTTCATAGTTAACCCTTATGGTTTTACATTGTAGAGACTAGGGTCAACTTAAAGAACATCATAACTCATCATGAAAACACTCAAAAATGTCTTAACATGTAACAACCAGTTTCTCGGGCTTCCTAAAAGTAGTAAATTTTTATTTATTTATTTTAAGCTTCTAAAAAAATTCATATTTTATCAAGATCATTAAAAAATTATCCTTAAAATTTAAAACATAATTTATCATTACGAGTAGACCATCTAAGAATCAAGTAATCGTTTACTCCTCCCTATATTCCCATCATGACTCAATTTAGGCCATGAGAAATACTTGTGTAGGATGAGAAGGCTTTTTGTGATCTCTTGATCCACCTTCACATTCTTATGAATGCTTAAATGCAATCTTTAGCATTTAGTCTTTTACTACCTTTCAGTAGTTGAGAAACCTCATGATTAAATTCCTTCACATGTGCTACCCACCTCAGAATCTGGGTAATATTTAACCCTTCCTCAATTTCTGATTGAACCCCACTCCAAAATTAGTGATAGATGACACAATCATCCATTTCATCACTTTGGCCAAAGTTTCCAGCTTGTGTTCAAGCCAACTCTTAAGTCTACACAAACTATAAGAGTCTGTCCATAGTCACAACACGATATATCTTAGCCCCCATAAATTCCATTTTATGTTAAATTCATTATGGTTATGTTGATGGTATGACCCTAACCTTAACTTATTCATGATGAGTGAAGATCTAACTTCTTTATTCCTAAAGTCATATTGAGCTAACCGAGCCAATGGGTCATGGTTTAAGCCCTTAAATTTTGCTAAGGTATTTAGACATGCACCATACTTAACTTACATAGTTTGACCCTCATGTGATTATTCTTATGTTCACAATTTATTTCAACGTCATTAATTACATTTCAGCTTGGATTTTAGAAACACCATCCATTCATAACCATAAAGCCATCTTGATAATGGTTTGCGAGAGTCGGTCAATCTGAATCCCCTTAAGAGATGTGGATGGACAAACTCTAATCAAAGCATAGCCAAGACTAGGTTCGATTGTTTTGATGACATAAGTTTAACAAATATTATGACTTGCATTCATAAAATAAAAATATTACATCCTTTAGGAATTTATATGAAGTCACACATCCATTGGTTAAACATAAGTTTCCCTATTGGCACAAGTAAGATCAAAAGAGATGAATATTCCTATTTTTTTAATGAAGGAACAACAACTTGTTGATTTAATTAAAACATCTTCCAATTTAATTTCACATACTCCACTATCAACTTTGAGTCTTAACCATAAATAGATCAATTCTATTATCTTTTGTAAGACAACTATATTTTTAGACTGATAAGATTCATTCCTAGACAAGAGTTCTTACTTGTCCTATATTCTTTGTTTCTTACAACACAACAACTTTTTAAGTAAAAATAAACAACATCTTGTCCACATCATATTTCTTCCAACATCACATCAACATAATCAGACATACAATGGAAATCAACCCAAGGCAATTATTATTCAGCCAAAATAGAAAGCACCTTTCATCATTATCAAATAATCCAAAGGAAGGACTCCTTTCCTTTTATTAAAAATTGTCTTTCAATTTACAAAACATAAAGAAAACTAAATTCCATGCTGCAATTTGGGAATCAAACTCCTAAATCAAGTAGTTAGCAATTTCCATCTCCACCTTCTTCTTACCAATTCCTCATCATGTACCTGTAGATGCAATGGGTCAGTATTCACTTATACTAGCATGGATTATGCCCCCTATGCTCTCTTCTGCCTATTGATGATAGGTCAGTACTAGTAATTGGTTGGTATGAATGTATGGAATGGCACGTTGCGCCATTCTATACATTCGGACCAGCCTATAAAATTTTACAAATTTCAGGATATAAGAGAGATTGAAGTAAATCTAACAAATTCCATTATCCTGATTACAAGAATTGAACTATTATAGAAATTAATATCATCAATTCTAATTATCACATTTTTAACAACCAAAGAAAATAACTTCCATGAATCAACTTTATTTCCAACAATGTTCCACAAGGAGACTTAACATTTTACATCTAATTAAGATGGAAATATCCACAAGGGTACAATTCCCAATCATCAATAATGTTTAATCATAAATATAAAAAAATAATAGAGTTATTCATTCACTCAAAAGTATAAAACAAATCCAATAATTATATAGTAGTTTTAGACTTAAAAACCCCATGTTCACTCATGAAGTAAATATTAACAACATTCATAACCACTAAGCAACTATAGACTAAAATAATCATATGTTTACTCAAGAAGTGTTTATTAATATCATTTAGGAAGCCATAAAGCAGTTATAGACTAAAACAACATTCAAACAACCATATACAACGATAGAATAAAACAACACTCAGTCATTCATATAACAGTTGTAGAATAAAATAACAATCAAACAACCATATACAATGATAGAATAAAACAACACTCATTCGTTCATATATCAGCTATATAATAAAACAACATTCATATAACCATATATAGTTATAGAATAAAATAACACTCACTGCTCATATAACAATCGTAGAATAAAACAAGATTCAAACAGCCATATATAACGATAGAATAAAATAACAATCAATCATTCATATAACAGATGTAGAATAAAACATAATTCAAATAACCATTTATTGTTATAATAAGTATATAATAGGCATTAAATCCTAATTTAAAATAATTCGGAGTTCATGAAAATAAACCCTGAGTTGTTTGGTCAAATGAAGTTTAGATTTTAACTTAACTTCACTCATCATTGAATAAAATCGATTTCATTAAATAAAACCCTCTCTATTAAAAAAATCCTACTGCCCAAGTTTTATTGCAGGTCAATGAGCAGCTTTATCGACACACTAGAAGGAAAATAATTAATTCTCCCGAGTCTCTGTAGAGGGAATATGTCTACCTACTAATGGTAGAGCAATTATGGAGAATCTACGCCTAGAAAGAAACCCTTCTTGACTACCACTTTCACAAAAATGGGGTTTTTATGAATTTCCATATATCCATATTTATTAAAGGTATAGAATAGATAAATTTTGTAGCAACTAGAAACCATTTACAATCTGGGTAATAAAGATAGGATCACATCAACATACTTAGACATACAACAAAAATAAACCCAAGGCAATTATTATTCAAACCAAAATAGAAATCACCTTTCATCATTATCAAATAATCCAAAGGAAGGACTCCTTTCCTTTTATTAAAAATTGTCTTTCAATTTAAAAACATAAAGAAAAATAAATTCCATGCTGCAATTTGGGAATCAAACTCCTAAATCAAGTAGTTAGTAATTTCCATCTCCTCCTTCTTCTTACCAATTACTCATTGTGTACATGTACATGCAATGGGTCAATATTCACTTATACTAGCATGTCTCCTTCCCCTTATGCTCTACTCTATCTACTGATGGTAGATCAGTACTGATAATTGGTTGGTACGAATGTATGGAATGGCACACCGCACCATTTTACACATTCGGACCAACCTATAAATTTTTACAAATTTCAGGATATAAGAGAGATTAAAGTAAATCTAACAAATTTCATTATCTTGATTACAAGAATTGAACTATTATAGAAATTAATATCATCAATTCTAATTATCACATTTTTAACAACCAAATAAAATAACTTCCATGAATCAACTTTATTTCCAACAATTTTCCACAAGGAGACTTAACATTTTACATCTAATTAAGATGGAAATATCCACAAGGGTACAATTCCCAATCATCAATAATGTTTAATCCCAAATCCAACACAATAATAGAGGTATCCATTCACTCAAAAGCATTAAAAATCCAACAATTATATAGTAGTTGTAGATTAAAAAAATCCTATGTTCACTCAAGAAGTAAATATTAACAACATTCAAATAGCCATTAAGCAACTATAGACTAAAATAATCATATGTTTACTCAATAAGTGTATATTAACAGCATTCAGGTAGCCATAAAGTAGTTGTAGACTAAAACAACATTCAAACAACGATATACAATGATAAAATAAAACAACACCCAGTCATTCATATAACAACTGTAGAATAAAATAAAGCAATCAAACAACCATATATAATGATACAATAAAACAACACTCATTCGTTCATATATTAGCTATATAATAAAACAACATTCATATAACCATATATAAATATAGAATAAAATAACACTCGGTTGTTCATATAACAACTGTAGAATAAAACAACATTCAAACAACCATATATAACGATAGAATAAAATAATAGTTAGTCGTTAATATAACAACCGTAGAATAAAACATAATTCAAATAACCATTTATTGCTATAATAAGTCTATGAGAGGCATTAAATCCTAATTTAAAATAATTCTCGGAGTTCATGAAAATAAACCCCGAGTTGTTTGGTCAAATGATTCAAATGAAGTTTAGATTTTAACTGAACTTCACTCATCATTGAATAAAATTGATTCCATTAAATAAAACCCTCTCTATTAAAAAAAATCCTCACCGCCCTGTTTTATTACAGTCAATGAGCAGCTTTATCGACACACTAGAAGGAAAATAATTAATTTTCCCGAGTCTCTGTAGAGGGCAGATGTCTACCTACTAATGGTAGAGTAATTCTGGAGAATCTACACCTACATGAAACCCTTCCTGACTACCACTTTCACAAAAATGGGTTTTTAATAAATTTATTCATATACCCAGATTTATTAAAGGTATTGAATAGATAACTTTCATAGCAACCAGCAACCATTTACAGTCCGGTAATCAAGATAGGAACACACATCAATTTCAGGCACCATTTTTTAATAAATAATAACACAATGTTTTCAGAAACCCCTTTTTTTTATAAAGAAAGACACAATGATTTCAGGAAACCATTTTTGTTACAGAAGATCACATCGATTTCTACAGTCAAGATTTTAAACAAAGAAGCACACATCAATTCTAGATATACATACCCATATTTTAACCATTATTCCATCTACCAATAGCTACATATTATCAAAAAGAAGAGAAAAGCATAGGGAGAAGAAACCATGCCTGCAATAGTTGTATGAAACTTCCAGGATGCAATTATTTTTCCAAATTTTCCAACCCTTTCTCCTCCAACTACTCACTACAAAACCGACCCAGAGAAACCCTTCCATTTTTAAGCATTCCCCCAGTGCCACGCCTACTGAAAATGTGATTTCTTGGGCATGCATTGCATGATCAATAGCTCTATATTTATTTTGGTAGGGCTTCACCCCCATTTTCTCCTCATTTCCCTCCCATCTTGAATGGAAATGTTTTACTTAACTCTAACCTCTGCCAGCCCATGTGGGCTTGATCAATGCCAGTCATTGGATGAAGCCACCTGCCCCCTCTCAAGATTTGGGGATGCATGCATGGGGATTCCCATCATGGTGAGGGTGGAGGGGTTGTGAGGTCCCCTCCCTTATTATTATATTTTGTTTTTAAAATATTTAAAAATTTTAACAAGTCAACCAAAAAAAAATAATCACCTTGGGGTAGACCACATGGTCTAAAGTAATAATTATTTAACTAAGTCCCCCAATATCTCACAACATCATAGCATATGCAAACAAAGGAGTCCCCACTATGCACAGGTACCATATATATATATATATATATATATATATATATATATATATATATATATATATATTATAACACTTGGTCTTTAGACCATATAGTATGCCCACCCTACATGGAGGCAGAGTTCGGTTTTAAAAGCTAGATGATCTAGCACAAGTCCAATATTGTTGGCCATGTCTAACCATGCACCCATTAGGCATCTCCAACAGGGTATAATTTCACAATAGTAATAAATGATACGATTCCATTCATAAGTAACTTAGGTTACTTATAGATGTAAGCGTATTATAAACCACGAAAAGGATTTAAATTGTTGATTTTAAATAAATTTGGCTGAAAATAGAATGGGGTAAATTGTGGTATGTGACATAACATACTAGGTAAATCATAATACACCTGCCTACATGCATACTTGAGCTCATATAGTTTCAAATCTCACTCTCATGCTATCTAACATCCATATCTACTCCAAATGAGAATGTGAAACATGGTCACCAACCTATATATGCACCTTGAAGCTGATATGAGTTCCCAAGAACTATCAAAACATTCTCTCCACTATAATAAAATTATTCTCAAGTCACCAAGAATATCATACCACCATGTACTATCACCTAGGGTAGTTGGATCACCTGTTTAGGGTTATAGAAACAAGTAATCCTCACACATGAATCAACCTGTACAACCATGAACATACATGAATATCCATTTCATCATCATGATGAGAATAATTTGATATATATATATAACTTGGTATTTAGACCATATATTATGCCCTCCTACATGGAGGTAGAGTTTGGTTTTAAAAGCTATATGATCTAGCACAAGTCCAATATTTTTGGCCATGTCTAACCATGCACCCATTAGTCATCTCCACAAGGGTATAACTTCACAATAGTAATAAATGATACGATTCCATTCATAAGTAACTTAGGTTACTTATTGATGTAAGCGTATTATAAACCGCCAAAAGGATTTAAATTGTTGATTTTAAATAAATTTGGCTGAAAATAGAATGGGGTAAATTGTGGTATGTGACATAACATACTAGGTAAATCATAATACACCTGCCTACATGCATACTTGAGCTCATATAGTTTCAAATCTCACTCTCATGCTATCTAACATCCATATCTACTCCAAATGAGAATGTGAAACATGGTCACCAACCTATATATGCACCTTGAAGCTGATATGAGTTCCCAAGAACTATCAAAACATGCTCTCCACTATAATAACATTATTCTCAAGTCACCAAGAATATCATACCACCATGTACTATCACCTAGGGTGGTTGGATCACCTGTTTAGGGTTATAGAAACAAGTAATCCTCACACATGCATATCCTCACACCAAGAATCTCATACCACCATGTACTATCACCTAGGGTAGTTGGATCACCTGTTTAGGGTTATAGAAACAAGTAATCCTCACACATGAATCAACTCAGACATAACCATGAACATACATGAATATCCATTTCATCATCACGATGAGAATAATTTGACCCTAATCCATCATCCAATCTCTCATTGATTAGGTTTTACATCAATGACAATACCTATGCATCAGCATGCCAAAAATCTCCCCCTTTGACATTGATGGAAAACCACCTATATTTCTCCCCCTTTTTACATTAATGAAAAAGGTTAGTTGTACCTACATGTTCTTCACATTTTTCAACTTCAAAGGATCACCTATTGGTTAGAAACATCAACCAACAGTCTCAAATAAGCTCAAAAGCATTGAAAATTCATTGTGATCTTGAATTTAGCCTCTTTTTAAGCATGGAGACACAAATCTCCCCTAGGGAATAGCATATAAAACATATGATAATTTCAATAAATCATGAATAAATATCATCATACCTTTTTTTTTGGAAACAAATTATCATTCACCTTCTAGACATGTAAAAATGTCATTTCTCACTTCAAACCTATTTTAGCCTTCATGAAATCACTATGATATACTTGCACATGATACATACACTTCGTGAGAATGCCAAAAATGATAATTTAGGGGAAAAAATACCTTCCTTATGTTTATTCATGTTCTTACACAACTTATCTAGATAAAAACTTGGCATATCATATCTATTTCACTCTTTCAAACTATCTCAAGTACTTATGTCCCTAAGCAAACATTTTAGTGAATTATAGACCAATTTTGATGAGCACAAGAACACTAATCACACCAAGACACAACATACTACTAGTCCCCTATTTTATCAAGATCACCATGCAGTAAACAATCAAAAATTTAAGCATCTTACCTTGATAACATCTTCTCATTCCTTAACTATCATATTTGACTAAGATACAACAATCATTTGGTCTTGACATGAATTAACCTGTGAAACCATACCTCATATGCCTATAAGTCATCAATGTAACATTCTATAAGAATAATCAAGTGATCCCCCTGTCATTAATATCTTTTTCATACCTAAGCATCAGTTGCACATGTAGGAGTAACTTTTCTTGTCATTCATGAACCGACTATTCTCAAATTATAAACTCACCACCAAGACTAACTTCAATTTTGTCAAGATTCCTATCCTATAAGCATATGAATTCAAAAAAATAAAATTTAAGGAGTGAGACATGAACTCCCACGATATGAAAGAATCCATATAATTTCGAGTAACATTTCATTACTTTAACATCCTATTAGACCTACTGAGGTCTAAAACCATCACTTACACTCAAAAAAACCACCTTATTAGTTTCTCCTCTATCCAATACAATTCTAAAAAGTAAGAGGAAATGAAAACATTTTATCCCTTAAAATTCACTACCATCATACCACATTGAGAACCTAGAGGCCTCTAGGGTGAAATATTTGGAACAAAAATGGTCACACACTATCATAATGCATCACTTAGACACCCATTTGAAATTTTGGTTGAAATTCACCATATATACCCTATATACCATCTTGAAAGAAAATTAATAGGACATGGAAAGGTTATACATATATTATTCACCTGTGGAGGCTTCTTTTCAAACATTGTAGTACTATGCACACTGTATCAAGAAACCTTCTTCATAGACCAAGCCACCTACATGCCTTGATAGCTTCTTCTTATAGTCAACACAAGAAAAATTATTTGAGTATTTTACTCAATAAAAAGAGACTCACCTCACACAAAAAATCATGAAAAAATTATTATACTCTACCCATTATGTACACTATACTCCCGTAGGTAGACATTTTGCACAAGATCCAAATAAGAGCAACAAATGGACTTAGTTGTATTTTGAAACATATTCCTTGTTTTTTTCAACACCATTTCGCTTCTTTAAAAATGTGAACCCATCCATTTTATGATTCATAACACTCAAATGTGTTAGATTCAACAATGTAAATATAATCAATAGATTATAGATCCACCATTAAAATGCCGAAGATTATAGATTATGATATGCAGTCGATTAGACACAGAGATAGATTAAAATAGATAGCAAATAACAAAGCTTAATGAGCAAGAGCTGAAATAAAATTAAAACAAGAAAAAGAGATTTAAGTGGAGAAAACCAAAGGAAAAAAATCCACTGGTAAAGCATTGTCTATATTAAGAATTCACACGAGTTTAACACAACACTTCCACTTCCATGTTATCCTTTTTCAATGTCTACAGAGCTATATCTCTTGATCAGTTAATACAATGATCATCGACTATATATTATAATAAGATTTTAGTCTTTATGTCAATCTGTACAAATGTATACATTGTAGAGATGTTGTCCTCTCAAAATTTCTCCTCTTTTCGAAAGTCAAAAATTGAAATTTTTTGAGTTAACACCTTTCTATGATATTCTAGTAAAGAGAAAAGTTGAGAAGTTAGAAAAATTCCACATTTTTTGAGTCATTTGAGTGATTTGTGGGTCTATCAGAAATTTTTGTCCCATGTGTCCCAAGTGCTTCTGGGCTTTTTGTTCCCTAATCAGCTATTTTTTCTAAAATCTGTTAACTTTCGGGTTTGTCAAAACTTTTGTTCCAAATGTTCTAAGTTCACTAGGGCTCTATGTTCTCCAATCGCCCACATCAGCCCTTCACATAATTTGGTCTTACTTGTCCCAAAAGTGTTTGTGCATTTTTTCCCCGCATTGCCTGCACCAGCCAAATCACGCTTTCACATCCCTCATGTCCCAAATGTACCAAAGGCCATCCTGGGCTATTTTTTCCACTCTTCCCGATGCTTGCCTTTTGAGTCGGTGCTTATGAATTTAATGCACATTTATAAACTTATCTCTCCTAAAATGGCTATTTAATGGGAATCCCCTCTACGCATTTTACACACTTCTTACTTGTTTCCATTCACTTGTACCCTTACAATTGAAACTGTTTGCTCACATTCCCATTTCCCCTGCATTTTTATTGCGGATTCAAGCTATAAGGTTATTTTTCTAAATACTATCAACATGAAGATCAAGTTTCAAGGTCAGGAGCATATTTCACCGCTCGAGTCTTCTGTTCCTAATATCGGGGATAGTGAGGTTCGACACCTAGATTTCGGTGATTTCTGGACCAGGTTGATTGACCCAAATCCCTCTCTCATGGCACAAATGATCAACGACAGTGGCCTTGCATTTTCTACGGGTTTCCCAATCTCAGTACAATGTGCTGATACTGTGCTTGCCTACGGAGCTCATTTCAACCCCGACACAAGTGAATTGACCAATGTGCATGGGGAGTTAATCACTAAAATGGATGTTGTTACCATTGCCACTGCCCTATAGATCCCCAAAATGGAAAACTCCGTGGTAATCTCTCAAACTCAAGCACAAGCTCTCTTTGAGCAAGACAAAGTGAGAAATACAAAGCAAGGATAGCCAAGTCATGGTTGAAGAACCCTAAAAAAGGGGCATCTCGACTCTCCAAAGCTCTTTTTAGGGCTGATTTCAATGAAGAGCTATCTAACTTCATCATCCTGTTAGCTCGTGTCATGGGCTTACCCTCTACTAGTGAATTTCACTTTTGGATGTGCCCGCTCATCAACATAGTTTGTGAAGGTACCCAGAACATCAATTGGGCAGAGATCATTTGCATGAATTTGACAGAGCAGCTATCTAAAGTGCAACAAACCAAGAAGTTCTACATGAATTCTTATCTTATGTATACCTTAGTAGCATCTCGACGATGGTTTGGTTTTACATACATTGAGGGTCAGAAGGGTGATCCTATCTATGCTTACTACCCTCAGTTCACCCTTGACACTAGCAATCAAAACTTCAGGAGGGTGAATGATGCTTTCACCATGTACATTATGAGGCTTCTAGAGAGTGATACTGCTAGAAGATTTTCTAATGAAGCCATGAACCTGATAGCAAAGTATGGAGCTTTCTTCATTCAATTCAGAAGGTTTTCATATATCAGGTTAGAGGTTATGAGAGCACTCCTCTCAAACTTCCTATATTTTGTAATGATAAGATGGCTTTGATTGAGGTATGTAGACAATTGGACAAGTTGCACAGACTGTAGGGACAAGAAAATCTATGGGCTGCATTTCCCCATATCCTTGGGTAACTATACATGTAAAACAACTTTGGATGCTTAGAACATAGAAAGGGCCCTTGCTCCCATCACTGTCCACTTCTTTAGGCCCAGAACCTGTTTTGATTTGAAAAAATTCATTGAGCTAAATCTCATAATCAACTATTATCACAGAGCAGATACCGAGGACTACTGGGCTAATTACACAAATGACTTTGAAGCAAGACGAAGGCATTATGGCAGATTCTCCCTCCAGCTAATAAAGGAGCTCAACCTATATCAGATTCTTGAAGGGCTTCAAGATGACAATATTGTCATATGAATATGATACTATGATCAAGCATACTCCCTTAGAGGATCTAGACTGGTTCAAAAGGGAGAAAGATGATTTAGTTGAGATTCTAGCCCCTATCCTGGTAAGAACCAAGATTTGGTTTGACAGAAGGGTTTGAGAGCTGAGGAATAATTCAGGAGAGTCTTCCTAAAGAAACTTAAACACCAAGGAAGGAATCACATACACCTAGCTCGGAGGTACCTGCACGAACTCCTCCTCCTTCATCAAGTAAAGAACCGAATCATCCACCCCTTCCTTGTCTACTCAAGTATATATCAGAAGAATGTAAAGGAGGTCAAAAAAATATCATATTGAGGAAGACCACCGATAAAACATTCATAATTACCTTTGGGACCGAGATAACATCATTGTTCTCAGTGAAAGTGAGGATAGTGAAGTGTCAGTCCCTGCAGGTGCTTTAGAAGCCATAATGGATAAAGAGAAGGAAATTCATGACACTGAGCCTCCAAGTACCATTGATTCCTCTTTCTAAGAAGCCTCATCTACTCCACTCACATCTCTACTAGAGGCAATAATGGTAAATACTTTAAGTGCCATGATTTCTCTTACTCTTGGTTCTCTTGCTCCTCCTTCTTCTTCTTCCTCCACTTTTGCATGGGTGTAACCTTTTGTTGATAGTAGGAAGAGGAAATCTTCTTCTCGATTGACAAGGCCAAATTTTGATGTTGTGGTGGCCTTGTTGGGCACTACTCCTTCTGCCCCTGCAAAGAAAGATAAAAAAAATTCAAGGATAGTTACAGATGCCTTAGGCTAGTAATTCTTGAGGTAGAAAAGCCTAAGGTTGATAAGGCAGAAAAGGATTTACTAGCCTCTAACTGGAAATTTCTAGGATCTCAATGGGAGAATCTACTCTTGAAAGTGAAATACATAATCTCTAGGAAACAGTAACTAAATTTATTGGGAGAGTAGAAAAAGGAAAGAAGACTATCTAATGTACCTGGAGGAGCAAGCTCAAGTGCTTTCTAGTTTCATCAAGTCATTGTTGTCCAAAGAAAAGGTTTTGGATCCTACCCCACTGGCTGCCCTTCCACCACCTGTGATCCTTAGTCAAGATGAAGTCTAGAGCATTAAAGACATACACAGGTATTCCATCTACGGAGAGCTATGGAAGCCATGGTAGATGATATGGTCATTGCAGGTTTGAATTTCATTAGAGAAGCCTTCAAACTCAATGAGAAGGTAACTAATCTACAACAAAATCTCTCCTCCGTAATTAGAAATATGGATAAAGAACTTAAACTTTGGAGCAGCTGCATAGTAGACATGTGCCTGATGGGATAGACTGATGAAAATTTATTGATGGCAAGTAAAGTTTTTGATGATGCCAAAGATAATTTGTCAAGGTCATGGGTTTTCAGCATGGAATGGAAAATAAAAGTGTTGGAGGAGGCTCTAGGAGAATTGAGGAACAGTTGGTAGAAGGGAGAAGCCTTCAAAGCATGTGTTGTATCCACTTTCAAGGATATCCACTGTCACCTTCACGATGAAACTTTAGGTGTTCCTTTTTCCCTTCAGAAATTAAAACTCAATTCAGGGCATTTGTTAAGGAAAACCTATTCAAGGAGGACTCGATGACCAAAGAGAAGATAAAGGAAATTTTCTCTCTCAATCTGCCATTGAGGAAGCTAATAAAGAATATCATACACACACCGAGTTTGATAAGGAGATGGAGAAATGTCTAGGATCTTGGACTCAAGCTACTACCAACACATCAGTCCCACAAGGCGTAGAGACATAGCAGAAGCATTGAAAAAGTTTAGACAATAGATCCTTAAGTCGGTGGGCCCTCCCCAATCATAAGCATTCGTGTTCCCTCCTAGCTTCTCCTTTCCTTCTTTTTCTCAATTCGAGCTTATTGTAATCAGTTGAGGGTTTTGTGTCAAGCATCCCCTTAACTAAACATTTTAGTTAAAAGAAGTAGTTACCAATTGTAACTAATTTGTAAAGTTATATAATGGGCTCTCTACACCATTTTCGGGGGCTGGAACTTGGTTTATTTTTTAAAGTGTAAGGAGTAACAAAGAAATCAATACAAAAGATCTTTCTTTCCATGTCTATCTAGTCTTGTTCTTTCATTACTATCCATTGAATATTTTTGAATCATTTGTCTGTATTATTTCAAGAAGCTTTGTATTCTTGTAGATGTTATTTCTAGAACTTTGTGTCTTTTCAATAAGCATCTTATTGATTCAAATGTAAATGGTTTTGTTCCAAATAATTTTATTCTAGCATGTATAAGGAATTATTTTTTTATCTATAATTCTTGAGAATTCCTTTCTGCTCATTTCCACTACTTCATTCCTCTAGTACTTTTGTATTGATGATCCATTCTATTTTAAAACACTTTCATGATATCCAAGTTCCACATTAAAACTATGCACTATACATATGTAAATAAGCTTGGTCTTTAAATAAGGGAACCTCTCCCATTAAAGAGGAGGGAATTTCAGTCCCCTAAATGTTGTTCTCTTTGAAATCCTTTTTGACAACCAACAAGACATCCAATCCTAAGAGGGATCACCCAAATCCTTCAGGTGGGTGAATCAGTTGAGTGCTTCACTCTTGAATGTGAAATACCTTCACAATAAAGTTTTATGAACAAAATTTAATACAATATTTGGGTATACTACATTAGTAGATCTCACTTGACATTATCACCCTAACACTCCCCCTTAATGTTAAGTTAGAAGACAAATCAAACATGCTAATTTAAATTTTTTTATGTAAAAGGATTTTCAAAACCTTGAATCAATAATAGTGATTTAGGATAGCATGTAAACAAGGGAAATCCACAGATCTTCCCATACATAAATTCTTAAGACTAGTTTTTTACATATGAAGACTTACATCGAATATGGAGCCTTTTATAAACTAAGGCATACCCATAACTAAATATTCACTGGGATTTACAAGTAACTTCACATAATGTGACACATTTACTTATTACAAACTGGAGGAAGTATTGGAAGTTTTCAACATGATGTTAAGAGGTGGAATTTTCATGCACACTCCCCTCAATAGAAACTCGATAGGCCCAATAAGGCACAAAATTTGTAGAAATTTATAGAACACAATAGTTTTGTGAAGATATCTACAACTTGATCTTCATTTGAACAGAACTTGAGATCAATATCACCATTCAAAACTTTCTCTCTAATGAAGTGCATATGAACTTCAATATACTGGTGGTCGTTTGGCACTAAACTGGATTCTTTGTAAGAGAAATCTAGCTTTGGCTATCACATAGAAGAGTAGTAATCCCTTTGATTCCCATGTGTAGCTCATCCAACAGTCTTTTATGCCACATAATTTATTTGATTCCCATGTGTAGCTCATCCAATAGTCTTTTATGCCACATAATTTATTTTGAAGCTTCCATAACACTTCTATACTCTGCCTCAATAAAAGGGATAGACACTATTGATTGCTTCTGCTACTCTAAGTGATGGCACCTGGAAATTACTTGAAAAGATATCCAAAATTAGATTTCTTATCTCCAACATCACCAACATGATCAAAATCACAATATCAAATAATTGTGCATCATTACAAGAAGAATAAAAATACCATAATTGACCATTCCTTTAATATATTTCAAAATCCTTGTTTCCATTTTCCAATGATCTTCATAAGGTTCTTGCATAAATCTTGAAACTACTCCCACTACATAAGAAATATCAGGTCTAGTAATAGTTAAATAAATTAGACTACCAACTAGCTGCCTATACAAAGTAGGATCAAATTTAACACAAGTTGGTTTAGGGTCTAGCTTAACACCAACCCTTTTTTTTATTAGAGGTAAAAAAGGGTTGAGGGGACCCTACCCCATACAAAGTATTACTAGTTCCTTACAAAGAGGCCAAGGGATTACCATTGAAGCCCAACCAAAAACCCAAAGCATCACAAAACAAACAACAAAGAGATACAACCATAAAGGAAAGTATCCAAAAATAACAGATAGGCAGTAAAATAACTAACAACAACAATACAGAGAACTAACAACAAAAAACAAAGAACTAACAAAAACAAATCATTAACCCATATTCTTCATCACTCTTTTATCAGGTCCCCCACTGAGTTCATACAACCATTCCATTCTTTGACAAGGGAGTCGATGGTAGCTTTCCAATACTTGTAGTTAGGCTCAGGAATCTCCACTTTGGGGCCTTTTCCTTCTTTTTCTCTTTCCTTAGAAAGTTCCATAGAATTAATCATCTTAGCTAATAGCTTGAGATGGTGGATGGTGCTTTTAACATTGAGGAGATGGACATCACGAATATGGAAAATAAATTCTTTCATCTTCAAGATATCCTTTTCCATCTCCAGGCTTCTCTCATTTACATTCTTGAGTTGTTCACTAAGAACCAAAGAAGATAACTTTTCCACTTTATTAGTTAGTTCCTTCAGATCCATGGAAACCATACTAATCTTATGTCTATTAATATCAGTATCAAGCCTGCAATGCTCAAATTCCTACATGAAAGTATGAGACTTGACAAACAGAGTCTTGGGCAGTGAACAATTTTGTTTGGGAAGTTTTAAGAGCATCCAGCTTTCAATGGCCTCCTTTGAGTTCTTTGAATGCTTGTCTTCTGAAGTTTCTAGAGATTTCTCACTCTCCATCTCCTCACTATTATCCCCTTCAACAACTTCTTTATCCTTACTAGAAACCGAAAGGTCCAGTTCCCTTCTTGGTTCTTTCCTCGAATCTAAGATTATCTCCACTTCCTCAACTGTCTTAGGATCCTCCTCTTCCCTACTACATTTCTTGATGCCACCTTGACTCAGGTTGGATCTGGTTCTTTTAGCCACTAGTTTTCCAAACAGATCCTCACTAAAACTTTCCTCCTTGGGATCGAACATTCAGTGGCAAAAGCCCCAAATTTATCATTTTTTCCCAAAAGGGGAGTTCCCAGCCTAAGAAGGGATTTGATGAGGCCTTGGTGCAAAGGTAAGGGGAAGGTACCTTTCTCGACCATGAAAATAGATTTTACAAGGGAAGTATATAGGAAGAAAGGGAAATTATAGGGCTTAGCATTATAGACATGGTTCAACATAGGGAAGTGATATCCATATATCACTTTATATCACCCTTCTAAGGTAATGTAGGACATAAAAACTAAGCAATTTCATCAAAAGGATGGGGAAAATTACCCCAAGCATAACCATTATGAAGAGAGACAGGCACTCCCTTACCTTGCATAAAGCATTCAATCTCCAAGTTATAGTCGACTTAGGTTTGTAGATGCATCTTCCTTCCAAAGCTAAACCCGAGACTTTGGAAATAAGATTTGGGGAAATGGTAAAGGAGAAGTTGCCAACCCAAACATGGCCTTCTTTCCATGTTTTCACCATAGCTTCACTCATCTTTTCATCGTAGCCATCAAAGATATTGAAAAAGGGTAACATACCCACCTTTTCAAGTAGGGTCTCAGCCTCTATGGACATCTCCTACCTCTTGCTAGGTTTAGTTCTCACTAAGTCACCCCCATGCTTCTGAACTTGTTCTTCTTTCTATTATGCAAATAGTTACCTTCCCTGATCTTATCATCCCACTTCCAGAAAACAAAAATATCCGGCCTACCCCTGCGAGGATTAGAAAGGATATTTTGCACGAGTTCTGGAATCATGAAAAAGAGATGTCACGAGTCTGAAGAATTAATGCCTCCTCATTTTTAGGAGTATTATTAGTTATACCTTCCCTTTTCATGATTTCAATAAATTTGGCTTGCATCTTATTAGGATCCTCTACCACCTTAAGACCCCTTGCGTTCACCCCCAAATTGGCCATAAAATCAGCTAGAGAGTTTCCTTCACGATACACATGATGAAAGGATATGACCTCAAAAGAGGATAATAAAAGCTTAGTTTTATTTATGAATTCATCAACAAAAATAAAAGGTTGAGATTTTCCTTTCAAACATGATATGATATATAAAGAGTCCCCTTCCACTTCAAGGTGTTTTAAGCCTTTCTCCTTGGCTAACTTCACCCCCAAAACATCGTAGCTTCCTCAACAACATTGTTAGATTGGAAGCCCAATTCAAGAAGTAGGCAAGAAGAAATATTCCTTGAGAGTCCTGAAGAACACCTCCTCCCCCTGCTTTCCCAAGATTACCTTTCGCTGCCCCATCAAAGTTGAGTTTAAAGAAACCTTCCCTAGGTGAATTCCACTTAATCCCCATATAAGGATTACTTCTTTTGGGTTTGGGGTCACCTATAATGTTCCAATTCTTAAAGAAGTGTTGTTCATTGTCAAGAATTTCCATTTCATTTTTCCTTAGGATGGAAAATTTTTTCTAACATACTATAGGAGTTTGTTTACAGTCAACCTAGTGGGAAGTTTCTTATTTTTGAAAATCCTTCTATTTCTTTATTTCCATAATTCCCAACAGAGGTGACCCAAACTCATGACCCAGATATTTTTAATCCTCAACTGAAGAAAGGACATTTCCATTGATTCCAGGCATCCATGATCTCTTTAGGAATTACCCAGTAAACCGAGAAGCAACCTAGAATAGAAGAAAGCATTAGATGGGAAAAGGACATTCTAGGAGAAGATGATTTACAGTTTCCATATTCACTTCACAAAGAACACATCTATTGGCAATAATTTTATTTATTACTGAAATCCAACTAAAAACATTAACCTTAGGAGTTATGTTCTTGTTCCATATCTTACCAGCATTTAAATCTTCTTCTCTAGTTTCTCCCTAAAAAAAGGGAATAGGCTGATTTGATAGAGAAATTACCACTTTGTTCTTTGTCCCAGACTATTCTATCTTGGTCCTTGTTGTTAGAAGAAACATAATTTTTAGAAAATCATTGAGCCTACTCAAGTGTTCATTGGGTTCCTGTCTATCTAATTCCATGAGTTTCCATGTCTGAAAGTTGTCTTCATCAGCCATATAGTTATTGATTTTTTCCCCATATTTATCTTTGAGCTGACTAGCAATTTGGGGGAATTGGTCTTTAAGGACAAAATTCCTAGCCCATTTATCTTTCCAGAAGCTTATCTCATTTCCTTTTCCTATTTTCCAAACACAATTTCTTTTGTCTAGTTAATAGCTTTCCATATGCATGAACCATTGAAGGATTCCTGTTTAAAAATCCATCTATTGTCATTAACATCCATCCAATATTTTTTCTTTAGAATTCTGGTCCAAACTCTATTTTCTTTAGTTAACCTCCATCCAATTTTAGCAAGAAGGGCTTTATTCATTTTAGTCCAGTCTCTAAGACCAAGTCCCCCAAGCTTTTTAGGTTTACAAACTTTGTCCAGGCCACCAGAGGGATTCTTTTTTTGCTTTCAGTGCCACTCCATAAGAAACGTTTTTTATTTTTTCCAGTTTTTCCCCAACACCTCTAGGAAGTTGATAGAGGGACATGGCATACACTCGGGAGACTCTGAAGAGAACTGATGAGAAGGGTAATCTTTCCAGCCTGGGATAACACATTAGCTTTCCATCTAGCAAGTTTTCTTTCAAACCTTTTGATTAAGAAATTCCAATCTGAACAAGAAGGTCTCTTGTCCCCAAGAGGGATACCTAAATAAAAGGTAGGGAAATATTTATAGTCACATTCCAAAATTTCAGCTATCTTCTTACAACGACTGTCCATGGTGTTAAGGAAGAAGAGAGATATTTTATGAAGTTTACCATCTATCCCGAAACTTCCATATAGTCATCTAGGAGAGATTTTATTTTCTTAGCTTCGGGGACAGAAGCTTCCCCCACCAAGAAAGTGTCATCAACAAAATGCTGGTGTGATACTTTTTCCATCTCCCTTCAGGAAATCCCTTTGAGAAATCCATTTTCAGTTTCAACATTTAATCTTCTACTTAAATCTTCTACCAAAATAATAAAGAGGAAAGGGGAAATGGGATCCCCTTGCCTTAAGCCTTGAGAGCTAGAAAAAAACCCAAAGGGGGCCCATTAATGAGAATAGAAAACCAAACATTAGAGATACATGCCTTAACCAGATTCCTAAAGGAAACATCAAAACCAAACCTGTCAAGGATTTTATCAAGAAAACACCATGAGACCCTATCATAAGCTTTGGCCATATCTAGTTTTAAAAACAAAGAATCCTTCTCTCGAGCTTAGCCAAGTGAATAGTCTCTTTGATTGTAATGATCCCATCCTGGATTTGGCGACCAATGACAAAACCCCCTTGTTGTTCTGAAATGATAGAGGGAAGTAACAACTACAGACAGAGAGCCATAATTTTTGTGTAGATTTTATAGGAGGTATTACAGAGACTTATAGGTCTAAAATATTTTAATTCCATGGCATTACCACATTTTAGGATCAGAGATAGAAAGGTACAGTTCATGTCTTTTAGCATAACTTTTTGTCTGAAAAATTCCTTCACAACCTCAAAGACATATTTTTAATTATGTCCCAAAAGTGTTGAAAGAAGAAGGCTTGGAAGCCATCCGGCCTAAGAGCCTTGTCAAGATTGAGGTGTTTGACAGTGAATTCCACTTCCTCCATTGATGGGATCACTGAAAGCATCAAATTATCTTCCTCTGAAACCAACGGAGGAATGCACTTTAAAAATTCTTGCTCTTTATTCAAATTTGGATCACAATTATTAGTCAGTAGGTTACGGAAAAAGGAAATAGCCTCTTCACTTATTTCTTCTTTTTCTTCCACCATAACACCCTCTTCATTTCTAATTCTATTAATTCTATTGAAACTTCTACATTTTAAAGTAGACAAGTGAAAGAATCTTGTATTTTTATCCCCTTCCTTTAGCCAAGTAATTCAAGATTTTTGTCTCCAGAAGATTTCCTCTTTGCCCAAGATGTTGTGGTATTCCACCAGAAGGGACCGTTCCTTTTCATGGTCCTCTATATCCATCTCAGAATCCCAACTCTTTGTCTATCTTTGAACATTGCAGTTCAGCTCTGATTTCTGTTTTCTTCTTGAAAAATATTTCCAAAGCTTTTTTTATTCTAGGATTTGAGGTGACCTTTAACATTTTGGAGTTTTTTAGAAAGTCTATACATTGTTGTTCCTTTAACCTTCAGTTTCCACTAGTCATTAATGAGGGCATACAGTTCCTCATTCTGGAGCCACATCTTCTCAAAACGGAAGGGTGTTCTTCTTCTAGATGGACTCTTGATTTGTAAGAGAATAGGGTTATGATTAGACCCTATCTAGGAAGAGAGAAAAGAGAGATATCCTAGATTAACCACTCCTTCGAGACTAAAACCCTGTCTAATCTTACTTGAATATGTTGGGTTCCAACTCTTCTATTAGACCAAGTGAAACTGTTGCCTTTAAGATCAATATCATGGAGCTGTGAAGAAGTAATAAAATCATTAAAATCCTCCATGCCTACTGTAAACTCCTTAGATCCTCCTTTTTTTTCCCCAGAGTCCAAGGGGTATTGAAATCCCCCATGACAATCCATCTTGAACCTTTGATGGAATGATTAAACAAAAGAAGGTGATGCCAAATATTTTTCCTTTCTTTATGAAGGGTAGGAGCATAAATGTTAGATAAAACCCATATATTTCTGTTTTCAATATCTCTCATCATCACCGCCAAATGATTATCTCTTTTAACTAGAAGAGTTCCTTCATAGTGGGTCGAATTCCATACCACAACTAATCCTCTAGAGGATCCTTTCGAACTAACAACAAAAACTTTAGAATTATTCCAAAAATATTTGTAATAACTTAAAAAATGTCTTCTTTCATTTTAGTTTCTCGAACAACTAACACATCAATTTTCTATCTTTCAATCATGTCTTTGAGAATCCTCAATTTCATAGGGTTATTGAGCCCTCTACCATTCCATGAGATGCAATTCATTTCCGTAGATTGGGTTTATTTTTCTTAAAGACCTTTTGGTCTAAACACATCTATTTCCCTAAATCTATATCCTTTTGGGTATTTTTTTCCTTGATTCAAATTTTCTAGGCCTACCTTGTTTACTACTAACAACTTCCACATTTATAGGATTCTCAAACTCCTGAGATTTAGGAGAGGATATTGAGGATTCCCTCGAGGGTTTTTTCCTAGAGGTTCCTTTGTTTCCTGGCATAATTTCTTCTTTCTTCTCTTCCATTGTCTTGATTGGGGACATATTAATATTCACCATTTCTTCCATGGAAAGGTTACAAGAATTTCTCCCTATCAACTCCTCACCTACATGGGAATCCCAACTTACCTTCTGCCCCATAGTTTCTTCCCCCTTACTCTATTCCTTAACAATTTCCTCCAACCCAAAGTCCCCCAGCTTCCCAACTTCCTTTAAATTTTGTTCAATCTTAGTTAGTTCCTTGAGAGAGTCCTCATTCCCTCTTGAGGAAAAAATCTCTATCTTCCTACCCTTCATGAAATCCTTAACATGTTCTTCCATTTTTTCCCCTACCTTAGAATCCGACCAGGAAAAATTTTTTGATTTCCTTCTATTGACCACCAGGTGAAACCATCCTCCTCCATTTCCGTGATGATTTAATTGGAGTTTTGTTTACCGCCTTTTCCTTTATTCTCAAAGGAGTAGAGAATTTTTAGATTCTTTGGAAAAATATTTCCTGTGATCAGTTGCACTTTGCATTAGGCCTTTCCCTTTTTCCCCTTTACCTTCAATTCTTGACATAGGAATATATATTTTGGATACCTTGAACTTACAGTTCTAGGAAGAATGACCCCAACCATTACACTTGGAGCATTTTTCAGGGAGATTTCCATTTCAATATTTTTCTCCCAAATCCCAAGATGTGACTTTAGTTTGATACTGTTGGGAATATCCTTATCTGCAATTGTATAAATACAAAAATGAGCACAGATAAGTCTAGTCATTTTCCTGGTAGCATTATCAATTATGACCAAAGAACCCAGGGAGTTCGCTATGCCTTTGATAATGTCTTCATGCCAAAATTCCAAAGGGAGGTTAGGAAGGTGTATCCAAATAGGAAATTGGTTCAAATTTTCCTTTTCTAGGTTGAAAGTAGGTTCCCACTTCCTAAGATACCAACCAAATTTTCCCCAAAACCAGGGTCCTTCTTCTAGAACCTTCTGCATATCCTCTTGGGTATTAAACCTAAAAAGGAAAAAACCATTAGAAAGAGCACTTACCTCTAAGTGACCTAATGGGATCCACTTCAGTTTATCCCATCTTCTAACAACGTCAATATTGGGTCTCCCACCTACCAGCTTCCCCACCAGTGATTTGTTTAAATTTTTAGTAGTGTGTTGCAGAAGCAAGTCAGGGATTTCTAGAGTGCTTCCGAAACCTCCTTAACCACTTG
The DNA here is from genome assembly GCA_018340775.1 of Taxus wallichiana var. yunnanensis. Classification (NCBI taxonomy): domain Eukaryota; kingdom Viridiplantae; phylum Streptophyta; class Pinopsida; order Cupressales; family Taxaceae; genus Taxus; species Taxus wallichiana. The sequence continues at coordinate 66,415,101 of CM031234.1, forward strand.
GAGAAAGAACTTTTGGGTTTTCAAGGCTGATCCACCATTTCTAACTTTATTCGACCATGAATCTAGAGATTTTGTGGGAGTGCTCCTATCCTCTTGATCATCGTCCCCATCTATCTCTCCTTCCTCAAGATTTCCCAACTGATCCTCTGATCTGGGCGGGATTTCCCTTCCATCACTTTCCCTCTCAAACAAATTCAAAAGATCCTCTCTGTTTCCTTCAATCTTAATACCAACTTCAATAGAAATGACGACAGGATTATAATCAATCATGTTAAATATTTTAATAAAATTCATAGCATATTGATATTGAGATGCAATAAAATAATTATGATCTTGAAATATAACCATGCCAAGAAAATGATTTAATAAACCTAAATCAGTCATTTCAAAATGTTGTTTTAACCTTTCTTTGATTCTAACAATTAAAGTTATATCACTGCTAGTAATCAAAATATCATCAACATACAAGACAATAATGATAATATGATTGTTTTAAACTTGAAAAAATAAATCATTATCATAGTAATGATTAGAAAACCAAGATCTTGAAAGAAATTGTTAATTTTAGCATACCAAGCTCTAGGAGCTTGTTTAAGACCATACAAAGACTTTTTAAGCTTACATACATAAATTTCCTTGACAGGTACTTCAAAGCCTTTAGGCTAACTCATATAGATTTCTTATTTTAATTCACCATTTAAAAATCATTTTTAACATCCATTTGGTGAATCTCCCAACCATATTGGGTAGCCAATGCAAGAAGAATTCTAATAGTGCTCATCTTAGCAACAGGAGAAAAAGTCTCAACATAGTCAATTCCTAGTTTTTGAGTGAAACCACGAGCTACCAACCTTTCCTTGAACTTTTCAATCTCTCTTAGAGAGTTATATTTGATTTTGAACAACCACCTAGATCCTACAATTTTTATCTTAAGAGGATGGACTAGTTCCCAAGAGTCATTTTTGATTAAAGAATTGTATTCATCCTTCATATCTTGAAGCCATATATCATCTTGAGATGCTTATTCAAAGGATTTTGGTTCTATCTCATATATGGTAATCAAGGCATGATAATAATGTTGAATTCTAGTTAGTTTTCTAAGATTATCAGGATGAGAGTTTTGAACAAGATTTTTATCCCATTTATGAATCTTAAGTTGCAAGACATTTTGGGATGACTCCCCCTCAATCTCCATCATATATAGATCAGGATAATCATCCTCTTGAACTTATATTTCCATAATGTCAGTAGGAGGATTATCAGGATCTATTTCCAGAGCAGTAGAGGAGGGTTCATGAGAAACATCAAAGAAGGTTTTCTCTAAGACTTGAACATTTTTGTTTTCAACAATGTCATGCTTGAATGGATCATAAAATCTCAATCCTTTAGTTATACATCCATAACCAACAAAAATACAAGAGAAATAGGTTGGATCAAGCTTCTTCCTTTTCCTTTTGGAATGAATATAGAAGCAAGACTACCAAATATTCTTAAGTTTGAAATGTTTAGTTTTTTTCTTTGTCCATACCTCATGAGGAGTAGTTTGAAAAAGAGATTTAATAGGTACTCTATTAAGAATATAGATAGTAGTGTTCATAGCTTCATCCCATAATAAATTAGGCACATTAGATGCATGAATCATAGTCCTAGCCATTTCTAAGACAATCCTATTTTTTCTTTTTGCAATGCCATTTTGTTGAGGGGAATAGGGAGTAGTCAATTCTCTTTTAATCCCACATGACACAAAAACTCATAAAACTTTTTTCTGACATATTCACCTCCATTATCAGTCCTAATTCTCTTAATTTTCATATTAGAAGCATTTTCAACTAGAGCTTTAAATTCCTGAAATTTAACTAAGACATCAGACTTTTTCTTGATAAAATAAGACCAAGTCATTCTAGAGTAATCATCAATAAAAAAACATACAAAGAACCACTAAGAGAAGGAACCTCAAGTGGACCTCTCACATCACTATGAATCAGTTCTAATAACTAAGAAGAATTTGGATCATGATGTTTTTGAAATGGTTGAGCATGTTGCTTACCACATAGGAAACTTTCACAAGTTTCATGACCTATCTTTATCTTAGGAATACCAACAACAAGATTTAGTCTAGACATATCATACAAGATTTTGAAATTTACATGACCAATTATTTCATGCCAAAGCTGACTATCATTCCTAGAAGAGGAATAAAAACAAGACTCAGACACAAAACCATCAAAGATATAAAAGCCATTTTTTTGAATTCTGAAGAAATAATATTTTTAAACTTATCTTTTACATACCACTTATCTTGAGAAAAATAACTTTATAGTTTTCTTTGGTTAGATGAGATCAAGAAAAAGATTATTTTTCAATTGAGGAACATACAAGACATTCCTAATTACACCATTTGATAGCTTAACATTTCCACAACCTTCAAATCTAATGATAGAGTTATCTCCTAGATAGATATTCTCTTCATATTTAACTACATATGAGAGGATACCAGGAGTACAATTCATGTTCTTGGAGGCACCACTGTAAAGAATCCATTCATTATCATTTGAAGTTGAAAGGGTAGTATACAAAGCAATAGACTTCTTAGCCATATTTGCTTGATTTTTCTTCCAATTTTTCTTATGATTGTTAGACTTGTTGTTCTTAGCATTCTTAGATAATTTGTTATTTTTACTCTACAATCAAACTCTTTATGCCCAAATTTTCCACACTTATTACAAATTCCATTGAATTTGACTTTAAATTTATGATTGTTCTTAGTAGAATTAGTCTTAGGATTTGATTTAAATATAGATATGATATTATACTTATGATTATGATTGTTGTTATTTATATTATGATAAGACTTATGATTATATGAGAACAGAGCTTGAGAAGCAGTCTCTTTTAAATCAAATTTATTCGTAAATCTCTCTTCTTGAATCAACAAAGAAGACAAGGTGTCCAGATCAAGAAGATAACTCACATTCTAATACTTAGAATTAAAAAGTGAGATACAATTTTTGAATTTTTTATGAATATTAATCTAAATTATAAAGAACATAAACTTATCTTAAAATAATTTACACTTACAACCATCTAATTGATATTTAATGTTCTTAATTTTATCTAAATAATTGACAATTTTCTCATCCCCCTTCATGGGTGTTGTAAACAAATCTAAAACCAATTTAATGATCTTAGACAACCTATTTCCTTCATGCATGGTTTCTAATTACTTCCATGCATCTGCAGGTGAGTCCATATGGCCTATATGCATCAAGAATTCATCTCTAATGCTTTGTAATAGGATGGACAAAGATTCCTGAGATCTATGAGAGAAGGAGATGAGGTTTTTAGGGGTAGCTTGTCTCCTTGTGGGACATTTTTCTATACCATTCACAAGATCCCAAAGCTTCCTAGCCATAAAACAGGCTTTTAAACACACTTTCCAAATGTTATAATTTGTTCCATTCAAAAGTTGAGACTTATCCATCAAAAAATTAGCAGAACTAGCCATTTTAATGCTCAGACAAAAATGGAGACAAATATAGCTAAAAAAATCAAGGAAGCCAAACAGAGACAAAAAAATAGCTACAGATCCTTTTAATAGCTATATGAATGCAAACAACTCGAGTTTAGTCAAAAAATAGCTTGATTTGATTGAATTTAAGATCAATTTGATAGAGATTTTATAGGTGAGATAAGCGAGCTCGATGAGTTGGGTTATAGTAGCTTGATGATTCATTTAGTAACTCAAAGGGGTGATCTCAAAAAGAGCTACATGAGCTCAAAATGAGCTACATTAACAAATAAAAACAAGTTAAAAACAACCAAGGTGGGGGTGACACATGGCATAGATCAACAATACCAAGAGAGGCACATGTTGGCTTTAAAATAGATCCTTGGGAAGATGTGAAATATTTAAAAATTAAATTCAATGCCTTTTTGGGTCTATGACAGTAAACAAAATAAACACATGTCAAAAAAATATGACAAGATTGACAACAACGAAAAAAAAAAATGTGTCACTTTTTAATTAGCTCACATTTTGTAATGCAACTAATAAGTCAGAAGATAATTAATTAAAAAACAAACCATATACACATGTCTTAAATTAATTGGATCACTTTTTCACACTCTGACACAATGCGAAATCAAAGTCTTAGTCAAACAAAGCCACTTGTCGAAATTTTAATGGCTAAAAAAAAGACACTTGGTAGCTTTCCACCAAACTTTAAAAATATAGCTTTGAGCGGGCTTAAAGTCCTTGAAATAAATCAAACTTAAAATAAAGTTTGGGTCCGAAAAAGGTATAAGATAGGTGTCACAATTTAAGTGGCTAAGCCAAAGAAAAGACTGACACCCTAACACTTGTGAAGGATAACACAATTAAAAAATATTAATATACATGTCAAAAAGAATTTTTTTAGTACTTTGTAAATCTTACAAAGACTATGCCAAAAAAATGATACGGAACTTTTTAAATGGCTCACACTTTGCAAGTCGACAAAAATTTACAAATACAAAAAAGAGATGTACGTCTCCAAATGCTATTGGTTTGCACTTTGCGCAGTGTAACCAAAATGATCAAGAAAAGCGAGGACACATGGAGCCTTTAGAATGGATCAATTTTTACAAGATCGACACACACCTTTGAAAAATGTGAAAAGGTGGAAAATTCTTATTGGATAACTACTACCACAAATGAAAAATTGACAAATGTGAAATATGGAGCAACTTGGAGCAATCTTATTGGCTCAATTTTCACAAAATTTTAAAATAGATAACAAGGGATAGATAATGTGAAAAATGAAATAAATTCTATTAGTTCATATTTTGCAAAGACAAAAATCAATGAAAGTGAGAAATATTAAGTGACTTGGAGTTTTCCTATTGGATCGTATTTCACAAATAATAGAGGACAGATAATCCAAGTCTAACAATGTGGAGACATGCATAAAGCCTTTATTGGCTCACGTTTTGCAACTAAAAATTAGATAAATAATAAAATTGAAACCACGAAGCAAAATGGAGCCTTCTGATTGGCTCGAGCTTTGTAAAGATATAAATTTATATTTAGAAGACTAAAAACACAAAGCTAGTTGGAGAAAAATTATTGGCTCAAGATTTGCAGTCAAAAGAACTTCATAAAAATGAAAAAAGTCAAAAGAGACTGACAAAGCAAAGCCAGATGGAACTAGAAGATTGGATCATGCTTCGCAAAGATAGAAAGGTGTCATATTGAAGCCACTTGGCACTCTAAGAGTGGATATGGATTTGTAAAACTAAAAAAAGGAAAATGAAGCTATTTGGATAAATTCTATTGGTCCAAGCTTCAAACAACCGATAGGATCTAAAGAAAGACTGAAAATGTGAAGTCAAATGACAAAAATGATTGGCCCAAGCTTCACAAAGAAAAAACTAGTGAAAAATAAATATTTTTACTTCTATAATAGACTTAAAATCCCCAAACAAACTGGATCTAAATAAATCTTTCAGATCCAAATTCAAAAAAATGAACCAAATGGCTATAAACGGTGTGAAAACTTAAAATAATATCACAGATGATGGATTTAAACTATAAATGACTGAAACAAGATGCATAAGAAAATATATAAGCATAAAAAATCTCAAACACGATCTAAACATCCATTTAGCCAATATTTTACCTATATTTCAAAAATATTTGGGTGGGAATTGGAAATTTAAACTTGGTTAGCTTGAAGACGATTGTAAAACTTTTTAGATTTCGTAGATTTGCAAATAAACTTAAATCTTCTTCACCTCTTCAAGTTAAAAAATTCTAGATCGATCCTGCACATGCACAATCACCAGCTTTGATACCATGTTAGATTTAGCAGGGGAAATATAATCAACATATTACAAATCCACCATTAAAACATGAAGATTATAGATTGTGATATGCAGTCGATTAGACACAGAGATAACTTAAAATAGATAATGAATAACATAAATTAATGAGAAAGATATGAAAGAAAATTAAAAAGAGAACAAGAGATAGAATTAATAATTCTCATGAGTTGAACCCAACACTTCCACTTCCGCGTTAGTATTTTCAAGTTCTTCACATCTAGATCTCTTGATCAGTTAATACAATGATCATCGACTGCATCTTATAATAAGATATCAGTCTTTATATCAGTCTCTACAAATGTATACATTGTAGATATCCAATCCGAGAGGGATCATCCAAATAAATGTGGGTGGGTGAATCGGTCGAGTTGCTTTACTCTTAAATGTGAAATACCTTCACAATAAAGTTTAATGAACAAAATTTAATACAATATTAGGGCATACTACAGTATTAGTTCCCATTTGACATTATCACCCAAACAAAAGGAGATATAAGCCATCACTACATACTTGTAGGAGCACAATTATAACTGTGGCACATCTTTACAATGCAATTTCTGATATCCTTCCAATATAACTCATTATTTAAAAGGAAAACTTCATAATTTTCTAGGGAACCATCTCAAATACATTTAACTTATGCTCAATCAATTTTTGTGAATCCGAGATCTAAGATAATTACCTACGGGCATACATTTGGAAAAACAACCTCAAATGCGGTTTAGATGTATCAGAAGAGTACATAGATGGAAAATATTTCTTCCTTTCATCTTATCCCATCCCTTTGAAATAATTCATAGGATTCACATTTTTATCCATGCCCCATAAGCTCGAACAATCATTAAAAACTCACTATATCTCCTTCACAACATCAAATGCATAGTTATATAATACTATCCTTGAAATACCGAGAAATACATCCAAATTTTACAGAAATCACCTTCATAGAATAACCATGCCAGATTTAGACATCCATTTCTTCATATTACTTGCTCTAAAATACTTGAAGACTTTAGCCAAAGAAGACACCCAAATTGCAACATCATTCCTTTGACAATTAGGTCTTTTCATTACCACTTTGTAAAATTCATTGATATATCAAGAACCTTAGAGACTCTACACATTTTCAGGATCGAACCCCATATAAATCTTCAAGTCAATATAGTCTAGATGAATTGTACACATTTTTAGCCTTGGACTCCATCATTTAGACCTTCAAACTTCAATTTTCATCTATATCACCTTTTAAGAATACTTAAAACTAGTCATCACAGAGAAACTTCAATAATTCAAAATCCTTTTAGTTTCAAGGAATCAAATATGATTACCACCATTGAAATAAAATAACTTAAACTTGTGGGAACTTGAAAAAATACTTAAGGACTCATAACCTAAAGTACATGCCCAATATCACTACGATGACCAACACACACTTGTTGAAGTGAATGACTTCTTTTATGACATATGCTATTCTTAAATGATCTTCGAGATAAGAGCATAACAACACAAAAATCATGCAATCTTAGGAACACTAGATACATACCTTTACACATCATTATCACCTTATAACACATCATTAAACACATAATTATCACCATGAAACTTCACTGGACCACACACACAACCATCATTAATAAACTCGACACAAATAAAATATTAAAAACTTCATGAATTCCATAATACTTACATACTTTATATGATATGTTAATACGACTCTTTAACATACTTGAACCATCTTAAACTATAAAATTTACCATGAGAATGCAAGACCTATACTATAAAAACTCAGACTCATACACTCTATGACCACAAAAACAGAGATCGAACATCTCTCACATAATGAAAACCATATTGAAACACAAGAAAACACTTAAATACACTGAATACATATTTTAAGAACATAGAGGAGACACACACATACCCTAAACATCTCCCTTCACTCTAATGCTTCATTTTCACTAATATACCTACAAGAAGCATAGTGGAGATATATGAACACCATGAAGACCTAGAAAAATGTCTTAACAAGGTCCCAAGCCCTTTTAGGTATGTGGAAAAATCCTTCCTCTCTCTTCTAATCTGAAATATAAGTTATGAATTTTCTTCTATCAATAACTTCCCTAGATGAAGCATCATTATTTCTCCTTGGTTCTTGACTCCTTGTACTCCAAAACATCCTAGCACTCAAAACCTTTAGCCCTCTAATTTTGTCTTCAGTAAGCATTAAAATAGACCCTTGCCACATGACCAAACTCATTATAGTTAAAACATACCACCTGAGTTCCTCCTCTTTTAGCCTTCATCATGACTAAGTGAATTATATAATAAAAATCTAACAACATGACCTTGTTCATTGCAATTTTAGCATACACATTTCTTTGTATATTAAATAATATTGTTCCTCTAAGGATGAGAGTATTTAGGAGACATTTTACAATCTTTATTCCTATGATCAAATGCTTTACAATTATAACAATATCCATTGAAATTTATTTCATACCTTAAGGCATTAGGTTTCCTAATTGGCCTTGATTTCACATTATTTCTAATGAGATTCACCTTTTTCTCTTCCTTGATGATAGATTCACTTGAATATTTTCTTATATTTATGTCTTAGTTCTTTACTTCCTTTCCTTTATACTCCTTTTGAATCACAAACCAATTCTATCATCTGGTGATCTTTGTTTTCCAAGTATATCATATTTGTCTTCTACTTCATCTTCATCAGAATAGTTATAATAACATGACATAAAGTTTTTAATAGTGAATAACCTTCACTAGAAGAACTGATAGCATAATTATTCATGAAAAATTCCTCATTTCCTATATAATCATGATTTGATTTGATTCAGAATCCAAAACTCCATAACTAGCATCAGATAATTCATCATATTCCTTTGTATAAAAACTTCTTTTTATCTTATTCTTATAATAAACCTTCTTAAATATTTTATTTCTCTTGTTATACTTTTTTCATGATCAATATCATACTCATGTTCATCATGATATTCCTTCTTTTGTTTATGAGGACAATTAACAACAAAATGTCCTATCTTACCACATTTGAAACATTTGTAAGGAAGCTTACATGTGTACTTACTAGATCCAAGCTTTAATCTTCTATCCATGATAGAAAACATATTTTCATATTCAATTTCCATAGTAGCATCATCCTCCTTCACCTTCTTACATTTATTATTCATTTCATATTTCAATGCAACCTCTTTCTTGGCTGATTTAGAATCACCTATCCTCATTTCATAGACAATCAAGGTATCATGCAACTCATCTAACTTAAAATTAGTTAGGTGCTTCCTTTTATTCTTCAATAAAAAATACTTTAGAGTCAAATATAGGAGTTAGTGACCTTAAAAAAATTTGAGCAATAACTTCTTCTTTGACATCTTCTCTAAACCATTTCATGTTATTAACAATATTATCAACTCTAAGAAGATATGTAGCAATAGACTCATTATCATTCATCTTAAGACTCTCAAACTGATTTCTAAAGGTTTGAAGCTTAGAAATTTTTACCTTTGAGTCACCTTCATATAGAACTTGAAGTTTCTCCCATGCTTCTTTTGCTGACTTGCAATGCATCACTTTTCCCAACTCAGATTCTCCAAGACCATGAATGATAACATTAAAAGCCTTTGAGTTATTTTCATATGCATCCTTGTCTTCTTTACTGGTAGGAGGAGTGGTAGGAGGATTGTATCCCTCATTAATATCTTTATAAACATCAAACCATTGTTGCATGATATAATTATTCATCCTTAGACTCCAAAAACCATAGTTTACACCATAAAACATTGGTGCCTTGCCAATAACTAAACCAATCATCATTTTTGGTTCAAGGACCTCATTTCAAGTGATAATTTTTTTCAAAAGGAATTTCTCTGATAAAAATTATTGGAAGCACAATGGACTAAAGGCGGTGAACCAGTCCTTATAAATTCAATTTGAATTTCAAATCACTTCACATAAATGATTAATCAATTATCCATATATTAATGTGTACACAACAACATACAACATTCATTCAATAAACCATGAGAAAGAGAAGTAACACCATAGCACAAGATGTAAGTGGAAAAAACTCAATGGGAAGAAAACCCACTAAAACATTTTATGATATTAAGCATAAAAAAAACTCAAGTGAATATTACACATCTGAAGATATTTCTTTAGTGAGGCACCAACCCTATAAGGAACACCAACCCCTAAACCCTTTTTGATATTATACAAAATAAGATACTTATATGAATATGAAACATCACAAAATATTTTGATGATAATATCACTGATATTATTTTTCAATAACTAAGTTGATGGTGATCAAAAAATTATCTCGAAACTCCTTCAAACCCTTTCTCAAACTCTAGATCTTCAAACTTGCACAAACTAACACTTTATTCATATCTCAAAGCTTCAAAACATTGCACATGTGATTTAAATCAATATTAAACTCTTCACACATTTTATTTGATCTCAATTCATGCTTACGCACCTGAAAAACTATCACACCTAGGTCTCACTTCTTGCACACACTACTGATCTTAGTCAATTAGTTCACAAAAGCACCGAGAACTATGTTTTTATAATCTCATTCTTAATTAAAATTGAAAAAAAAACATTTTCCCTCATTTTTCCTGACTATTACATAATAAAAACGTCCCATATACTTTTATAACATCTACAATTGACCCATATGGGTTGGCCTAGCAAAACCCTTTTTCCATGCACCAAATCTCCTCAAAACCATTCATTAGAATGCCAAAATTCTCCAAATACTAAAAATATTTGTATTCATGTATTAAAAATCACCACACATATTTAAAATAACATTTAAAAATCATCCATGGTATCATTTATCATGAACAAATCATATTATGTCATTTAATGGGATCAATGTCGATTGCCTTCACAAAACACCTGTTTCTAGTACCTTGTCTTCACCTTTTGGCTTCAAGATCATCAAGTAACACCTAAAATATGGAATTTTACCACTTTATGGAAATTAATAAACATTTTTAATAATACTTAACAAGTTATATGTCATCAAACATCAATTAGTTCAAACTACATCAACTTTTTCCTTCACCAAATCAAGATGCCTAAAAATAAATTTCCAAAATCCAACTCATTTGAACCATTCCTAGAATTTTAAATACATATAAATGTATTCATTAGATGAAAAATTCATCCCTGCTCAAATTAAAATTGATATTAATAATCACCCAGTCCATATCATGCTCCAACAAACTAAATCTTTCACTAAGTATGGTTTCATGCGGGATAGCCAAAATTATTCTTATTCACAAACTTCCTAGAAACAATATAAAAATAATAGTCATGATTTAAAAATTATATAAATGTAAATATATATTAGTTCTCTTTCCAAACAAATTTTAATCACCTCTTTACTCCCCTTGTAGCTCCCATAATGTCCATTTTATTGAAGACTATTTTTAACTACCCCAAAACTACCCTTTGACCAGTCAACCAAAATAGGGAACACTTTTCCATTTTCCTACATCCTCATGAACTGAAAATTTTTTGGACATTGAGGAAAACTTACATACTCAAAACAATGTCAATTTATTTGGAAAATTCTTTGGACAACCTTGTCTTAAAACAAAATTTTTCAGAAAACTGATCTATTTGAGTAGGGTCAACTCATCACCATAACCTATAACATACCATTTTGGAAATATGAAGGATTCCTCTACATGTGAAAATCATCACACATGCACTAGGAATAAATTATGGCCACTTAGGAAGCAAATCTCTCAAACCACTTCCAAGTTAAGGTTTCAAACTCATTAAGATTTGTTTACCTTTTTAACATTTGTTCATAAAAAATGAAGATTAAATGACCTCATTATTATTTTGAAACATTCTAGAATCAATCTATAAATTTCCCTGAAATCCACAAGGTCCCATGCAAAGCACACAATTAAGGATGAGCATTATAAATTCTAATTTGAGCTAGAAATTCTCTTCATCTTGACCTTGTTTCACCAAAACTGACATATATTGCAAAAATATCATCATGAACACATGAAATGTTTCCCATAGGACAATTATATACCCTAATAAAATATACAATCATAAATATTTCATAATTACCTCTCAATATTTCCATCCACTAAGACTTATATAGCTAGCCCTTAGGGTTTTGCACTATAAAGGATAGTTTTAACTTTAAAAACATCATAACTTATTATGAAAACACTCCAAAAGGTCCTAACATACATGGTACATCATAATACACTTTCCTACATGCATCCTTAAGTACATATATATCCATATATCACTCGCACGTTATCTAGCATCCATACCGCTCCAAATGAGCACACGGAACATGGTCACAAACCTATATCTACACCCTAAAGCTCATATGAGTTACCAAGAACTCTAGAAAAATATCTCCACAATGATAACATGCTTCTAAAGTCATCAAGAATCTCATACCACCATGCACTATCACCTAGGGTAGCTCGATCACACTGATTAGGCTTGCGGGAACAACAATCCTCACTTAATCAACCCGTGTAACCATGGGAATACCTGAATCTCCATGTCATGACCACCATTAGAATCATCTGATCCTACTTAAAAATCCATTTTTTTATTAATGAGGTTTTAAATCAATGACAACACCTATGCAACAACATTCCACCATTCAAAGCCACTCGTGAGAGTGAGTGTTGTGTCCATTAGCCATGTTTATCCTAGATTGACCCATAATTTTTAGAAATAAATTAAGGGAAAATGTCCCATCTCCCCTATCCCATCCAGGTTATACCTCTTGTCCTCTCACCTTAGTTCAAGGCAATACCAAAAGTAGCAAGAAAATGCCATCTTCTTTGTATGTTCCCCTCAATAATCCCAAAGTTTTATTCCTAAGGAAAAGTGCTAGACCCCTCCCTGGCTACAAAATGAAATAGTACACATTCTACCACTATTACAATATACTTACCAACTTTGATTCCATAAATATAATTATTTTCAGGCCACTGTGGGGTTCAAATTATAGGACCAACATGTGGTATAAGGAAAATTTAAAATATGTGGAAAAAAGAGTCCACAATATAAAGAAAATTATGCATAACAAAAAGAATATGCATAATGTAGCATACTCCATCAGAGGAGGAAAGATCAAGGTTGTGTTGGAGAAGGTAATTACAGAGTGAAGATATGTTCATTGATAAATGAGGAGATCAAAATGAAGACATGAATTATCTAAAGGTTCACCAAACAAACAAAAATAAATAGAAGATAACATTATGATGAAAAACATCAAAAGTCGATAAAACACAAAAAAACCACATCTAATCCTAACCCAAAACTCAACAAATCCAAAAAACTATAATTTAATTTTGAATGAAACCATCATTGTATAGTAGAAAATATGATGGCATGTAATTGAAGCAAGATGAGGCACACATACTAGGCCTATAAAATAAATGACGATTGGTCCTTAGTGTTGGTAGGGTGGTTGAACTTATTCATCACTAGTTATGATCATTTCCCTTTTATTTCTCTTAAATTTTTATATATACAACTATAAAAACACATGAAAAGGGTTTGTGTTTCTGATAATTCAAAATGATATTCCCTTTTTTAGCCCAAATAAATTTCAAACATGCCTCTATAATGCACCTACAAAGGTTTGAACACCTTAATTTTTTTAGATTTTTAATTGACATGTTCTTGATATTATGTGTAAGTGTGTTTTATTTCCTATGATTAAATTATTGTTTAATGTGAATAGTTCAATCTTATTTCTCACCTTCGGTCTTATTCTACTTATTTCTTCCAAAGTTATGTGTGAATTATCTCAAGGATGTTCTTGTGTATTATTATATCTATGTCCCTAGAGAAATAATCATACCCTATTATAGTTTTTGCATCACCTCTCTTTATTTCAGGATTTCTATCTCTTAACCTTAGTCCCTTTGAATACTTAGGATAGGATTAGATAATATTAGTTTAGTGATGGTGATTTAGTTGCAGTGAGTGAGCTAGGATATACGGGATCAACAATCTCTAAAGATTAAACTCAAAATGCATGATTGTCCCATACTTTGGAGGTATTTCCATGATTCACAAGGGTACTAAGATTGGTCTCAATGAAGGGTGTAATCTTAGGTGAAATTTTTATAGAACACTGAATGGGACAAAATTATTCACTTATAACTCACTTTTGATCGTATTTCCCTAAGATTAGTGTGTTTCTTAGTGGATTACAACCTTTGGATGCATCTTATACACAACTAGAAATTCCCAAAGTTATATATACCATGTTCAAGAAGTCCATTACCCATTTTCATGAGAATAATAAAAATAATTCAAAGCATAACAAGAGGAGTCTCTTTTAATTATCTTCATCTTTCACCTAGAAGAATAAGAGAAATATTATTTTAGAGGTCTCTTTCACCTCATAGTAAAAGGATTTCCACTCCTCCACCTGATAGATCCTTATATTTCTCCATCAAAAATATAAGACCCATTATTTTCTTGGTGCATCAAAGAAATTTACATTTTGTAACCTTTAAAAGAGGTAGTCATTTGGCCCTTTCAGCTCAATATGACATTCTACTGCTGTTCTAAAAAGTATCCCATTTTTTGGTGAAAATATCACAACACTCATAAAACATACCAAGATGTTGTTAATGTATTTTTAGTCCACTCTGTAATTGTTGATGATCTAGTAGTTAGACTTTTAGTCTCTTACCTCATACGAAAAAAACTACAATAGTATAGAATTCTCTTGTCTTCTTCAATCCATTTATGGGATGAGCTTGGAGAAACACTTTGTTGGTAGTTAGAGGAAAAAGTAAACAATATTTCTCTCTGGTAGAATAATTTAAAACTATTAATGAGATATTATAATGAGATAATGCTGAATTTCAACTTTAGATTTTAAAAGACTTAAGATAGGATTCCATCTCTTTTAAGACAAACCCCACAAGGTGATTTCTTGTATTTTTAATATTTTTTAATTATGATATTGCAATAATGATGAACAATATATATGATTTATAACATTACTTTATGCATATAGAATATCCATTATGGATAAAAATTATTTCATTCAAGCTAGAAAAATATCTCCTAGATTACCTACACATTTGTTCGAGATTCACCTCGAAATATTCATCCCTTTTTACTTCTATCCATGAGAAAAATACTTCATCATCTTCTTATTCCTCTCACAAGAAAGATGATAATGATGACCTTAGAGATTTGGTAAAATATCTAATTTAATGAAATTTTTGCCTCAAAAGCAACATTTTCAAACAAATAGAAATTACCCAAGCTTCAACCAAGGTAATTTTCCTAATAAAATGTTTAATCAAGGCTATTAACAACATAGATATCAATATCGAGATCAAAAATATGGCTACAAATAATCAAGCAAGTAGGTTCTAAACCTAATACAAATTTAGCCTATGCAATAGTTTCTCATACACAACTACTTCCTATTATAAGCGCAAAAACATCCATTTTTCTAGTGTAAAATAATGTGATACAAGAAGCTGAGCATTGTTTTCCATGTAGCTAGCCACATAATCAAAATACTTGTGCAAATAGTGTTCAAGTTCAAACCCTCATGGTGCAAAATATTTCCCACCACTAGGAACCATTGATGTAAGTGATAAATTCTAATAAGGAGGTAATGTAACAAGCTACCATGAAATCCAATCTCATGGTTTTCACTCCAGATGAATTTTTATGGTTAATAAATCCATGGATATCTTAATGATACTCCAACTTCATGTTTCGAGATAATACAAGGTCATAGAAGTGACAGTTAGGAATTATTAATCTATCCCCTTCTTGTGTAAAGTATTCCTTTCAAAATGAATAACACATGGACTTAAGTGGAAGCATGAAAATGGTTTCATCCAATAACTTTATCCCACACAAACCAAGTTCTCCATCCAAAGCACTAATTCCATCATTTGATAAAACAAGAAGAAAATTCTTTATACATCTAATGCATAAATCCATGGGTTTTAATTTGAACATTATTAAGGAAATGAAAAATACAAATATGAATGTGAGAATATGGGATGTCTTGTCTATTCCATCTTAGATGGATCTCTTACAAGAGGCTTTGAAGAAGGTGTCATAGTCTAAAGGGGTTATTTAAAATTAACATTCCGTAGATAACTTATTCCAAAAAAAGGATGAATAAGTAACGTTAAGAAGCTTCCACCCTTCTATATTTCTGTTATTATAGGAAAGCACCTAGTACATAATTTTATGATAGATTTTGGTTCTAGTACTTGTTATGGCCAAAAAATAGATGAAATTTTAGGAATTGAATATAACCCTAATTTTAAGGGAGTCTTGCAACTTGATACTTGAATTATCAAAATATAAAGGTTTATAAAATATATTGAGTGACTCTTCAAGCTTTCCCTAGTTTAACTATCACTCAAGATGTGTTAGTCATTGAATTACCCCATTTATTTTCCACCTTCTTATCAAGATCTTTCACATCCAAAGTGGGTGGGTATTTATCTTCTAATTGGTCTCACATGATCTTAATAAATATATATGGTACAAAATTTACTATTAGAGATGAGAAAATTTCCTCTTACCATGTTGAACCCTATCACCTTACTCTCCTCAAATATATCTACATTATCTAAGAAGGGGAAGAAAATAAATTAGTGTTAATACAACAATCTACTCCTCCTTCTTTAGTCCCTGATATTTTATTTGATGAATGGGATAGATAAAATTCTAATTTTTATCCTTATGATACATTTGAAGGGTGATTTGGGTACTTACTATATCGATGAAGAAGAGTCCATAGCCCCATGTCACATAAAGAAGAATATGATGCTTCTAGTTTATGAATTTTTTTTTGATGGATCTAGAAGAAGAAATGGGATTTGGCTGGTTTAGTTAAATTTTATCTAGTGGGAAATAATTTATTCTTTTCCCAAAGGTTGCGATTTGCGTGCTCTAACAATGTCATGGAATATGAAACCTCAATTCACGGGTTGTTATTGGAAGATAAAAATACATATCAAGGCCTTGCAAGTGTTTTAATATCTCGAGCTAATTATTAATTAGGCTAGAAGAAGGTACATTATCAATAATAAGCTTATCAAATCTTATAGATAGATTTTGGTACCTCATGGATATTTTTGATGCTATCTACTTAGAATCGGTGTCAAGAAAGTTAAATGAAGAAGTGTGTCGGATGGAAATCATTAGATCATAATTTTATCCATTTAAAGACCGCATTTGAGGTAATGAAGCGACATGTTAATATGATAATAATGCCATAAATTCCAAAAAAATAGGTCAACTAGAAGGTTTTTTACGGTGATGAGAAAATTTTCCAATTCATCCAAAATGATGAAAAAATTTCATCAAGTATGCAGACTGAATTATATGAAATCCATGTTGATAAGATCATTATGCCAAGGAAAAATACATTACCTAGAGAAATGGTCACACTCGAAGATATCTTTATTTGTGATGATGAATTAAAAAATGAAAAGAAGAACGTAAAATAAAATGGAGAAGAATACCAACCTGGTCACCATCACACAAGGAAAAGAGTTGTTTCTTAGGAAGGTATGTGACGAAATTGATAAAAAAATATTTAATTTACATTTTTCAAAAGCAAAATGATTTTTTTAATGGAGATATGAATTTATTACATGCTTTAATAAAAATATTTCTCAACATGCTATATATATTGACCACAATGCCAAAACATTTAGCAAAAGAAGAGGCCTATCAATCTTAAAAAGATCCCCTCATGATAAAATAATTATCCAAACTTATAGAAGCCAAAATCATATTCCCAAAAATTATTCCACTTAAGTGGATTACTCCATGTTAGGAATAAGAATAGATAAATCATGTTATGTGTGTATTTTAGATATTTAAATAGATCTTCCTTCAAGGATCATTATCCTTTTCCTTATATAGATATAATTTTATAAATAGTAGTGGGAGATGAAATATTTTATCTCTTAGATGGATGTTGTTGGGCCTCAGAATATTGGCTAAGTATAAGAAGGCATGTGGGCACACGGGACCAATATGAAGAAGGGCACACGGGGTAAAAGTGTGTAGGAAAAGGGTTTTAGAAGGGTTTAGTAGAAACCACAATGCGTGCGAAAGGAAAAGAAAAGGGTTTCAAGACTTAGCCATATTCGGTGTTCCAAGTAGCACATGAGAGAAGTGTGACTTGACTAAGCATGCAAAGTGGATAAGGTGCCAACCTAGAAACTTGGTGGTCAAGAAAGGAATATTCCATGTGATGGAAGGATCCAGAAAGACATCATTATAGAGAGTGGAGAGCCCAAATGAGAATAAGAATGCTCCATTAGAGGACCACCTTGAAACTTGGTGTCTCGATCTATTATTCCAAAAAGGCATGGAAGTGGGCGATATAGATATATATATAGATGATCGAGGTAAATGAAGAGAGTGTGAATAGAGATAATGAAAGGTGAAGCTCTGCAAGAATAATAAGAAGGTTCTAGAGAGTTGGGGTTCTCATTTAGAGGATTGTAGGAGTAATAGCTTGTCTAGAGGGATGGGTCTATGAAAATGGTTTTGTAATATGGGAAGCATAGTTAGGACTTCAAATGCATGAATCTTATCTACATTGATACATTATTCTGGAATCGCCTTAGTGAATGTAATATGGTTGTTGAACTATGATCAATATGAAATATATGGTTCTGTTCAAAATATGTATTGTTCATGGGTGTAAAACCTAGTGCATTTCCTTTATGGTATGAATAAAATATGTTATTCATTTGATGTTTCTCCTATTATCAAACTAGGTATAATGATATAATAACTCATCTTAAAGCTCTCAGAATGAATGCATGGTTCTTTACCTTTTTGCATCTAAGTTTATGTCATTAAGCAATGTATTCTCATAAGACTCACATAAAGGAGGGGCTTAGAGCCGCGTGTGCCTTAGGTTTGTGGACGAGTGCCCGTTGGGTGATAAGTCGGCACACATAGGATTAGACTGTTGCTCTAAGAGAATAAAAATGACTACATCTTGGTTCCAAGTTACTGGGGACCTATTTTCAAATTTTTAATGAGAAATGGCTACATCTCGAGATCCATTTATGACAGAATGCTTGACCTTGGAAAGTTTTGAAGCATGGTTCAAGAGTACGAAGGACGAGTTTGCTCAAAGATTCAACACTAGACTTGAGTTTGATACATGTAGATGGGTAGAAGAGCACTTATACTATGAGCTATATGAAACCTTTTTCTATTGCTCTCCGATGGAACCTGTATGAATGGATTTCAACATATGAATCCATATCAAGCAGGTACTACGAGATCACGCATATGGATCCAAGATGATTACTAGAAGCTACAGGATGTAGATATGACTTGGATGTGTCCTATTGACCACTAATGGAGATGAGTCGACCAACTATACACTAGAATACACCATTTCTACGTATTCATGTCCATAGGTTACTGAGTTTGAGTTCTTGAGGGAGCCTAAAGGATTATTTTTACATGTTATCCCATTGGCTATGAAGATCTTGATCATTACATTAAATTTGGAGGGATTCCCTATGGCCAACTAAACTTATGTGAGCACTGGGTGAGGAAGATAGGGTAGAGGAAGATGGCAGATATTGTGTCTAAAAAGGAAAGGGAAGAGAGATGACTCAAGTATAGTGAGGCGAGTGAAAGGGTGTTGGATATACAATGCGAGGTTGTTGGAGTGATAGATTTATGGAGGTACTTGTTATGGAAAGGAGTTGAGGTTCACACAAAGGACATGGAACCTAAGAACTTTGTGCTACCTCATCATGGAAAGCTTGAAAGAGAATCCCCTTCAATTTATGATGAGATTTCATCACATGGAGAAAGGAGAACCATCTACTCACATGTAAACCAACATGGTGACCAACCCCTAGCACTTAGTTTTACTGAGATCAAGAGATAAGTATTGTTCACCCAATTGGTATCGAGTGGAAGTAACTCATCCGCACATAGGATATATAATTTATTGTTTGGGACATCTATAGTTGCACAAACCATTCTTGTATTTGGAGGAATTTTTTTGTAAGGTGTAAATACACAAAGTTTGGGTATCACATCTAGGATTGGCGCCGGACACACAATTGGCAGTGGGGTAATATCACAAACCATCAACGTACAATTAAGTGGGACATTGGGAACACTAGATGTGACCACTTTAGGCAATTTAATAGCTATATGAGGTGGATTTGGTGGTGTAAGGGCTGGAAGAACTAGTGGTCCTAGACAATTTGAAGGATATGGTGGGTTAAGAGGGACATGACCTAGTGGGTCTAGTGGATATGGTGGCGGAGGAAACACAAGAGGAAACTATATGCCGGAAAAGTGACAAGCGAGCGTGGGAATCTACAAGCGACTCTTCCGCGTACCCGACCTCTCGAGGTCGTGCCGAGACAGCTGGTGGGGATGGAATACAGGTAGTATATGGATAGACTAGTTAGACAATCTAATATCTTCGACACGTACTAATGGAATCTGCGAATCTAAGGCAAAGAAGGCCCTTCTAACCTAGACCGGTGTGATAGATCGATCGGCCAGGATGACTACTCGAAGGCTCCAATCAATATTGAGCTCTGGCGTGATTCAATCTATGGGTTGTGGGATGCGTGGAAAATGACCCGGGATGGTTTCGTGTATTTCTCCTGATAGGGTCATATGGTGAATATAGTCAACTCTATGGACGATTCTCTGGCCTAGTCCAAAATTCTCTAGCTTCGTTAGCTGTTGTGTCTAGTAGGGATAACTGTTGAATGATGATAGGTGGAATCGGAGTAGACTGAAATACTAATGTGCGTAGGCCAGTGTCTATGTCTAATTCTCTTATGGATTCGTTAGGCTGTGGGATTTGTGGATCACAACCGTAGACTCTTGGTTGTTGTGGTCCTGTTATGGTCATACGCGAGATCAAGTCCTAATCCCTAGTATCCAGTAATCGTATGCTTTCTCAGCCTCTACGTTTAGAATCAGCAATTGTGTGATTTTCTCAGAATACCTCACAGGTGTTCTAGCAACTTGAATTCTTAAGCTGGTATCTATATCTACGAGGGTGTCTCCAAAGCATCCTTTGTGGAACTAAAGGATCGCACTTTGAATATTTGTTCTTTTCAAATCCTTCTACAAGTCATGTGGATGTTTTTAGGATAACTTTGTAGTTTGGCTGATTTGACCAAAATGTGTGTGCTTGGTCGTCTTCTATGTTTAACCCTCTCAAGCGTGACTGACCTGTTGGAAGTATGTTGTTGTTTGGAAGACTTGTATCCTAAGGTTTTGGTCAATGTCAGTTATTGCCACTACGATATTGGGCTGGGGCACAATTGGCTCGAAAATGTATTCCTTGGGCTCCCTAGGTCCCATAATTGTCATGCAAAAGCAGTAATGAAACAAACTATGATAAAGTAAAATCTAAGTACACTTATAGCATATATAATTTCTTTTTGTATTTTCTGGCAATTTATAAGAAAGCAACTATTTAAAATATTTAGAATTGACAACTAAACTAATAACGTAAAACAAACAAAATAGCCGAGTGTAGCTATTTGTCTGTGCAATTTTGTATATCTATTCTAAACAACGAAATAACTAATCTATTTGCAAGATTCTCGATCCTACCTCAGAAGTGAGGAATGAATCATAGTTTCTCAGAAACTATCAATCCCCACAACCTCCCTGGCAATATCGAGAATGGAAATAACTGAAATAAAGCGATTAACTACTTTATTTGATAAGTTCTAACTAAAACTTTGAAAGATGGAACCTGGATTTCGCAGAACAGTGGCGAATCCGACGGTGTGTGTGTTCTTGTCCCCTCAGTATGATCTCTTCATTCTTTGTGCTCACGTGAATCCAGAAAAGCATGTAATGCTTGCATCAACAGGAATAGATATTTGGATCAATGGACAGCCTTCAGAATGCAGACAGAATAGAATGCGGATAGGAGAGGGATAGCGCAAGAGTACAGAGCTTGGCCTATGCAATTCCTAGCGGGGTCTACTGCGAATCATGCAACAAAAGCATCCAGAACCTAAAACTAGTCTGTATGAAGAGCAAAACCTACAACTTTAATGGCTGCCTAAACTATTCTACTCCAAAAACAATAATACTGTTTGCACAAGTTGGATCTGTGGCTTACCAACAGCTGAGTAATGCAACCAAGCATGTAAAGGATTTAAACTATCAAACTTAAGCAAACTAGAAGACTGAACTACTGAAAATGGTGAGTTTGAAACAAGAATGAGGGGCCATTTGCATGTGCACAAACCATGCATTTATAGGAATTCAAACACCCAAAGATCAAAACCAAACTGAACTCCTAAACAATAAACAAAGGAAAAACACTATTCCAGGGGACCAAAAACATAAATGCATGCTCAAGTTAGCAAGAAAAGCTGGTGAAGCATTGAACTTTACGTGCATTCCGTCAAAAGAATGTTCTGGAAAACACGTAAAGGACCGCCGCCCGGTCGGGCGGATGGCGCGGTTCTGACCGCCGCCTGTTCGGGCGGCGGTTTAAATCCATCAAGACCAAAAAGCCAAGAAAAGAGGGAAAAAAGGGAAAACAAAGCATGCGGGGGCTAAGCGGGGCATGCGGGATGTTAACGCATATCCGTAAAGCTTCTCTGGATCCCGAACACCTTGCGAAGAGACCTGTATCATCATTGGGGCATTTATTACACCGTTCCGCAGTACAGTACCTTACAATTTTGGGTACGTACATATTGCCCCCTCGGAGAAGCGTTTTAGCCATGAAGAGGCGTAAAACGGTGGGTCCGAGTATGGCCGTCCCGAAATGGGAAGCTAGAAGTTATACCTTATACGTCCGTGTGTCGAAATGACGCCATCCGAAATTCCCGCTACCTGCAAAATGAAAGGAGAACTCAAGTGCAGATAGATACAATAACTTGGAAAATAAACGCTAAAATAATAGGGGAAGAGGACGTACCATTAGTGCGAGGATAGAAACTTACCTCCGTTGGCGCTCCGAACCTGTGAAAAGGGGATTTAAAATGAATTAGAGCGCTATATATATAAAAGTGGGCCCATTTTCCTATTCATTTGCGCGAGTCGATTTGATAGATTTTGAGCTCTGGGGCCCACGGTAACGGTTTCTCACGCGAGTAGAGTCAAAACGTCCATAGCGAGATAGTGATCATGCCTCCACGTGCGGAACGCCACCCCGCGAGATCACAGGTTGGTTTTTCTTCAATTTTGTGCTTTTCTCCCTTCAAATTTGAAATGGTAAATTCTTTGTAATGGGGGGGTTATTTTTGAAAATGTTTGGTTAAAAGGTCCATCTAGGGGGGGCGCCTACTGGGTAGGTTCTTTTTTTAGCTAAAACGGTCTATCTTTGCATTTTTTGGACTTTTTAGGGTTAAAAACCCGCGCGGGTTTTCAGACCCCGACCGCCGCCCTGGCCAGGGCGGCGGTCACGAGACCGCCACCTTCAAGGTGGTGGTTACAAAACCGCCCCCCTGCCCAGGGTGGTGGTTTTGCACAGAATGCAAAAGGACCTCTTTTGAAAACTTACACTTGTATTTTTAGCATTTGTGTATGTTTTTATGACTCTCTTGATATCGTTTAGATACTAACTTACTCTGTTTTGTGTGTTTTTGGGTGTATGCAGGCGAAGGAGGAGTATATTAGATGGAGCCGGGAGAGAGAGTGTGACTGGCTGCCCGGGGTATTGGATGCCCTCTCAGCAGATGAGGAGGACACATTGCAGAGGGCCGGCATATTGTGGATATCACGTGTGCCTCACGTTGCTCCGTCCAGTCACATACTCTGTGACTTATTCTCATACTGGGATGCAGATCGGAACACTTTCGATTGCCAGGGGTCCGTGGTGAGTGGACCATTACATTAGAGGACGTCTACCGCATTCTGGGGGTCCCGATCATCGGGAGGCGACTTACATTAGAGACAGCAGGCTCACGGGAACAGATTGCACAGTGGGCGACATATATGGGAGATGCAGTCATCTCCACGGGGTCGAAGAAGGGGGTGAGAGTCAGATCCATCCCTTCTTTGCCCATCCCCATATTTCGACAGGCCATCATGGGGATCCTTGCCTCGAGACTGATCGGGGACAAGGGAGGGGACACTTTGTTATACTGTTGGGCCCCCATCATTGCACAGATAGAGGGGCATGGCCGGATATACGCCTGGGGGGCAGACATTTTGGGGACCACCTATCACGACTTATATAGGGTGGTCCGTTTACAGGGACAGTCGTTGAGCCACCCAACTCTAGTCATGAGTTGGGTGTATGAGCATTTTATTCCTTATGGCAGAGGCGTGGAGGTGGCAGATCCTGGGGCTGTGAGGGCGGCCAGATGGTCAGATATGTCGGTGCTTAGAGCACCTCACCAGCCAGTAGCCTCCCTCACTACAGCAGACATGGAGGCCACACCGTACCAGCTTATGGCCGGCGTATGGGGAGAGGAGGCCATGACATTGGTCTCCTGTTCCATCACAGGGCAGCTTATTGACCGTGTGGGACGGGTGGAGGTACATCCTTTCAGCAGGGTTCCTCAGCAGTTTGGCCTCCCATATGTGGGCATGCTTCCTCCAGTAGCACCAGTTTATAGATCAGTTCGGGAGGCTAGAGGGGGGCCTAGAGGCCATGGTTGGACAGTGGTTACCCCTGGCATTCCTATTGCAGCTAGGGGGATAGTTCGGGCCAGAGGGAGAGCTGGTGCGCCTCGGGCACCTTTACTTCGGATTACCGCGGGTCCTGCTCATAGTAGCGATGACCCTATAGATATTGACTCCGATTCTGAGGAGTCCACAGAGGGAGGGTCGGAGGAGCAGACGGACGAGAGTGATCCTGAGTGGCATGATACTCAGGATATCATGCAGGCGGAGAGGGAGGAGCAGAGTGCAGAGAGAGAGACTCTAGTTTCAGAGGAGTCACTCTCTCAGGGCCGTGGTGGAGAGGACGAGTCAGTTGCGGGACGACATGTTGCCCCTACTACAGGAGCAGCTCCACAGTCGGCAGCGGCATCCGCGGTGGTGCCGGCCCCATCGATCCATCTTGGAGGCCCGGCGATCCGAGTAAGTTATCCTCTCCTCTTTTAGTGTTAGTTTGATTTAGGACTTGTTTTAACTGCTATCTCTCCTTATATTTGTATCTTGTATATTTTAGCCTCTTGCCTAGTTTCTAATTCGTCTTTCTTCTTTGTTTTGCAGAGACTGTTGACGAGTGGCGGGATCTAATCCGTAGGGTATGTACTGATTCTCTGATGATCCCTATGGATAAGACCCGTGCGGAGCTATCTGTAGATTCCGGGAGCCTTCAGCAGCTGGTAGGCATACTGACGTCTTTGCTCCCGTTTGGCACGTGGCCAAGATGGTGTCGACTCTCCGTATAGAGTTGGCAGGCTATAGGACAACCGAGTGTCTTATGAGGAGCCACTCTCATGGCGAGACCATGGCTGCTCCTCGGGACCCTGAGCCCTCCATCCATTCAGAGCGCCAGCGTAGCCGGAGTCCTAGGCGAGGGCGCGCACCTTCGGCGGGATCGCGCAGGGGTTGAGAGGCCACTTGGCTCCTATGTATATATTTTTGTATTATAGATTCTTTTGTGTATTACGGGCTCTTTGAGCGTTTTGACCATGCCTAGAGCATGATGGCATTGTATATAAACATTGATTATTTATATATATGCATTCGTTTTTGGATCAAAACTTGTCACTTGTGTGTGTCCTTTCTATTTCCAACTGCTTTGTGTATACTACGATGTATGTTTATATGCTTTCTAGAATGTATGCAATGGAAAACAGATGATGCAAATGTTTGCTTTCTTTTTGTGTTTCATGATGCTGATACATGATATTGTAGATATACTGTGATCTTGAATCTTAACTTTTGTTAGCAATTTGGATAACTTGTATTTGTTTTGGCAAAATGATGAAAATAACCAGTATGATGAACAGATTAACTTGCCCCACTCTTAACTCCACGCAACTAGTAAGATGCGAGGGCTCATCACCAAGAGCCAAGAAGGGCGCAAGTTATGGAATATGGTGAAATGATAGTGATGAAAGACAGACGAAGCTTTGGTGGAACCAAATTGAAAGCTACAAGCTCACTCTACCTGAATGACTTCATAGTTTTGGGTGCAACTTGCTTTGCGATTTATCCAGACTTAGACCCGTAGATGGCCACATAGTAGACAAAATCTGGTTTTTAGGATTTTTAACTCTCTTGGAATTTTGAACATCGATTCATTTGTTTTTGACTCAAAGTTTGAATAGTTTGTTTATGACCTTTTAACATTTGCATTGTCTAGAGGACCCCTACACTTTTCCCCATGCTACTAGTAAGAAGCGTGGGTTTATCACCGTGGGAAAGGCATAGGCGAGTAAGGGCATTTCCATCCTTTCCCAACCCTATGTCACTAGTAAGAGATGCAAGCTCATCACCGAAGGTTGGTGGGGCAAGGAAATGTGTAAAAATAAAATTTTCTGTTTAATCACTTCTTGACTTGTCTTTTTGAGTAAAATGTCAGTATACGCTTATTTCCAAAGAGATGTATGTATATGGGATAGATGTGACACCATGAAGCTTCTAGAACAGACCATAGGCAAGACACCAATCCTGAGAAGAAATCAAAGCGAGAACAAACTTGCAGATCTTGGTATGGTTACCGTTAGGACTTCGTCATGTCTGATTTTATTTGATAAAAGATTCTGAAGATGATTTGATAATATACGAAGATGGAGAGGTATGATTAAAGAACTTTATGCCAGAAACATCACGAGTTTTTAATGAATTTCTTTGAGAATAGATTCTTTGATCACAATTTATGTAAGAACAAGTGGACAAAATGATCCTAATTTATATGAAAATGTGATGTAGATAGTTATGTAGGCAGTGCTTGCTGCTTATGCATAGAAACGTTTGAGGTGGAGGGAATTGACTGTTTCGCCAAACTCCTCACCTTCTAGCGTGCATAAGAGATAAGCACCATTCCCGTAGTCCTTCATGACTCGGTATGGGCCCAACCATTTGGGCCGGAATTTCCTTCCTTCGCCGGTCTTCTTATCGATCCACTGTCTAGTCTTAGAACTAGATCACCTTCATATATATCGCGTTCATAAACCTTCTTGTTATACTGCCGGCACATTCGGTCAGCATAAGCTCTATGCCGCTGCTCAGCATCTAACCTAGTTTCATCTAGGCTTTCTAGTTGGGAAAGGCGTGCTTCTCTGTAAGCGTCTTCATCCAGAATCCCTTGTAGCGAAATGCGGAGACTGGGTATTTCGACTTCAAGCGGGAGAACTGCTTCCGCCCCAAATACTAGCGAGAAAGGAGTTGCTCCCGTTGGTGTTCTTATTGAGGTTCGGTGGGCCCACAAGGCCGGGTATAACTTCAAGTGCCAATCTCGCTTGTTTTCTTTCACCGTTTTAAGGAGAATGGCTTTCAGCATTTTGTTTGTTGCTTCAGCCTGCCCATTGGCTTGGGGATAATACAAGGAAGCCGTATGATGGCTTATTTTAAATTTGTTACATAGTTCACGAACTTCTTCATTTTTGAAAGAAGTTCCATTATCAGAGATAATGATTTGTGGGATACCGTACCTACAAATGATTTGGTTCAAAATGAACTTAGCGATTACAGAACCAGTACAGTTGTAAGAGGCATGGCCTCTACCCATTTAGTGAAATATTCAGTGGCCGTGATTATAAAATTGTGGCCTTCTATGGATGAGGGAGAGAATTTCCCTATTAAGTCTAGGCCCCATGTAGAAAAGGGCCATGGAGTAGCGATCGGTTGCAGAAAGCTTGTCTTCAGGCATGTGGATCTCATGAGAGAACTCTTGACATTTATGATGCCGTGTACAAACTCTATTGCGTCATGTTCTAGAGTGGGCAGAAATAGCCCATTCGATGTATTTTTCAAGTGGTGGCGTGGCCGCGAAGTGGCCTCCACATATACCATTTGTGGGATTCATGGAGAATATTCTTGGACTCTTCGTGTCAACACACCTTAAGAGCATTCCATCGAATGCTTTCCGATAGAGCACACCTGCTCTATAATGACGTATTTAGCTACGATAATGTGTAACCGCCTTCTTTGTTGAGGTGTAGCTCTTACAGGTACCTATGGTCCATGATATAACTAATGATATCAGCGTACCAAGGGCACTCGGATATAGCAGAGTTGGGTTTCGACGTAGTACACGCATTCATCCGGAAAGTCTAAGTCTACTAAGTCACCTCCGTCTAGCGGGTTATCAGCCTAACCAATTTGTGATGATTTTCCCTCTAACCGACTTTTGGTTTACAAAAGTTAATTCGAACTCTCCCATTAAGGTTATAAAGCGTCCGTCTTTTTAGACGGGGACCCTTGTGTGAGGAAGGTTCGTAAGTGGTCGAGTTTTACCATGACCCTTGTTTCTTGATTCAGCATGTAATGTCTTAGACGTTTAGTAGCAAAGACTATGGCAAGACATTCTCGCTCTGCTTGTGTATAGCATGTTTCATAGTCGAGCAATGTTCGGCTAATGAAATAAATTGCACGCTCTCTCTTGTCATCATCTTCTGGCCAACATACAGGCCAACGAGACATCGGTAGCCCGTGAGTATAGAATTAACGGGTGATCTAGCTTAGGTGGCATTAGCGTAGGTGGTGACAGCAAGAAACGTTTAACTGCGTTGAAAGCTTCGTTGCAGTCTTCGGTCCAATCAATGCTATAGTCTTTCTTGAGTAAATTATTGATTGGATGAATAGCGAAGCTTAAGTCCGGGATGAATCTCCGGATTGCACCCAGCTTCCCGAGAAATGATCTGATTCCAGATTCACTCGAAGGTGGGACCATTTCGAGGACAGCCCAAATTTTGGTTGGATCAACGTCGATCCCTCGTGACGATATGATGTAACCTAGGAGCTTTCCTCCTGTTACACCAAAGACGCATTTCTCTGGGTTTAGGGTAACCCCGTATTCTATTAGGCGTGAAAGAATGATGCGGAGTACTTCAGGGTGGTCACAGCACTTTTTGGCCTTAGCCAATAAGTCATCCACGTAAGATTCCATGATTTTATGAATTAAATCGTGAAATATATAAGTCATAGCCCGTTGGTACGTGGCACCGGCATTCTTGAGACCGAATGGCATAATAGCGTAGCAATAGGTTCCCCAAGGAGTTATAAAGGTGGTTTTAGCTTGATCTTGCTCGGATATTCTGATTTGATTGTATCCTGAGAATCCATCCATGAGAGACAAGAGTTCAAAACCAGTTGTTGCATCAACAATAACGTCTATGGATGGTAATGGGAAATCATCTTTAGGACACGCTTTGTTGATGTCCCGAAAATCTATGCAGATGCGTATCTTTCCGTTTTTTTTTAGAACGGGAATGATATTAGATACCCATTGGGAGTAGTCAACTGGCTTGATGAATCCTACTTGGAGGAGTTTTATCACCTCCTCTTTTACCATGAGAGCTAATTTGGGCTTCATGGGTCTTGATTTTGTTTAATTGGCTTTGTATCCGATCTAGTGATGAGGTTGTGCACCGCAATGTGGGGTGTGACTCCGTCTTCTCCTTGTAATTAAATGAAAATGCCTTGATGTTCTTTAAGAACCCGAGTATGTATTTTTACTTCTTTTGGGGTTAATGAAGAACCTAGTTTCAATATCCTTGGTTCATTCTGTCCCAATGTTGACATCGATTGTTTCTTCGATTAAAGAGGCGTTACCCTCTTCGAACTCAGGTGGTGCTGGAGGTAGATCTATATCATCCCCATTTTCTATTGTGTATATGCTAGGTTCCCTTTGCGAGGGAAGATCATTACGGGATTTCCGAAGTAGGAAGATGAATGCGGGATCAGAGATAAATCTAGTGTGTGATAGGAGAGATGTAATGCTGCATAGGCATTTAAGTAATCCAAAGTAGCCACATCATTTCCAACATGGTCTAGGATGGTAGATTCATTTCCGCTTGAAAGAGGATTTGTCATTGTTTTTATCAATGGTTCGTTACGAATGGATACTGTGAAGTGAGTATCTTCTAGCTCATTGCTTGGAGTGAAGCGTGATGCCGAAGTTGCTATTGAATCGGCGAGAAGATTTTTCTCTCGTGGGATTGCTTCAATGGATATGAAATTAAACGCTTTGCTTAAATCTAACACAGCGTCTTTGTAGAGTTGTAAATGTTCGGCTTTAGTTTCATATATTTCAGAAACTTGGTTTGTTACTAATTGTGAGTCTCCGAGGACTCTGATGTTATCAATACCAATTCTTTTGGCTAAGGTAAGGCCAAGGAGGAGAGCTTCGTACTCAGCACCATTGTTTGTGCATTCAAAGTTCAACTTAAAAGAGAATGGGAGGACCTTTTCCTCGGGTGAGGTAAGAATTATACCTGCCCCTGCTCCATAGCGGCATTTAGCTCCATCGAAATGGAGAGTCCAATACTTAGCCGGGAGCATAGATGTAGGTGTATCTACTGTGTTTGCACACTCTACTTCTACCATACAGAGATCTTCTGCTGGCAAGGAACCAACACCTAGGGAAAATCCCATGCCTACTGAATCGAATGGTAAGAACATTGGTGAATCTTGTTCTATCAACTCAACGATCTTCGCAGTAGTCCCTAATGATACTGTTTCTTTAGTTTTACTTTTAGGGGTTGGAATTGTTTTGGCTATGTTGGTAGTTTCAAGATCCGTCATAGGTATCAACTTTTATTTTGACTTTGAGTCAGTGGGTTTATTAAGTTAGTTTGTTGGAAGTTTGAATTCGAGTGTACACCTGGTCTCTTCTTTAAATCAGCTAGGTGCACGTCAAACAGCTTTGGGTCACCTTTGGCTACAAATACCCTTCCTAGATGCAAGAATCTTACTTCTTGAAATAGCGTGGAAGGGATTGCCTTCATTCGGTGTATCCACGGTCGGCCGAGGATCATATTATAGTTAGTTTCCCGATCTATAATATAAAACTCAGTCAGGATTGTTTTAGGTCCCAAAGTGACCGGTAGTATTATGGTTCCTATCGACGTGGCTTTAAGGCTATCGTAGCCTCTCAAGGTATTTCGAGTAGTGGAACAGTTTGTTTCACCATATCCCAATTTTTGGAGAAAAGAGAAAGGGACTATGTTAACCGCAGCTCCATCGTCAACCATTGCCCATTTTACATAATTATTATAAACCTGTACTTGCAAGTGTAGGGCTGGATCGCCTCGGCGTGCGATCTCAGCATCTGTAGGCATTTTACTTATTTCGAATATGAATTCAACATCCCTATCTGCCTGTCCTGGAGGATAAACATCAAAGTCTATATGATTTACTTGTGCTTCTGGTGGTGGAGTGATACTAATTAAATGACCCAAACCTAACGCCTCTAAAAGAGCAGCCCTGTGAGCAGGGGAATTCTTTAGTAAATCAAGGAATGAAATATGCGAGAAGGTTTTTGTTAGATCATTAATTAGATCGTAAGCACCCATAGGTTTTGCTACGGTTTGCTGGATGTTATCTGCTTCCGGCAGATGGCTTGGACTTGGTTGAGAGAAATACTCTCGTGTCCTCGTAATTGCTTCAACGGGTAATTCGGAGTCTAACTCTACTAATCCAACTACCTTAGGTCGTGGTTGACTTCCTAGTTGTGGCGCGACTAACGGATTTAGCGAAGTTGAGGCCTCGTGATCGTTGTTTCCTGTTATTGCACCTTTGTTTGTTCCAGTTGGTTTCAACCTATCGCTATCATGATTTGGGAGTGGATCATTAAAGATCTTGAGAGGGGCATTCTGAGGGGAAACTGCCCCTGCGAAGGTACTTGCCGTTGGTGACGTAGGATCTGCTAAGAACATATCCATAAAAAATTGTTTTTGTTCATTTGGCAAGCGTTGCATGAATTTGTTGTAGTCACGACACGTTCTAGTGTCATGACCCCAAATTTTATGGAAACCACAATAGGAATTGGGGTTGTAATTCCCGTTTTGTTGGTTTGGTGTGTATTGTGGCCTAAAATTCCGATCAAACTGTTGCCTATTAGGACTAAAGTTTTTTTGTTTCTGGTTTTGACTTTGGTTTTGATAACCAAAGGAGTTTTGGCTTGGTCCTTGCATGGGATTTCACCGTTGTTGTTGTTGTGGATTATTAAAATCCACCGTATTGACCGTCGGGGTAAAATTGTTGTTTCTTTGGTTGTTTGTTTGTGACGGAGTATTAACGACATTTACCCTCTTGGGCTGGTCAGTTACCCCATCTGTTGTTACCCCACGATTTTTGTTAAGGATTTTGGGTCCTTGATTGACGCTTGTGGTGGTTGTAGTATTTTGAGTAGAGGTGATTAACCTCTGTTTTCTCCATACGTCTTACGAGCCACTATCTATTGCTGCCTGGTCTATTCGTAGAGCGCTCTCAAGTACTTCATCATAAGTCCTTAGTGGGAACTTCTGGACTTCTTCCTTCACTTCTCTGCTAAGAGAATGAAGGAATAAATCGCATAGCTCCATCTGATCCATGTTTGGAGTGCTTGCCGAGGAATAAAGGAATATGTGCCACCTTTGGATGAAATGGGCGACAGACTTGTTATGTTCTTGCTTGATGTGCAAGAACTCCCTGATTCCTGTCCTTAATAGTTTGTTCATGTCGAAGGCTTTGATGAACTCAGACACGAGTTGTTTGAATGAATGTATGGAAGCCTCGGGTATTCTGTAATACCAATCGAGGGCAATGCCTTCCAGCGTTTTGGGGAATATTTTAGCAACAACCCCATCCCATGGGAGTAATTCTTGAATGGCTGTAGCGTAAGCTTTGATATGCGCATTCGGATCTCCTTCTCCTTTGTATTTGGGCAAATCGGGAAGAGGCCTTGGAAGCATAACGCTTCGTATGGCGAAATCTAAGGGCTCCTTTAAATATTCTGAATAAGTCCCTATCGCATACGTCTCAACCATTGATGGTGCCTGTTGAGGAGGCGGTGGCGGAACGGGTTGTTGATATGGCGTAACGTACGCGTTGGCAGGGGCATAAGGCAATCCCTGCATTTGAGTAAACATGCCGGGGGATGAGTACATATCCCCTTGTGGCGATTTGGAGTACATGTTTAAGTACG
Source organism: Taxus wallichiana var. yunnanensis (assembly GCA_018340775.1). Lineage (NCBI taxonomy): Eukaryota > Viridiplantae > Streptophyta > Pinopsida > Cupressales > Taxaceae > Taxus > Taxus wallichiana. The sequence continues at coordinate 66,448,087 of CM031234.1, forward strand.
AAGGGGTACTATCCAGGAATGGATTGCTTTGTACTGGACCAGGAGGAACAGTGCTAGCGATAGTGGGTCTAGTTGGCACTTGTTGTGAATACTGAGGAGTCATACCTAACGTGCCTACTCCTGTGAGGAGATCTACTTGGCTAGGATGGTGCGGAGGATTGGAACTCCCTGTTTGTATGAATCTCAAATTTTGACTTGCTTGGGCAAGTTCTAATCCTCTAACCTTTTCTATTAGAGTTGAAATGACTTCGTTTGGTGAAGTCACGATATCGTGCCTTGGTGGCGTTTGTTGTATAACATGGCTTTGCGGAGGTATGTGATATCCTGCTATGAACTGATCACTATCCTGCCAAGCATCTCTGAGAGTATTTTCTATACGTGATGGCATAGAGGTATTTTCTTGAGGAGAGAACTCGGGCTGTATTTGCAAAATTCCTACAGGTGGGTACATGCCTTGAGAGCGTTGTTCATTCCTAGGATAACGTATTGAGTACTCGTCATCTAGAACTGAGTATGGATCTGATTGTCTGCTAATATGTGGTCTAAGTAGCACCTGAGGAGATGAAGCAGATTCTCCAGTCAATGTCATATTGTTTGAGCCTGAAGGCTCTGTTTGTGTTTGAGCGAGTTGCTCCAACCCCTCTGCTTGGAAGGACGAACTATATCTAGTCCTTGGCATTTGCGTTGACAACTGATTAGTTGAATAGTTGTCGCCCCACATTGAGAGTGAGGGTGATGACTGCCTATTCTGTTGGGCATAGTATGCCTCGAGACCCAGGAGGGGTCTTCCATATGCATCGAATCCTGACATATTCGGGGGGTATATGAATACCCGCAGAATAATGGGAAGGAGCGAAGGTGATTTGGATAAGATGAAACTTCTCAGAGAGAAGGTGAAGCAATTGTAAGGTTCACGTCGGGTTCACCAATTTTATATGCCGGAAAAGTGACAAGCGAGCGTGGGAATCTACAAGCGACTCTTCCGCTTACCCGACCTCCCGAGTCGTCTTTGACGAGACCGGTGGGGATGGAATACAGGTAGTATACGGATAGACTAGTTAGGCAATCTAATATCTTCGACACGCACTAATGGAATCTGCGAATCTAAGGCAAAGAAGGCCCTTCTAACCTGGACCGGTGTGATAGATCGATCAGCCAGGATGACTACTCGAAGGCTCCAATCAATATCGAGCTCTGGCGTGATTCGATCTATGGGTTGTGGGATGCGTGGAAAATGACCCGGGATGGTTTCGTGTATTTCTCCTGATAGGGTCATATGGTGAATATAGTCAACTCTATGGACGATTCTCTGGCCTAGTCCAAAATTCTCTAGCTTCGTTAGCTGTTGTGTCTAGTAGGGATAACTGTTGAATGATGATAGGTGGAATCGGAGTAGACTGAAATACTAATGTGCGTAGGCCAGTGTCTATGTCTAATTCTCTTATGGATTCGTTAGGCTGTGGGATTTGTGGATCACAACCGTAGACTCTTGGTTGTTGCGGTCCTGTTATGGTCATACGCGAGATCAAGTCCTAATCCCTAGTATCCAGTAATCGTATGCTTTCTCAGCCTCTACGTTTAGAATCAGTAATTGTGCGATTTTCTCAGAATACCTCACAGGTGTTCTAGCAACTTGAATTCTTAAGCTGGTATCTATATCTACGAGGGTGTCTCCAGCGTCTGGCTGTGGAACTAAAGGATCACACCCGAATATTTGTTCTCTTTCAAATCCTTCTACAGTCATGTGGATGTTTTCTAGGATAACCTGTAGTTTGGCTGATTTGACCAAAATGTGTGTGCTTGGTCGTCTTCTATGTTTAACCCTCTCAACTGTGACCTGACCTGTTGGAAGTCTGTTGTTGTTTGGAAGACTTGTATCCTAAGGTTTTGGTCAATGTCAGTTATTGCCACTACGATATTGGGCTGGGGCACAATTGGCTCGAAAATGTATTCCCTGGGCTCCCTAGGTCCCGTAATTGTCATGCAAAAGCAGTAATGAAACAAACTATAATAAAGTAAAATCTAAGTACACTTCTAGCATATATAATTTCTTTTTGTATTTTCTGGCAATTTATAAGAAAGCAGCTATTTAAAATATTTAGAATTGACAACTAAACTAATAACGTAAAACAAACAAAATAGCCGAGTGTAGCTATTTGTCTGTGTAATTTTGTATATCTATTCTAAACAACGAAATAACTAATCTATTTGCAAGATTCTTGATCCTACTACCTCAGAAGTGAGGAATGAATCATAGTTTCTCAGAAACTATCAATCCCCACAACCTCCCTGGCAATATCAAGAATGGAAATAACTAAAATAAAGTGATTAACTACTTTATTTGATAAGTTCTAACTAAAACTTTGAAAGATGGAACCTGGATTTCGCATGGTGGCGAATCCGACGGTGTGTGTGTTCTTGTCCCCTCAAAGTATGATCTTTTCGTTCTTTATGCTCACGTGAATCCAGAAAACTGTGTAATACTTGCATCAACAGGAATAGATATTTGGATCAATGGACAACCTTCAGAATGCAGACAAAATAGAATGCGGATAGGAGAGGGATAGTGCAAGAGTACAAAGCTTGGCCTATGCAATTCTGGCGGGGTCTCTGCGAATCATGCAACAAAAGCATCCATAACACGAAACTAGTCTCGTATGAAGAAAAAACCGTAACTTTAATGGCTTCCTAAACTATTCTACTCCAAAAACAATAATACTATTTGCACAAGTTGGATCTGTGGCTTACCAACTGCTGAGTAATGCAACCAAGCATGTAAAGGATTTAAACTATCAAACTTAAGCAAACTAGAAGACTGAACTACTGAAAATGGTGAGTTTGAAACAAGAATGAGGGGCCATTTGCATGTGCACAAACCATGCATTTATAGGAATTCAAACACCCAAAGATCAGAACCAAACTGAACTCTTAAACAATAAACAAAGGAAAAACACTATTCCAGGGGACCAAAAACATAAATGCATGCTCAAGTCGGCAAGAAAAGCTGGTGAAGCATTGAAATTTGCGTGCGTTCCGTCAAAAGAACGTTCTGGAAAATGCGTAAAGGACCGCCGCCCTGCTCAGGGTGGCGATTCTGAGACCGCCGCCATGTTCAGGGCGGCGGTCACGAGACCGCCACCCTTCAGGGTGGCGATTTCGTCACTGAAGACCAAAAAGCCAAGAAAAGAGGGAAAAAGGGGGAAAACAAAGCACACGGGGGCTAAGCGGGGCATGCGGGGTGTTAACGCATATCCGTAAAGCTTCTCTGGATCCCGAACACCTTGTGAAGAGACCTGTATCATCATTGGGGCATTTATTACACCGTTCCACAGTACAGTACCTTACAATTTTGGGTACGTACGAAACCAAGGTTCGGGTTCAAGTGGACAAGGGCCTTAGCCACCCCGAAAGTATTTTTTAAGATTTATTTGCACCTAACATAGTACAAAAGTATTAAGTATGTTGCAAAGTATGTAGACAAGTGTGAATTACTATGTCGTGCAAAGGGGATCACTACCTCGGAGTGAAGGGCGAGTTAGTTTACAATAATTTTGTAGGGTCATGCACATAGTTGGTATCACAAGTATGACCCTCATCATACAATCGTGGATTACACTACATTGAAAAATGCCTTCCTAGCAGAATTCAATATCACCGATTTCGAGAAAAGAGAATCAACACTCGAAGGAGATCCAACAAGGATTGGCAACGAGTGTGCGAGAGTACGACACATGGTTCAAAACTATCTCATAAAAAATATCATATGAAATACACCCCTCTCAACATGCTCAATCATTTTTTGGGGGATTGATAACACCATTTGGAAGGGAACTATCACACAATACTTTTCACAGATCTGCGTGAGGCCTTAGAAGTTGCATTACGACCGAGGTCGTTGGGAGTGTTGATACTAGTGTGAACCTTTTCCGGAGGCTTAAATTACTAGAATGGCAAATCCATTGAAAAATATGTTTGCAAACTCAGCACATGAGGTTCGTAGTGGTATTTGGTGCATAAATTGTGAAGTGGAAGGGCATACAAAGGAAATTTTCCCCTGGAAAGTTGTACTCACCATGAAAGGATACTGTGAAATCTACCATGGGAATCATGATGCAAGTAGGTGTCCTCTACTACAACGCATGATATGAAAGAATGTGTCTTGTTATTGTAATATTTGTATCTCTACGACCCATGACACCAAGGATTATATGTTAATTGACTGATTCATGATATCATTGATCTTGGTGTGTGCTAGACTAGCCTTGTAGGAAGTTCCAAGGATGATGATCACCGCTATGAAGGGTGTGTAGATGGAGGGGCATGTGGAAGAGGTTTTTGTGGTCATAGTAACTGCGGTAGAGGAAGAAGTGATTTCCCATGTAGAACCTATTAGAATTGTTGATTGACAAAGCATTATAAACGTGAGTGTCCGATCCATTGAGATGCTCGTGGTGTAGAAAGAAGCATACGTAGGAGGATTTTCCTAAGTTATTTAAACACATGATCTAACAACATTGAAAGGATAAAGGTTTTGGGATGGTAAGCATAAATAAGGTCTACCCATAGTGGATGTCAAAAGTGGCATGTGAGTTAGGATTATAACCTATATTGGTGACAACGTGACGTGAGCAGAGGTGTGTAAAAATGGAGATGCCAAGACAAAAACTAGTTGTTAGGGAAGAAGTGGTACATGGGAAGTATCTAGACCCTACTCATCAAAAGGAGGTGTATCAAGAGACTATGGATGTGATTTGGGGATTACAAGGAGAGATCTAGTGTCTAAAGGATTAGTCAAGGAAGATTTTACAAAAAAAAAAATGTTGAGGCTCCGCAAAAGGATTTGGATGAGGTTAGGAAAGTGTGCAAAATTTTAAGGCTAGAGAATATCATTCCTTTTCTAGGAGAACAATTATGGGAGAAGGTGCCATGCACCATGAGAGATTACAAAAGGTAGGTTCTACATGTCATCCTTCCTCCTCATAGCCTTGACTATGATAAAGAGATCACATTGAATGGAGTTGTTGACGGGTGGTTTATGAGTAATATCCTCATTGACACAGGAATGGAGGTCAATGTTATCACACTAGATGTTTGGCATCAAATGGTAAGGCCCGCATTATATCCATCTTCAAATGTGTTGTATATGGTAAACAAGACAATGGAAATTCCTATTAGAGTTTTAAAGGATGCAGTTATCACTATTTAAGGGGGCCAAGTTTACTAGGGAATTTGAAGTCTTGGCACTAACTGAGGTGAATAACTTTCCAACATTACTTGGGTGCCCCTGGTGTTACAAAAACAAAGCTAAGCTACGGTTTAAAAAGGGGTATATCAGTTTCAAGAATAAGGAAGAAAGGGTGATAATCCCTCTAACATATGAAAAATCAACACCATATGCTGAGACCTTAGGAGAATAAGTCCTTGACAAAATCTATGTGCGCTCGATTAGAGGCCCCGAGCTAATTCATTCTAAAAAATTAATTAACTAGTTTGAAGACACTTAGTCTATGAGTGATACAACCAGCATAGCAAGTGAAAATTGTGTGCCTAGGACTTATGAGTTTATTGGGAAAAAAATGAGAGGATATATAACAAGGGTAATAAAGGTGTGCTCGGTTAAGTGCACGAGAGGGAAGAAGTTGCCAAGTTACTCCGAAGGAGTAAGCCCTGATGACTTCTTGTGATAGATGGAGGCTCAGTTGAGAAATGATGATGAAAGGAGAAGTATGATCAGTTATAACTTGCTTAGGACTACAAGGAATTGGTGGGTGACACATCACAAGAGTATTATAGAGTGGGGTGAGGTAGGAGTCACATTCTTTGTAAGGTTCTGCAAAATCCATGTACCCACTATTATCCAATACTACCATGGAAAATAACCCACCTCTTCCCATATCCAAGCATGTGAGAAGGCTTGGATGGAAGGCACAAAAGCTTTACCACCTTTTTATGGGTGCATAAGTTATATTCCACCTTACAAGGTTATGTGCATGCATGGTACATTCACTTGGAGATGCAAAGCATCGAAAAGGAATTGGCAGGAGTTAACAATTGATCTCATTCAAGCTTTTGAGTATTAAAGTACCAAGCCATTAGTAGATAAGGAATTACAAGTTGTCAAGTGCCTTACAATGGGAGATAGTGCCATTGCAAGAAGAAATATTACTAGAATTTCTAGGTGAACATAGTTTGGAGATGCATCTGGATGAAGAGGAATCAGAAGAGATACAACTTGAGTGTGCATGCATTGAAAAGGAAAAAGGAAAAATGGTCTATGTAATAGATGGTGAAGAAATGGAAATTATGGATGTTAACCATTCTAAGGGTAAGGGAAAATTCATGGATAACATCAATGAGTGAGCATATTCCTACCATGAGCCCTTGAAAATGAAGAAGGTTAACATTAGGTCAAAGGTAGAACCTAAGGAAGCTATCATTGGGGATTATTGGTTGGAGAAAGAAGTTTCAAAGATCATTGATCTGTTGTGTGAATTATAGGACTTATTCATGTGTGGGTGCCATGAGCTCAAATGATTTCACCATTCCTTTAGGGAGATGAGTATAAAGTTGAAGGAAGGTACACACCTGATTTGGAAGAGACCCTATCAGATGAATTTGAACTTATGCGTACGGGTCAAGGAGGAGATAGACAAGATGATAACATTTGGTATCATTGAGGTTGTGGAACAATTAGAATGGGTAAGCCCAATGGTTATAAACATTAATAAGGACAAGAGGATAAGGATATGTGTTAATTATAGGGACTTAAATGTAGTATGTGTCATTGACCCTTTTCTAACCCCCTTCAATGAAGAAATTTTAGAACGAGTAGATGGGAACGAGGTCTATTATTTTATAGATGGATTCTCCGAGTACCACAAAGTTAGGATTACAAAATAAGACAAGAAGAAGACAACCTTCACCACTGAATGGGGAATTTTTGCATATACGGTCATGCCTTTTGGGATGAATAATGCGCCTATTATGTTCTTTCACGTAATGGTACAAGTATTTCAGGACTTCATTCATGAGTTTCTTCAGGTCTACCTAGATGACTAGACTATGTATGGATTAGTGAAGGACCATTGTGATAACTTAAGGTTGATGTTTGAGAGGTGTTGACGGTTGAGGATATCCCTCAACATCAATAAATTTGTTTTTGCTACTCAATTTGGCACCCTATTATGGCATATTATATGTAAGGAAGGTTTATTGGTGGATCCCGCCAAAGTTACAGTTATTATGGGATTGAAGGAGCCTTCCATTCAAAGTGTAGTGTGTGGATTCCTTAGACATACGGGGTACTAAAAACTATTTATTAAGGGATATGCTAAGATCACCTTGTCCTTGGAAAAATTACTTAAACAAAAAGTGCCTTCCACTGGGGAGAGGCGCAATAGGAAGCGTTTGACACATTTAAGGATAGGCTTGTCACTTTGCGGTCATACTACACTTTCCTTCTTGGGATAATCCCTTCCACATGCATGTTGATTTCTTAGGAAAACCATTGGAGAAGTATTATCCCAACTAGGTGAGGGATTGTTGATCACCCCCTTTATTTTGAAAGTTAGAAGTTGACACCAAAGCAAAACATAATTACCTAACTATCGAGTGCGAGGCATCGCTAATGATCTATGCATTGCATAAGTTTAGGTAGTCTCTGCTGCCAATACCTTTTATATTCTACACAAATCACATGGCACTGAAGTATTTGGTAAATAATCTTGTTTTACAAGGGCACATATGTCATTGGGTCTTGTTGTTTCAAGAATTTGACTTTTTTCAGTTGTGGTAAAACTAGGAAAAAGTAATTCAGGACCTGACCACTTATCAAGGATTGACTCGGGACAGGATGCATAAAGCATTGAGGATACCATGCCAGATGCAAAACTATTTAGGTTAGAACATGCACCCTCTAACTTGGATGATATTGTAGTTTTTCTTAAAATAGGTTTGGAACCGCAGACAAGATGAAGGATTAGGAGAGAAAATAGTTAGCAATACACATCGCGCCCTACATGTTGATTAGTAAAGATCTATAAAAGTTAGGATGTGATGAGGTTCTGCACCGATCCATATTAGAACATGAGTGCATGACGATTATGGAGGAAGTGCATAATTGGATTACAAGGGGGAACTATGTAGGAAATTCAGCCGCATGAAATATTCTACTCATAGGGCTCTAGTGGGAAATAATCTACCGAGGATTTTATTGAGTTTCTTAAGGCATGTGACCATCATTAACAAATTGGAAAACAAAAGAGGGATAAGATTCCATTAAGGTCGATAGCCACTGTAGAGCCACTTGAAAAATGGGCAATTGACTTTGTAGGAAAAATTTCACCGACCACGCGAAGGACTATATTGCGGTATATCATTACTTGCACTGATTACTTGACAAGATGGGAAAAGGCAACACCTACAAAGGATTACACTATAATGAAAACTGCTAGATTCTTATGGGAAAACATAATCATCGGTATGGATGTCCTTTGATCTTGACAAGTGATAGGGGTACACATTTCCTAAATGAAATAGTCAGGATTTTGTTAGCATAATTTATGGTGATGCATCACAAGACTACACCTTATCACCCTTAAGTGAATGGAACTACTAAAGAGTTTAACAAGATACTAAGTCACACTCTGACCAAAATTTCGATGTTGGAAGATAAGATTGGGATGATAAGGTATCGGCAGTTCTATAGGCATGCATGAAAACCTACAAAAGGTTGAATAAGGTCACGCCATTTTAATTGGTGTTTTACACGAAGGTTGTTTTTATAGTTTGATTCATGTTACCATCACTATGTATAGCACACGCAAGAGGATTGGTTGATGAACAAGTGCTCGAGGAAATGATTAACAAGTAAATGTAGTTGGGTGAAAGGTGATCACTTGTTAGATGGATTTAGAAGAATGAAAATGCCAGACAAAAGACATGGCATGATCATACTACCAAGAATAATTAGTTTGAGGTCAAGCGGATGGTTCTATTGTATGATTCCAAGTTTTTGCACCATCTTGGGAAGTTGAAAGTCCATTGGTTGGGCCCTTACATCATCTTGTACATCCTTGATTCAGGTGCCTACCAGTTACAAGCGTTGGATGGGACAAGGTTACTGGCCATTTCAATGGGAGTAGGTTGAATCCCTACTATAAATAAGTCTTCCTTGTGTTTGTAAATAAGGCAGTATTTCTAGTAGCTTAGGATTTCCCTTTATGCATTTCCTTTCCTTGTGTTTCCCTTTCTTGTTGCTTGTTCCTTTATTTTTGTTCTATTTTTCACCTTGTGTGTCGATAACCAATTATTAATTTAAAAAAGGTTGTGTACATGTGTAGGACCACACATCCATTTTAGTGTGGGGTGGGGTAGTGTGAAGTGAAGGATTATCTAGTGGTGGAAGTTGTGTTAAATGGCCCAGTAGAAGGATAAAAATCACGTAAAGAAGGATTGTGCAAGAAAACAACATACAAGAAATTTTGGTATCAAGATAGCTTAACAAAGACCATGTACAAATGATAAGAAGCACAAGAACAACATAAGGTATACAAGGGTAAAAATCAGGTCAAGGACAAATGAAGTTCCTTTGGCACTGCAGATGCACGTGTAAGAATCTTCGGTTGATAAGGATTTTTTTGCACACTAGAAGGTTGTAGAAGGTTTCACACAAGATTGGGTGCTTAAGGTTAGATTTAGTGGAAAAATCCACATTTAATGCTAAGTATGTCGGTAGGTGGTGTAGAATTTATTGTTGGAAAGGGGGAAAAAGCTATAAGTATGAAGTTGGGCATGTTATTATTTACCTTGCTATTACAAGATTGAAGAGATCTTGTGAACTAGGGAATCCGTGAAAAGAGAGTTATGCAAAGAAAGAATCATAGATATTTAATTACGTGACTAGGGTTGATCTATAAACTAGAGTGGAAGAAGTACATGGGCGTAGGGAAGAAATTTTCAGAGGAGTATGCCATCTTGGGAAGATTTTTTCCAAGTTAGGGTTCTGTAGCTAGGGCACAAGAGTAGAAGGATTCTTTCATGGAGTTGAGCCACATGATTGAGCAGAGTAAGGAAGAGGAGCAAGAAGATTTTAGGATGTAATGTGACAAGTAAAGATGGTACCAAATAAGGCAATCTGTTTCATGAAGAAGAAGGGAAAAAGGAAATGAACTACCACAACTACTTTTAATGAGGAGTGGTATGCAGAGATGCAGTACCTAGATGGAGTATTGTTAGGGAAATAATGGGTATCACATGTTAGGAAGATGGTCATGAGAGACTACAATCATCACATAAGTACCACAGATAAGGAGATGGCATTGGAACTAGTTCATCCAACTGATATGAGGACACTAGAAGGAATGTCAATCTACAATGATGAGGTGAAGGTGAATTTGGGTAAGGCCAAGTTACTACAACTATATGAGTTTCCCTATTTTTGAAAGCTCAAGAATTTATACTAGTGGTTGATGTCACATGTACACGAAGACCACTTCTATTTTGCAGGCCACAAAATGTGCATAACCCCTCAGCTCATATCAAATTTTACTGGCCTGGTCTATGAAGGGGACTCCATAGATGATGACTTGGAGGATAAGGAGGCCATTAAGGTGACTATGGAATCCTATGACTACAAAAAGGGTTCACACTACTTTGATATCGTAGATATCCTTGACCCTATAATGAGGATGTTTACATGCTTGGTTACCAAGATGAATGGTCAAGAAAGGTGGACACAAGTAAACAAGGCATGGTTGAATGTATGCCAAAAGATTTCAGAAGGAACCATCTATAACTTATCCACCTTTATTACAGATGAAATCATTAGCAAAGATATAGGAGGGTACAAGATATTTTGTTTAGAAATGTTCTCCTCACCATCATATTATCATAGATTGGAGTTCCCGATGGGCTAGAGAAGTTTGTATGGGAGTATCTAGATGAAGATCCCTCTCTCGTGAAAATATTTGAGAAGTATACTTGTGATACCATGACTTACACCCACAAGGAGCTCCTGGAGAAATTTTATAAGTGAATGCGCGGACCGATTCGGGTCAGAGTGGAGGATACCTGAGTAACTACCCATGCTTTTGGATGAAGAGGTTGAGTTTTTTGTATACCAACACTTTTGTATTGGTAGATTCACTCTAACAAATGATACCAAAGGTCTAGTGTGCAAATTACCATTCTATTTCATTGCGTAGTATTTCCGCAGTAGGGTTAACCGTTTCAAGGAAGATGAAAGGATAAGTTTTGACCTGCGAGGTAGACCAAGACCACCACGAGCTGCATAAAAGTCTCATATACCCAAAGAAGTGTGCATATGTGGAGAATTATTTTTCCCATGAAGTGCAGATGATGAATCCATTGATGATGCCAATTTCCAGAAGGACTGCAGTGAGAGTATACTTACGCATCAAGCCAAAGTTTGAGAAAGGTGCCTACCTAGAGAATGATGTCTCCATCCAAGAAGACCCCATAAGGAGGAATAAGGCTATGCCAAAGAAGAGGGAGAGAGAAGAAGTGCAAGAGAAGAAGGAACCAAGTGTACAAACAACACAATTTGTGGGCACGTCGAAACAAATGCTAAGCCAAGCACTTATGCATGTAGGAAGAAGTCCCTAGTTAGGGAGAAGACCCCAGAAGGAGAAGCATCGAAGTAAGAGTAGTCTCTCACATGAGAATAATCACCAAGGAAGGAGTATCCTATTCGAGAGAAAGAAAAGGAAGAATCTTCTATTACGGAATCACTGTCAAGAAAAAGTAGAAGGTGGCAGAGAAGGAAAACTTAAAGGAGATGAATATCTTGGAGGCCTACAGGGGTGAGAAGGATGATGATGAGGATGAAGAAGTTCATAATCATCCTATGTATAATATATATGATTCATAAAAATAATAAAATGAAGAGAATGATGATGTGGAGAAATCAAACGCTCAAGGAAAAGGGGTCAACAAGGAGGTGAACAAAAAAGATCAAAGGACACCTGGCCTCACCAAGTACAAAATAGAAGAGGCTGTAGAGAGAAGTGGAAGGAATTATCAAAAAGTTGCTAGAGCAATAGGTGGGGCAAATCATAGATGAAATACTCAAAGAAATAGAAAATAAGAGCATTGGAAAGGAGTATGGAAGGTTGGGAGGGGATCAAAACCTAGCAGTGAGCTTTCTAAAGGATGCGTGCACATGAGAAAAGGGTGTGGTTGTAGTACAAGGAAAAGTAATGGGTTATATCAATTATCCAAGTAAGGTGCAATACCCGCATTTCCCATAGCATCTTGCTAATAGAACAACTCCTTTCCATATATTCATTTAACAAAGAAGGCGCATACCCACGGACTAGGAAAATGCTATCTTGGGTATTTAAGTCTCATGTTGATGAGCCTAAGTTCAAAGTGAGCCAAGGAGAGATGATTAATACACTAGAAGAAAAAGGAATCAACCCCCTTTTGAATGCTAAGAATTTTTCAGATGAGCAAGTCTATAATGAACTCAATGAGGTTTCAGTTGAGTTCAAGGCAATAAGTTTTGGGAGGAACGATAGGGTGAGATTCCTAGAGAGGGAATTAGAGAAGAAGGGGAGGGGAATCCTCGAGAAGATAAAGGACCTAAAGCAGAAGAGCTAATAAGTGCACATTTAAGGCATGAAATGAAAGAGGAAAATGCAAGGGTGTGTGAATTAGATAAGAAAATTGAGATGATTACGGATGTTATATTCTTAAAGCATCTCGACCTAGCACCACCTAAGAAAAATACAAATCAACCTTACATTGCCTGGAGGATTTAACTCACATCCTCACAATGGAAAGGAGACCACTCACCTTAGAGTCTATAGAGGAGGAGATGGTGTGATAATAGAAGAGGAGAAGATGAAAGTAGTAGATGAAGGTATACCAAACTCCTAACTGATGTAAAGGACACCGTGTAAATTGTTGAAGCTGCTTATGATAATTGCACTGACAGAGATAGGGTAGCAAGAATTCTAGTTGCTACACATGAAGTAGAGCTCAAGGAGTTTTAGGAGAAGAATAAGACAAACTGATCAAAGTGAGATAAGATCCTGGATGAGGTGGATAATAAATCACAAGCCATCGAGACCTTATGGGGCTTGACAAAAAACTGGATGAAGGAATTATACCCCCAGATCACCCAAAGGATGGATGCACTTGATGATTTTGGAAAAAAATTGAATGGATTTCTGATACATTAAGTTACAAAGGGGATGAGATAATTTTTGAGGAGGTGAGCAACCTAGTAGGTGACCTATTTCAGCAAGCATAGAGTGAGGTAGATGCCTGGGAGAAGCTTGAGGTGGATATAAGGAAGGATTTCCCACTCCTCCTTTAACAATAAAAATTCTTGTTCGTTACCCCCATTCTTTAATTCATTAATTAATCATTATTCATTCCTTCATTATTTATTCCAACCTTTTAGAGTCCCACCATTCTTTATTCTTTGAAGAAAAAGTTGTTCTTGAGGACAGAGAACAAGCTTAGTGTGGGGTGATGTTGGGCCTCAAAATATTGGCTAAGTATAAGAAGGCACGTGGGCACACGAGACCAATATGAAGAAGGGCGCACGAGGTAAAGGCACACATGACAAGGGTTTTGGAAGGTTTCAATAGAACCCATGGCATGCACGCAAGGCAAAGTAAATGGTTTCAATACTTAGCCATATTTGGCATTCCAGGGATCACATGAGAGAAGTGTGACCCAACTAAGCATGTAGAGTGGATAAGGTGCCATCCTGGTAACTTGGTTGTCAAGAAAGGAATATTCCATATGATGGAAGGATCTAGAAATACATCATTACAGAGAGTGAAGATCCACGGATGAAAATAAACATGCTCCATTAGAGGACCACCTTGACACTTGGCAATTGATCTATTACTCCAGAAAGGCATGGCGGTGGGTGATACAACTATATATAGAGATGCTCAGGTAAAAGAAGAGAGACACTATCAAGGAAGAGAGTGTGAATAGAGAGAATGAAAGGAGAAGCTCTGCAGGAATAATAAGAAGGTTCCAGAGAGTTGGGGTTCTCATTTAGAGGATTGTAGGAGTAATAGCTTGTCTAGAGGGATGGGTCTGTGAAAATATTTTTGTACTATGGGAAGCATAGTTAGGACTTTTAATGCATGAGTCTTATCTACATTGATACATTGGCCTGGTATGGCCTTGGTGAATGTAATATGGTTGTTGAACTATGATCAATATGAAATATATGGTTCTGTTCAAAATATGTATTGTTCATGGGTGTAAACCCTAGTGCATTTCCTTTATGGTATGAATCAGATCTATTATTCGTTTGATGTTTCTCTTGTTATCGAACTAGGTATAATGATATAATAACTCATCTTAAAGCTCTCATAATGAATGCATGGTTCTTTACCTTTTTGCATCTAATTTTATATCATTAAGTAATTTATTCTCACAAGACTCACATAAAGGAGGGGCTCGGTGCCCACGCATGCCTCGGTGAGTGCCCAATGCCCGCTGGGTGATAGGCCGACGCGCATGGGATTAGACTATTGTTCTAAGGGCATAAAAATGACTACAAATCTTCTGGCTTTATCCAAATAATTTTCAAGGAGGAGGATCAATAACAAAAATTTCATAACTAAATAGGGAACATATTCCTATGAAAAGATGAAATTTGGACTAACTATTGCATTTTCTACTTGGCATGTTGTGGTTTAGGTGTTGTCATTGATGAAAAACCCAAATAATGAAAAAGTATATGATGGAGGATGGTCATTTAATTTTTAGGATGATGATGTCATGATGGTTTAGAGGTGTTCATGATGATATCAGGTGTTTCTATGAGGATTACTTGTTCTTGTAAGCATATTTAGGTGACCTACCTATCCTAGGTGATAGTGGATGGTGGTATGAGATTATTTATAACTTGAGAATCATGTTTTCATGATGGAAAGAATGATTGGAGAGTTCTTGGGAACTCACATGAGTTGCAGGGTGTAAATATAAGTTAGTGACTATGTTTTAGGTGCTCATTTGGACAAGGTATGGTTGTTAGAATGCATGAGATTGAATTATGGAGCTATATGAGATCATGGATGAATGTAGTTATTTGATTCATGATTTACCAAGTATGTTAGGACAATTTTGATAGTTTTCATGATGTGTTATGAGGTTTTTTAGTTGACCCTAGCCTTTATAGTGTAAAACCCTAAGGGATAGCTATGCAAATGAGATAGGCTAGAGAGATGGAGATATATTTGTGATATAATGATGACTGGAGATGTATTTATGGTATTCCATGGTTACGTGGGGGAAAAATTTAGTCTTCCCTAATAAGTATTTTGCATGTTATGTCAGTTTTGGTGAAACATGGTTAAAAACAAGGTCATTTCCAACTCGAATTGGGTCTACTAATTCTCACCTTGAATTTTATATTTTTCATGGGACCTTGTGGATTTTAGGGATATTTAGAGATTAAATCTAGATTGTTTCAAAAAAATAATTATTTCATTTAATCATCACATCTTTATGAAAAAATGTTAAGAAGGTAAAAAAATTGTTATGAGTTTCAAACCCTATCTCTAAAGAGGTAGTAGAGAAAATGATGATAAATGAATAGAATTTATTTATAGTGCATGGTTGAAGATTGGAAAATGTAGAATAATACTTCATATTTCCATAAATGTATGATAGATCTTATGGTGATTTATGGACCCCACTCAAATAGGCCAGTTTGAAGAAGTTTAGTTTGGGACAAGGTTGTCCAAATGAGTTACAAACTAAATGACCATTATGTTATGTATATGAGTTTTTATTGATGTCAATGAAATTTTTAGGTCATGGTGATGTTGATAAATGGTCAAGTATGCTTCATTTATGTTGATTGGTCAAAGGGTAGTTTTGGGTAGTTTGAGGCGGTTTGTAGAGACCGCCTTAGTTGAAGAATTTCCACTTAGAATTGGAAGGATTTCCAATATAATATGGAAATTTAATTAAAATATATTTCCATTGGTATAAATATACTCTCATGATGATTTCATTTGATGAGGTTTCCATGTCATTTTTTGAGAAAGAAGGTTTCTTACTTTTGAGGACAGGATGCATTTTATGAAATATTGAGTTGGTTAATGAATGAAATGGATTCGGTGATTATTTATATCTCTGGAATGTGAAGATGGATTAATTTTGAAACATTTTGATGTATTGAAAGTTATAGGAAGGATATTAACACATTGTATTTGTAAAAATGATTTTTCAATAACTTGATTTCAGGAAGGAAAATGTTTATGTGGTTAGAACATATGACTATTTCATTTTTACTAGATTAGGTATTAAAAAGGATCGATTGCTAGAGGCCTTACAAGAGAGGATACATCATGAAAGTACCCAGTAATAAGAAAAAATAGAGATAGGACCAAAAATATTTAAACAAACTTAACTCAAGATAAAGAAGGTCCAGAAAAAATTAACTACTAGAAGGAACAAAAACAAACAATGTGAAAAACAAGTAGACATAGTTTGAAAGAAGTCTGCTAAAAGTTTAGACCAACAGAAATAGAAAATAAATTTTCTTATGAAATTTTAAGGGGTTGTTTAGAATAGTGATGGGATCCCCTTGTTGATGCTCACACTCTATATATTTTTGAGTTACCCTCCCACCTTCATAATCCTTAGAGCTACTCAATCTGAGTTGAAATTTTCTTTTCTTTAGGCCCGATTCCAAAACTTCCAGTCTCTTACTCATATCATTGACTAAGTTTTCCAACTCTGAGACATCCTCTCTTATGTTTTTCAATAACATGTAGATATTTTTGGACACACCAATGCAGTCAATCATCCCATCCCTCATGTTTGAGTTAGCCTCTTCCATCACCTGCAAAATCATCTCCAAATGTTACATTTTGCTATTAAGATTCTCATAATTCTTACCCTCTTCCTCGTAGGCTTTACCTTTCCCCTTAGAAGGCCCTTAATTTCCACTAGCCTTCAAAACCCTAGTTTGTAAGATCAACTCCCCTCATCCCTGTTTTGGGGACCTTTCCCCATGCGGATCTTGGAAAATAACTCCACCAAGGTAATACCCTCCTTAGACCCACTCCAAGTAAAGCAACCTCCTTATGCAAGATGGGTTTTCCATTCTTATACAAAATAAGAATAATCCATTCATTAATGGGAGCCTTTAGATTCCCATTTTTAAAATCCCTTACTAAAACTAACAAAAATGAAAGGAATGCTCAACATAACCCAATGATTAAAAATATTGAGAAGAGATATGTGGTGTGTGTATATCTTCTAAAAATTCCTTTGAGAGTGATATACCACATAATATGATAAAAAAATTCTTTCCACACCCTAGGAATATAATACCTAGCAATTCCATCAATAAGAAAATAGACTCTTTCCTTACATTTTAAAAACATGTTAATTGCATGGTCTCTACGATTCCGATGTTTGAATATATTGAGTCCATGCATGTACATAATCATAACCTAGGTAATAAACTAATCTAAAATCTCCATTTCCATCCCCCAAATAGAAACCCTTCCATTATTCCAAGCCTTTCCAAACTCCATGGTGAGAGAGGGATCATGCCCTTTTAGCTTGGAGATATACTCCCGAAGCCCCCAATTCTAAGCATGTGCCACATCGAAGGATTTTTAACAATGGACCTATGACTTGAAGGTTCAACACGAACTATGTCACCACTCATGGCTTCATTTTTTACCGTCTGAAACAAAACCAGTTGCACAATAATTTTGTAAGGTTCAAAATTAATGAAAATCCCTATATTGATTCCACAACACTTAATATCGCTTCCTTGACAAGCATAAAAAGTGATATCTCTAGTGTGAAAAGACATAATTACAGTATGACCTTTCATGGTGAAATTATTAATTACTAAGGGGATCTCATCACCCTTCGATGGGTGTCGTTATTCCCTTCATTTAATCAACTCATGGTTGATGTCATATTAAAACCAAGGGTGTGTCTGAAGCTATATGCAACAAGTGAAGTCTCAAATGAGCTAGTAATTGACTGTAGATACTTATTATTTTTATTTTTTGGGGGATTTAAAGTGTCTTAATATTTCTTGGCCAAATCCTTATTAAAGCTAAACTATAAGAAACTTGCTGAAATAAACACACATTGCTGAAATGAACAAATCTTGTAGAATTGAACACACTGTTGGAAATAAACACACTTTATATAATTGAACACGCTACTAGAAATAAACACACTTTGAAAATGTTGTTTAAAATTCTTGTAAGGAAATAAGAATGTAACTATAACACCTACAGGGACAATAAATAACTCCATAAAACATATTTTAATTGATGAATCAAAAGTACTTTCAGAATTTCCAAATAATAGATTTATACAAATTACTTGAAAATATAAATACCAATGAAAGAGAAGATCCTTCTTCTTGGAGGAGTGGGCCCTTTCTCCACCTTGAATCAGGAGTTAACACAATATGTTTCTCTCAAAATAAAATGGCTATTCTTATTATTGAATTGTTTAGTCTTACAAAAACTTAACTCCCCCACATCTATATTCAATTATCTATATATATATTTCCCATTTAAAGATGCATTTATAGTCATGAGTGTTCAATAGTTGTCTTTCCACCTACAGATTCTAGTGAAAATGAAATAGTGCCCAAAGTAGATATGAAATTTAGAAAACTAGTTGGATATACAGTTGTTGGTCTTACATATGTATTTTTGGAGTATGAAGAACCAGAAAATTGTTGGTCTATTTTCGATTAGAAGGCCCATTATTTTCTCCATAACCAAATTTATATAATAAGGATATTCCCATTGATTATAGAACTTTGGAGAAGTTCGAAACTAAAGGGAAACCTTCTGGAACTAACTACTAAAGTTCGGAGCTAAGTGATAAAGTTCCAGAGCTAAGTGATAGAGTTTCAAAACTAAGTGATAGCATTCCAGAGCTAAGATGCATTTTGGCCATCTTCCTTGAAAAGGTGTTGGTTACTTCATAATTTGCTTATCTTGACCAAATATGACCTATTTATTCAAAAAACTAAATTTCCATGCAATTTGTTAGGAATTATAGATTTTTAGACATTTGAACTAAATCAAACAAAATATGGACAATTACATCCTAACTTATATTTAGATCAAACAAAAGTTATGAAATGTAGAAAACTTGATTAAAAGGGAAGTAAAAAGAGAGTATTTATTGCACATTGATGAGGCATATTTTAGCCTCATCATCTCCCCACACTTACTTGTTTGTAATTCCTCTTACAAACTCTATTCTTCAAAACTGGGATCATGAATTCTGCATTCCAACTGACTGTTGAGGTCAAATGGTTGAAATTGAATGTCCTAGTGCTTCTGATCAGAATTGTTGTATCTGATCCTTCCTCTAGCTTTTTCTGCCAATCCTCAAAATGAGTGGGATCCTAAGGTTCTCTATTCTGCCATGGAGACATGGGTGTAAGAAGGAGAGGAGGCCTTATTCTCATACCCATCCACATACCTTTGTGTTTTTCACAAATTTGAGGAATGAGTGTACATAAAGTTTTGGCCCTTTTCAGACTCCATATCATATTTGTTAGAGAGATAACTTCTCTTCTTATTAATGATACAGTAAGGAATTCCCATATATTTAGGAATCCATCATAATTTCCTCAAAATTTTCCTCTTTCTATGATTTGAATGCATTAATACTCCTCTACTAGGCTAGAAATGTAATGTTCCTTGAATTGGATGTCAAAGGCATGAGATCTGAAATGTATAAAAAAATTGGATGGTTTCCCATAATGAGCTCTCATATAGAGGCCAGATGAACTAGCCTTTATTAAGTGTTCAACATTCCTTTCTTTCCAGGCTATTTGATTCTAGAGCACAGAAACAAATGCCTGAAGTTGGATTTCCCCACATATAGATTAATCATAAAACCTGTGTTCTTTTCTAACATAAAGTTGTAAAGATAAAATTCACAAAGAAGATTCTTTAGTTCAGATTGGCCAAAGAATATGCTGCCATGAATTTTGCTTCATCCTTCAATTCATGTGGAAGGCCACATGAAATCCTCAATAATTTCCACTAGATAAATTGTTCTTCTAGAAAGACACTGTATGCAGGAGAAGGTCTTCTACATGTTAGTAATTTTTCACTCATCATACAGACCATCTGTATTTTTGCCAAACACTTAAAATTTTCTTCTTCACTTTTATAGAATTTTTCTTCCCATTCTTCCCTTGCCTTTTTCTCTTTTTCCATTTGACTTTTTAGTTCCTGATTTGATACTTTTAATTCATTCAACTCTCTGCAGGTCTCATCCCATAATTTTTGAGTGGCAAGTAAGATAGCTTTGTTTTTACAATTTGATCCATTGAATATACTTTTGTCATAGTACTTTGTTCAACAGCCAATTGTAATTCCTTTTCTTTTTCATCCATTTTTTGTTTTACTAATGCCAATTCTTCATTCTTATATGTTAGCGAGTTTTCAATTGTTCAATAAGCATTTATCTATGCTCCAATTTGTGTTTGAGGAAGTTCAATTCCTCATCTTTTTCCCTAATTATAAGTTTTTCCTTAGATAAGAACAAAGCCTGCCTCAATTGTTATTTTTCTTCTTTTACTGGGAGTTCCTCAGGAGATGAGCATTGTTCCTCCACCAAAGGGAATTTTCCTTTTAACCTCTAAGATGCCAATTTTTCCTCCTCATGTGACAGTATTGTTGAGTCATCCATTTCCTAAAAATATTGTTCTTCCAATAGTTCAGCTTCTCTCTCCAACTCCTCAGTTTGAATTTGTAGAGGAGGAGAAGTTTCCATGCTGCCAAGAATATCAACAACTTCTTTCTCTAAATCCTCCTGTACTTCAATATTTCTGACTGAGTTTCCTTAGAATTTTATGAATTCTTTTTCTTTTAGGAGCTTCAACATTTCTGAAGTGGGCTTCCCTCTTGAACTTCTTCTAATTTTTGCTCCAAATTCCATCTTGGGTGAACTATCACTATCAGAAATAGGTATTGGTTCTTCTGGTATTATTAAAGGGGAAGGAGTTTCTTTTAAAGAAATGACATATTTTGCAGCTTCAATCATCCTCTCAGATCTCCTCCTTTTGGTATTTTAACCCCACTTATTTCCTTCTTCTTCTCATTAGGGGATTAATTTCTAAGTTAATTTTAGGAGAGAAAGGGGTTGGTATTCCCCTTATGATAATATCAGGAGTTTTTCTGAATTTGTGGAGGAATTTTTCCCATGCTTCCTCCCCATTTTTCTTAGAGAGAAAATGATGTTGACAGACCAAATGAATTAATCCATGGTGCCTAATTGTTCCTACTCCCTAAGAATATCTTTGAGCCATGGTATGGATGGAATCAAAGAGGAAACTAGGAATATTTACTATATACTCCTACTTTGTTTCCCCATACCTAAGATATATCAATATTTTAAGGACTTCCCTTCTAACAGTCCCATATTGGCCATCACATGTTAGGTATTTTACTACCCAAAATTCTACTCTGTTGAAGGGTGTGGGTAGGCTAGCTCTTTTGACCCCTTTTATGATTTTCTTAGAGGTATAAATGTACTGGGGCTCAGGTTCACCTTCTGTCTTAAGGTTTCTACCAATTCCTTTAGAGTTCCCCTTACAAGGTTTGGTACATTTATAATTGGTACACTAGATACATTTCTCATTATATTAACAAATAAAGGGAATTATAATTCCCTTAACTTTGGTCCTAGGCTATTCCAAATTAACAAAAATTCTCTTACCAGTTCATCATTGTATTTTGAGAATTTCTTCAGAAACTCTAGCCAACCTACCTATTCAAAAATGACTGTTACTTCTCCATATGCAAGGAGTTTTGTATCATCTTCTGGTTCTGATTTCTTTTTTATACCCATGGCCAAGAAAACAATTCAAATTATTTTCTTATTTCAAACCCTTTCTCTACCAAGAGATAGCTATGTAACTTCTAGACTTAGCTACAGAACTACTAGATTTAGATGCAGAACTCCAAATATGACTATATTGTTACCTCCTTGAATTTTTTTGCAACTATTCTCAATTTTCTTTTATTCGCCTAAATGAAAGTTCATTATTAATACATTGCCACTTCATTTATTTAGTCAGCATCACCTCATGATTATTTCCCTTTAATCATGATGTGCAATAAATACTCATTATACCACCAACTTAAATCAAGTCCAATCACACATGCAAACTTTTAATTTAACCCTTAATAAGATAAAGACATAATTACCATCCTTATTGATATAATCCAATTGCCTAGATGACTAATTATCCCTAAAAAATTAAAAAAATGGTTAGAAAAGACAATTGTAATTCCAAAGAAGTTCCTTTTATTTGAATTAGCCAATTATTGATGAGACCAACCACCATTTCTGGTTTTCAATTGGCCTTTTGAGAGAATTTGGTTATTTGTGGAAAAGAATGCGATTTCTTGGTTTTCATTTCTTTCCCTTTTTCTCTCTTTTTTTTTTTTTTTTTGGGGGGTGGGGGAAGAGAATGTCATTTGTTGGTTTTCATTCCCTTCCCTTTATTTAGATCCTTACATTTGATTACTTGATCATTTTGGAAGAACTAGGTTCTTCCATATGATCAAATTCCTTGTCTGCTTCAATTTGCTTCAAGAATTCATCCCTGGTAGGAGGATTCTGTAGAGTTTTAGTCTGTTTCCATTGACCAAAATTTTCCTAATGCTTCCATCAATGGGAAGTAGTTGAATAAATCCATTATCATATATCTTCTCAATTTGATAAGGTCCTAACCACCTAGTTCTCAACTTGCCTTTGAATTGCTAGTACTTGGAATCAAATAGTAATGCCTAATATCCTATCTTAAATTTCCTTTCCTTGATATGTGTATCATGTCACTACTTTCTTTGGTCTTGTATTATCTATTTCTATTGAAGTGTTTCCAGTCTCAGCTCATCCAATTCATTGAGTTGTAAAATTCTTTCCTTTTGTGTTGTATCTAATTCAATACCCAATTTAGTTGTTTTCCTCAATGTTTTTAGTTCAAATTCAATGGGTAACAAGGTATTCTTCCCATAGAATAACTCATATGGTGAGAATCCTGTTTTAGTCTTCCAAGTTGTGTTATAAGCCCATACAACCTCAGGTAGCCTTTTCACCCAATCTCTTCTACTTTTTTCAAATGTTTTGGTGAGAATGTTTTCCAATTCTCTGTTTGTCACTTCTTCTTATCCATTGGATTGTGGGTGATAGGGAGATGAATTCCTATGATTGATCTAATAGTACATTGTAAAGGCTTGGATCATATTAGACATGAACTGTGGGCCTTGGTTTGAAACTATACTTCTTGGTGCACCAAACTTCATCATAATTTTGTGCCAAAGGAAATCAACAACTGCATCTTCATTATCATTTGTTAAAGCTTGCACCTCTACCCATTTTTTACATAATCAATACATACAATAATGTTCTCCTTTCCTTGTGAAGGAGGACTAAAAGGACCAACAAAATCCAGCCCCCACCTTTCAAATGGTTCAATCACCACTTGAGATTACAGAGGCATTTCACTAGTAAAAGTTGGTTGTCCCATCCTTTGACTGGGATCACACTACTTGATTTATCTCTTCACATATTTAGATAGAGATGGAAAATAATATCCAGTGCTGAGAGTATTTTATGAGCTATTATTTTCATTGAAAAGTGTCCTCCACTTGGTTCATCATTACATGCCGTAAGTATGTTAAAATTTTCATCTTTTCTCACACACTTGTGTAAAACCAAATCAAGACCAAATTTAAATAATATTCAATTTATCCATTTAAATTATGCACTGGTTTTGATTAATCTTTTCATTTGTTTCTTAGTAAAGGAAGGAGGAAACTTTGTTGTTGCAAGATAATTTTCCATGTAAGCAAACCATGGTGTATCAGATGAAATAGAAAATAATTGCCCACCTAGAAATTTGTCCTTAACTAGATCTTGTTCCCCTGTAGTGGTTAATCTTGACAAGAAATCAACTACCACATTATATTTTCCTAGATTATCCACAATAGTAATATAAAATTCTTGTAAAAGTAATAACCATTTGATTATCCTACCTCCAACCACTAGTTTGTTCATTAGATATCTAATTTTTGAATGATCTGTATGTACAAATATTTTGTACCTTGTAATATAATTTCTGAACTTATTAATTGAATAGATCACAATAAGAAATTATTTTTTAGTGGTGGTGTAATTTCTTTTAGTGGAAGTAATATTTTTACTAAGATAGAAAATCACATACATTTTCCATTTTCATCTTTCTATCCCAAAATTGCACCAATTGAGTTATTTGGGGCATCTGTTTGGATGTGAAAAGGTTTATCCCAATTAGGTCCTTTTATTATTGGGGCGATGATTATTTTTTTCTTAATCTCTTCAAAATAATGTTCAATTTTTTTATCCCAAAGAAATTCACAATCCTCGGTAAGAAAACCAAACACGGGGGAACAATTTTACTAAAATCTTTGATAAAACACCTATATTACCCAACATATCCTAAGAATGACTTGATATCCGTGGGGTTTGAGGAACATGTAAGTCTGAAATAATCTTGATTTTGTCTTGGTCAACTTGAATTCCTCTTTTTGAAATATGATGTCCTAGAACAATTCCCTCATCAACCATCATCAAAAAAATTTCATGACTAAGAGACAAATGGTGTTTCTCACATCTTGTTAATACTCTATCCAAATTTTTCAAGGCATCATCAAATGTGTCTCCATGCACAGTAAAATCATCCATGTATACCTCTACACAATCATTAGTTAGATCTACAAAAATTGCTAGTACAACCCTTTGGAAAGTTGTTGGAGCATTACATAATCCAAATGGCAGTACCCTGTAGGAAAAGGTACCCCATGGACAAGTGAAGGTATTTTTTTCCTAATCCTTAGTAGCCACCCTGATTTGGTTATATCCACTAAAGCCATCTAGGAAGGAAAAGTATTGTTTACCTGAGAGGTTGTCTAAAACTTGATCTATGAATGGTAAGGGAAAATAATCTCTAAGTGTAGCTTTGTTCAATTCCCTATAATCAACAAAAATTCTCCATTTTCCATTCTTTTTAGGAAAAATTACAAGAGGAGACACCCATTGACTATCTGAGATGGGGTAGATAAAGCCTACTTGTAATAGCTTTTCAATTTCCTTCTTGACTATGTCCCTTAAGGATGGATTGATCCTTCTCTGAGGTTGCCTAACTGGTTTAACATTTTCAATATAAATGTGATGGGTGAAAATAATTGGGTGGATTCCTTTCATGTCTTTATAGTCCCAAGAAAAATCTCTAGTATGAAATTTCAAAACATCAAAAAAATATCTTCTTGATCATTTTCCAACAAGTTGTTAATGTTCAAAATCTTACCTGGTTGAATCTCAATTTGTTTGGTTCTAGTGTCTGATGAATTGATTTGTTTAAAATGTTCCATTAGGGTGTTTAGTGGACATGAATGAGGTCACAACATATGATATACTGAGAATTGTCTCTAAAGCTCCCTTGAGAAAGAATACTAGACAAAGGAAAGTAAACAGAGTTATGATACTTATCTTGACATTGGTCAAGCTCCTCATCACTGACGTTTTCTATATATTCCTTACTATTTCTTGATATCTCCGAGACTAATTCCATATCTATTTCCGCCCCTCCTAAAGAGAATTCATGTTCCTTTGGGTGAAATTATTTACATCTGCATGGGATTGATGTGGTTCCAGAGATAAGTATGAATGTTCGGAACTAAATCCGAAAGTTTAGAACTAAGTCTAAAGGTTCCAGAACTAAGTATAAAGGTTCTAGAACTATCTCCAATTATTCAAAAACAATTGGTGATCACTCAATGGGTGATTAATAATATTCTCCACCTCTCGTACATGATCCTATAATGTTATCATAGCCAAAGAAGACAAGTTTGGTTTATTAGTATCGGGATCATCAACCCATAATTGTTCCTGATTATCAATAAAAGGTCTTGTAGAAGGATATAGGGAATTTTTTTATAATTCTTACCATTAGAGATGGTCATATCACCTAATCTGTAATCAATTAAGGAAGCAACTGTAGCTAACCATGGTCTTGCCCAAAATGATGGGATAACCAAGTGTTTTACCTTTTGGTCGTAATATAAGGAAGTCCACTAGATACTCCCATGACTCCACCATGACTGCAACATCTTCAATGATCCCTTCTAGTTTAGCTACTGACTAATCTTCCATCTATAATATGGTGCTAGTAGGTTGTATACCTATCAATGGTAATGTTTCCAAAGTGCCTACTATCATAACATTTATAGCTGCTCCCAAATCAACCAAAACATTATGTATATGTTTGTTCCCTATAGTGATAGAAATAACAGGGCTTCTAGGATCCCCATATTTGGGAAGTGAGAGTTTTCCTACTAATAAATCAGCAATTTTCCCATCTACCTTAATAGTCCTAGGGTATTGCTTCTTCCTTCCAGGTCTTTTTAAGTATAACATTTTTATTAATTGATTTAATTTAGGAATTTCCTTGGTTGCTTATAATAATGATATTTTAATATTTAATTTCCTCAACTCTGCACTAGTTTAATTCAGATTCCTTGGTCTCAATAACTTCATTAAGTCTTTCTGGAAAAGGGGTTTTTGTAGAATTGTTATCTGGTTGTTTCTCTTTTTCTTTTCCATCAACCTTAGGGATGACTGAACTAGGGGTTTCAATCTCATTTGACATCTTGGTAATTATAACAGGTGGACTATTAATTATTTTTCTAGATCTGGTTTGAATATCTTTACAGTCCATGGCATTAAGATCAACCGGTTTTTCTTGTTCCACTCCATAAATAGGGGTTTTTTTTTGGGATTAGCCATTAGTTGTTCGGTATTTGTGTTTGAACCACATTTTCATTTTGTGAACCTTGTGTTGGGGAACCCATTATGGCTTGTTGTTGTTGGTTGGGATATGTCTTCCCTTGAGCATAATTATTGGGGTTCCACCTAGGTTGTGACCATGCATAAGGGTTACCTTGACTAGATCAAGGTTTTTGGTGTCCTTGAGCATACCAGACTTGTCCTACCCAATCCTGAGGATTACATGTTGGTTTAGGGGCCCAAGGGTATTTTCCCCAATTTTTGGTACTATCTGAACCACCCATGGCATCATCCAAGAATTAGGAGTGGATCTTGGTATGAACTTCCCCTAGCTAGCTTGTCTCTAGAAAAAGTTTACTTCTTCTATGGTGGATGAATTGTTGGTTTGTTTAAGCTAATTTTTTATGAATGGAAGAAGAGAAAAAGCATTAACTTCATGTTACCTAGATTCACAAATAAGACATATTTTTGTTTTATCCAGAGGACAATATCTTATTGCATGCTTCTTTTTACATATACAACAATACATAGATAATGGTTAAGTATTAGCATTTACTTTGGCTTGCAATCCATTCATGGTTGACGTTAATTGAAGTAAAATATTTTTTAATGTTTACTAGTTCATCCATAAGTTTATTCATGTCTTGATTCGTACCTTTCACATTTTTTCCTTTCTTAGGTCCACCCATTGTTCTTTAATAACTTCTAAAAATATCTTTAATATCGTTCATTCTCAATTGATTAATGTTTCCACCTCCCATTAAATTAAGGGATTCCCTAGATTCATCATCCAACCCTTTAATAAAAATGTTTTTATATCTCTTCTTAAAGTACAAATCCACACCTTTTACTTATGAAGAGGAATCTATCTAAATAATCTTCCAAATTTTCATCCTCTTCCTGTTTGATCCTAAAAAAATATTCTTTCATGTTTATCCCTCTACAATAGTCCTGATATTTGTCTAAGAAGGTAGTTTCCATTTTCCCCCAAGTGGTAATGGAATTGGATGTTAATCCCATAAACCACCTCATTGCTGCATCTTTCAGGGTAGATGGGAACAACTTGAGTTTTTGATTATCTATTTTGTAGTCATAGGTTTGACATAATACTTTAAATTCAAACAAAAATTGGTCAGGATCCTCAGATGACATTCCTCTAAATGTAGGAAAGTGTGCAGGTGAAATATTCTTCATGGGTGTATCGTCATCCTCCAACTGAATTAGATAAGTAAAAGTCCTATCAGGTTCTCTTTCATCTTCTCGAGCCATATCTGCAATATATTCTGAATATTTTTCCCAATCAACGTGGTATGTGATCCACTTTGGCGAAGGTGAGAAGTCAGGAGTAGGAGGTTGACTGCTTAATTGAGAATCAATACTTTCTCTAAACGGGTCTTGGGATATAATCCTTCTTCTAAAATTTCCACCCCCTTCTAGTGATTGATCCAGAAATTCCAAAGGCGAGAGTTTTGCTTCTTGTCTAATAGGGGACAATGGTGCTTCTAATTCTTTCTCAACTTCCTTATTTGAACTAGAGGATGCTGATAATTCTTGTTGAGATATTTTTGGGAGAAATATACCCTTTGAGTCTCTTGGTCTACTCATAAATTTTATGATAACATAGGGAATATTTTTCAATTACTAGATGTGTGATTGTTTTTCTTGTTGACACCTAATTAGAAAATTCTAACTAGTGGGTCCCTGGAAATAGTGCCAAAAATGATGGGTGTCGTTATTCCCTTCATTTAATCAACTCATGGTTGATGTCATATTAAAACCAGGGGTGTGTCTGAAGCTATATGAAACAAGTGAAGTCTCAAACGAGCTAGTAATTGACTATAGATACTTTTATTTTTATTTTTGGGGGGATTTAAAGTGTCTTAATATTTCTTGGCCAAAGCCTTATTAAAGCTAAATTGTAAGAAACTTGTTGAAATAAACACACATTGCTGAAATGAACAAATCTTGTAGAATTGAACACACTACTGGAAATAAACACACTTTATAGAATTGAACACACTGCTAGAAATAAACACACTTTGAAAAAAATTAGAATGCTTGTAAGGAAATAATAATGTAACTATAACGCCTACGGGGAAAGTAATTAACTTCACAAAACAAATTTTAATTGATTTGATGAATAAAAATTAGTTTTAGATTTTTCAAATAAAAGGTTTATACAAATTACTTGAAAATATAAATACCAATGAAAGAGAAGATCCTTCTTCTTGGAGGAGTGGGCCCTTGCTCCACCTTGAATCAGGAGTTAACACAATATGTTACTCTAAAAAAGGCTATTCTTATTATTTAATTTTTTAGTGTTACAAAAACTTAACTCCCACCACATCTATCTTCAGTTCTCTATATATATTTCCCATCTGAAGATGCATTTACAATCATGAGTGTTCAATAGTTGTCTTTCCACCTACAAATTCTAGTGAAAATGAAATAGTTCCCAAAGTAGATATGAAATTTAGAAAAATAGCTAGATATACAATTGTTGGTCTTACATATGTATTTTGAAGTATGAAGAACCAAAAATTGTTGTTCTATTTCCAACTAGAAGGCCCATTCTTTTCTCCATAACCAAATTTTGATAGAATAAGGAGATTCCCATTGATTCCGAAACTTTGGAGAAGTTCTTGAAACAAAGGAAACCTTTTAGAACTAACTCCTAAAGCTCCAGGAGCTAAGTGGTGCGTTTGAGCTAAGTGACAAAGTTCCGAGCTAATTTGCATTTTGGGCATCTTCCTTGAAAAGGTATTGGTTACTTCATAATTTTCTTATCGACCAAATATGACCTGTTTATTCTAAAAGCGAATTTCCACACAATTTGTTAGGAATTATAGAATTTTAGACATTTGAACTAAATCAAAAAAAATATGGACAATTACATCCTAAATTATATCTAGATCAAAAAAAAGTTATGAAATGTGGACAAAATTGATTAAAAGGGAAGTAAAAGAGAGTATTTATTGCACATTGATGAGGCATATTTTATCCTCATCACCTTTACCCAAAATTTTAAATATTTTTATACCCCTAAGTTAGCTAACTTATCAGCACATTTATTACCATTACGGGAGTGTGTGTGATACTATAATTTTCAAATGCTTTAAGATGTTCCCTAACATCCTGTAAAATATTGCCAAGTGTCTAGTTCTGGATGAGATTCCTTTTAAGGGTATTCACAATGAGCAATGAGTCGCCATCGATTGGAATATGTGTGACACATTTTCTCTTGATATGTTAACCCCCACAATAAATATCTATCCTCTGCCAAATTGTTTCTTTGAGTACCATACGGCCCACCATATGCCATAATCTAGTCACCCTCATGGTTTCTAAGAATCCCCCTCCTCTAGCCGGACCAGGGTTTCCCTTAGAAGTACCATCAAAGTTAAGATTAAACCAATATTCCTCTGGTTTAGATCATTTAATTACTATTTTGGACATTTTAACATTGGGAGGACTAAAAGCAAACTATTTGAGGACTTCTTCCTCCACTCTTAGATAGGAAGCTTTAATCTTTTTCTTGAAAATTTTGATGTTTTTTTAATGGAATAATAACAACAAGAACTAACCTTTTTGATATTAGCTTTCTAGTTTCTGAAAATAATATCATTCCTATCCTTCCACAAGCTCCAAAGGAAGTGGGGAAGCACCATCCTCCAGGAAGCCACCAAGATAGAAAATATGAAAGGGCACTCCCATTGCAGACATAAGTCAGCTATGGTGTTAGGTTGTAACCATTGGATCTAAAACATCTCCATCATAGAAGAAAAACCGCTTGAGAAAAAGGACACAATAAAAAGGTGGTTAATAGTTTCTTCCTTCTTGCCACATAAAGGACATCTATTGGGGATAACCATGCCTCTCTTCCTAGATTATCCATCATAAGGATCTTATTTTTGACCACCAACCAAGTAGAAGATGTTAACCTTGGGTATGATATATTTTAGCCAAAGCATATTCCAAAAATCTTTTTGGGCATAATATTTAAAATTTAGAAGATATATATATATTTGACTGTGAAATTTCTGACTCCTCTTCTTTCCAAATGATAGAGTCTTCTTGATATTGGAATCTAGGAATATGAAAATTTCTTAGTTTAGAATTAATTTCTATGAAGGGTTGTAAATCTCTGTTATAGCTAGGGGAGGAAAAATAGTAACCCATTTAGGATCCTCATTACTAGCATTCTAATATTTATGAACATAGACTTTACTGTTTCTTCAAAATACTGAGAGATAGTTTTCTAGGGATCTTCCATAGCAAGGGGTTTATCCTTAATCTAGTAATCTTGCCAGAAGAAGATTATATTTCCCTTCCCAATGTTCCATTTAATACATATTAACCAAATAACTCTCATAGTTTTTGGAAAACTTCTATACATATTCTTTCTTAGAGATCTTCATTATAAGTGGTGCGCACCTCGGTTGTCTCCCTAACACATTCAATTTGTCACTATTTCCTCACACACCCTTGTGCACTTCACCTTTAACCCTTTCCATTTTCCTTTTCCTCTTTGTTCAGTCGACCTTGTACACATCTTCTTTACATTTTCCTTCCTCCTAGAAGTTATTTATCCCTGCGCACATGCTCCTTACACTTGCTTTAATCATTTAAGTCCATGCCCCTCTTGTGCACCCCCCGCACATTACCTTTAAATAGTTGTACCTTGACCATATGTTCTCTGCTCACTAGTTTTCCTCATTTCCTTTGTGAGTAATTTTGCACACCTTCCTTGTCTCATCCCCTCGTGCCCCATTCTTCGGTGAGAATACCCTTGCACCCTCCTCTGCACCATTCACTTCCATGTCATTCTCTAACACGCTTGAGTGTGCCACACACACACTAGTCAAAGCACCTCGCCTAGGCATCCTTGTAAAAAATAAATCGGTCTACGTGGTAGAAACAAAAGAATATTTTCATAGTTTGTTGTTCTTTCACCAATCCGTGCATGCCACGTGTCTTGTGTGCATAGATGACTCTGAAACACTTCTAACAACCATATATTTTACTATAGAGCTCTAATCGATGTGTGCCTAGTCTCAATTGATAGTTGTTGATGTAGGATACAGTGCTAGATATTAAAATTTAAATTCTTGGTGGATCTGGTAGGTGAGAAATGGGAAAATGTCTTTTTGGGCATTAATGAGTAGATCTGATTATTCCAACCCCCGATTTAATTTCATCTTCCATCTTTCCTTCGCCAACACACCAAACAAACTTGGGAAATGTATTTGTGATTTGAAGGTGGATTTGTAGGTATTTAACGCTTCTTATTAGTGGTTGTATATCAAAATTGGGTTTTCGCTCCTTTCCTTTTTCTTCCATGGATTCATCTATAAATGTAAGAGTGTGCTCATTGTTAAGGTTGGACACTTTGGATCCATATGAAATTTTATAAGGACTTCATATTGATGTATTTTGTGTCACAAAATTCTATATCTATCTTGTGTATGTGGATATCGACCTATTTTTCCATTATAACAATTCTGTGTATTTCCGGAAGTAATGAAAGCATATTTTTGTGACTATTCTCTATCCTAAGCATGTTTTTATTATTTCCTCTTGTATTTATTTTACATTTTGTGCTTGTTGTGTCATTATATATCCCTTAGTTCCATTTTAATTTATGTTCCATGAAACTAATCTGGTAAATATGTCTTAGTTGGGCTACACATGACTAGCCTTATTTCACACCTTTCCCTTCATTTTCGTTCAGAACAAATAGTGTTCATCCCTCTTTTTCTTGTTCTATCACCTTCCTTACATTAGTTTTTCATGTTGTTATCCTTTTATCCTTGGTCCCTTGGCATTATTGGCGTAGTTTTCCCTTTCACCATTAGGAGTAATAGTGGAAGTAGAAAAAGATAGAGGAATCGTCCTTCTCCGGAGATCCATCTCAAGTGCGCAAGATTCCACAACTTGGAGATGGTTCCGTTTTTGTCTCAAATGACTGGGTTCTTCCAGCTCTAAGACACGGGTGCAAGTTTGACCACCAACATTTTCTGGCATGCCCATTGGGACCAATAGTGAAAGATTAAATTTCATATTGCTAAGTTTTGGTGTGTGAAATTAGTATTTTTAGCCTTTGGATGCTTATTTCAACACATCTGGTGACTCCCAACATTTGCAGAGCCCTTGTTTTATAGTCTTGAGTGCTTTTTATGAGAAGAGTGTTGTAGCTGAAGTATGTTTTGAATACCTCCGGCTTTCACATAGGAGTACATGTAATAGATTTTTTGTGCGCACATCCCCATCACTAGCACTCTAATCCTCCTCAAAATAGAAAAGTGCACCCTACCATGGCACTTTAACCTCCTCCTCCTCCAAGGAACTTCTCCAGCTTCACTAGTGGAAGCCCACTCAATCTCAATGATTAGCATGATATGCCATTTACTACACTTAAGATATTTGCCTACTTCACGGGATAAAATCAAGTCACCCCTGTTGAGAACATTTAGGATGTGGCCAATGTATGCTCTGTCTATCTGATTTCACATGATGATGTTATTGTTAGGTTTATTCTGCAACCTATTTTAAGGGTAAAGCAATCTAATGGTACTGTGTCCTGAGACCTACATCTATTGCTATTTGGGATGATCTTGAAACAAATATTTACAATTAATTTGAAGAAAAATTAGATCATCTATCACTGGTGGAGCAATTGACTACAAAAAAGTGTGCAACCAATGAGAAGATGACTGATTTCAACATCGATTCAAAAGAATTGGAACAAAATTCCTCAAGTTGTAAGGCCTATATTCCAACATGATTTATTTTACTATCTAAGGGCTTTGAATAGTGGAATTTTTTTCATGATTCAATCTATGAGAGGTAGAACCTTACCAGTTACATAAAAATTGCAATAAGATCATAAAATAGTCTCATTCAAGGTGGTAAGTTGAAGCCTAGGCCTCCTATTCCCTTGTTCCTAAAGATTCCTCCGAGTGCCTAGCCTTCTATTTCTCAAGTTCTAGTGCAAAGAGAACAACTAGTTGCATCTACATCCTACTCTCCTACACAACAAAAATAAGATGATAAATTGAAATACCCGATTAGAAACTCATCCAAAAAGGTTATATCATTGGAGAAGGAGTAGGTGTAAGCCTATAGAGGTAGTTCTAATAAGGTGCGAGGATATAGAAATTAACCTTTGTGAACAGTATGAGAATTAAAGATATGGAAAAAACTAATAGAATGATAGATGACATGTTAATGTGTACTTGCTACACTGCAAGCTATTCCACTGCACAACCTCTTCCAGTGCCCAATACAATTCAAGAACTTATCCCAGTCTAGAACAAAATGGCACAGGAGTGTGAATGGTTTTTTCCTTGCAATATGCCTCATATTCAATATCATTGTGCTAATGTTACACATGCACAAGACTACATGATCCATAATGCTTTTAGTTGTGAGCCTTCAACAATCCCACAGAGCGAGATAACCAAGAAATGTCATAAGCTCCTCAAGAGACAGATCTAATGTTATTTGTAACTAAGGAATTCTATGCAATAAACCAAGATGTAAAGGATACAAAAGAAGCATTTGTATGCCCAAGTTATGGACAACACAAGATACAAGAAGAGAATGCTTAAGTATAACACACAGGTCACAATTCCAGCAACACAAGAAAACCCTCAAAAGAAAAAAGAAGCAGATAAGACATCCAGTAGTAAAAGTGCTTAAGTTCCTACACCCGAGGCTCCACACAAAGCACATATGGAAGTGGTGCGCTCCCCTTCTTTAGTAGGTCAAGCCTTTGCACTAGTTAAGGTTCATGTCTCTATACCCGAGAAACCAAGAAAGGATGTTGATATTCCTCAAATGCACAAGTTAATGGGTTTTATAGTCATGGTTATGCACCAAATTAAGAAGACAAGAAAAAAATTTACAATTTGGTATGCCTTGACCATTCCATCGCAGCGCGACTTGTTGCATGAAGCTCTGGCCCAACATCTGCGCACTAATCTTGCTATTCACAAACCACACACTTCTATCAATATCTACCAAGAAGAAGAGAATAAAGTAAGTAAAGTTTTTAAAATCACACCCTTCTATATGTCTATGATAATAGGCAAACATATTGTCCATAATTGTAAGATTGATTTAGGTGTTAGTACTTCTGTCATGCCTAATAAGATTGTTGATGTCTTAGGTCTTAAGTATACCCCCCTGAAAAAACAAGTTTTGTAACTCGATGGTTTAACTGTCACTACCTAAGAATCATCAAGGATTTTTAGTTAACCCCCATGAATGTCTAAGTCTAACAATAACTTAATATGTGACAATCATTGATTGGCCTTTTTGTTTTCCTTATGTTTGTCAAGATATTTTACTACTAAAGTGGGTGGTTACTTGTCTTCGAATTGGTCTCATATGCTACTTAAGACAAGGTATGGTACCTAGTTTACCATAAAAGATGAGCCAGTATTTTCCTATCATGTAGAACCATATGTCCCATCCCCTCTCAAAGCCAATTTTTTAATCCAAGAAGAACAAGCTTCAGTTTCTAAAGAGTGGCCTCTTCCACCTTCTATTCCTGATCTAGTACCTAATGAGTGGGTACAAAGGCATCATAAATTTGAACCATATGTTGAAGAATTGGAAGCTTATGAAATTGGGATTGGTACTTACTGCATTCTTGAAGAAGAAGTTATGTTGTTGTGCATGCTCAAGAAAAGTGAAGAGAACCTTGGTCTATGGAATTTATACTTTGATGGATCCAAAAAAATGGCGCGAGGAGTAGGAGTTGTTCTCATTTCCCTAAGGATAAGAAATTCTTTGTCACACACAGTTACGATTTACATGTTATAACAATGTGGCGAGTATGAGGTATTGGTGCATGGTTTGCTTATTGCTGAAAATAAGATTAAGGTGTTGCAGATATTTAGGGATACAAAATTGGTTATCCACCAAGTCACCAACAAGTTCATGAAAAATAATAATCTTCTCAAATATTATAAACACATAGTTTAGTACCTCCTTCAAATATTTTATGCTCTAAATATGCAGGTGGTGTCACAAAAATGAATAGGGAAGCTAATGAGATGGCCACACTTTGTTTCCGGTTCTCTCATGCTAAGGAATTTTCAAAGGAAACACTCAACACATTAAGATGGTGATTAGACCATCCATTCTAGATAACAACACCAAATGGAAAGTGTTTGATAGTGACACGCAAATCATTGAGTTCATCCGAATGAATCGAGTTCTCATCAAATATGCAAGCTGATTTACATGACATCTATGGTGACTAAAATATAGCTGAAGAAAAATAGGTTTCCTAAATGGGCGGTCACCTTAGAAAAAAATTTATCCATGATGATGAGTCCAAGGTGAAGAAAGGTATATGCGTGTGGTGGAAGAGTACTTGCTCCCTAGTCACTATTACATGCGGAAAGTAATTATTTTTCAATAAAGCTTACACACATGATGAAAATTAGGCCTTCATCTCTCTCTGTCAAAAATATAGTGATATCTTCTCATAGGAGTATGAAGACCTCAAATATTTTGATATGAGTGTTGTTCAACACTCCATTGACCTTGATCTTGGTATCAAGCCCATCAGAAAAAATTAACGACCATTCAATCTAAAGAGAGATACCCTCATGAGAAAGGAGTTATCCAAACTCATTGAGGAGAAGATTATTTTTCCCATCAATTACTCTACCTAGGTCGTGAATCTAGTTCGGTGTGTAAGAAGAATGGTGAAATCAGACTCTGTGTTGATTTCAGAGATTTTAACAAGGCATATCTAAAGGATCATTATCCTTTTCCTTCAATGGAGCAGATTCTACAGACTTTGGCTGGTGTGTAAATATTCTCAATGTTGGATGGGTATTAAGGTTTTAATCAGATCTTGGTCAAGGAAGAGGATCAATTCAAAATGGAATTTACAACCAAGTGGGGAACATATGCATATCAAAAGATGCCCTTTGTCTGTCAAATGCATGCACAATGTTTTAATGCGTCATAAGCATTGCCTTCAAAAGCCACATCAATGATTTCATATTGGTTTACCTTAATGACATTACAATATTCTTAAATAAAAGTGTGGATCACATGGCACACATAAAGAAAGTATTTAAGATATTTAAAAGGTATGGGTGTCTCTTAACCCCAAGAAGTGTAATTTTCAAGTGGCCCAAGGAAATCTCTTGGGCCATGTGGTTTCAAAGGATGGAATCAAAATAAATCTTAAGCATGTTGTAACCATTCTACCTCTTTCCCTTTCGGCACAAAAAAATTCCTTGCAGTCCTTCCTTGGTAAGATCAATTCTGTTAGGTATTTCATTCCTAACTATGCGAGGATTGGTTTGCCCCATCACCCTGATGCTCAAGGACACAACTTTCAGATGGACATCGAAAGGAAAATAAATATTTTAAAAAATCAAGTGAGAGATTTCTTGTGTGCCAACACTCATTAACTGAGGTTATTCAAGGATTTCATCCTTTATGCTTATGGCATTGATGCAAGTGTTGTTTTTGTTATAACACAAGAAAATGAACAAGGGTTGGAAAAACCAATAGCTTTCTTCAGCTAGACTTCGAAGGATTATTAATTAAGATATATTCATATGGAGAAATAGGTCTACACCATTATGCATGGGCTCAAGAAGTTCAAAAGTATGCTCACCACAAATCATATCAAGGTGTTGGTCTTGCACTATTACGTTAAACTATTCATCATGGTAGTAGAAATTAGTGAAAAGAGAGCACGGTGAGTGACCAAAATCATGGAGTATGATGTGACTATAAAATCCACAAAGTTTGTAAGAGGTAACATGCTCTATAAGAATCTTATTGAGGATGCAGAAATTGAATATGAAATTTCATTATTTCTTGATGAAGCTCTCCCATACACGAACTTGAGCAAAATATAGATCTGGCGTGTGTAATTATATGAAGGACATGATCACATTCCTTCTGAGGGTGCATACCCTCCTATCTTAAAAAATCCAAAGATAAGACATCGAGGTTATAATCCATTCCTTATGTTTTAATTGATGGAATTATCTTAAAGAAGAATTTTGATGGCATGTTGTTAAGGTGTATCAACAATGCACAAATTGAAAATGAGTTAGCAAAATTTCATGATGGATTCTCTGGTAGACACTTCTTTGCCAAGAATACAAAAATGAAGATCATAATGACAGGTATCTTTTGGCCTACTCTATTTGAATATGCACACAAGTGGGTCACAAAATATAAGGAATACACTTTCTTTATATGAAAGAAGAGATTGAAGGCACTTCCCTTCCTACCAATCCAAGTGGATCAGCCTTCACACTCAAAAGAATGGGTGGTGAAAGCTACAGACTACTTCACAATGTGTACAAAAGCTATCACACTCAAGGAATCAACCAAGTCAGTCATCCTTGACTTTCTCAAGGGTATAGTCACAAGGTTTGGCATTCCTCAAACCATTATCTCTAATAATGCAAAATCCTTCCTTGACACTAAAATCATTGATTGGGCTCTAAATCTTGGCATATATCTAAAGACTTCTTCCAACTATTACCCTCAAGGAAATGGTTTGGAAGAGTCAACAAACAAGAACTTGATCAAGATCATGAAGTGCATAATGAACATCAGCCAAAGATAGTGGCATACAAAGGTCTCTCATGCTCTCTCAAAGAGATAAAATCACGGTTAAACAATAAATTGGTACTTCTCTTGATAAGCTCTTCTATGAAAAGGAGGATACCCTTCATTTTAAGCTATATTTCAACTCATCGGTGCTTCCCTAGCACCTAGAGCTTGAAGGCATAAAATAGAGAGAAATTAGAATGACAGAGCTAGTTAATCTTGAAGAATCAAGGAATTCCCTGCGTGATCAAGATGGAACAACATCAATAAGCAACAACGAAATGGTTTGACAGAAAGGCTAGGCCCCAAGCTTTCAAAGTTGGGGACTTGGTTTTTAAATGGTATCTTGTGAGCTAAGAAAAGGTGTCACGGTCAAAGTGTGATGCACTTTGGAGTGGCCCGTACATCACCAGTTCATGCAAGGAGGCTAACTCTTTCAAGTTAACTCATCTTGATAGAGGCATGCTACAAAACCCAATAAATGGGATCTATCTCAAACCCTTCCATTGAGTTTGCTGCATCATTTTATATATATTAGAATATTTTAAATTCCTCTAATTGTGTTTCATGCACATTGTTTATTTTTACATTACTCTTTCTTCTCACGTTCTTCTTTCATGCAATCTTATTTTGATTTTAGGGTGTCGATCTTCTTTTAGAATTTTTCATAATTCGTAACGAAGGCAAGAAATGATCCTTCAAGTGACTTTAGGAGAAATTATTCAAAGATAAAGATCATAATTTCATGATTACATAGTAAACTCCATGCCCAATGGATTCTCTAGGCTACTAATCTCCTTCATCTAGCAAGCAGATGGCCCGAAAGTCACCAAAATTGTTATCCAAATAACTCTCCTAGTTATTTGGACAACTTACATACATATTCTGGCTCAGATATCTTCATTAAAATTTTCATGCACCTCATTTTTCTCCTTGGCACATTCACTTGGTCATTGTTTCCTGACGCACCCTTACATGCTTCCCCTTCTCCCCTTTCCATTTTCCTTTTCCTCTTTGTTCCACTCTGACCTTGCATGCATCTTCTGCACATTCACCTTCCTCCTAGCAGCTATTCATCCTACGTGCATGCCTTGCACTTGCTTCAATCAGCTAATACCCGGCCCTCTTGTGTACCCCTCACATTACCTTGTAATAGTTGTGCCTTGACCATACATTCTCCACTCAACAATTTTATCCATTTCCTCCTCACACAATGATAGCACACACATTCTTTCTGTCATCCCCCACACTTCATTATTTCATGTACATACCTTTGTGCCTTCCTCTTCTCCATTCAATTGCACATCATCATTCTCGACACACTTGAGTGTATTACACACAACCAATTAAATTGTGCCATCGGGTGCCGAGTCCTTGCAACAAATCAATAAGTGATACGTGGTAGAAATGACAAGAAGATATATATACAATTGACCATATTTTAAGCCAATCCACACACACCATGTTTCTTGCATGCGTAGATGAATCTAAAAAAAAATTAACATCCAAATATTTTTCTACAAAGCTTTGATCAGTGTGCACCTAGTCTCAATCAATAGCTCCTAACGTAGGATACACTATTAAGTATTCAAATTCAAATACTTGGTGGATCTGGTAGGTGAGAAATGGGAAAACATATTTTTGGGCATTAATGAGCATATTTGATTATTCCAACCACCCAATTTGATTTGATCTACCCTCTTTCCTTCTCTAACACACCAAACAGACTTGGGAAAATGTATTTGAAAAATATGCAGGCATTGAATGCTTTTTGTTGGTGGTTGTATATCAAAATTGGGTTTCCCCCTTCTTCCCTTTTTCTTCAATGGATTCATCTATAAATGTAAGAGCTAGGCTAATTGTTAAGGTTGTACATTTTAGATCCCTATGCACATTACTAAGGAATTCATATTTTTGTATTCTAATTCGCAGTCCTCTATGTATGGTTCGTGCATATCAATATCAACCTCTTTTTCCATTGTAATAGATTTATGCATTTTTGAAAGTAATGGAACCATCATTTTGTGACTATTATCTATCCTAAGTGTGTTTGTATTCTTTCTTCTTGCCTTTATTTTACATTTTGTTCTTGTTGTGTCATTCTACATCCCTTGTAGTTCCATTTTTAGTTGTATTTGATAAAAGCTGCTCACTGGTAAATGCATCTTAGTTTTGTTACACATTTCTATCCTTCTTTCACTCCTTTCCCTTCATTTTTTTCAGAAAATATAGTGTTAATCCATGTTGTTTTGGTGCTATCACCTTTCTTATATTAGTTTTTCATGTTGTTATCATTCTATCCCTAGTCCCTTGGTATTATTAGCTTAGTTTTCCCTTTCAGAATTAGGAGTAGCAATGATAGTAGAAATAAATAGAGGAATCATCCTTCTCTGGAGATCCATCTCAAGCATGCAAGGTCCCACAACTTGGAGACCATTCCATTTTTGTCTCAAATGATTCAGTTCTTCCAACTTCGAAACACGTGTGTAAGTTTGACCACCAACAATACCCTTACTCAAAATCTCCTTGGAATCCATGAATAATCTCTAGAATGTGGAACCATTAGGAAGATCATTCTGCATAAAGAAAGTTTCCATTCTACCTATATTCCTTAGATATTTCTTTCTGATAATTTCCACCCAAATTCCTTCCTCTTTGATAATCCTCCAACCAGATTTAGCTATTAAGTCTTCATTCATTAATTTGATATATTAAGGCCGAGTGCCTCTACAATTTTTAGGTCTAGTGACTTTATCCCAAGACACTAAGAGATTTAAAAAATTTCTCCGCTCCATTGTTAGAATTTGAGGATTCTAATAAATATGGATTTAATCAACTTACATATTACATAATGTTACA
The DNA here is from genome assembly GCA_018340775.1 of Taxus wallichiana var. yunnanensis. NCBI lineage: Eukaryota > Viridiplantae > Streptophyta > Pinopsida > Cupressales > Taxaceae > Taxus > Taxus wallichiana. Next base: position 66,489,397 of record CM031234.1, read on the forward strand.
ATAAATATTTAAATAAAGATTACATCATAACATAAGTAAATAATGAAATACTTACATCAAATAAATAACATAGGTGACACAATATTTATAGTGGAAAACCCCGTAGGGTAAAAACCACTTTGAAAATAACATTTTACTTCAGAGAACTTATTTTACATCCAGTAAAATCACATCCTCCTTTGAAACCCTATTTACAAGGGTAAAACCAAATCACTTGATTTGCACACCTTTCATATATTCTACGAATTTATCAAATCATGACCTAAAGTCCTTTTTATATAAGGTGATCGGGTATGTCTCCACCCACCTTTTTAACCTAAAATGGTTGACACATACACCTAGGTTTATAATATTTAATATTAGCAATATAATTATTTCATGATATTAAATATTTAACCTAAAGTATATACCTAGGTTAGCATATTTAATAACAGAAATATAAATATAAATATTATTAAATATTAACCTATATATTAGTGATGGACCCATATACATTAAGGGTTCCTAGACCACTTAATCATTATGTTCCAACACTCCCCCTTAATGTTAAGTGGGATAACATAACATATGCCAATAGATTACCTACGTGGTATACTACAAGATTTACAATCCTTAAACCATAAAGGTTTTAGGCTAGCATATCGGTTAAAGGAATTATAACACCTTCATCATACTCAAATTACCTTTTAGTACAAAAGGATTTGGAATCCCAAAGATCATCCCATGATCAGTGGCTAAGTATGATTTATGAGTTTTACATGTTCTCACAAGTTCTCATAAAAGGTTATTGAACCCAAGCATATAGGATCCTTTTACAACCAAGGACCTCCTTAACAATATGCTTATACTAGATGTTTACTAGTAAACTCAATAGCACTAAAGAGTTTATTGAAGACCACCTTTAATATATTTCTACACTTATTTCTAAAAAATAAGATGAGGTATACATGCCCAAAGGTCTTTTTACACTTTCCGAAGGTCTTTTTACACTTGCTTGAAGGTATTTTACATATGTCCGAAGGTATTTTTACAAAAACCAAGTTCCATTAGGAGGTGACATTTTCATGCACACTCCCCCTCAATGGAAACTCGACAATCCAAGCTTTTTACAAAAGTGACAAAACTTTGTAGCACTCAAGGAATTTGTGAAGATGTCAGCAACCTACTCTTCAGTCAACACGAACTTGAGATTTATCTCATCACTTTACACCTTATCACGGGTGAAGTGTATATGTATCTCAATGTTCTTTATCCTCTGATTTTGAACTAGATTCTTAATCAAGAGTAATACAACTCTAGCCACCACATAGAAGATAAATACTTCCTTTATCTTACATGTGTATCTCTACCAACAACCATTACAGCCACATGGATTCTTTACTTCTTCCATTATAATTCTTTACCTCAAAGTAGAAGAAATGGATGTTGATTGTATTTGTTGTTCCAAGTAATGGTTCCTACACCAAAAAACTTGAACACATATCCAGTATAATTTATAACATAACATTGGTATGGTTAGAATCACAAAATCTCTATAAGATAGTATTTTCATTCTTATTATAATGTAACCCATAATTGATTGTTCCTTTCAAATATCTCAAAATTCTTTTTGTAAGATTCAATGATCTCTAAAAAAGGTTCTGGATAAACCTTGAAGTAATTCCTCTTTGTATAAGAAATATCTGATCTATTTATAGTTAGACAAATCAAACTATCAACTAACAACGTGTATAAAAAGGGATCAACCTTTTTCATATGCAGATTTAGGATCAATATTTATTCTAACTTCCATTGAAGTAAAAATGGTTTACAATCAATCATAAGATACTTTTTCAATACAATGGTTGCATATTGTGTTTTGAAAAATAACAATAGAATGAAATACAATCATACAAATAACATGATGTGAGATACCTAATCCATTCATTTCAAAATCTTTGCTTCAATTTCTCTTTAATCCTATGAATTAAATCATAATTGTCACCAAACATAATCAAATAATCAACTTATATACATATAATGATAATATACGAGCCTTATTGCTTAGTGAATATATTATTGTTAGAAGAACAATTAACAAAACCTAATGACTTAAAGAAGGAAACAATTTTCACATACTAAGATCTAAGAGCTTGTTTTAAACCATACAAAGATTTCTCAACTTACAATCATAGTTTTATTTACTTGGTTTCTTCAAATCCTTTAGGTTAAAACATGTAAATTTCTTCTTTTAAATCGTAATTCAAAAAATCATTTTTCTTATCCATTTGGTGGATTTCCCACCCAAATTGAGTGACAATTGCAAATAAGGCCCTAACAGTACTCATTTTAGCTATAGGAAATGTCTTAACATAATCAATACCAGGTTTCTGAGTGAAACCTTTAGCAACAAGTCTAGCTTTATGTTTGTTAATACTACCATTAGCATTATATTTTACTTTGTATATCCACCTAGACCCTATAATACTTCACAACTCAGGTTCATACAAGGTAATTAATGCATGGTACATATGATGGGTTCTGGTCATTTTTCTAAGGTTAATAAGATTTAAACTTTCTAACATAGATTCAACCCAATTTAATTTCTTATCTAGGAAGATAAGAGTTTCAAAAACATTTATAACATCAAAACATTATCATGATCATTTACTAAAGCGAGAATCAAAACCATCATTTATAAGTAATTAATGAAGTAACTTCAAGAGAAAAAGACAACACATGTAAAATTTTCACTAGACTATATCTAGACATTTCATGTAAGCTTCGATAATTAACATGTCCTAACCTTTCATGCCATAGTTTTGAATTATTCAAAATTTGAGATATAAAACAAGATACAAAAGATAAATCATCAAAAATATCTGAGAACTTTTATTTGAATTTATTCAGGTTATTTTACCCTCATTATTATCCTTAATATACCAAGTATCCTTTATGCATGGATTCTAGTTGTGTCCATACCTCTTTCGGATGTTCGATATTACCAATGTGTAGAAGGTCATCATTGTTCACATTGTGTAGAATCATAAAAAGAGCCTTATGCATTCGTTGCAAGAATGTATTCATGTTATCTGATTGCTTTTGACAACCGGTGGGAGCAATCTTAGATCCATAAACAATTGTCTAGAAATTTTTAGCCATAAATTTTCTTTTGACCTAAATGTTGTAGTTGGTTTCATTTAGGATTTAGGTTTCACAAGACAGAAATAGTTGAATGCCATTGTTTTCCTAAACTTGTAAAACACACCCCATTATAATGTACAATGTACCATAGAGTTAGATACATATTTATCGATAATAAGAACAACACTTCTAATAGAATCAGATCTAAATTTTATAGATCTAAAGAAACTATTTGATCATAACAAGTTTTGTCATTACAATGCATACTAATTAACCTCTCATGATCAAAATAATAACCCATGCAATATAAAGGGCTCGAATTATACCCCGGATCTATATAAAAATATTTCGACCATATATAAATCAAGAAGAGACCCTAATAATGCACAACTTCAAATTTATGAAAAAATTAATGTAGACAAAAAATCGACCAACTTATATTTGACGTCTAAATGACCATCATAATGGGTTATTTTTTGGTCTGTAATGACGGTTATTTGACCGTCAATTTTAACACAATGAAAGTTTCTTGGAGCCTACGAGCTTAAATTTGATGTCTAAATGACCATCATATTGTCTTATATTTGGTCTATTGTGACGGTCATTTGATCATCAAATTTAATGAGGCCAAAACTTGTGTATTTTAGAATGTGAAATTTTAGAATTTCTTCTTCGTATAATATTAGGGAGGTTATATTTTAACACATTATAATAACCTATTATAATTTATAATGTAAAAATATATACATTAAAAAAAAAAAAAAGATATATAGTTTATAGAATGTAAATAAAAAACAACATATAGTTCATAAAAATTATAAACTATAGTATATGTTTTAATATAAAAACACATAACTCTTATTAAAGGGGTTTAAAGGACATAGACCAGGTTAAAAGAAATTTACTAGGTGTAAGTAGATTTATGAGAGTATAGATTAACTTGCATATTTTATAGAGGGGACAAGTAATTTCACCCAACCAATGAAATAAATTTGAATATCTATTTTCATGAACCTTGTCTCCTCCTTCATTTACTCTTAATTTTACCCCGCACACATTTAAAACTATGGAAATATTGCAAAATATTTTATATAATTCCTACAAGCTAAAAACTTTAAAACTTTTATGTGGCTATAACTACAAATATTTTAATAAATATTTACCACACTTCACGTGGGCCACCAATAAACTAGCCCTTTTTTTTTAATTATCCATTTATACTTAAGAGTTTCACATTTATACGAGATAGTATCTCATTTTATTCTCCAGTCCCACTCTTATATAAAATAAAACCTTTAAATAGGTTCATTTATATAGTTTTTATAAACTATAAGATATAAATGTATGGGGCCGCCTCTTTACATGGATAATATAAATGGTTAGGGACACATGTTAGGTTTTATTTAATAAGTATTAAGATTTAAAAAGGGCCAAACAATAAACACAGACCCCATTTCCAAAAAAAGTAAGCACTTAAGTTTTTTCTAAAACATATATAAACTAAATCTAATAAAATTTATATTTTAAGTGGTTTAAACTAACCATATATATAAAATATGATTTAAACTTAGGCTTAGAATATGGTTTGTTGACTCTTCCCTCAATCCCATGTAATTTTAATATGGTTAAAGGCTTTTAATATATAGTTTTTTTCTAAAACTATATAAATTTTAATATAATGTTTATATAAATTATTATATAAACCTTATTCTATATTATATATATTTTTATTTAAAAATAATAATATAGTTTTCAAATTATATAGGATATAGTTATAGATTAACTATAAACTATAGTTTTTAAATTGAATCCTTTTAGAGGGGACCAAAGAACATGGGTATGAATTTACCTTCCGAAATATTTAACCTGCAAACATTTGAAATTATAGAAAACATGAAAATTATTTCATATAGTAATAAATCCTTTCTTTTTCTGTATGTAATTTTCACGTAGGTAAATATTTGAAGCCCCTTTTCCTGTGCACACATCAATCTCCAAACAAACATTAATTCCATATAATTTACAAAATGTAAATGAAAGTAAGAATCATATCATATTACATCTCCCCAAAATAATTAGGGATTTAAAATTGAAAAACCCTAAAAAATTTACCAAGATTTTAATTGCACAAATATAATGCCAAAATAAATAGGAAAAAAAAAGAAGGGGACCAAATACTTGTAAATACCCTTTTGGGTTGGTTGAAAATACCAATACAAATTAAATAAATAAAATACACAACATTTGATCTTAATTTATTTAATTTACCTCACTTTGTTACCATGTTATAATTTGAGGATTCTAATAAATATGGATTTAATCAACTTACATATTACATAATGTTACAATAAATATTTAAATAAAGATTACATCATAACATAAGTAAATAAAGAAATACTTACAGGAAATAAATAACATAGGGATGACATTGTATTTATAGTGGAAAACCCCAATAGGGTAAAACCCACTTTGAAAATAACATTTTACTTTAGAGAACTTATTTTACATCCAGTAAGATCACCTCCTCCTTTGAAACCCTATTTACCAAGGGTAAAACCAAATCACTTGATTTGCACACCTTTAATATATTTCCCGAATATATCAAATGAGGACCTAAAGTCCTTTTTATATAAGGTGATCGAGTATGTCTCCCAAACCACATTTTCAACCTAAAATGGTTGACACATACACCTAGGTTTATAATTTTAATATTAGAAATATAACCATTTCATGATATTAAATATTTAACCTAAAGTAGATACATAGGTTAGCATATTTAATAACAGAAATATAAATATTTCATAGTATTAAATATTAACCTATATATTAGTGATGGACCAATATACATTAAGGGTTGGTCAGACCACTTAATCATTATATTCCAACATCCATCCCACGGGAACCATTTTTGGATCCTTTCCAAAGCATCAATAATTTTTGCAGGCAGTTTAAAGAGTGACATAACATAAATAGGGATTCCTTGAAGATAAATTTGAAGGAGTTGAATCTTACCAGCCTGGGTAAGAAGAGCCCCTTTCCATGTGGTAAGAAGTCTATTAAACCTCTCTATTATATTGCTCCAATATAAGGATCCGACTTCTTATGAATGAGGGGTAGTCCCCGGTAGGAATCGAAAAGGTTTTGATTCTACATCCAAGAATGCAAGATAATCTGATCTAAACCTACTCCTCCACATTTATAAAAATATCACACTTTTATGAAAGTTAACCAACTTCCCAGAGACCATCTCATAGTCCTTCAACACCTTCCTATAGTTAGAGGCCTCTTGGATAGAATATTTCCCCAAAAGGAAATTATCATCCACAAATTGATTAAGACAAATAGGAGGTAAGCCATTAGAAATTTTGATCCCTTGAATGAGGTTTTGAGATAAAGCTTGATTAAATAACCTACTCAAGGTTTCAGCTATGATGATATAGAGAAAAGGGGAGAGGGGATCACCTTTCCTCAAACCATGCCCCACTTGGAAGAAACCTTCAGGCTTGCCATTAACAATAACAGAGAAGCTAGCAGTGGAAATACAAGTCATTACCATATTGATGAAAAGGTCACAAAACCTAGCTTGAACATGATAGCTCAGAGGAAGGACCAGGATACCATGTAATATGATTTTTGAATATATAACTTGAATAACATAGACGATATACCGAATTATCCACCGAGTGAATGGATTCTTGTATAATAATGATGATATCCAGGATTTGTCTACCAGGAACAAAGGCTCCCTGATTGAGAGATATGAACTTCAAAAACACCTTCCTAATCCTGTAGGAGATGATTTTGGTAATCAATTTGTAGTTAGTGTTACATAAGATGATAGGTATAAAATCCTTTATATCCTTAGCTCCTGTCAATTTAGGAATGAGAACCAGAAAGGTATTATTGATCTATTTAAGAAGGTTCCCGATTTGAATAATTCTTAGACCATATCCACCACCTCCTTCTTAACCACTTCCTAGAAATGTTGGAAGAAAAATGCTAGAAAACCATCCGGTCCTAGAGATTTATCTAGTTCCATATCAAAGACAACAAACTTGATTTCTTCTTCACTAGGAATAAGGGAAAGATCCATGTTATCTTGTTACGAGATAACATTCTGAAACAAGTCAAGAGCCTTGTTCCAATTTGTAATCTCTGGAGAAATTCTTGGGAGAAAGAGGTCTTTGTTATGTTTGTGGATCCTATTTTCATGTTAGAGTGTGGTACACCTTCTATGTGTTACACTCGGGTATTTTTACAGCGGTCTCACTTGCCGGTGAGTGGGTCAAGGGGGTTTAGGGCGAAGCCCCCGAAGCAAATTTTTATGGGTGGTTTATTAACCCATGGGTAATGGGTAACCATTATGGGCTGTTTTTGGGCCCATGGTTTTTTCGGTACCCATTTTTTTGATACCCACGGTTTTTTTGCCCATGGTTTTGATACCCATGGTTTTGTATCAAATTGCTTAAGCAATTATCTATTTATATGGTCTTATGCATATGATACATAATACAAGAAAATGTATTGTAGATGTGATTTGAATTCAGGTATGAATTCTGTAGAGTTTGTTGAGCATAGCTCCAAACATATCTAGGTATTGTATTGAGAGAGTGGAGGCTTGTAATAAAATCTGAGCAAGTGATTCTTGGTGGACGTAGCCCAAATTGGGTGAACCACATTAAATACTATCTTTCTATGTTGTGTTATTTATTCTACACTTTTATTTGAGATCTGTAATATTTTCTGCATATTAGTTTCTACTGTTGCGATTTTGTAAGGGATTATTCCGCATATTTTATCACTTATTTCCTATCAGTCTTTGAAATAGTTAATAACATTTTCATTAATTTCATTACCATCCTCATTAAGTTCTCCATCAACTCACCTAATTTCATAATGTTAAGAAGGTTGTCCTTTGTAGTAACTTTGAAGTGGAAAACCCTAGTATCTCTATCACCCTCTTTTAGCCATTTCACCCTAAAAAAATTTCTCTAGTAGACTTCTTCCTTGGCGGGATATCATAAAACTCAATGAGTATATTTTGTACCTATTCCTTAAGAGATGGGTTAAGACCATCTTCCTCCATTAGCTCCTCAAGAGTTTGTAGATCCTTCGCAATCCTACTTTTTCCCTAAAATATATTACCAAATGTTTCCTTATTCCACACTTTGAGTTTTTTTTAACGTGGTTCAATTTAAATAAAATAATAAACATTAGGAAACCATGCACCTACACCTCCCACCATTCTTAGATCCTATTATGAATATCCAAGTGCTCCAACCACATATTTTCAATTTTTAATGGTTTAGATTTCTTTGGTAGATCCATTCCCAACTTCATAAGAATTGGATTATGATCTGAACCAATCCTAGGAAGAGTGGATAATGAGTAAAGTTGGTTTATCATACACTGATGACTAACAACAAACCTATCTAGCCTGATTTGGATAAGATCAGTCCCAGTTCTTCTATTGGCCCAAGTAAATTTTGAACCACCCAGTTCAAGGTCAAACATATCATTCCTCATTAGAAAATCATCCAAATCCTCCATGCTATCAGTATAAGATATAGAAACCCATTTCTTATATGTTGGAGAAAGAGGCGTGTTGAAATCTCCTCTAATAATCCAATCCACATCTTTGAAGAGAAATATGAAACCAGAGATCTCTTCCCATAACTTCCTCCTTCCTCCAACAGAGTTAGGAGCATAAATATTAGACATAATCTAGTTTTTTTATTCAATCTCCATGAAAATTATAGCCACATGACAAGGGGAAGAAATTAGAAACTTACCCTTGATAGCCTTTGGGTTCTAGATGGTCACAATACCACACGAAGCCCTTATAAAAATCCCCCTTTCCAATGTCCTTATTTCTAGATAACCCTACCAACCTCTTTAAATATATCAAGACTAATCTTAGTTTCATGTATCAATATAATGGTCGGCTTATATCTATTCCTAAGATCCTTCATAAGTTTATGTTTTCCAGTTTTTTCAACCTCTTGTATTCCATGATAGTACAATCATTTATTTATTTTTTCTTGGGAGAAAGCACCCTAGGGGATTTTATATTCCATTTTCCAATATCTTCTTCGATTATGTTTCTCTTATTTCTTTATCTGTATTCCTTCCTTTAGATGTTGATTCCTTTCCCACATCTTCTCTGGTGTTACTTTGTGTGTTTGGTTTTATTATGTTTACCATTGTGACTGGAGATGACATGACCTCCAACATATCTACAACCTCTTCCCTCATCAATATCTCAAAAGTATTTGAGGTTAAGACAATATCATCCTAACTATGACCAAAATAGATTTTTTTTTGATAGAAGAAACCTCCTCTGGTAGTGACAACCCTAGAGCAACCTTCAAAGCATATTTTCCTTTGTATTTAAAGACAAACTTTATTTCAACCTTTTCCAGTATTGGGAAGCATTATCATCCACTTTTACTTTCTCTTATACATTATTGTCTTGATATTCATTATCTGCAGTAAACCATCCCCATAAGTCTCGAGGACTTTAGGGATGTGATTTTGTCTTCTTTAGGGACCTCCATCTCAGGACCCTTTTCGGACTAACAACTTTACCATTTTTTCCAACCTTCCCCCATTATTAAGTCTCTTTATTGTTGTTCTATAGAGGAGATTTGGGATTCATTTCTGATTTTTCTTGGAAACGAGACAACCCATAAAATCATGCTCTATAGATTTACATTTGTTGCATGAAAATGGAGAAGGTTAATATTTAAATCTTTGATTCTAATCTCCAAATTCTGAAATAAGTTTGATACTAACCTTCAAAGTTTCCTCTTCACGCATATTGACACAAAATCTATCATGATTTAATCTAGACCTGGATTTGGTAACAAGATCAATTCTTTATAGGAGACCCGGACTTTTGGCAATTCCTATAAGGACTTGGTTCCCGAACTCAAGGGAAATCCAAGTTGATGAACCCAAACAAGGAACTCATAGATATATTATTTCATGATCGATAACTTTCTTAGAATTTTACTAAAGGTTATGTGATTTCCATTTATTAGACACATTACATATTTGAGGTGTTCTTTGGTGATATTGAGGCCAAAAGGTGAAGACATGGTGCTGGAAATAGGTGTTTTGTGAAGTTAATGAGCCAAGAGCCCATTAAATGAAATAATTTGATTGGTTAATCTAAATTGCAACCATTTATGATGTTTGAATCTATTTCTAAACATGTGCGGTGATTTTTAGAGATTTCTAAAAATATTTTTTTGTGATAGAGGATTTTTCTCATTCTAATGATGGGATTTTGAGAATTTTTGGTGCATGGATGAAGGGTTTTGGTTAGGCCAACCTAATTGGGTAACTTGTGACTATTGTGATAAATTTTATGGGACTTTTATTTAAGTTTTAATGGTTTAGCTAAAGAGGGAAACTATTCTCTTTTTAATTTGAATGAAGGAAAATTATAAAAGCATAGTTTTGGGTGCTTTTGTGAGCTAGTGGTGTGTGTGCAAGAAGTGTGAACTAGGTGTGATTGTTTTATAGGTGTGTGAGCATGAATTGAGATATGATAAAGTTTGTGAAAGTTTAAATAATTACATTAATCATGTGTGAAAGGGCTTGGTGCTTTGATAAGTGAAGAAAGTTCTAGTTTGTGAGAGATTGAAGACCTAAGGTTTAAACAAGGATTTGAATGTGTGTGAGATAAATTTGTGATCTCTATCAGTTGTGGAAATATAAATACATCAAATATATTATTCATAATGTGGTTTATTGTGTTCTTGAACATCTTGGGGATTATAGCCTCCTCATGGTGTTGTTTCTTCACAAAACTAGGGGTCGGTGCTCCTTATAGGGTTGTATCTCTAATAAACTAGGAGTTGGTGCTCCTTGTGGGGTTAGTACCATACTAAATTTAAAACATATAAATATAAATATTGTGTTTCAATGGTTTTTATTCCACTTGATAGTTTCCAAATTATATCGTGTATCTTGTTTTGATTCTCTTGTTCATGGTTCATTACATGTTTGCTATATGATGGTATGTACACATTAATGGATGGTTAGGTGGCTATGTGTTTTGAATAAGCAATCTAAAATCTGATTTAAATTTTTAAGGACTGATTCACCCCAGTCCATTATGATTCTAACAGTTGGTATCATAGGAGGTCCTTTTGAAAAAGTTTCATCACTTAAAAGGAGATCCTTTTAACCACCGAGATGGAAATTCAACGGCATGGGATCTCAACTAGCAAGGAAACTTTGTTTGATGGTGTGAATTATGTTTTTTAGATCTTGAGGAAGAAGACTCATATTATGTATCTAAGTTTTTATGTTTTTGAAAGCTGTGGAAAATGGATATATTCCTCTTTCCACTACTATTGAAGAAAACAATGAATGCAGTGATAACTCAAATGCTTTTAGTGCCATCCTATGTGGTCTTAGTGAATCTGAAATGGGAAAGGTAATGCACTACAAGTCTGTAAAATAGACATGGGAGAAACTATAAGTTTTGTATGAAGGTGACTTAAAGGTAAGAATTACTAAACTTCAAACCTTTATAAATCAGTTTAAGAGTCTTAATATGAACAATGATGAGTTTATTTATGAATTTCTTCTTAGAGTTGACAAAGTGGTCAATAACATGAAAGGGTTAGGTGAATATGTGAAAGAAGAATTTGTTCAAAAGTTTTCAAGGTCACTAACTCCTATGTTTGATTCTAAAGTATCTACTATTGAAAAGTAAAATTATCCAACTACTTTAATTATGGATGAATTACATAGTAATTTGACTTCTTATGAGATGAGAATTGGTGATACCAAACTAGCTAAGAAAGATATTGCTTTCAAACATGAAATGAAGGATAATAGTAAGAAGATGAAGGATGGTGATGTTACTCTTGAAATTTAAGATAAATAACTCTTTTTATGATGACTATACGATTAATGGTTGGATTTGGTAAGTATAGAGGTAAAATTCCATTCAAGTGTTTTAATTATGGTGAAGTAGGTAATTTTATTGCTAACTGTCCTTATAGGCATGAAAAGGAAGATGATGAAAATCATGAGGATTGCCATAACAAGAAAAATTACAAGTTTAGTAAATGTAATAAGAAATTTAAGAGGTTTAACTATAAGAAGGACAAAAGAAGTTTTAATACAAAGGAATATGGTGAATTATTGATTATAGTAGTGGTGTTTCAGATTCTAAATATGAATCAGATCATGAGGATATAAGAAATGAGGTATTTTTCATGACTAATAATGCAATGAGGTGTTCGGTGAAGGTTTTTCTTTGTGTTAGGATATTTTATATTAGGTTATTAAATCTATTCTTATAAAAATGATGAAGATTCCAAAGATGATATTTAGGGAATTCAAGAGGAGTTACAACATGTTGATAAACATAGCAAGAAGATTATTTTTAGGACAAGGAGTATGAAAATAATATTCATAAGCTAGAATAAAGGTACAAGCCTGAATCATGCAAGAAAAATGAGTTAATTAGATTATTAGAAGAATAGGTAAAGTATCTTGTCTAAATTTTGCAAGATAAAGAAGGTATGTGTTCCAAATTTGAAGAAGATATAGATTTTCTAAGGGATTATTTTCTATAAGTTGGCAAGAAGACTATGTCCTTTTAGAAGTTTGAGAAAAGTGCCAATGATCTAGATGATCTACTTGGCAAAAAGAGACAAGCAAGTGATAGATATGGTTTGGGTTTCAAAGAGGAATATAAAGGCAAGGAGTTGAAGCAAGAAGACATGATTCCAAGAAAGGAGGAAGGTGAATCTATCATTAAGGAAGAAAAGAATAAAGTATTCATCAAGGAAAATGAGAATAATAAGCCTATTAGGAAACCTAATGCCTCAAGGTATGAAAGAACATTCAATGGATATTTTTATACTTGTAATGCATTTGGCCATAGGGAAAGAGATTGTATAAGGTCTTCTAGAGATAATCATCCATGGAGAGATAATAGGAGTGAATATGCTAATAATGTTGTATGCTACAAGTGCAATGAGGTAGGTCATGTTGCTAGTATTTTCTTGAATGATTCATCTAGTCATGTTTATGGTTACACGAGGAAGGTTCTGTAGTATGCTACAATTTTAATGGTGTTGGACATGTTGTGATAAATTTATATTATGGATTTTAAATGAAAAATTAGAATTATCAAGTTCCTAGAGTGCAAGCAGGTAACATTCAAAGGACAACAATTAATAATAACAATCAATGAAGATCTTGGGATCCTAGAATATATCTTGGTGTCTCATCAAAAGAAGGAATTGGTATAAGGAAAGGTATGTCTAAGAGTTTATATTAGAAGAGAGAAGGATTTATCTAGGTTTCTAACATGGATTGATACCTCTTCAAGACCTTCTATTAGGACTTTACAATGTTTATATGCCTCTAATAGCTTCTTAGAGGTATAATGGTTCCATATGAAGCATTGGAGTGAGGGGAGATATCTTGGAATATGTATGTATCCTTCATGATTTCAAGGTATGTATTCTAGTTTCATTGATCATATTCTTATGGTTCAATTTGGTTTATTATGTTGTGAAAGTCAAGATCTCGTATTCTCGGTTATTTGGTCTATGTATATGCTCTTAAAGTCTGAGTTTTCTTTGTTATGGTAAAGGTGTATGTCTAAAATTAATCACTAAGAATAAGATTCATGTTGTGATGTATCTCAAGTGGTTTTTGTGTCATCATATTCATTCATAAGGTATTCTTTAGAGACTGGTACAATTATCAAGTGTCTATTGTCTATGGTGTCTCATAAAGTAAATTCTGAGTCTAAATGGTATGTCATGAATTTTTATATGCTTCAAGTGCTTGAGTCGTGTTTTTATGTGGGTTTATGAAATATTTGAATTTGTAAATTTTCTTTATAAGGTTGTTGTAAGTGATCAAGGGTCTTAGAGGATACATTCACTTTAAGAAGTTTATTTTTGGTCATCATGAGTGGTCTAGATTTCTCAATGGATTTTGTGTCATTGAGTCTTGTTTCAAGTGTGTCAAATGGTGTAAGTACTTCTTTGAGAAAGGTTTAAGATGTTATAACTCATAAATTATGATTATTTGATTAGACCATCATGAAAAGCAGGGTTTGTGCAAGTGTTCTTGAAGATTACCAATACAAGCTAAGGTGGATCTAGGTAAGAAAAGGATATTCATGCTTTCTAATCATGAAAAAAATTCTCAGAACATTAGGAAATGTTAATACAATGGTGTTGGAAAATCTTGAATATTTTGATTCCAAAATATGTGAGTTTATGAAGCAAATCTTTCATAATTGGATCTCGTGAATTTCTTGTGAAGCAAGATATGAAAGGAATGTTGAAATTGAAGGTGAAAATGGTATACTTTATACAAATGAACTAGACAATATTTACTTTAAGATTCAAGTGGTCTTAGTCCTATAAAATGCCTACATTTATGTGAATATCGACATTGTTGAGTTTTGTCTATGAACGTGCAAGATACCTAATTCCTAAAAGGAAGTAAGTATAGACTAGGTGATTTCTCTTCAAGAAGATGGTTAATCGATTATAAATGAATCAATATCTAAAAATAGGTGTCTAACTCTGGTATGGTCTTCTTGTGAAAGTTCATAAACAAAATGATAGATGTGTTTTTCATTGTTTTAAGGGCTTGTGGGCTATGTATGCATATCAATGATGAGAAGAAGGTATAGTGAATATTTTAATTTTTCTCATATATTTTAAGGCATGAATAAGAACATGGAACTCTTGAAAAAGTATTACATGGTCATAAGAATTTAAAATTGTATTAAGGTTTTATCATATGTACTCTTAGAGCATATGTGTTGTGAATTATCTAGTTACGAGGCCCTGTAAGTCTCTATTTTGTATCTTTTGAGGTACTTTAAGGATTGTGTATGGGTTTAATGAGCTTGAGGGTATATTTTGAGTAAGAAATGATTTTTGTTTATACATAATTTCAATTGATGAGGATTTTCAGTGATGAAGTATAGAAGGAAGTGTGTGATATCAAAGAAAATTATGCTCGAGAGGTCATTTTTAATCATCTACAAGTATGTTGGTTGATTTGCAACCTCATAGATTAACCCGAGTAGAAAGGAACATGGTAATATAGTTGTGAAGATGTTAAGGGATTTAGGTTGAGTAAAGAGGACAATATCAGGTATTGAAATGTTATATTTGTTGCTTTATGAATAAAAATGGGTCTCTACAGTGTAGGGTATATAAAAGAGGTAGAACATGTACTTCCACAGGTAAGAAGTATCTATACCGAGAAGCTATTTATTCTATCTAGAGGGTTTAGAAAAGTGTATGTTATCTTAGAATTAAAATATAATTGTGTCTAGTTGACTTGGTTTAGGAAGAAGGTGATTTATGTTTGTTTCTAAAAACGGTGAGTATAAAGGTACAATGCTACAGAGTGTTGTAAAGATGTTTCCAAATGAGAAAGGTATGTATAGAGCCCAATTATGAAATCTTAAGATGCACTCAAAGTGGTTGATAAGGTATAGAATTGAATATCATCTCAAATTGCACAAGTTTGACTAAGTGGATGGTATCATGACTTGAAATGGTCTTTTTTCTCTAAAGTTGTAATCTACGAGCCTGTATGTGTTGTTAATGTCTCTCCTAAGAGTTATAAGGGTTGTAGTGATAGTTAAGGATTGCTATGATGTGTTATATTTCTCTCAAATGAGTTTGTAGTTTGTTTAAGGTGGGTCAAGACAGGATGAAATCATGTTTGAGTCAAATTGATGACTTTTAGACTTGTTTAGGTCTATTACATTGCTACGAGTGATGAACAAAAAGTTAATCGGGGTTGTAAGAAATCCTTCTGTTAGGGAATAGGGGGATCATGTGTATCTACTTAAATACAAGATGTTCTAGAGATCTTCAAGCTATACAAGTTTGATTTGTTTATTTTCATTAAGGGTAATCATGTTAGAACCAAAATTTTATTTTCTTCATTCACGTATGATAGTCAACAACTAAAAAGTTGGTTTAGAACTTGAATTGTGTTTTTGAAGTCTTCTCAAGCCAATAATGTAAAAAAGGAAGCTTGATTTTGTGTTTTTATACTAGTATTGGATGCTATTAGTTTAGGGGGTTGTGGAAAAAAATTTCATAGTTAGTATAGTGTTCTAGGGCTCATCAAAGACAGTCTATAATGCACTAAATTGTTTGTTTAGGGAAATCAGTCCAAATGATTTAAAAAAGCTAAGAAAAGAAAGACTTAGAGCCAAACATGTGTCTTCCCAAACTAATTTTACTCAAGGATTAAGGTATGGTGGATTTTAAGCTCATGTATGTCATTGTTGGCATGTTCTTTAGATATATGTTTCAAGTATAGGTCATTTAGGTGGTCTAATAATTACAAAAATAGATTTTGAGGTGAAATGAGAAATTTTTCATCTTCAACAGGTGAATGATGGCATTTTATCCCAAATAAAAGGTATGATGTTTCTTTATTCATGATTTTTGGAAATTATAGATAATGTATGTGCTTTGATTAGGGGAGTTCTATTGTTCCATGCTTAAAATGATGCCAAAATAAGTTTTTGAGAAATATTTCTTGACCGTAAGTTTATTTTTGATTTTTGGTTGATGTTTCAAGCCAAAATATGATCCTATGAAGCAGAGTAATATGAAGCATTTGTTAGTACATGTATTCATTTTTTCATTAATGTAAAAGGGAGATAATTTCAGGTGGTTTTCCATCAAAGATAAAGGGTGAGATTGTTGCCATATTTTTTTAGGAGTTGTCATTGATGTAAAACCCCATTAATGAAAAATTGGATGATGGCGTATGATCAAAGCATGTCGATTATGATGATAACATGATTTTTCAGAGGTTTTCATGATGATATCAGGTGTTTTAGTGAGGATTAATCATTCATTAAATCCCATTCATGTGACCTAACTAACCTAAGTGACGGTGCATGGTGGTATGAGCTTCTTGGAGTCTTAAGAAGCACTTTGGCATGATGGAGAGCATGATTTGATAGTGACTTAGAACTCACATGAGTTTCATGGTGTAGATACAGGTTGGTGACTATGTTTCAGGTGCTCATTTGGACTAGGATGTGTTGTCACATGGATCATGCACCCGCTCAATTGTCGAGTGATCCCGTGAAACATTGGAACATCCCCAAGGTGTGGGACCTTCTCTCCCTGGTATGAACCTCTAGAGAAGGCCATATTACTTTGAAACTTAGGGTACATGATTTAAGATCAATGTGCAAGGATAAAAACACTTTAAAATGACTCTAATCTACTCAATTCACGGGGTTCAGAGTTAGAAATAACAAATAAGGAAATAAGGTGATACACCAAGAGAGTATAATTAGATAATTTTTTGATCTTCACACCAGAAAGGGTTAACTTGGAAAGGATAAAGTAAACATCACAATCCAATTCACCTTATGCTATTTAGATAGGGAAAATAATATACCACAGACATAAGAGCATGCATTTCCTTGTAAGACCCCAAACATACCTAATAGATAGATCAAATCTACTCAAATACACAATCAACAAATCACAACAATATATGATATACACATGTCATACATCCCTTTCTCTTCATGGCAGTTAATGATAATGTAACTTTATAACAAAAGGAATATAATATTTCCACAACTGATATTCAAGATAACCACATCATTCTCCCACATATTGAAATAAGATACTCTGAAATAAAGGTAGGTGAATCACTTATACTAAGGAATTACACATTCACAAAGCATACATTGATCAACTATTAACACAATAAATCAGACATTTCATGGAAAAATATTGTTCTAAATATAATTGAAAGGATCCAAAGTATTCAAAGAAATCTTCCAAGCTTGAAGAGTAACTTCCCCAATGATCTAAAATTATTTTTAAACTTTATGCACTTAACTATTTATAAGTTTTTAGGTTGAGCCATTACAATTCAACCTTAACTAAAAATTTACTAATAATAGAATGTAATTAAGTTCTAAGGAATAGGATCCCGTAAAAATAGCAAAGTAGTTGTGAAGGTTTCCATAACTTGGACTGATCCGAGCTTGGAATCATCCTTTCATGGTCACCTATCATAGTTTTGTCCTGCAACATCTTTTTCCTCTTTGGTTTTCTCCTACTATTTCTCCCACATAGCCATTTGATTCTTGTAATAAATGAAACATTTGATGATTCCTTGTACTTCATCTTCTTCTGGTCCACATGTGTAATGATTCACCATGTCCATTGTTTCAATCTCTCTTTCCACTTTATCTAGAAACATTTTCAACTTACTCGCCACTTTCTTCAGTTAACTTGTGAAATTATTACATGAGACCAACCTATCAATTGAATAACAATTGAAATTCATAGTTACCTCATCATATTTATTTACCAAATATTTGAAATTTGATTTAATTTGATCCACTGGAAGGGCATCAATATTCTCATTGAAAAATTTGCAATTGATATTATCAAACTCTTTTGAGATATCATTTAGACCATCCATTATTTCCACGCATTTTTCATCCAATTTCTTGATCAAATCTTGTAACACCTAGGATCTAAATTCCATATCCTTCTAAAACTCAAACAATTTAGAAATATCATCAATTACTTCTTCTTGAAGAAGTAAATCTGGATCCTCATCTCTAATCTCACCCCATGTGGTCAAATTCATATTCAAATTATTGTTATCCTCGGAGAGGACTTCATCTATCCTACGAATGAAGGCTCTTTTAGTTTACAAATCATTATATAATTCAAAAAATTCTTTAATCAAAGGGTTAGCTTCCTAAAGCATGTGTTCTATCCATCCATTCAATGATCTTCCCTTCTGACATATCTTCTCAATCTCATGATATGAAATATCGTCCAAAGAGAAGAAATCGTTAGAGCTAGTTGTAGTTGAAGGATCAATAGTTAGAGTGGGTTTTGTTACTTTCCTTAACATAGTAGTGAGGTGTTTAAACTTTGTTTTTAGTTTATCTTTGAAATTTTTCTTTATCATACTTCTCCAAAAAAATCTAAGAGCCACTTGCACACATCTGTTTGGGACGTTCGAGTGTTTCCTTCCCTAGTGAAAACCTATAGATCTAATAGTTTGTTGTTATGATAGTCTCTTTAGTCTTCCCCTCAATGAGGGTAACAACTTCCATAAATCTCTCTCCTGATTGGTTTATAGATAAACTAGAGACGATCTTTGGCCATTTGGCTTGTCTCTTTGGAGTAGGTTCCAACACACTTAAATCTATCACATCTACCATAGGAACCTTCTTATTTTTATTTGGATTTTAGCGATATAGCCATTCTAGTATAACATATGTAGAAAAAAGTTGTACAAATGATTCAACACCTGAAGCACTAGATAACACAATAACACTGGTAACATTAGTTGGAAGTCGTAATGATAGATGGGGCAGATGTGAGAATAGCCTCAGGAGCGGATGAAATGGGGCTAGAATTTAAAATGGAAGGAAATGAAAGCTATTGAAGAAGTGAACTGGAAACTGGAGACCCAATCATTTTCCGTACTAAGAGGAAAAGAAGGGATGAAAATACTTGGGCCATGGATGGGTATGGAAGAGAAGAGATGAGTAGAGAAGAAGAAGGTAATGATAGAGGAAGTGATAATGGAAGGGAAGGATGGGGTGGAAGATTTTGTGACATAACTAGAGAATAAATATATTCAATAACTTGTAATAATGGTATTACGAGAGGACACAAAATTAGAAGTAGGGGCCTTGGAAAGAAAGGAAATTCCAATAACACATGGAATATTCCTAGGAATTATATTATTCTTTTGGGTAGACCTTTTTCCTTTTGTGGGTGTAAGAAGACTTATTGTTGGTTGGGCTTCTATTCTTATAGATTGATCCAACCCTTTGGGTGAAATTCCCAAGGTATCCAACCAATCATATGTTCGTTGTAAACTAGGACCCTTCCTTTCCTTAGTATTGTAATGCTTCTCTTGATACTAATCGATCCATGGAAAAGGTTGATTGGAAAAATTATTACCGTTGTATGTTGGATCCAACACTTCATCATCATCCTTCATCTCCTATGGAATCTCCATGATACCAAATTTTCTAACCTTATCTAAATTCAATCTTTCGTATTCTCTTTTCTTGATGATAACCTCACCCCGACGGTGAATCTAAATATCTTCTAGCTAAGGCACATATGAAATAGTTAAAATTGTTTCACTAAACTTACCCTAGTAGTCAAAGTTGGTTCTGGGATGAAAGGTTTGCAAAGTAACTTTAGACATTTCTGCATCCACATTATTTACTTTATAAATACGAGAACAAATACCTTCGATCAAAATGGGAAATTGGACTCTCACCTTATGTCATTTGTTTTTGATTTTTGGATAATCTAACAATTTTTGAACCAATTCTAACAAAACAAATTTGTTATTAGGATGTATTGGTAGCTTGCTAGGAGAACCCAAGAAACCGGTAATCCCGATGTATTTAAATGTTGGAAACTAAAGATAAATGGCTCCCCACTCCCGTACTTCTTTAAAAGCCTCATCAGAAATCCTTCGATTATACAAATTTTTGTCAAAATGATAAAGGAGAACAATGAAAAAGGCATCATTGACCCTGTAAAAATGTTTTCTTCCCTCGTCCATCATGATTTGAGGATAAAATTCATAAATTTGTGATGTACTTCTAACACCTTTTGTATTTAAACCATTGAATTCCCCATGACATGTGCAACATAAACAAAGAAATAAGTCATGTAAAAGTTTTTGAAGACAATACTTTACTCAATTGAAAACAAATTGAGCTGCTAATATGCTCTCCCCATCGTATGAATTCTTTGTTCTTTTTAATAGTGGCAATATACAAGAACATCCATTCTTGAAACTACCTCCTTTGAAGCAAGACCTTAAACTCTACTCAACAACACAATGACATCATTCACTTCCTGGATGAAACATGATCAAAACATTGTCTTAGGCAGTTTGGTGACATTCTTAGCCAAGTAGCTCTTCATCAAAAATTTTGTACACATTTTCATTTCCTTGTCCCAATGTTCAATTACAGCTTCTAGTGAAATTTTTGCATACTCCTCAACATCTGGAAGTTTAAATAAATCTTCAAAGAAGTCAATGTCTAGTCTAATTACGACCTTGCCATCGTCATTTTTACTGATCTGAAATCTTTGTCAAAATGCAATGATGTAGCCAAGAAAAATTCAATAAAATGCATGGATGCATGAAAACTGACAGTGAGAGAAAGCCCACTGTCATATATAGCCTACATCCAAGACTTCTTATTAGGGACCTTTAACCTTACCTAGAAGTCTGGAAAATCTACTTGTCCAAGATCTAGTATCCCCAATGTTTCCCAAATCGAGGAAAGAAATGAGTGAGGAGAAACTCCTAAAAATGTGTACTTCATCTTTTCTTTTCCCTTTGATGAGGAGGTTGACATTTAATTTGGAATTTGGAATCGAATGGTCTTTGGAAATTTCATAAAAGCTGTAAAAAATCTGAAATGCCAAAGTCAAAAAGTCTGAAAACAAAAAATCTGAAAAGGCTCTAGTTCAAAAGTATAAATCTCAAAATACTTGAAAGGTAGACCTCACGAAAGTCTAAAAATCAGATCATCGAAAAGAAAAGTGTGAAACTATGACCTCTCGAACCTTCAAAATTCAAACCTCTCGAAATTACGAAGATTCGAATCTTTGAAATGAAAAGTTCCAAAACTCTAAAATCCTTGAACCTCGAAACTCCGAAAGGTAAGGTTCTTAAAAGGAAACTATGAAAAACCAAAAATTACGAAGGGTGCATAATGAAATTGAATGCTTGTGAAGATCTGGTAGGAATTAGTGTGCAATTTTGGACTAGATGCTTGCACCAATTGGAATTTACAATTGTGGGAATCAAATAACATGATTAAATAAAAAATTGAGGATGATGAGGGTTCCATTTCAAACAAGAAAAGAAGAAAAAAAAACAAGAATAGAAAAATAAAGAAAAACCCCAAATGATCATAAACCAAAAAGAAATAACCCAAACAAAATTTAACTTGAAAATAATGCCTTGAAAGTAAAAAATAGTTTGGTAAAAATTAGAGTGTCGAGCAAAATCTAGGTGAAAATGATAGGTAAAGATTCGAACTTATATAAAAAAACCTAGAATTAATGCTTGGAAGCTGACATGTGGGGGTAGTTGAATATTAAATGCTCATAGAAGCTCTGAAATTTTAAGCCCTGAAACTTTGAAAATGGAATGTGAGCTTTTGCAGAATGAAACCCGAAGTCTAAAATCCTGAAAAGCCAAAGTTCTAAAATTTCAAACTTCAGAACTCATGGGATGAAATTATAAAAAGGTGAATTGAAACTCCAAAACCCGAAAGTCCAAAGTATTAAAATTTTGGAACTTCAAAGTTTAATACTTTGGAACTCCGATAAGGAATTTTCCAAAAAGGCAACGTAGAACTCTGAAAGCCAAAAGTCTGAAGTTATGAAATTTTAGAACTTCGGAGTTTCGAACTTTGGAACTCTAAGTCAAAAAAGTGAAAAATGCAAAAGGTGACTCTGAAACTGAAAAGTCTAAAACTTTGAATTTTTGAACTTTGGACTTTTTGAGTTTGAAACCCTAAAGTCAAAACTTCATTTCATAGTGACTTATTTAAAGACCTAGAAAAAGGAAAAAACCTCTAAAATCCAAAGTCTGAAATTTCAGACTTCGGAGTTCGAAAAATTCAAAATTTTAAAACACTTTCAGGTGAAAGATCTCAAAAAGAATTGAGTCAATTTTTTAAACATCTTCTTTTAAGGTAAGATTTAAAGGTTAACATTTTTGGTGACCTCCAGGGAATGCTTTCATGCTAACATTTAGGCTAGTAGCCTTACACAAACCATTGGGAAAAATGATTCCTAAAAGAAGAATACATTCAGATCACACACTGAACAAAAGAAACAAAAAATCAAAAATAAATAAAATGATGTGCAAAGCACTTGGAGGAAATGATCAAAACAAACACTTGTACAAATACAAAAACTGATGTCAAAAGAAGGATTTGAGATGGATCCCATTAACATGAATGGGAAATTCCTCTCCATTAAGCCTTGATAAGAAAAATGAATTTTCTTCTTTGCAACTTGTGATGATATATGGTCCGCTCCAGAGGGAATCAAATTTAGCATGCATACCCGGCTTGGCCCTATCAACATCCCATTTAAGAACCAAGTCTCCTTCATGAAATTCCTTTTTGGATGCCCCTTTTGAAAGGTATTTTAACTGAGACAGTGTTGTTCTAAGTTTTCATTTATTTATTCCTTGTTTCTTCTAACTCCATCAATTCATAATATTTGACCATCATTGAATCATTTTCCATAAGTTCCAGTTGATGTGCCAATTCCAAAGAAGGTAGTTCTAGAGATAGTGGGAGCTTAGCTTCCCTTCCATAAACTAACATGAAAGGTGAATTCCCGATAGCTCTTTTGGGAGTGATTCGATCTGCCAAAAGATATTTTCTATTGGTTTCCATTGTACGCTTGATGATCCATATGAGATTTTTATTACTGGATTCAATTAACCCATTTCCATGTGGGTAGTAATTTGATGAGGTTTTGAGACAAACCCCATTCTTGATGTCACATTGAGTTAATTTGCAGCCGATAAATGTCATTTATTTGTCTAAAATTACCATAAATGGAACTCCAAATTGTGTCATTATCCCATCCAGAAAATCAAGAACAACATTTTCATTTCCCTCTCTAATGCCACGGGTTTCATCTAGTGGGTGAAATAATTTGTTGCAGTGAGAACCCATTTATGTCCATTGCTAGATGGAGAATTAAGCATCCTGATGAAATCCAATCCCCATTGGACAAAAGGTTGGTCAACCTAAACTAGGTGAAGGGGAAGAGTAGACAATCTCTGTTTTCCTGTGAAAAAAGAACATTCCTTGCATTTTCTTACCCAGAGATGGACATATTTGAACAAATATGGCCAATAAGTAACCAACTCACATAATATTGGTAGCATTTTTTCATGTATAATAATGTCCTCCCAATAAGCCATTGTGAAACTCTTTTAGTATCTTATTTACCTTTTCCGGTCCCACACACCGAAGGAGACACCATTCAAATCCCTTCGAAAGAGAACATTATCTATGAAAACATATGGAATTCACTGAATACGGAAGGTTCATCTTTGATTTTTATTCATATTCACAAGGTATACTCTCAAGAAAGGGAAGATCTCTATTTTGGATAGCTAGTTAACCTGATCATCATTGTCATTAGTGTTTAAGAGTGTAACATTCTCATCACCTTTTGATTCCTTATCCGCAGCAAGTTGTTGACACAAACCTTTACCTCTAGCAAGTTTGGTAACTTTGATATGTACGTCATATTCCATCACCTTTTTGATCCATCTAGCACACTTTTTGTTCATATCTTTGTTCATCAAAATTCCTTGACACCTGGATGAGACACCATCAGATGAAATTTTTTGTTAGAAAACATGTGCTTGAATTTATTCAAATCTTGAATGACCACAAAGACTTTTTTTCAACAAATGAATATCTGAGCTCATAATATTTGAGGGATTTCCTAAAGAAATCAATTTGTTTCTCCATCAAATCATCATTTTTTGGGTGAGGATACCCCAAAACGCTTTCTTGACCTACAAAAGCATAAAGAATAAAATATTTATCAAATCTATGGTTTACCAAAGCATCGGAGCTTGAGAAATGGCCATTTTGATGTCTTTGGAACTATCCCTTCCTTCCTTTTTCCATGAGAATGGAGTATTTTTTCTTCAGCATGGCTATCCATAGTTTAGCCAAAGTTGCAAATTGGGGAGAAATCTCCGCACAAAATTAATGGTTCCTAGAAAATTCTAGAGTCACTTTTTGTGACTTGGGAGGGACATGATAAAATTAAACAAATCTTGGTGGATTGATTGATATTCCTTCCAGTGGAACAACATGCCCCAATAAATTTCCCTCGTGTACTATAAAAATAAATTTCATAGGATTGAGTGAAACCCCAAATTCCCGCATTTTAGAAAAAATTCTTAGATATGTGATGTGGTCTCTTGCATGCTTAGAGTATACAGTTATATCATCGAGTTAAACCAAAATTATATCATTGATTAGTCCTTTAAATTCCATTTGCATGGATCCTTGGAAATTATCCCCAATATTTTAAAATCTGAATAAAATTTTGATGTAAGCATATGTGCCCCACTTGGTGGTGAAGGATGTTTTGAATTGATCAGATTATTGAACTAGAATTTGACTGTAACCTGAATATCCCATCAAGCAAAGAAAATATCTGAGCTCCTACCAACGTTTAAAGAATTTGATCCATTGATGGAAGAGTAGAATTATCTTTTAATGAGGCATGATTTAAATCCTTGAAGCCCCCGCATAAATTAATCTCTCCATTCTTTTTCCTCACGGGGACTAGCTTGGCTACCTAAGAGGAACGCTTAATAGGAAAAATTATACAAGCCTCAATGACTTTGGTTAACTCCTTTCTCATTAGTGGCTTAATTTTTGGATTAATTGGCCTATGTTCTTGGTGAACTAGATTGACATTAGGATCTAATTCAATGGTGTTCCATGCTAGACCTAGATTGAAGCCACACAAATCCTTATAAATCCATGTAAAAAAATAATTATATTCTTGAAATTTTTTAACAAAAGCTTGTTTCTCTTTTGGGGTACACACTTTTCTGATCTTCAGAAACTTTTCATTTGCTACCTAGACTTCCTCAAAATATTCTTCTTTAACCACCATATTAGAGATTTGTCTTTTGGCTTGGTCATCTGAATTGAAGATGGATTCTAGAGTAACTAAGCCTTTTGGTAGGTTGTTTCCCTTCAATTATATGATTTGATCACCATATGATTTTTACAACTTATCTTGATGTTTCGTAGCAAAATTTTTTTTTTTATAGGAAGAGGACAATTTGTTTGTCACTATCAAACACATTCTAGCTACTCACATTATCAAGAACTATAGGTCAAACCACCATTTTCACCATTTTTTTGCCCTTACTTCATGATATCAATTGGTATGTCATATTACGAGCCAATTGTAGAAGGCCTATTAACATCTTGATTTTGCTTTATAGGAACTGGGTGGATCCCAAAAGATTTGATATATTCAATAAAATCCTAGAGTCAATTCTTGTATGATCTTAAAAGATCATTCTTTGATGCACTACGTGTCATCACTTGATGAAAAAATAACTCACTATCTCCAAAAATAGTCAAGGCTTTGATTCCTTTCTTTTGAGCTAGCTAAATTCCTTGTATGAGGGCCTCGTATTCAGTGACATTGTTGGTGCAACTAAATTACAACCAAAAATATGATAATTATTTATCTCCTTCTAGATAAATTAACATAACTCCATCACTAGATCCATTCTTACTCCTTTAGACATCAAAAAACAATCTACATAGTCCTTTGTAATTGTTTTATGTTTTGACAAGTTGTGGTATGATCGTACGTTCTTCATGAATGTAATATGTACCCAATAAAGTTTCCTCCAAAACAAGTAAACTAGATTCTTCCTCTTCCAATAAATCAGCATAGGGATACTACTTAAGATATATACTCGCTTCATTCTACATAGTGTTAGGAACTTCTTCCACGAGCATAGTTGGCTCATGATCGAGTATCTTCCTCTTACGAGTCACGATGGTATAATTCATGTTGGTCATCAAATTTTTACCCATGTATTGGATTTTGAAAACACAAGTCATTTGCAACAATAATGGAACCATCCCCAAGTTGTGGGACCTTGCGCGCTTGGGATGAATCTCCAGAAGGCCGGTTCCTCTATTTATTTCTATTGCTATTGCTACTCCTAGTTCTGAAAGGGAAAATTGAACTAACAATGCCAAGGGACCAAGGATAGAAGGATAACATGAAAGGAAACCTACACTAAAAGGCAATAGCACCAGAAAAGAGAGATGAACACTATCTGTTTTGAGTGAAAATGAAGGGAAATGCATGAAAGAAGGCTAGGCACGTGTAACACAACTTAAAACATATTTACCAGATCAATTTCATGGAACACAACTAAATAAGGCAACTCGCAAGAGGATGTGAAATGGCACAATAGGAAAGCAATGCAAAATAAAAGGAAAGAAGAAGGAATGTAAAAATGTTACAAAAAGAATAGTCACAGAATGATGCTTCTATTACTTATAGAAATGCATAAAGCTGTTACAATGGAAAAAGAGGTCAATATCCACATGCAAGAGACAAATCCAGAGGTATCTAACTCAAAATATATAAAAGATGAAGTCCTTAGCAAAAAATTTTAAGGATTCAAAGTATCTAACATTAAAAATGAGCCCAACTCTTACGTTTATATATGAATCCATGAAGAGAAAAAGGAGGTAAAAGCTGAATTTGAAATGAAACCACTAATAAGAAGTATTCAATTCATGTAAATGCACCTGCAAATATGTCAAATGCACTTCCCTAGGAGAAGGAAGGAGGGAGGATCATATCAAATCGGGTGGTTAGAGAAATTAGCTTTGCTCATCAATGCTCAAAAAGACATTTTCCCATTTCTCACCTACCAGATCCACCAAGAATTTGAATTTGAATGTATAACACTATATCCTATGTCAAATGCTATCTGAAAAGTCTAGGAGCATACTGATCGAGCTCTGTAATAAAAGATACGACTTTCATAAATTTTTTAGAGTTGTCGACGCACATAAAACATGTGGCATGTGTGGATTGGCTAAAAGGATGACCAACTGTACAAATATTTTATCATTTCTACCACATGTCACTCATTGATTTGTTAAAGGATCTAGTTCCCTATTGGCATTATTTCACTGGTCATGTGTGGCACACTCAAGCATGTCAGAATGACATGACATAGAATAAGCGCAGAGGATGACATAAAGGTATGCATGCGGAAGAATGATGCGTGGGAAGAAGATATAAGGGAGGCATGTGTAACATACGTGAGGAAATGAGGAAAGATAGTGAGTAGAGAACACATGGTCAAGGTAAAACTATTACAAAGTAATATGTGAGACATGCGCAAGGGCTAGGGAATTGGCTGATTGAAGCAAGTGTTAGGTACGTGCACAAGGTGAAAAGTTACTAGGAAGAAAGAAGATGCACATAGGATGCACACAAGGGAGGAGTGGAACAAAGAGGAAAGGGAAGATTAAGGGGAGAAGTGGAGGCATGTAAGAGTGCATGAGGAAATGAAGGGGTGCGCATGAGGAAACTTCACCCATGGGAATGTGCTAAGCACACATTGAGTGCGTGTGACCATATAATGAATAACTCAGAGTCAGAAAGTGTATATAAGTTATCTAAATAACTGGGAGAGTTATTTGGATAACAGTTTTGGCAACTTTCGGGGCCATTTGCCTGCTAGATGAAGGAGATCAGTATCCTAGAGCATCCATTGGGCATGGAGTCTACTATGTAATCATGAAATTTTGATTTGTAACTTTGAAGAACTACCCTTGAAATCACTTGAAGGATCATTTCTTGACTCTATTATGAATCTTGTAAGTTGCTGGAAATTATTGGAAAAATATTTGCATCTTGGAATCAATATAAGAGCACTCGAGAAGAAAGAAACATGTACAAAAAAACAATGTCTGCGTAGTGCACTTAGAGGAATTAAAAATATTCTAATATATATAGAATGATGCAACAAAATCAATGCAAATGTTTGAGATGGATCCTGTTTATTGGTATTGTAGCATGCCTCCATCAAGATGAGTTAACTCAAAAGAGTTAGCCTTTTTACATGAAATTATGATGTATGTGCCACTCCAAATTGCATCAGACTTTGAATGGTGCACTAGTTTAGCTCTGTTAGCATCCCATTTTAAAATGAAGTCACCAACTTTGAAAGCTTGAAGCCTATCCCTTTTTTCAAACCATTTATTTGTTGCTTGCTGATGATGTTCTATTTTTATCATGGCAGAGTTTCTCTATTCTTCAAGATTAATTAGCTCTGCCATTCTAATTTCTCTCTTGTCTACACCTTCAAATTCCAGGTATTGGTTAAGCGTCAATGAGTTCAAATCAAATGTCAAAGGAAGGGTATCCTCATTGATGTAGAAAATATTGTAAGGAGAAGTTCCTATTGCCTTTTTAACTATGATTCTATCTTCCTAGAGTGCACACGAGACCTTTGTATGCCATTGTCTTTGGCTGATATTCATTGTGTGCTTCATTATCCTGATTAGGTTCTTGTTTTTGAATCTTCCAGACCATTGCCTTGGGGGTAATAGTTGGAAGAGGTTTTCAAATAGATGCCTAGATTTAGAGCCCAATCAATGATTTTAGTCCCAAGGAAGGATTTTGCATTATTGGAGATAATGGTTTGAGGAATGCCAAACCTTGTGACTATGCCTTCAAGAAAGTCGAGAATGAATAACTCAGTTGATTTCTTGAGGGTGATATATTCTTTCCATAGTTGTTAGAACCTATTTTTGTCTAGCACTTGAAGGTGAATTGATCATGCCTATGAAGTTGATACCCCATTGTACAAAAGGCTAATCCACTTGGATTGGTCGGAGGGGAAGTGCTGCAAATATCTTCTTTCCTGTAAAGAAATCACATTGCTTACATTTTGTGACCCACTTGTGTGCACCTTAAAATAGGGTAGGAAAAATGATTCATGCCATTATGATCTTCATTGTTGTAGTTCGATAGATTATTTTTAGCATAGAATCTATCTTGAAATTCTACTAACACTTTTTTAGTCTACGTGTTGTTGATACACCTTAACAACATGCCATTAAGATTTTTCTTGAAGATAATTCCATCAATCAAAACATAAGGGATAGATTGTAACCTCAGATTTCTTCTCTTTTCCTTGTTTAAACTAGGAGGGTATACATCCTCGAAAAGGAATGTAATCATGTCCTTCATCAATTTACATGCACCGGGATCCGTATTTCACTCAAATTTTGCACGTGGGAGATGCTAATCTAGAAATAATGAAGCCTTAGATTCATTTTGTGCATCCTTAGCAATCTACTTGCAGAGAGCGCTACCTCTTACGATTTTTGTGGCTTGGATAGTCACATCATATTCCATGATTTTGGTAACTCATCGTGCTCTCTTTTCACTAATCTCTTCTCCCATAATGAAGTCTCTCACAAAAGAGTGGGATACTAACACCTTAATATTGTAACACCCTTGACAGTTGTTATTTTTCCTCCTTTGCATTTCAAGTGTTGACATGTGATCTTCCTTATAAAGATATGTTCTTTTGATTGATGAGATCATGCTTGATATGGATAAATATTTTCTGCTCTTAAGATCATTAGACCGAATTGGAATGGCTTCCTTGAATCCATTTTTCACTTCTGTAGGTGAGTTGTAATCTGGTTTAGGAGTTGAAAGCTTATCTATTAATCTGACTCATCCTTGGATCAATTTTAGTGATCCAAGGAATGTTTTAAACCTGCTCTATTGAACGAATGGTAAATTGACATTCCATGAATTAAGTGACATATTGACTAAACTTTATTGTTACAAGTTCTTTGATTTTTGTGTGAACGTATTTCCATTCAGTTGTATGTTGTGCTTGGGTCTTTGGAGATTGATCATGGTAGGACAATGCTGGCGTAAACAAAATACAATCTGTTCATGACATTGGGAGGATTCGGGATCCTAAAAAGGACTATCCTATGGAATCCTAAGCTAGGTAAGAATATTTGCTGCCTAAGCTATGTTACTTAACTAAATTTTTATCCTAACCTAAGTTTTGTGCTAAAGGATTTTGGAGAGGCTATTAGGCTAATTAAATTAACCTAAAACCTAATGCTATATGGTTATGTGATGAACTAACCTAATGCTTAAAACTATTATGTTGGGGTTATATCCTAAGGTTACATATTATAAGCTAACCTAAGATCTAACCTAAGTTCTAAGGGATCTATCCTAAACTATTTTAAATGGGAACCTAATGGGTCACATGTATCATAGGTGATGGTTCCAATGGCATTTAAGTTGTTGATAAGGTTTTAATTGCATAGAAGTACTGCCGTTTTTGGAAGGTGGCTAGTTGACTTGGCGGAGGCTTATGTGGAAGTGTCACTAAAATGGAATTTCATGTTAAATTTGATTTGGCATTTGCAGACTTGGAAGGTAGTGGCAAGGAAGGATAGGTGGGAAAATCAGAATTAATGGAATTTATTGTTTTCGGTTCTTGTGCTCAAACTATTTTGGAAGGCATGCAAACAAGTTTGTATGGGGTTGTTTCACTTTGCATACTTCGTGATTTTTGCTCTACATGCTCTTTGGTTTTTCAAACCAGCAGATTGAACTACACTTAATGGCTATTTTTGAAGTTTTTGATCTATTTTCAGTTCGTGGGATGTATAAGAGACAATGTGGAAAAAGAATATGGTTGTTTGATCTTTCGTGGAGATGAGGAGAAGTTTTGAGCTCGGCTGGAGGTCTCCTTTGATTTGGCAGAAGCACTATCAGGCATGATAGGCTCTAATATTTAAGATCTCTTGCTTTCTTCTAAATGTTTCATTAAAATGATTCTACTCTTTTGAGATTCTTGGCTTGCATGCTTTATCTAGTTACTTGTCTGCTGGGTTTTATAATCTTTGTCATCTTGGATATGAAACCATGGAAAAAATTATGTTGGTTTTAAAACTGTCTTTGTGATAATTAATAGTGATACATGCATGCAAAGCTTGTATTAGTAGCTCTATTTTCCATTTTTGAATTGTGTATACAAGGTTGTTGTGGTGTTGGAACTGACCTTCGTTGCAATATATGGATTCTGAACCATATGGGAACCTTGAGTTCCATTTGAGCTTGTATTTGGACTTCGTGTTTTTATATGAACTTGTGTAGGAGCTTCTTGTTGTTCTGAACCAACGTTTGGAAACCTAGGTAGCTCTGGACTATTGTTTGAAGTTAGTATATGGCTCTGTACACGTATTTTTATTACTTGTGTTTCCCTGAACTGTTGTTAGAGGTTCTTGTACTTTGGAATCGTGTTTTGATTCTTGAGATGACCTGGACTGTTGTTGAAGTCTGTATAGGGCATAGAGCTTGTGTTATTTTCTAATGACCATTTGAACTATTAATGGAAGTTTATAATATACACAGCACTCATATTTTATTACTTGTGTGGATTCTAAACTTTGTGGGAACCTTGGGTTCCGTTGGAGCTAGTATTTGGGCTTCACATTTTGATATGAACTTGTGTTGGAACCACTTGTTGTTCTGAACCGGTGTTTGGTATCTTGGGTAACTCAGGACTATTGTTGATGCCGTATGTGGCTCTGTACCCGTGTTTTATTTGGTGAAATTTTGGACTGTTAATGGAGGTTCGTGTTTTTCACCGCATTCATATTTTGTTAATTGTGTAGTTATGAACTTTTGTTGAGACTTCGTGTCAACTCTGTTCTAGTATTTTGAGTTGGGTTTTACTTGTAATAAATGTTTAAAACCTTCAACTCTTTTGTTGAACTATTGCTCAAAGAAAACTGGGAGAATAGTTGGCTGAGTTGTTAGGAAAACTCTTAGAGATCTTAACTGAAAACGTCCTTGTTTGATGAATGAATTTGGTAATTCTTTTTAGAACTGTTTCTTCTTTTCTGGGATGGCAATGGCATTTTATCGGGGGTATTCTTTTCCCCTCTGTTTTGTGGAAACTCACATCTTCAGATCTCTTAAAATAAGTTCTGGGTTTCGTTTAAGAGAAGAGTTAGTAATTTAGTACTCTGTATTTTTATGGAGGGATTACTTGTCTCTGTTCAAATAGTTTTTGTATTATAATACTTATTGAATCAAGAACTGATTACTCTTTTGTAATGCAATAATGAAGCCTGACAATGGGGTTTCAGTCTTTGAGTTCATTGATACATCTGAGCATGTTTAGCTTACTGATCGGTTATTTTTCTAGCTCTTATTGGATATAGTAAATACACCTTGTGTCTTTATAAAAGAAAGGAATGTGATTCCTTTAGAACAGATTGTGTTTTAGGACTACTATTTGTATTTCATTCTAAGTATGGAATTGAAACTCATGTTCATTGAAGGTAAAGAAGTGTAAGGAATATGGCAGTGTGCTTTCTTCTTACTGGATAGATCATTGGTTGAACTTTTTTGTTTTGATTCTCTTTTGAAATGGAGATTTCTTTATGAGTTGTTTGGTCTTCCTTGTTCAAATATTTTGTTGAAATGTTGTAGGAAGAGATTAGATGATTCAGTTGTTGAACAAAAATGTAAACTTGTTTGGCAGAATGTTTGTTTGACAAGGCTTGCTTGTTTGGTTTGAGATGAGTAAGTTTTGTCTCTTGTACTCTATATTTTTATGAATTCTCCTTGGATGGACTTGAGTAGAGATTAACTCCTGTATGAGTCTACTTTGATTTGTGAACATTGATTCAGATCTTTAAATGCTAACTTCTTATATGTGGAAGTAGATTTAGACTTACAGGTAGACTGTTTGATTCTCTCTTCCTTCTTGGATTGAAATGAGATTTTGTTCTGGTGAATATCTTAAATGTTAAATTTTAAGGTAGTTGTCCTTTAAATGAAATAGTTAATTCACGTTATGATTCTATTCTATTTTTGGATGTTTTGTGTTTGGGCACAGTGGCAATGATTCTCTTCTTCTTTTTCTTATGAGTTAGATGAATTATCCTAATTAGAACCATGTTGTAAACCCTTCTTTTGGCTTGGAGCAAAGTAAATGTTGTATTCTATTATGATAGAATAGGGGAAATAATGAGAAGATATGATCTGTTGTTTTCTTAAGGATATTTGATAAGATCAATTAAACTCTAATTTTGTAAGGCTGATATAGTGGATTATATTCTGTCCTTTTCTTGGAAGTGAATTCAATTAGTTAAAAATATACTTCTCTTCCATTTGCTATTGTTGTATTGATATTATGATGTAATAATTGTCTCATTAAAGAAGAGTTGTTTTAATGGAACAATTATTGGAATGCACTTCGTTTTAAGGCTTAGTGCTTATCATGCTCAGTTCATTGAACTGACCCATGCTAGCAATTTTTGTAGATGGACTTCGTAAGTGATAAAGAAGGAAAAAATTATATGATACATTGGTTGATTTAAGTCTGATTCATGTGAAGAACTCTGATTCATTCTTAAGATTGTATTGAGAAAGAAAAGTAGTATTCTTTTATAATGAAGACGGTTGTTATGCAGTATACCTAAATGCATAAGTCTTGTAAATGTATAAGTTATAAAGTTAAATTGAAAGTTGAGAGTTTACTTGTATTGGTTGTGTAACTTATTTTGTACTTATATGAAAGAGATGGATTCTATCTTGTTGTTATTCTTCATATTATTTAAATGTTAATTGGATATCTTTTAATAAGTTAGATAGAGGGATTTAGTCCAATCTCCCTACTTGTGATGCAGCTTGTAAAGTTGCATATTATGATATTCATTATATAAACTGTATGACATAGTAATGTATAGTGTGGTGAACATACATTGAGAAATGTGGACATTGGGTAGAATAAACCCTAACACTTAACATGTAGAGAAAGACTCTTTCTCTTTCTTAATTGCTCATAAACCAAAAAGGTTTGGAAATAGGACTACGACTTATTAGAATTCATTTTGTATGAAGTCTACTTTATATTGGATATATTCTGGTGTTGAAATTTTCCAAAAAGTTATTGTACCTTTTAAATATGACATATCATAACACTATACAATTACGGTTAATTGGCAGTTTAACTATGTGTTCAAACATTAAAAGTGACAATGAATATAAAAAATTTCTTAATGGGATAAATGAAGCAAATTTAGGGGAAATTTTGATGTGTGTTGGACTAGGGTTTAGAAGGATTGTTGTAATCATGAAATAACCCAAACTAACAAAGCATTAACAATCTCCTTGGGGGTATGTACATCTCGATGAGGCAGTTTCTGTAGGATGTTGGCACACACCAACTGTAGGGTTGTACTTTTGAGAAGGCTTGGGTCTTCTCGAGAATACAACATTGTAGTTGACATGTGGCATCACCCTTCCGCATTGATCATCTAGATCTACACACATCTGGAACTCAGACTTGAACCTAGTTTCTCTCTAGGTCTGGAAAGGAACATATTTAGGATAGGAATTAGCTTCCAAGGGCTCAGGGTACGTTGGCACATTTGGATGACTTAGGTCAAAAAAGTATGCCCATCTACCCTAAGCCTTTGTAAGCATCTTCCTATAATAGGTAATGTTTCTATCCAGGGCTAGGGTTAAACCCGAGAACAAGTGGACTGACGGTAGTTAGTAAAGACCAATCATGATAATAGAAGAGTGAGGTGAAGGATGTATTCCAACATGACGAGTATGTCATCTAGGAATAGTGACATACACAAGTATGTTATAAATATTTGGCCAAAGTATCAAAACTCGCTAGCTACATTGTCTTATGTCACCAAGTTTAAAACAATGTGATATCAGATGAATATTGGTAACAGATATTCAAATATGTTCTTTAAACAGATCACTCAGTACCGGTGTAGGGTAGGATGACTAAGTATACAAAGTATACAATATGTATTCAATACATAAGATAACATAAATAGATCGGTGAATCACCGAGTCATTACAACTACATATGTTTATCCATTGAATTTGATTGGCATGGAATGTTTGTTCTAAATATTGCTTTATTTAGAATAGTGAACATTATTATAAAAAAATAATCTCTTGGTTCTAAAGTCTTAAAATGGGAATGTTACAAATATGATTTATGGTGAGAATAATTTTTAATTTATTGATCGTGTGCATGATGGTGAAGAAATTATTCTTAGTGTGACTGTATTTAACTCATTATCCTTGAGTTTGGTTGAAGAAAGCTATTGGTTGTTCCATCCCTTGTTCATTTTATTATGTTAGAATAACATCTACACTCACATCATTACCATAAGCATAAAGTATGAAATCCATGGAATAATAAAGGTTGATGAGTGTTGGCACACAAGAAATTTCTCTCTTTATTCTATTGAATCTCTCTCTTCCTTTTGGAGTCCATCGAAGCACATGTCCTTCTTGAGCATCAAGGTGATGGGCCAAACTAGTCCTTAAAAGTTAGGTATAAAACACCTAACAAAATTGATCTTGCTAAGGAAGGAATGTAAGGATTTCTTGTGTGTCAATAGGGAAAGAGATAGGATGGCTGAAACATGCTTAGGATCAATTTAATTACTATTGTTTGAAACCACATGGCCCAACATCTTTCCCTACGTAAATACAAAATTGCACTTCTTGGGGTTAAGAGACACCCCATACTTTCTGCATCTCTTAAATACTTTCTCTAGGTGTGCTATATGATCCACGCTTTGCTTTGAGAAGACTATTATGTCATCAAGGTAAACCAAGATGAACTCATAAGTGTAGAATTTGAAGGCAACATTCATGGCACACTCAAATATAGCACTGTGTTTGTGATGACCAAAGGGAATCTTTTGATACACATATGTTCTCCACTTGGTTGTAAATGCCATTTTTAATTTATCTTATTCTTTGACCGAGAATCGATGTAAACCTGAATACCCATATAGCATTAAGAATCTTTGTGCACTAGCCATAGTTTGTAGAATCTTATCCATTGAAGGAAAAGGAAATGATCCTTTAGAGATGCCTTTTTTAAATCTCTGAAATCAACATAGAGTCTGATTTCACCGTTCTTCTTGCACAATGGAAATAGATTTGTGACCCAAGTAGAGTCCTTGATGGGAAAAATAATTTTCACCTCAATGAGTTTGGATAGCTCCTTTCTCATGAAGGGATCTATCTTTGGATTTATTTTTGTTACTTCATCTCGATGGGTTTGATACGTAATCAAGATCAATGGAGTATTGAGCAACACTTAGATCAAATCCTTTGAGGTATTCATACTCCCATGAGAAGATATCATTGTATTTATGATAGAGAGATATCAAAGCCTACTTTTCTTCATGTGCACAAGATTTACTTAGCAATAAATATTTCCCATGCACAATAGTGATTGAGGAGTAGTCTTATTATGTAGTGCACATATACTTTTCTTCACCCTTGAACTCATCATCAGGGCTAAACATTTTCTCTAAGGTGAAAAATCCTTTAGGAATCTTATTTGACTTCAGTTAAATCACTTGGTCACCATAGCTATCATGCAAGTTAACTTGCATGCTTGATGAGAACTCAACTTCATTTTGGATGAACTGGACTATTTGCGTGTCACTCTCAAACAATTGCTAGCTAGTATTTTTTTCTTGAATGGATGGTATGATCACCATTTTAATGTGCTGAATGTTTCCTTTGACAAAGTCTTCAAATAAGAGAACTATGAACCGAGTGTGACTAATTGATCAAATTACTTGTTTGTATTTCATGGAACCACCCATAGATTTAGAGCATCGAATCTCTCAAAGAGTTCCTAAACTCGTGTTTATAATATTTTATGAGATTATTATTTTCCTAGCATTTGTTAGTAACACGATGAATAACTAATTCTATGTCCCTAAATATCTCGCAATGCCTTAGTTTTTTTCTTTTACATAAATAAGTAAACCATGCACCAAAGTGCTTCATACTCTACCACATTGTTAGAATAGGTAAACTACAACCTATGAGGGAAGAATAATTTATCATATTTAGGAGAAATGAGAACAACTCCTATTCTTGCACCATTTCGCTTCTAGATCTATTAAGGTATAACTTCCGTAGACTAGGTTCAACTTGGTCTTTCCGAGCGTGTGCGGAAATTCAACTTCTTCTTCAATAATGGAGTAAGTACCAAGCCAATTTTCATAGGATTCTATTTCTTGAGCATATGGGTCAATTTTTTGGTTCCTCTTCACCCATTCATCAAGTACTAGATCAGGAATAGATGGTGGAAGAGGATGCTCTTTAGGAACTGAAGTTTATTCTTAGATTAAATAGTTGGCTTAGAGGGGATGGGACATATGAATCTACATGATAGGAAAATATTGCTAATATTGTATGGTAAAGCGGGTACCATACCTTGTATTGAGTAACATATGAGACCAATCGAATACAAGTAACCACCCACTTTTGTAGTAAATTATCTTGATACGCATAGGGAAAACATAAGAAGGTAAGTCAATGATAGATACATATTGAGTTATGGTGAGTCTTGGAAGTGCATGAAGGGTCAAATAAATATCCTTGATGACTCCTAAGGTAGTGACAGTTGAACCATCAACTTGTAGGAATCCTTTTGTTAGGGGGTTATAATTAAGACCTAAGAGATCAACTATCTTCTTAGGAAGGACAGAAGTACTATCACTTGATTCTATCATGCAATTATGCACTAGGTGTTTACCTATGATCAAAGACATATAGAAGAGAAGGGGTTTAACAACTTTACTCACTTGATTTTCCTCTTCTTAGAAGATGTTGATAATAGCACGTGGCTTTGGAATAGGTGGATCAATGTGCAGGAGTTGTGTTGGAGCTTCATGTAACAGGTCACATTGAGATGGAATGGTCAGGGCATCCCACATTGTAACATTTATATTTATCTTCTTCATCTGGTCTACTATGCTAAATGGAATACCCCCTAACTTATGCATTTAGGGCACAATGAAATCCTTTCTTATTTGTCAGGGCATGAAGGAAGGGGCTTTATCCAAAGCTGAGGCTTAAACTACCAAAGGATGGGCATGCGCCACTTTTGAAGGAGCTTTACGTGGGCCTCTTGTGTTGCTGGAATTGTGACCTGTGTGCCAGAATCGAGCATTATTTTCTTGTATCTTGTATTGTTCGTAACTTGGGCGTGTGGTATTTTTGTTTCCTCTGTAGCTTGGTTTATTACATAGAATTCCTCACCACCAAAGAACATTAAATTTACCTCTGGAGGAGTTTCTAGAATTTCTTAGTTTTCTACTTCAGGGTAACTTATTGAACGCTCATAGGTTGATGCATTATGGATCATGTAGGATTGGGCACACACAACATTGGCACAATGATATTAACTATGAGGCATATTACAATAGAAGCACCAATTTGACTCATGTGCCAAATTATTCTAAACTAGAACAAGTGCATGACTTGCATTGGGTGCTGGAAAAGAGGGCACATGAGGAACTTCTTGCAAGGGTAGATGAGCATTATCATGCCATCTATCATTTTATTTTTTGGCAAGTATATTTGGTTTCCATATTTATTCCACCAAGGTTGACTTCTTTGGATATGTTCTTGACTAAAACTTCCTTTGTAGGCTTGTGCATGTTTTATTTTATTAGAGGTAAAAAGGGTTAACGGGACCCTACCCCATACAAAATGTTACCAGTTCCTTAAAAAATGAAAAGGGATATACCATTGAATCCCTACCACAAACCCAAAGCAACACAAGACCAACAACAAGGAGATACAAACATAAAGGAAAGTAAACAAACAACAAATAAACAAACTAACAACAGCAGTACCAAGAAACTAACAGAAAAACAACTTAGAACTAACAATAGCAAACCAATATCCCATATTCATTGTCACTCTTTTATCAGGTCCCCCACTGAGTTCATGCATCCATTCCATTCTTTGACAAGGGAATCAATGGTAGCTTTCCAAAACTTGTAGTTTGGCTCAGGAATCTCCACTTTGGGGCCTTTTCCTTATTTTTCCTTTCCTTAGCAAGTTCCATGGAATGAATCATCTTAGCTAAAATATTGAGATGGTGGATGGTGCTCTTAATATTGAGGAGATGGACATCATGAATCTGGAACACAACTTCTTTCATCTTTAGCATATCCTTGGCCATCTCCAGGATTCTCTCATTAGCATTCTTGAGTTGTTCACTAAGGACCAAAGAAGATAAATTTTCCACTTTATCAGTCAGATCCTTTAAGTCCATGGAGACCATACTAATCATGTGTCTGTTAATATTGGTATCAAGCCTGCAATGCTCAAAATCCCACATGAAAGAATGAGACTTGACAACAGAGTCTTGTGTAGTAAAAAATTTAGATTGGGTAGTTTTGAGCATGCAAGCTCTCAATGGCATCCTCTACGAATTCTTGGAATGCTTATCATCTATAAATTCTAGAGCTTTCTCACTCTCCCCCTCATCATTGTTATCCCCATTAGTAGTAGCCTTGTCCATACTGGAAACCGAAAAGTCTGGGTTCCCATCTTTGTTTTCACCCAAATCTAAAATCTCCACTTCCTCAACCTGTTTAGGATCCTCCTCAACCCTGCTACATTTGATGATGACACCATGGCTCAGATTGGATTTGGTACATTTAGCCACAGGATTTCCAAATGGGTCTTCACTAAGACTTTCCTCCTTGGGCACCGAGCCAATAGCGATGGAGGCCCCAAATTTGTCATTTTTCCCCAAAAGGGGAGTACCCATCTTGAGTAGTGATTTGATGAGGCCCTAGTGTAGAGGAAGGGAGAAGGTCCCTTTCTCAACCATTCCAATAGATTTTTCTAGGGAGGTATACAGGAAGAAAGGGAAATTGTAGGGCTTAGCATTACATACGTGGTTCAACATAGGAAAATGGTAACCATAAATCACTTTATATTGGCCTTATAAGGTAATGTATGACATAAACAATTGAGAAATTTCATCAAAAGGATGGGGTAGATTTCCCGAGCATACCCATTGTGAAGAGAGATAGGTGTTCCCTTACCTTGCATGAAGCATTCAATCTCAGACTATAGTCGACTTAGGTTTGTAGATGCACCTACCTTCCAGAGATAAACCTAAGACTTTGGAAATAAGCTTAGGGGAGATGGTAAAGGAGAAATTTCTGACCCGAACATGGCCTTCATTCCACATTTTTCCATGATTCACTCAAATTTTCATCATAGCCATCAAAAATATTGAAAAAGGAAACATACCTACCTTTTTTAGCAAATTTTCTACCTTAGAGGACATCTCCTGTCTCTTGCTAGGTTCATTTCTAACTAAGTCACCCCCATGCTGTTGACTTTGTTCTTCTTTCTATTCTGTAAATCGTTACCTTCCCCAATCCAATCTTCACACTTCCAAAAAACAAAGATATCTAGCCTACCCCTTT
Organism: Taxus wallichiana var. yunnanensis; assembly: GCA_018340775.1. Classification (NCBI taxonomy): domain Eukaryota; kingdom Viridiplantae; phylum Streptophyta; class Pinopsida; order Cupressales; family Taxaceae; genus Taxus; species Taxus wallichiana. Next base: position 66,530,516 of record CM031234.1, read on the forward strand.
GAGGATTAGAAAATAAATTTAGCATGAGTTCAAGTAATCATGAAAGAGAGGTGTCATGAGTCTAAAAATTATTGCCTCCTCATTTGTAGGAGTATTATAAGTTAAACCTTCCCTTTTCATAATTTCAATAAATTTGGCTTGCATCACATTAGGATCCTCAACCACCTTAAGACCCCTAGCATTCACCCCCAAATTGGCCATAAAATCTGCTAGAGAGTTTCCTTCATAGTACACATGATGAAAGGATATGGCCTCAAAAGAGGATGCAAGAAGTTTAGTTTTATTTATGAAGTCCTCAATAGAAATAGAAGGTTGGGATTTCCTTTCAGACATGAAATAATATATAAAGAGTCCCCTTCCACTTCAAGATGTGTTAAGCCTTTCTCCTTGGCTAACTTCACCCCAGAACATCACGTAGCCTAAGCAACATTGTTAGATTGGAGGCCTAGGTCAAAGAAATAGGCAAGAAGAAATCTTCCAAGGGAGTCCCAAAGAACACCACCACCCCTAGCTTTCCCAGGATTACCTTTCACAGCACCATCAAATTTGAGTTTAGAGAAACCATCCCTAGGTGAATTCATTTAATCCCCGAATGAGGATTACATCTTTTGGGTTTAGGGTCACCTATAAGGTTCCAATTCTTAAAGAAATGAAGTTCATTGTCAAGGATTTCCATTTCATTTTTCCTTAGTATATAAAAATTGTTTTTAACATCCTATAGGAGTTTGTTTGTAGGCTTGTACATATTGTTTCTCTAATGACATGACTTTATTTGACAAATTTCTAATAAGGGTCTTCAATTCTTCATATTCTTTCTACTACACTCGAGAGTAGTATTTTGATGCAATAGATTATACACTTTTATCAGAACATGAACCAAAGAAGGTTGGGGTGCTTGTGAAATTTCTGGGAATAAGGGCATAAGCGGTCTAGGAGCTATTTTTCCCACCTGAATAAGACTATTTTCTACCCTTAATGCAATATTATAAGTAGTGGTAAAGTCCTACCTCCCATGGATTGAATCATGACTGAGATATCATTATTCAACACCTTTAGATAATATAAAAAATCATGTTGGGCTGTAGGTCTTACCACAAGAGGGATTTTGTCCCAAGTTTTCTAAAATATGATGTTGAAATCAGTCATTTTCTCGTTTGGTACCCTCCTTGTCATTTTCAATTGCTCCACCAAAGACAAGTGATCTGAATTATCTTCAAATTAATTATAAAGAGTTATCCCTAACTCATCCCGGTGGCAATAGATCCAAGTCTCAAGCCTCGGTACCATTGAAGAACTTTTCCTTTGAAAGAGGCCATAAGTATCCTAACTACTACATTGTCATGTGTGATCAAATAGAGTGAACATATATTCACTATATCCTAGATATGCTCCATAGGGGTGACTTGATTATCACCAGTAAAGTATGGAATACTTTTGAGCATGCCATTTGGCATATTATGTCGCACAAAAAATAACTAGGGGACTTCCTCTAGTGAAGTTAGCAAAGTTCCTTAGTGGAGGAGGTGGTTGATGTGCCATTGCAAGGCACTTTGGTTGTTTGCTATGAGGAGGAGTTGAATGGGTGCGGTGCATTGGAGATGGAGATGCATGCATGGGATTTCTAGATAGAATTATTCTCGGGGATAAGCTGGAGGTATTCAAAATATTCTTCAACTACTGTACTTCTCCTTGTATGCACTCTTCTCATGAAAGGAATTCAATGCTGCTAATAGAGATCTAAAAATGTTTGGAGTCACCAGATGTTTTGAAATGAGCCTTCAAAGGATGAGATACTAATTCTGCACACAAGAACTTAACAATATGAAATTTAAGATTTCATTATTATGTCCCACTGGGTGTGCTAGACACTATTGGTTGTAAAACTTTCACCCATGTATCGAATATGGAAGACTCGAGTTGTTCGTGACAACAATGGAACTGTCCTTAAGTTGTGGGACCTTGCATGCTTAGGGCAGATCTTTAGAGAAGGCTGGTTCCTCTATCTATTTATACTGCTCTCATCATTACTCTTAGTGCTGAAAGGGAAAACTGAACTAACAATGCCAAGGGACCATGGATAGAAGGATAACATAAAGGAAACCTAGACTATAAGGCAATCAAATTAGAAAAGAGGGATGAATACTATCATTACGAGTAAAAATGAAGGGAAATGCATGAAAGAAGGCTAGGCACATGTAGCACAACATAAAACATATTTACCAGATCAATTTCATGGAACACAACTAAATAAGGAGCTACAAGGGATGTGAAATGGCACAATAGGCATGCAATGCAAAATAAAAGGAAAGAAGGAATGCAAACATGTTAGGATAGAGAATAGTCACAAACGATGCTTCTATTACTTCCAAAAATGCATAAAGCTATTACAATGGCAAAAAAGGTTGACATCCACATGTAAGATCCAGATCTAGAGGTCTGCAACTCAAAATATAGAAAAGATGAAGTCCTTAGCAAAGATTCATAAGGATTAAAAGTATCCAACATTAAAAATTATCCCAACTCTTACATTTATAGATGAATCCATGGAAGAAGGAGGGATAATCCAAATTTGAAATATAACCACCAATAAGAAGCATTCAATGCTTATAAATCCACCTGCAAATATATCAAATGCACTTCCCTAGGAGAAGGAAGGAGGGAAGATCATATCAAATCAGGTGGTTATAGAAATTAGCTCTGCTCATCAATGCTCAAAAAGAAGTTTTCCCATTTCTCACCTACCAGATCCACCAAGAATTTAAATTTTAATGTCTAACATTATAGCCTACATCAATAGCTATTTGAAAAGTCTAGGCGAGCACCGATTAGAGCTCTATAGAAAAATATATAGCTCTTAGAAATTTGTTAGAGTCATTGGTGCAAACAAAACATGTGGCACACATGGATTGGCTGAAAGGATGACCAACTATGAAAATGTTTTGTCATTTCTGCCACATGTCACTCATTAATTTTTTGCAAGGATCCGACACCTGTTGGCACGCTTTGATTGGTCCCATGTAGAACACTCAAGTATGTTAGAATGACATGACATAGAATGATGAAGAGGAGAGTGAAAAGGTATGTGCGTGGAAGAATGAGGCATGGGAATAAGATAGAAGGGAGGCATGTGTAATGCACAAAAGGAAATGGGGTAACATGGTGAGTGGATAACACATAGTCAAGGTGTAACTATTACAAAGTAAAATACGGGGCACACGTGAGGGCCAAGGATTTTCTGATTGAAGAAAGTGCTAGGCACACACACAAGGTGAAAATATACCGGGAAGAAGGTAGACGCATAGAGGATGCACACAAGGGAGGAGTGGAACAAAGAGGAAAAGGAAAATGAAGGGGAAAAGGGGAGGCACACAATGGTGTGTGAGGAAAATAAGGGGGTGTGAGGAAACCGCACCCAAGGGAGTTTTTCAAGTGAGCTCTAAGTATGGATGACCATACAATGAAAAAATCGAGTCGAAAGTGTATACAAGTTATCTAAATAATTGGGAGATTTTTTTGGATAACAATTCCCATTTATGGGACTGGCAGTGTAGGGATCCATATGATTATGGAAAATTGGTTCCACCCTTATAGTGACTTTAGTTCCGTATCGATTCCTAAGGATCATATGTGACCAATTAGATGACAGGTAACCACCCATCTTGGTAGTGAAATCTCTTGATAGGAAAATGACAAAGAGAGGAGGAAGATCGATAAAGGATATGTCTTGTGTGAACGAAAAACTAGGGCACACAAGGATAGTAATTTGGAGCTCCTTGATGACTCTGATGGTCTAAACTATTGTACCATCCAACCGAATGACTCCCCTAGATATTAGAGTATATTATATTACTAACATGTCTGTAATTTTCTTGGGCATAACATAGCTATTGGCACCATAATCAATCATGTAATTATGTATTAAATGATCGCCATTGATCAAGGAAATATATAATGGTAGTGGTTTGTTGGCCTTAGTAATATTTTCCCTTCAGGTTGACACAAACTCATAGAAATTTCTTCTCCATGCCCCAATGATCTATCAGTTGTACCAAAAATATTGAGGGCCTTTTGCAACAAGTTCCTTTGAGAAGGAATTGAGAGTGTGTCCCACGTAGTAACACTTAGGTTGGTCTTCTTCATTTGTTCTACAATGCTGAAAGCAATTGTGCCTACTTTGTTGACATTTATTTGGGTGTTGAAATCCTCTTTTAGAAAGTTCTTATTGGGTACCGTGATGCCTCAATAATTTTCCTTCCTTATGTCTTAAGTAGGATGCATTTCTAAAAGTTTCTTTCCCACATTTTTTCAAATGTCACTTGTGGCCTAGGTTGTAAAGTGGATGCTTGATTAGATTTGGAAGGTTGAGATTCCATCACTCCCTTTTTAGAATGAGTATTCTTTGATATTGATGAGGAATCAGTATTTAACCCACACAAATCTTCTTCTTGCCAATTTAGGAAGGTGGTTTCTTCGGGTACCTATGCTTGATCTCCAATTTCTTGCTTAGATAAATTATCTATTGGCTCTAGAGGGATAGACACACTTTGAACCATAAGGGCTTGATTAAGAACTCTATTAGGTAAAATTTTTTGGTTGTGAGGTTGAGAAAAAGGATAACACCATTTGTAATCTTGAACTAGATTATTCTGGATAGGTACTATGGCTTTAGATGAGCTAGCAGCAAGAGGGTTATGAAATTTCAAAGGCTTGACATTTGTAGCTTGATTTTGTGGTTGATTATTCCCCTAAAATGGAGGATGGTTAGCAGGTATTGCTGATTTTAGGGCTGATATGGATGGTTATATTGAAATTGTTGCCTCTTGAGCATAACAAGCTCATTACCAAAAGTTTTCAGCAGTGACTTGACCTCCAACATGTCATTTTAAGAGGTGGGGAAGATTAATCTTGTTGTTTGGAGGCTACTAGAATAGGATAAATAGTAGGTTGGTTGTTCATGAGATCAAGAGAAAATGGTATTTGCAGTTGTGGAGCTATTTTTCCAGCCTAGATTAAGGAATTATCTTCTCTTATGGAAACTTTGTAGGCATCAGGTAGTGTGGTCCCTCCCATGGACTAGATCATGATAGCTACATCACTTTTCAAGGCTCACAAATAGTACATGAATGCATTATTTGGAGAAGGCTTTATGAGTTCTGGAATCCTATTCCAAGTCCTTTGGAATTGGAAATTGAAATCACTCATGTATTCTTGGGGAGCTATCTTCATGGTAAATATTTGCTCCAAGAGTGAAAGGTGGTCACTATTTTCTTCAAAGTTTTTATAGAGCTTTTCTCCTAAGTCATCCTAAGTGGTTATAGTAGTAGTACTTAACCCTCAAAACCATTGAAGTTATTTTCCTTGAAATAAGTAGCAAGAAGTATAACCTCAACATTGTCCTCCATGATATTATGTACTACACAAATTATGGCTACATCAAGAATATGTTCCACTAGAGTAACGTGGGTTTCCCCTATGTAGAAGGGTAAAATTTTGAGTGTCGTAATAGGTATAGGGTCATGTTGAGCCAACGGGGAGAGGACTACTTGCATTGAAAGAGGAAAAAAATTGATTCATTTCCATAGCAATGACATATTGATTATTCTTGGGTGGCGAAACCCTCCATAAGGAGGAATAAAATGACCCCTACAAGGTGATGCTTTGAGATTCCTCTTCTCCTTCTCCTTAGAGGAGACAAGGATAGTTTTATATCTTGATAATTTCCTTACTTTGAAGAAGCTCTTGTTTGAATTATTCACATAAGTTAATGCACCGATATCTGAAATCTAGAGGTATAGAGGTGTTAGGTACTTTCATTTATGTAAGTGAGAAGAGAAGTACCAACTAGTCCCACCGGCATGCCAAAAGCTGTTGTCAAGCGTATCATTCACCTGTTAAATTTTTGGGTGATCTCATGCAACGTTGGAACATCCCCAAGGTGTGGGAATTTTTTGCCTTTGGATGAACCTCCGAAGAAGGCCAGATTCCTTTGGAACTTGGGGCACCTGATTTAAGATCGATGTATAAGGATAAAAAAACTTTAAAATGACTCTAATATACTCAATTGATGGGGTTTAGAGTTATAAATAACAAATTAGGAAATAAGGTGATACACCAAGAGAGTATAATTAGATAATTTTATGATCTTCACACCGGAAAGGGTTAACTTGGAAAGGATAAAGTAAACATCACAGTCCAATTAAACTTATGCTATTTAGATAGGGAAAATAATATACCACAGACATAAGAGTATGCATTTCCTTATAAGACCTAAAACATACCTAAGAGATAGATCAAACCTACTCAAATACAAAATCAACAAATCACAACAATATATGATATGCACACACCATACATCTCTTTCTCTTCATGGACGTTAATGATAATGTAACTTTATATCAAAGGAATATAGTATTTCCACAACTGATATTCAAGATAAAAATATCATTCTCCCATAGATTGAAATAAGATACTCTAAAATAAATGTAGGTGAATCACTTATACTAAGGAATTACACATTTACATTGATCAACTATTAACATACTAAATCAGAAATTTCACAACAAAATATTGTTCTGAATATAATTGAAAGGCTCTAAAGTATTCAAATCACTCTTCCAATCTTGAAGAGTAACTTCCCCAATGATATAAAAGTATTTTTAAACTTTATGCACTTAACTATTTATAAGTTTTTAGGTTGAGCCATTACAGATGAACCTTAACTAACAAGTTACTAAAAATAGAATGTAATTAAGTTCCAGGGAATAGGATCCCATAAAAATAGCAAAGTAGTTGCAAAGGTTTGACTAAGTCAACCCTATAACTTGGACTGATCCAGAGCTTGGAACTATCCTTTCATGGCCACCTATCTTAGCTTGGTCCTACAACATCTTTTTCCTCTTCGGTTTTCTCCTAATCTTTCTCCCACATAGCCATATGATGCTTGTAATCAATGAAACACTTGATGATTCCTTGTACTTCCTCTTCTTCTGGTCCACATGCATAATGATTCACCATGTCCATTGTTTCAATCTCTCTTGCCACTTTAGCTGGAAACCTTTTCAACTTACTCACCACTTTCTTCAGTTGACTTGTGAAATTCTTGCATGAGACCAACTTGTCAATTGAATCACTATTGAAAGTCCTAGTTACCTCATCATCTTTCTTTACCAAATATTTGAAATTTGATTTAATTTGATCCACTGGAATGGCGTCAATATTCTCATTGAAAAATTTGTAGCTAATATTATAAAACTCTTCTGCGATATCATTTAGACCATCCATTATTTCCACGTGTTTTTCATCCAATTTATTGATCAAATCTTATAACACCTGGGATATAAATTCTATAGCCTTCTAAAACTCAAACAAGTCAGAAATATCATTAATTATTTCTTCTTGAAGAATTAAATCTAGATCCTCATATTTAATCTCACCCCATGTGGTCAAATTCAAATTCAAATTATTGTTATCCTTGGAGAGGACTTCATCTATCCTAAAGGAGGATATTTCAGTTTTCAAATCATTATATAATTCAACAACTTCATTAATCAAAGGGTTAGCTTCCTAAAGTGTGTATTCTATCCTTCAATTCACTAATCTTTCCTTCTAGAATATCTTCTCAATCTCATGATATGAAATATCATCCAGAGCGAAGAAATTGTTAGAGTAGTTGTAGTTGAAGGATCAGTGGTTGGAGTGGGTTGTGTTACTTTCCTTAACAGAGTAGTGAGTTGTTCAACCTTTGTCTTTAGTTCATCTTTGGAAGCTTTATCTTTATCATAATTCTCCAAAAAAATTCTAAGAGCCACTTGCACATCCTATTTTTCACTTTCATGTGTTTCCTTCCCTAGTGAAAAACTATAGATATGATAGTCTCATTCATGCGGTGATAGTTTCTTTAGTCTTCCCCTCAAGCTGGGGTAGAAAATTCATGACTCTCTCTCTTGATTGGTTTATAGATAAACTAGAGACAATCTTTGGCCATTTGGAATTTCTCTTCAGAGTAGGATCCAACACACTAAAATATATCACATCTAATAGAGGAACCTTATTCTTTTGCTTTTGAGTTTGGTGATATAGCCATTATGGTATAGAAGATGCAGTCAAAAGTGGTATGTTTGATTCAGCACTGGAGCACTAGCTAACACAATACTTGGTAACATTAGTTGGAAATGAAATGGAGGTGGTAATGATAGATGGGGTGGATGTGAGAATAGCCTCAGGAGTGGATGTAACGGGCTGAAAGTTTAAATGGAAGGAAATGAAATTTGTTGATGTTTTGAAGTTGGCGGAGACCCAATAATTTCCCCTACTGAGAGGATATGAAGGGATGAAAATACTTGGGCCATGGATGGGGATGGAAAAGAAGAGATGAGTGAATAAGCAGAAGGTAATGATAGAGGAAGTGATAATGGAAGGGAAGGAGGGGTGGAAGATTTTGTGACACAACTGGAGAATCAATAACTTCAACATTTTAATCGACACCGGTATTACAGATTTACACAACCTTGGAAGTAGGGGCCTTGGAAGGAGAGGAAATTCTCACATTAAATGAAATATTCCTAGGAATTATATTATCCTTTTGCGTAGACGTTTTTCCTTTTTGGGTGTAGGAAGACTTGTTGTTGGCTAGGCTTCTATTCTTATAAATAGATCCAACCCTTTGGGTGAAATTACTAGGGTAGAAAACCAATCATATGTTCTTTGTAAAATGAGCCCTACCCTGTCCTTATTATTGAAATGCTCCTCTTGATACCTATCAATCCATGGAAAATGTTTATCGGCAATATTATTACCCTTGTATATTGGATCCAACATTTCATCATCATCCTCCATCTCCTCTGGAATCTCTACAATACCAAATTTTATAACCTCATCCATATTCAAATTTCGTATTCCCTTTGTCTAATGATAACCTCATCCACATAGTGAATCACAATATCCTCTAGCTGAGGCACGTGAGTACTAGATAAAATCATTTCACTGAACTTACCCCAGTAGTCAAGGTTGGTTATGTGATGAAAGGTTCACAAAGTAACTTCAGACATTTCATCATCCACATTCTTTTCTTTATAAATACTAGAAAAAGTATACCTTCCAATAAAAATGGGAAATTGGACTCCCACCTTATGTCATTTATTTTGGATTTTGCGATAATCCAATAATTGCCAAACCAATTCTGACAAAACCCATTCGTCAGTAGGACATCTTGGTAACTTTCTAGGGGCACCTAAGAAACCAGGAATCCTAATATATGTAAATGTTGGAAACTGAAGATAAATGGCTCCCCACTCCCGTACTTCTTTAAAAGACACATAAAAAAGCCTTCAATTATACAAGTTTTTGTCAAAATGATAAAGGATAACAATGAAAAACGAATCATTGATCATGCAGAAATGTTTGCTTCCCTCTTCCATTGTCATTCGAGTGTAAAATTCATAATTTTTTATGTACTTATAACACCTTTTGTATTTAAAACATTGAATTTCCCCATGGCAGCTACAACATAAACCAAGAAATATGTCATGTAAAATTTTTATTAAGACAAGACATTACTCAATTGAAAACAAATTGAGCTGCTGATATGCTCTCCCCATCATATGAATTATTTGTTATTTTTAATAGAGGCAATATACAAGAACATCCATTATTGAAACTCCCTCACTGAAGTAAGACCTGAAAATATACTCAACAACATAATGAGATCGTTCACTTCCTGGATGAAATCTGATTGAAACATTGTCTTAGGTAGTTTGGTGACATTCTTGGCTAAGTAGCTCTTCATCATGAATTTTGTACACATTTTCATTTCCTTGTCCCAATGTTCAATTATAGATTCTGGTGAAATTTTTGCATACTCCTCAACATCTGAAAGTTTGAATAAATCTTCAAAGAATTCATTATTTAGTCTAATTATGACCTTTCCGTCGTCATGTTTTACTAATACGGAAGATTTTAAAACATGGGTTATTGTAGCTAAGAAAAAAATTAGGACAATGCATAGATGGAGGAAAACCGATAGTGAGAACAAACCCAATGTCATATATTGCCTACATCCAAGGATTATTTTTAGGGTCTTTAACCTTACCCGAGAAGTATGGAAGATCAACTTGTCTAAGATCGGTATCCCCAATGTTTCCCAAGTCTGAGGAAAGGCATGAGTGAGGAGAAACTCCTAAAAATGTGTACTTCATATTTTCCTTTTCCTTTCCCTTTGATGAGGAGGTTGACATTTAATTCGGAATTCGGAATCCAAATGGCCTTTGGAAATTTCATAAAAACCGTAAAAGCTCCAAAATGTAGAAACCTAAAAGTCCGAAACTTAAAATTTTCAGACTTTTGGAGTTCGAATTCCAAAGGAAAATTTTCATTTTAGTAACTTCTTTAAAGACCCCCAAAAAGAGTTAAAACTCAGAAATCCAAAGTCTGAAATTTTAGACTTCAGAATTTTGGAAAACTTCAAAATTTTGAAACACTTTCGGTGAAATATCTCGAGAAAGAATTGAGTCAATTTTTAAAACATCTCCTTCTTAAGGTAAGATTTAAAGGTTAACATGATGGTTTTTATAATGTATGAGATTAGGTTTTAGAGATATATGAGATCTTGGATGCATGTAGGTAGTTTATTCATGATGTACTAGGTATGTTAGGACCATTTGGATATTTTTCATGATGTGATATGAGGTTTTTTCAGTTGACTCTAGCCTTTACAGTGCAAAACCCTAAAGGATAGCTATGACAATGGGACATCCAGGAGATATGGAGAGATATGTATGACATAATGATGATTTTATATGTATTAAGGGTGTGTCATGCTTATGTGCAAAAATTTCAGGTTTGAGGATGAGTATTTTACATGTTATGTTAGTTTTAGTGAAACAAGGTTAGTTTTAGTATTTCCAACTTGAATTAGGTGTTCTAATGCTCACCCTGAATTGTGTTCTTTTCATGGTACCTTTTGGATTTTAGGTATGTTTTTAAATTGATTCTAGATGGTTTCAAAAAAATTAGGTCATTTTAATGAACGAATGTTAAGAAGGTAAACAACTTGTTTCGAATTTGAAACCCTAGCTCAAACATGATAGGAGATAAAATGCTCCTAAGTGGATAGAATTTATTGATAGTGCATGGATGATGAATGGAACATTTAGAATACTCCTTCATATTTCTTGAAAGGTATGGTAGAGCTTGTGGTGATGAGTGGACCCCACTCAAACATGATAGTTTCTCAAGAAGTTTAGTTTAATACAAGGTTGTCCACAGGAGTTGCGAACTAAATGACCATTATATTATGTATGTGATTTTTATTGATTTAAATGATGGTTTTAGGTAATTTTCATGCTGATAAATGGTCAATTTTTCTTCATTTATGTTGGTGGTCAAAAGGCGCGATTTTGGGGTAGTTTCAGGTAGTTTGCATAGATCAGCTTGGTTGAAGGCCTTCTACTTGGATTTGGAAGGAGTTACAATATGTAATGGAAATTTAAATCATTTACATTTCAAGTGGTGTACCATTTTTTTCATGATGATTTTTCTAGGTCATTTTGTGAGAAATAAGGTTTCTTACTTTTGAGGACATGATCACTTTTTGTAAAAGATTTAATTGGTTAGTGGATTAAATGGATTGGTTGATGCTTACTACCACCTGTAATGTTAAGAGGGTTGAATTTTTAATCCATTTAATTCATTTTGAGTTCTTTAAAGTTTCAATAACTATGTTAACTAGTTGCATTTGTAAAACTATGTTTTGAGTAGATTGATTTGGTAAAGCAAAAAGTAGATTTGGTTTGAACATATGATTCTTTGAAGATATATAACTTGTTTATAAGTTTTTTCAAGTTAATTTTTTTCCATTTAGTTGTCTCATTCCATATTTGAGGTGTTCTTAGGTGATCTTGAGGCCAAATGTTGAAGATATGGTGTTGAAATAGGTGTTTTATGAAGGAAATGAGACACTGGGCCCATTAAATGAAAGAATTTGATTGGTTCATGTAAATTTCCTTTTATGATGTTTAACTATAATTTTTAACATGTGTGATTATTTTTAGATTTTTCTTAAAAATAGTTTTGGTGTTAGAGGATTTTTCTCATTCCAGTGATGGGTTTTTAAGGATTTTTGGTGCATGGATGAAGGGTTTTGGATAGGATAACCTACTTGGGTCACTTTTGAATGTTGTGATAAATTTTATGGGATGTGTTTAAGTTTTAACAGTCTATATGAAGGAGGAAAGCCACCTATTTTCAATTTTAATGAAGTAAATCTTATAAAAGCATACTTTTGGTGCTTTTGTGAGCTAGTGGTGGGTGTGCAAGAAGTGCAACCTAGGTGTGATTTTTACAGGTGTGTGAGAATTAATTGAGAGCTCATAAATTATGTAGAAGGTTTAATAATGACATCAATTATGTCTTCAAGTGCTTTATGTTTTGAGAAGTGAAGAAAATGCTAGTTTGTGAGAGATTGAAGACCCAGGGTTTGAAGGTGTGTGAGATGAATTTGTGATATCTATCACTTGTGGCAGATAGAAATACATCAGATATATAATTTATAAGGTGGTTGAGTGGTTTTTGATCATATTTGGGGTTTTATCCTCCTTTTGGAGTTAATTTTTAAAAAACTAAGGGTTGGCGCTCCTTTTAGGGTTGTAAATCTATTAAACTAGGGTTTGTTGCTCATTGTGGGGTTGGTGCCTCAATAAATTTGAAAAATATCAATATAAATTTTTTGTTTCAGTGGGTTTTATTTCCCTTGAGGGTTTCCCACTTATATATTGTTTCTTGTGTTGATTATTTTTTCATGGTTCATTGCATGTTTGGTATTTGATGGTATAGACAAATTAATGAATGGTTAAGTGGTTATGTGTTTTGAATAATAAATATGAAATATGATTTAAATTTTGTAAGGAATGATTCACCCTACCTCTCATTCCATTGTGCTTCCAACACTAATTTATAAATATCCATGTATATTTCATTTAAGGGTTACATGAACAAGTGTATCCTTATTTTCTGGATGATATTATTGTTTTCTCAAGAGCGAGGTTAAGATCATATGAAAAATATTAAGAAAGTGTTTGAAAGATGGAGAGATTTTTGAGTATTGCTCAAGATAAAGAAGTTCATATTTGGGGTTCTACAGGTAAAATTATCAGTCATGTTGTCTCGAAAGAAGGAATTTCCATTGATCAAGAAAGGATCTCAACCATTATTTCTCTCTCACTTCCATCTCACGAAAGCACTAAAATATTTCTTGGGAAAGATTAATTTTTTAGGAAATTCATTCCTAAATTTATAGGACTTGTCAAACCTATCACCTTAATGCTCGGGAAGGATGCATTAAATATACAAAGGAGGAAAGGAAATATTTTCCAAGAACAAGAAAACAATTTCCCAAGCACCCACTCTCATCACACCAGATTTATCAAAGGATTTCATGTTATATGCATATGGGGTTGAAACTAGTATTCGATTAATACAAATTAACTTTTGGTTTCAATTCTTATATAAATACTCCTATATATATATATATATATATATATATATATATATATATATATATATATATATATATATATATATATATATATGCGGATCCCACTCTATCTATTTTACATAAATATGGAAAGGTATATTTTTGTGGTGTAGGATAGGAACACAAATCAAATTTTAAAAAGGCTAATTTATAATTTATGAAATTAGCCTATTGGATGTATGCTGGTCCTGCTCATATTGGAACCCTACGAGTGGTTTTGTAGCAGAATCTATTATATTATTGGGAATAATTACTAGTAATAAATATTCTTCAACCTTTCGAATCCTTATTACTGTAATAGCAGCAATTGGAATCATATTAACTCCTATCTATTTATTATCTATGTTACGTAGAATATTTTACGGATATAAGGTTTTGAATGTCCCGAATCCTTATTTTAAGGATTCAGGGACCACTATAAGGGGATCATGAGCCATTTTTCTTTATTTCGACTAAGTGAGAATGCAAGTAATTTCTTATTCTTGGTCGAGGCCCTGTTTAAACATAATAGAGTTAGGGGCCCTACCCACCGGGGATGTAGTATTAACATACCAAAATGATGAAGGTTTAGAACATCTTGTGGATTTATTGAGTTAGACAATAAAGGACTATGATTTTAAATACAATCATGTGGAGAAATTTTTTTTTCCATCATGAGAGATTTCATGAAGTTCAAATGCATGATCACAACTAAACTACATCAAGGTATTATTCTCCCATCCTCGTGTGAGAGGATTCATTATATGAGCTGAGATAATTGAAAAGAGAGTTGGATGGGTGACAAGAATCTTGGAGTATGATGTCAATATAAAGACCATGAAACTAGTTTGAGGTGAACGATTGTGTGGGAAATTGAATTTTATTCTTGATAATATCAAGAAATCTCCTATCTTTTATAGGATGAGTAGGAACAACCCACAAAAATACACTTAGTAACAATAACTAGATAAAAGATATAGATATATCTTTATATACGGAGAATATCCTCTTAGTTTGAAATAATATACAAGGAGGCGCATGAGGTTGCAATCTATTATTTATGTGTTAATTGGTGGAGTTATTTTCAAACATAACATTGATGGAGTGTTACTTAGATGCATTGGAGGAAAGAAAGTGAACATGATTTTGGAAAAATTCCATAATGGATTCTTTGGTGGGCATTTCTTAGAAAAATCCATGACACTAAAAATATTGAAAGCATGTTACTCTTATCCTACATTGTTCGCATATTTGCATTAATGGGTATGTAAATGAAAGGAATATTCTCTTTTCAATGGCAAGAATAATTTGGAGGCACTCCCACTCCATCCAATCTAGTGAGATGAACCTTTTTATTAATGGGGAATTTATTGTTATTGGAATGGTCAATCTAGTATCAAGCACATGTAAGTGGGTTTTAAAAGCAAATAATTACTTTTCCGGGTAGATAATGGATGTGGAACTCAATGAAGAAACTAAATCAGATACCCTTGATTTATTAGAGGATGTCATAATAAAGTTTGGGGTTCCTAAACTATCATCTCGATAATTCCAAAATCTTCTTTAGATATTAAATTTTAGGTTGGGCCCTTTTGCATGGTATTTACAGAAACTTTCTTCTAATTATTACCATCAAGGTAATATACTAGCCAAGTCTATCAACAAAAAAATGATAAGGATAAAGAAGAGGGAAATGGAGATGAACCAAATTTTGTGGCATACCAAGATCAAATATTATCTTCGGGATAACAAAATCAAACCTAAGAGAGAATCAATATATTCTCCCCTCATCCTTACGTATGGTAGAGAGGCCGGTATTATGTTATCTCTTGAATTTCCTTATCTAGAGTTGGTGCATCAGTTGGAATCAAAGCGATGCAGATGAAATAATAGGCCAAATGGTGGAGATGGTTGAAATTGAAGAATTGAGGCAATATTCCATGTTCAAATTAGAAGAACATAAAAATTTCAACCAAGCAATGGTTCTACGGAAATCCAAATCACAAGCTTTTAAAATAGCATATCCGGTTCGAAATTGGACGCATATAGAGATAAACCAAGATAACACTCTAAGTTGGATGAACTATGGAACTGGTCATATATCATTACAACTTGAAACAATGATAACTATTTTGAGTTATCTAGTATTTATGGGGGAACTCAAAATCCCATACAATGGGATTTATCTCAAACCTTCTCATTGAGTATGTTTGTTGTATCTTGTAAATATTTGTTGATATATTATTTTATTTTCCTTGTTTTTATTGGAGGGTCCCTCCTTTTTGTGCGGTGATCAGCGATTGAGTGCATTATTATTAAATCCTTGTTGTGATCTACTAAATAAGTTATTTTTTACACAAGTGTTGGTTCCATCTTCATTCCACATGGATTCCATGAAGAAAAAATTGAAGTACCACTAGGAAATAGTGTTCCGTGGGATGACGTAACAAGTGAATATGAAATCATGTGGATAAAGGAGTAGTTTTATCTCGTAGTAATTTTATATTTTAAGTTATATACTAACTCCATTCCCAATGGCTATGTCATGCTACTGATTGACCCATATAACATGCATATGTTCCTTAAAAGTCACCAAACCATTGTTCAAAATAACATCTAGATTATCTTAATAACTTTATTTGAGTTATACACTCACACAAATTCAATAAATAAATCCATAGAATGATGGAACTTAGTGTTTCATGGAAATAAGATAATGTAGTGTTTGAAAAAGTTGAAAAACTAGCACATTAAAAGAACTTCAAAACACATTAGGATGCCATGAAATAAATATTAAGTACCATGTGTCACTTCCAAGGAAGACAAGTGAAGTGCGGGAATGTTAGGAGATTTTGCGGGTAATAATCCACAAAAGTTGATGAACTCCATAGAATAAGGAATATCAACATATCAAAGTAACCCATGGAATGAATGAGTGGTTATACGTGATATATAGAAAATAAAAAAGCCTTAGAATACATATTTCAAAATTAGACATGCATAAAGCATATGTGAGTGTCTTGGGAGTTAATAAGTTTGATTTTATAAAATCTTGGTTTCAATCCTAAGGTTATCTAATTGATTAAGGAGTGTACCTCTACTCCCAACTTCTCAGTCCTAATCAATGGTAAGTCATATGGCTTCTTTAAATCTAAGAGGGGTCTTCACCAAGGGGATCCTCTATCCCCATTTCTATATATCATTATGGCTGAGTCTCTTAGCCAAATTTTTTAGAGGGATATGATGGATAAAAGAATAAAAGGTATCTAAGTTACCAATGGAGTTGACCCGATTAGCATGAAATTTTTTTGATGACACATACCTCCTCGGGTAGGTAGAGGTGAATGAAGCCAGAGTGTTTAAGGAAATAACTAATGATTATGAGGAAGTATCCAGATAACTAATACACTTTCATAATATCTCATGGTTATTCATTAATTTCCATCCTGATCAACAAAGAAGAATGATGACCATTATGGAGTGTAGAATTAAATATTTACCAGAGATAGCTACTTGGGCATGCCCTTGTGTGGAATCAATATAAATTTGGAAACCTGTAACCCCCACATTGAAAGGTTTCAAATGAAATTAGTATCATGGAAAAGATTTATACTTACAAAAGAGGGAAAATATTAGCTCCTCTAGAGCTCTCTATATGGGGTGGCTACCTATATCATGTCCATATTCAAAATCTTAGGAAAAGTTAGAAATGTTATTGAAAAAATACAAATAAGGTTTCTTTGGTTTTGAGTGAAGATAAATATATCATACCCTGGTGGTGTGGGAGAAGGTTACTAAACCAGAGAGGTATGGGCGCATAGGTTTAATTTTTTAAAAATCATGAATGGATCCCTAATTTCTAAGATCGGGTGGAGAATCTACAAGGAATAGGGATTCAAGGTAGATATTTTACGGTGAAATATCGTTGACTATTAGTGGAAGAAAAGCCTTGTTAACTCTAACTGAGCTCCTAAATGGATCCATCTTTTTGAATAATCTTAGCTAGGGTAAACACCTTCTCCTTCAAAGTATCAGGTGGAATATTGGAAATGGAAATGAAATAAGTTTATGGGAGGATTTCTCATTGGACAAGAAACCACTAGGCATGAGTGAGCCATGGAATGATCTTTAAGTCCACTATAGTCATATTTATGGTGAAAATTTAGAAGCTGTCGGGTCCCTAATCCTCAAGAGACAAAGTGGGTATCTATTCTACCCCCTGCTAACTACATAGAACTAATCAAACCTTTTAAGGATCTCAACAAAAAAATTAAGGATAAATCTTACCCCCAATATAATGTTGGAGGATGAAATAATTTTGAGCAAGTCAAATTTAGGAGAGTATGAAGTTAAATCTAGATATGAAATATCTTTTGAAGATGAGGAGAAGAACAAGGATTATGCAATATTTGGAACAAATATCTCACTCAAAAGATCAATATTTTCATGTGGGAATCAATATTGAAATAAATATTGATTATGGATAATCTAAGGAAAAGAGGTATGATACTAATAAACTAATGATATCTCTTTGAGGAGAATTTTAACTCAACTTACCATCTTTTCATGGAATACAACTTTACTTTCCTGCTTATTGTGGAGATATTTAATATATTCATTGTCTAAATCCCTCTAATGGGTAGCTTAAGTAATCTAATGGAAAAATGGAAATCTCCTTTCAAATCTAGGATTATCAATCTAATATGGAAATACTCACTATCTCACATCATATGAAGTATATGGATAAAAAAACAAAAAGATTTTCCAAACCAAGATAGCTAACATCTCTAAGGTGGTCAAAAAGATGAAGAAAAATATCGGGAAAAAAATTTCATTTACAAGTATAAGTGGTAAAACTCCTTTTATCATGAGGATACTATAATCCTTAAATATTTAAGGATCGTCCCGAACAAAGCCGGAGGGAATCATGGGAAAAAGAAGGACCATGTCAATTCTAAATGAAAACCACCCCCAAGGAATGGATTAACATTAATTTCAATGGGTCTACAAAGTTAAGGGAAGGTAAGGTTAGGGGGTTCTTAACAAGGACCATTTACAGAGCTACCTAGTTTCCTATACAATACCATTAGGTAATAGTTCAAATAATTATGTTTAAGTGTATACGGATGTGAAAGGAATTAGGATTTCTAAGAGACTCAAATATAAGAAAATAACTATATAAGGAGAATATTTTGTAATCATTATATCTATGGAAGGAAAATTTAAGGTTGTATGGAACATAAAAAAATGATACTAGATGCTCTAAATAGGATGAAGGCCTTTGATGATGTGGCCCTATGCCATGTGTTTAGAGAAAGTAATTCTAGTGCAGATGGGTTAGCAAATCAAGGTAATGATTTGGTGGATTGGGGGAATGGGAGGGAAAGGTCCCCTAGAATCATGCCAACAACAAAATTAATAATGAAAATCATAACCAAGGAATATTACATAAGCCACATAGGATCTAGATAGATCCCACGTGACATATTTGGAAACATCAAGTGTTCTGTTTGGCGATAGAGAACTTTATCTATTATTCGAGTGGAAAATATTTACTAAATAGAGAAGGATAAATTTGAATAGCCAAACCAAGAATACAATGGGAGGAGGGTAGCTACGCACGGAGCCTACTTAGTTCTAATCAATCAAATAGGATGCCACTATTTAGAGGCTGCTTATGAAAGGGAGGGTTTCTTGAATATATCAAGTGTTTCAAAGGTAACAATAAAAAATTTGCCATTGATTTTTGAAATATTGGGATTATGGAAGGGTTAAGTTTTGGGGGTTGAGATGCATGTCACTGAGCAGTTTATAGCTGATGTCATGGGAATGTATGTGGAGGGTCTTAAATTATTCAAGGATAAGAAACAAAGAAACCTTGTAATCTTCTTGTTTTTGGCCTTGGTGACACTATGCATGTGTTCGATGATGGAATAACAAGGACTTATCTTCTAGAGAGGTGGTCGATGTATGTAAGGTGGTTATGAGATATTTAACCCTTGAAGGAAAATTTCATAAAATCTACACCCATCACCTCTCCATCTTGAACTAATTTTTCCACAACCACACTATGAGCTTTTTATTTTTCCTATTGTGGTCCCTAAATATATCTCTGTTTTATAAGGAGGAAAATTTGTAATCCTCACTCGATCATGTATTTGATCTTGTTACATCTCCATAATATTAAACCTTTTCTACCCCTATCTCACAACCCTATATATCGAGATGAAGAGATATTGGCCAATAGGATAAGAATGAAAAATAAGGACCTGGTGGTGAATGACATTGAGGGTGTGGATGTCAAGGTGCTTTCGACTTGAACATGGGAAATTATTCTTAAGGAAAGGGAATTAGAAATGATAATCTTGGGGATTACACTAGTGATGTTAGGAAGGCTAATATGAAGGTTGTTATTGATACAATACTCAAGGTAACAAAACATCTAATTTAGGATATAAGGTAATGGAACATCAAAACTACAGTCTAAGAGAAAAGGATTAATGGTTTGAAGGTAGATTTCATCATGCAAGAACAAAGAATCTCTATTTTGCGGGATCGATTCGCTAAGAAGGAAAAAAAAAGAGGAGTGCTAGGTTGGATCTTATCATCGAGATGATGAAGAGGATATTGTTAACACTAATGGAAACATGCGCGAAGAAGCACTGAATCCTATGTAGGAACCATAAATTATAAATCAAGGGCCCAGCTCTCACACTAGGAGCAACAAGAAAAAGAAACTTTAGCTGACTCTTAACAAACTAGTGCTTTGGTATTTTTTGTTTTGTGTTTGTTTTTGGGATCACATAAAAAAATTAATATGTATTTGAGGTTGTGTTTTCCTCATCCCATGTTGGGCCTTCATGTTGGTCGAGTTGTTTTTTCTTATCAAGGCCCTTGCTATTTTTTGGGTTTTTGGTTTTCCTAGCTTCTCTTTTTCTTTCTATGTACTATAGGTTTTTTGGTCCCCCAAAACCAAATAGTTACATAATCTAAAAAAATCACAATACAAAGGAAATATAACCTAACATATTAGACTCATTAAAATTCAACATACTCTAAAGAAGGAGGAAATATTAGGTTATGGGTGGTGAATGTAATTACAGAGTTATGGGATGTTAACAGACCAAGAAAGAGAGAAAAATGAATTCGTAGATTATCTAAAGGTTCACCAAACAAATAGAAATCCATGGGACATGATATCATGATGGATAACATCAAAATTTCATGAAGCACAATAAATCCATGCCTAATCTAGATAGAGAACTCAATGAATCCAACAAATAGAATTTATATTTGAATGGTGTCATCCTCCTGCACTATAACAATTGATGGGGTGCGATTGAAACAAGATGAGGCACCCATACCTCACTTAAAAAATCATTGAAAATTTTTCCTTAGTGCCAACATGGTGGTTGAATTCATTCATTGATATTTGTGATCATTTCCCTCTTCTTTAGATCTAAAATTTCTATATATGTAGTGTGTAAGCACATGAAAAGGGTTCACTTTTATGCTATGCTCAATAGAAATTCCCTTTTAATTCTAAATATTTTTATCATATACCTATGTAACATACATGTGAAGGTTTCATGTACCACTTAACTCTATTAGTGTGTGAATATATAATTTCTTGATATTATGTGCAAGTGTTATTTATTTCCTTTAAATACATCAGTGTTTCATATGAATATTTCAATCATTTTGTTCACCTTTTGTCTTATTCTATTTATTTATTCCAAATTTATGTATGAACTATCTTGTATCTTCACATGTATTGTTATAGCTATGTCCTTTGAAAAATAATCAAACCTTATTCTAGTTTTTGCATCACCACTCTTTATTTTAGGATGTATCTCTCTTAACCATGGTTCCTTGGAATACTTAGGATATGATTAGATAACAATCGTTTAGTTCTATGTAGTTATTAATAATGAGGTATGAATAGAAGGAGTTAACCAACTCTAGATATTAACCTCAAAAGGTTCCATTGTCCCACACTTTGGATGTCTTTCCATGTGTCACTTTTATAGTAAGCACGGTCTTAGCAAGGGTGATATCTTGGGTGATAATAGGTCATACCGGTGACCATAGAAATGTGGAATAGTATAAAAAAGGGAGGATAGAAGAGTGGTTGTGAGTGATACAAAAGGGAAGTGTAGTGAAAGGACATCCCTATGAATGGGTTAAAGAAAAGGGAGTAAGAAAGGTGTTGAATAAGGTTTTAGGGTACTTGCTCACTTTATTAATGGGTAGGGACTTGGGAGTGGAGGAAAACGTTTTGAGAGATATGGAAGAACATATCCAAAAGAGTGAGGAGGAATTTAGGGGTGAGAGGATGAGGGAGTATGATGATTATTACGATGGCCGGGAAGGGTAGAGAGATAAGGATGGAGTGCACATAGAGGGGACTAGAGAGCATAAATGGAAGAGTACACATTGAGGGGAATAAATATTTTAATAGGTGAAGTGAGAAGAGGGAACATAAAAGAACATATTATGGTATAACAAGCGTAGAGAGGAACTTAAAGGTGAATGGAAACATATGTGGATATGAGTAGATATGGATAATAAATTATGGAAATGAAGAAATAGAATCATGAGAAAAACATAGTTATGGAAAAACTTAGGATGGCCATTATAGTAAAATACTACAAAGGGTTAACAAATAAAAAGTGAGAAATTAGATACCGTATGAATCACAAAACATTTTTTGTTTTTCTTGCATTGGGGATGATGTGGATAGATGGAAAATTGTAGGGAACTTACACCTGCAAATGATAATTTAAAAAATATAGAAAGGGATTGAGATGTGGGAAAAATACCAAAACATGGGTAAAATATGTTTCCTAATAGGGGTAATCACATATCCAAATCAGATATGACTAAATATGGTGAAGGATGTGAAAGTTAATGGGAAGGATTGTATTGTTTCAAGATTTTTTCATTTTAGAAAACAATTACAAATGCAAGTATGTTATGAGGTGGATGATTGGATCTTATTACTCTAATAATATTCACCTTTCGATATCTTGTTAGTCAATATATCAATCCTCTCAATATACATTCCCTTTTGATATAATTTTGAGTACGTGGAAGAAGCTCTCTCTCTCTCTCTCTCTCTCTTTATATATATATATATATATATATATATATATATATATATATATATATATATATATACACACACACACACACACACACACACACAGACACACACACACACACACACATGACTCTACTTGAGAGTGACATTAATGCATGTGAGTGTAGAATGGTATGGGGTAATTAAATAGTATGTGAAAGGGACTTGTTATATTAGTGAAATTCATTTATAATAATTTTCTTTTACATAAGCCAATGTTGTTCTAAATTTTTGGATTTTATGCTTAAATATATTGATGGTGGGAAATGGGGGCTGAAATTATATGCACATTATTATAAATCCTTGGTTATTTATGGGGATAATACCCCAAACATCATTATTGCAACTATATTAGGTGAAAAGTGAAATAGTTCAACATGATGGATTTACCTATAGGTGTGAACTAGAGCCTTTGTTAATACCAAAAAATGAGGTGAGGGAATTGTAATGTGTGAAAAAAGAAAAGAAAATATCATAACTATTTTTGAAAAAAAAAGAAAAAAGTAATAGTATAGTAGTCACATATGTGACTACCTTTCAACAACACTTAAAAATTTTATTTTTGTCACAAAAAAATCATATATATCTAAAAATGTTCAGAGTGCAAGAATCTTATTACCATAAAAGTAAATATTTAATTCATTTGACACACCAATTACAATAGGAATCTCACCACATATATAGGAGTCTTCTCTCCTATTATTTAGGAAATCTATAAACAAACCTACAACCACTCCAATCCCTATTTCAGTGGGTTGTTATAACACCACTAACAATTTACCTATATATGAATATAAACAATAATCCGTTAATGTTAGCACTAACCAATATATTTTCCTAACAATATACTTGTGGATATGACTGTATTACAATGAATATATTTATTATTATTGTTTTTAATTGTATTTTGAAAAAGAAGAGAAAATGTTAGATATACAACAAACAAATGTTAGAAAAATAAAAGTGAAATGGAAGGATTGGAAAAATCTAATAAAATATTATGTTATATTAAAAAATAGAAGTTTAACCCACAACTAGGATTGGTCCCATTTTGGCCACCAAAATTTATGCCTAGATATTGATCCACCTGTAAAAGTATTATATATATATATATAATCAAATCAACTCAAATCATGTTACTAAATACACTAGGCTTATGTTTTTTTCCATTTAATAAGAGAGGGACTTCATAGGGTTCGTACAATTAATACACTATATTAAATATCTAACTTGTGAATCTATCTCGGTCATATCCCTATCCTTTAAAAGGTTGATAAAAAAACATGTAATAAATACAAGGATAAATTAAATGGTATACATTTTTAGGTGTTTGAGATGACCAAACAATGGTCAAAGGTTTATCATGGATTTTTTTATATTATAATAGCATGTTTCTTGATTAGATGTTATCATTAGTTTCATCTCCATTTTAGTCACAATCACATAATAGTTACAATACAATTACAATTGTGATTGAAAATAATATTGAAAATATGAAATATTACATTGCAATGATTTTTGTGCTATCTAAAAACAATTCCATCTTATTAAAAAAACTTGTAAGGAAAGAATATGCAAACAAGATATTAAATTTTGAAAACAAGAAAACAACCAATAAGAATAAATGGAGGGTAAGTCTGCTTTAATATTTTTGGGAAACATAGAGGATTGTGATGGATATATGTGTAATGTTCATAGAGAGACGAGATGATAAAAGTATATTATGAATTGGATATGTGATTGGGTAGGTGGAGTGTATAAAGTGATGTGAAAATATTAAATGTGAATGTATGAGGATAATAAAGTGGATGAAATGTTTTAAATACACCTTATTTTATATTATTTAATTTTTTTGTTAGATTATCGACTTTTAGTGATTATTACATTTCAAATTTATTTTTATATTTTTATCCTAAGAGACCTTGTACTTAATGTATATTTTATATGTATAGATAATGGAATATGGATTTTCATCTACAATAGTCTCCCCTTTTCATGAAAACATGGAGTTTCTATAGAGGATTCTTCTAAATATTACTCCCATGTCTCTGTTAATAGATTTTTTTAGTGTCTCAATAGTCATTTGAGTCATGGTACCTAATATTGTGTTTCTCAAACTAAATTCCTATGCATTTTTATAGGATTTTCTTGTATTTTTCTTCTTATCATGTTTATGTGGTGATGATTATTGCTTGGTGTCTAAATTCCATTTCTTTGGATAAAAATAATATTTTCTCACTATGTATCTAAAATTTTCTTCAATCTTGATTCCATATAGGGAGGATTCCTATAATGTGTTGATTTATGAAAAATATATTTCTTCTTGGATGTAATATCACAAGTTCTACACTATTTTAGAAATTGTTACCTCTCATTTTCACTTTTTAAAAAGTTTACGTACAAGACCTATACTCAATGGTGTAGTCTTGCACTTTCTGGTCATGAGCATGACACAATTGGTGCAATATTTTCTAATGGTCATCAAAATTATTCACTTGGAAGTATTATATGCTAACATCCAGAAAATTATCCCACACATTTCTTAGTCCTTTATTGTGATAAACTCCCCATCATATTAGTATTGAATGTAGTTTGAATCCTACCATTTTTGACATGTAAGGAATATGTCGGGAGTGAAAATACTAAATTTTAATTATTAAATAATTTATTTATAGATAAATATGAATATAATTACTCAAGACATTTATATAATTCATAACATCAAAATATCCTTCCAATTGAGGAATGCCAAAATTTAGCCATACCTTAAAGGGTGTTAGCCCCATAAAGTGTTTAGTTGATGTGGTTATATTTTTGTGGTGGGTGTAGTTGTAGGGATGTCATGTGAGAGAAAATTGGTAAATTATGCCATCATCTCCTTTTTCTTATCAAGGAATTCATAAAGTAATTATTTGAAAAGATATTTCATTTTCTCATATGTTTTTAAAGATCATTTAAACAACAAGGAAGATAATCGAAGGATCAAAAGTATCAATATTGTGCTTATGATATTATAACCTTGTACTATGTGACATGTAAGAGTGAAACAAACCTCTCGATACCACTAATCTCAATAGGGTTGTGATTTAGTGGTCAAAACAAAATGATGGTGATAATAATAATTTCACAATGAAAGAGTTGTTGAAGTAAAATAAATTTACTAAAATTTAAATATATACAAAACAAATAATCTATAATAGATATGTGAACCTATAAATCCATACTTTTATTCAAAACAAACTACCTTATAGTTGTAAAATGGAGAATTTGAATATTTGTTAACAATATAACATTAAGGGTTATGAATGGGAAGGTCATCCTACGTGGAGATGATATGTATCCACCTTAGGGGTGGAGTTGAATGGGTATACATGGAAAAAATCTCAAAATTCATTCTATATTTATTGTTCCTTATTGATATCATTATATATCTTAGCTCGGTGACCTAATTTATGATCCATACATGTGAAAGATGATATATTGAACTAAAATAAAGGTATACAATTAATATCTACACTTACTTAAACTATAAATATCCTAAAAATGTTCAAAAGACAATAAAATTTTCAAAATACAGAATTTTTCAAACCTACTACAAATAAGTTTGTAGAATGTTAAGAAATATTTCTCCGAATGCCCATATGGATAAGTAAAATATAGTAAATATAATAAAACAAGATAAATGTTGAAAAATGTGAGTAAAATAAAGATCCAATGTACCTAAATAGGAAAATCTAAGATGAGATAAAATTAAACCAATACTTGTGATAGAATGTATGAAAGGATTGACAATACCATATAATGTCATAATTAAGATGAACTGGTGTGGATCTAAAATGAAAATTTATGAGGGTGTCCCACTTAATTCATTAGGTTATTACATTATTCAACTTAAAAATATTAATCCTTGTTGATTCTTTAGGGTATTACAGTCTTCAACTCATAAATATTTAGCTTAAGTTAGCACTTACAAGTGAAAATTTCTAAAAAAATGTATTAAAAATAATTTTAAGGTAGAGGCGCATGGAAAACTAACATCAATAAGAGTTAAAAGAAAAAAACTAGGTTCCATGATGGTTATGAATATCCTTAGTGAACATAAAACACTATAATAAAATGGACATGACTATTAGTCTTTGAAATTGAAAGGTTGAGTAGCCATGTTCCGTAAAATATTGGCTTGGGAGAACTAGTGAAGTATGAAAATACATGTCAACTAGTAGATGCAAAAATTAAAATGTGCCTACTTAAACAAAAATTTCCCCACTCCTCAAGACCCCATCAAATCCATCCATTAAGTGTAATAATTAGGTATTTTATTAAAAATGCATATAACATTTAAATGATAGATATGTAGCCTCTATCCTATTACATGCCATAATACACCAAAAATGACTTGTAAATTTAATTATAGGTCAACTATGGAGATTGATACTTGAATTAGGATAGCGAGTGTGTTCATGATAATGATCACATAGTTTTTAATTACATTTGAATTTTTACATTGTTTTGTTACTCCTTTATAAAAAATCGGAGGGATAATAATGGATTAGTAAGATGAAAACAATAAATATCTTACACTTCACCACTATAAACAAGAAATTACAATCTTATTATCTTAGAAAATCCTAGGCTTATAAAGAATGTAAATTTATCTTTGACCTATGTGTTCCTCAACTTAGAGAAGAAATAGGAAGTGATAACTTCAAGGAAGATAACACAGTTTAATGATTGTTTAGTACAACATGGATATTTTGTTTCATGAGATATTAAGATGATAAGATATGAATCATGTATGACACAAAAGTGTGAGATTATGTAATATCAAAATTAGAATCAATATCAATAATGATTTAATATGATAAACACAAAAGGTCTTTAAAGATAAATAAATTAAGTACATGTTAGGGTTATAAGAGATTGCACTAACATCCTTGATAAGAAAATTCTTACTTTTAAAATTCAAATGGTTCTCTTCACATCATTTCTAGCCAATAGGGAGGATTTATGAAAGGAAGGCTTATTTCGGGATGGGGTGGTTATTGTTCATGAAACCATTCATTCAATGGAAAAATTAAGAAAGCGGGTATGGTTTTAAAGATAGACATGAATGAAGCCTTTGACAGGGTATCCTGGAACTTCCTTGATAAAGTAATGGAGAAATTTTGGTTTTATGCCCACTTGAGAAAAATCATTAGCACTTATATCTCTTCCTCCATATTTTATATTGTTATGAATGGTACTCCAGTGGGTTTCTTCCCAAGCAATAGAGGTATCCACTAAGGGGATCCAATCTCTCCAATTATCTTCATCATCATGGTGGATAATATTAGCTACACCATAACCAAAGTTGTTTCCCTGGGCTTTCTGAATGGTTTTAAGACTACTTCTTTGGAGATTAGAGTCTCTCATCAGGAATTTGCAAATGACACTATTATCCTTCTTCTTTATTCTATTCTTGAAGCCAAAATGATGAAGAGTATCCTTCAACTCTATGAAGAGGCCTTAGGATAGCAAATTAATTTTGATAAAATCTTTCTCTACTTCTTTAACACTCCACCCACAAGACAAAGGAAAATAGCTCAAATTTTGGGGTGTGATATCAAATCTCTGCCCACCACTTACCTTGGTCTTCCTCTTGGTACTAACAAGGTACCCTTGAATGTTTGGAATGCTTTTCTTAATAGGTTTTAGAGAAATATTGTTGGTTAGAAGGGAGCTACTCTATAGCGCGGAAAATTGTCTTATCAAAAGTACGCTTCAAATATCTACCTATCTATACCATATCTCTCTTCTTCATTCTTGCGTCCATAAAAAAATTTGAGAGAATTGAAGTAAAATTTTTCATAGGTTCAGAAGAGAAAAAATATTTCACTTGGTAGCCTGGGATAAGGCTTGCAATAGTAAAAAAGCATAAGGTATTAGAATAAAACAATCAATATTATGAATGCAACACTAGTTTCTGAAATGGGATGGAGATTATTTAAGAAGGAACATCCTTAGGCAGATCTTATTAAAGATAAATATCTAAATCAAGGAAATTTCCATGATCTCTTCAAGAATGTTGCTCATCCAAATGGCTCAAACTTTTGGAACAATTTGGTTAAGACATGAAAATACCTTCAATCAGCATGTAAATGGATTCTTGGAAATGGAGAGAACATAAATTTTTGGGATGATAGATGGGTAGATTTTCACAATATTAGCAATAATGTGCATTAAGAATAACTAAAAAACAATCTTACAAAGTAGCCTTGGGACAACAGGTCAATGGTTATATTCATAATATGAAGGTCAACTACATTGGAGAGATGTAGTGTTTTTATTCAGATCAAAAGGATCTTATTTTGGACCTGAAAAAAATTATCAGGAATATCCCTATCAGTCAAATACAAGCCAAGGATGAATTTATATGGTCTCACTCTTTTGATGGTAACTACATGGTGAGATCAAGTTATCAATTGTATGTTAATGAAACTATTTGCAACTTTCTTTGGAGCAAGATCTGGTTCAAATAACTCACCCTGAAAATAAACCACTTCTTGTGGTTGGTTATGAATAAGAGCATCCTAACCATTTATAACCTTATCAAAATGGGATACACCATGCCTAATAGATGTTACCACTGTAAAAATGATAATGAAACTATCCATCATCTTCTTTTTCACTACCCTATAGTTGGTGCTCTTTGGAAGCTTATTTTTAACAGGTTTGGTATTGTTTGGTATTTCTGGATGATATCATTCGGACTGGGTTTAGTGGTAGCCTCCTTTCAAACATACTTTTCTTTGAAGGATTTGGAGACTCATCTTCATTCATACTATTTGGAGAATTTGGAAGGCTTACAACTCCATTGTCTTTATAGATACCAACAAAACTATCAAAAGTATTCTAAATGAAATTACATTTACAATAAAATAAAACATCCCGAATTTCAAACCCCCAAAAAATCACAATATCCTAAAGATTAGGAGAGATACTTAAAGGCCTGGAATATTAATGTTCAATAGATTTCAATTTCTCTACCCAACACTAATAGATATTTTATTCAATGGATTCCCCAAAAAGATGGTTGGTATAATTTGAACTTTGATGGTGCCTCTAAAGGCAACCCAAGGGCATCCGATGGAGGAGGTCTCATCAAAAACCAACAAGGTCAACTAATTTTTGCTTATGCAGGCCCCATGGGTAATCAATCCAATCACTTTATAGAGGACCTTGCCTCTCTCAGGGAATCGGAATGGATAGGATTCTCAATGTAAATAATCTCATTATGGAGGGGGATTATTTGAATATCATTAACAACCTCAATGGAACCCAAACACCCAATAGGAACATTAGTGATTTCATTAATGAAGCTAATAAGCTTTGTATTGGTCTTAATATTATTATTCAACATGTGTATAGGGAGGAAATAGTTCCGTAGATGCACTTTCTAATGTAGGTGTTCACATGAATAACTATAGTGAGTGGCATGATGATAAGGACCTCCCCAACGTAACTCATTCTATCATCATTAATGAAGCTACCACCCAACCCATCATTACAACTTAGACAATGGCCTATGCACGTGTGGAAACCCCCTTCTTGATAATTTCATTTGATCAGATTTATTCATTTTTATTTAATCCTCCCCTCAAATCCATAGGGCATAAATATTAAGGAATATTGTTTGAGAAAGGAGAAAAGATTTATCTGGGTAGCAGTCTAGTATCTGGGCTACCAAATTACTATCAAAAGGCTTAATTACTGCTGCCACCAGTCTAAAATATCTCTTCCACCAAATCCATCCATGATGGGAGTGCCACCATACACAGTAGAACCATTTTTAGACCCCCAATGGAAACAAAATGTTGAACTTTGGGAAGCCCTCAAGTATTGGCAGTTCCGTATATTTCATACAATGAATCAGGGGTCATGATAAACCTATTTCTCTATAATTTACTACTAATTAGAAAGAGAGAAATTTCAATTTCAAGGGAAGATACTTCAAAATTTTAAAGAAATTTATTTCCTTCATCATGGTCCTGAGTATATAGGGAAACAAGTTGTTTCACAATAAGTTTGACAAGGATGCAGAGGAAAGGTTTTCTGGACAATGGGG
Source organism: Taxus wallichiana var. yunnanensis (assembly GCA_018340775.1). Classification (NCBI taxonomy): domain Eukaryota; kingdom Viridiplantae; phylum Streptophyta; class Pinopsida; order Cupressales; family Taxaceae; genus Taxus; species Taxus wallichiana. The sequence continues at coordinate 66,561,269 of CM031234.1, forward strand.
AAGAAACCTAAATAGAACGTGTCAAAGCATCATCTACTCTTCCATTCCACAACCTTTTGATGAAGTTTCCCACATGGTGGTTCATTACATAACATTGGAAGGCATGTTTTCCACCCTTCCCTTGCATCATTTTGTTATGCTTAACCATTTCAAGAGAGAAGCAAATGTCAATCTACCTTATTAAATTTTTCATTATTTGGAAAAATATTCTTTAGAGGTTCAAGGACATAGGCATGTGCTTCCACTCCATCAGGGATTCATATTTATTCATCATCAATTCATCCTTGATGTAATTTCAAATGACCCCAGCCATCCTTTAGCTCCTCCTTCTCCCCAGCAGCCCCGTATTAGATCTAAGAATGTCATCTTTCATGACCTGTATCTGAACCCCCACCTGCTAAGTGGATTCTCAGAAGTAGAAAGAAAGACAAGGACCTAATTGTAGTGGAAATCCTCTGGAGATTAGCCATGATACTCCTAGTTCTTAGATCACTCCTATACTTGAAAATTTTAAACAATAGGAAGATGCTTTGAAATCTATTGAAGATAATGTAAATTTTATTCTAGAAATCGGTAGCAAGATCACCATAGACCGTACCTCCATTACTAGCTTGGAAGATGAGGTAAATTAACTTTTGGTCAATTTAAAGCACTTTAGGACAAACATAATAATCAATTATCCATTCATAGAGCAAAGTACTTGATCTCCTCTATGTCCATATTAACCATATTTGTGAAGTTAGTGGAATTCCTACAACAACATGGAAGAAAGGGAGGATCACTAAGAAGTTCATTAAAGAGACCAATTCAGACCCTAATGTCGGGGGAAGACTTGAATCTTTAAAAGGCCCTCGAGTTTCACACTTAATGTGTATAAAAAATTAGTGAATTAATATCTTTTGCAGTTGTTCTGTTGTTTTCGAGATGATGGTTTATTTTTGTCGAGTCTGTAGATAGGCTACTTATAGGAATTTGTCCCCTTCATTAGTTCTTTATCTTTTTATCTAGTTTTTAGGATTTTGGTGGGGTGTGGCCCCATGTATCAAAAAAACAGTTTTTATTCCATGTTTATCTTGGTTGTCTTTGCAGGGTATGGTCCCTTCAAAACAATTTACCTATAAAAAAGAGATTGCACTAATAAATAATTGGAGGATGAAAGCATTGAATTAAAATTATATTTCCAAATGGATTTTTTTGTCATGGTTGACCTCATCCTACTAGGGTAAATATTTGATTATGTTTGTTGGATATGGTCATTAGATATTTGAAGATGTTCTCTATATTTAGAAAGTAGGTTTTTAAGCTGGATAATGATGTGTAGTAAGTGTGATCTAGCACGTCGAGAGTGCTAACTATGAAAGATGCATGTAAGAACTAGTGACTTAAGTCTCTGATGATCAACGAAATTATATAAGTTCTAAGGATTAATTATTAAATTTAGTTTGTCTACATTTAGGTATATATGGGAAAGAGGAAGGGGAGATTACCCCAGCTTTCTCAAAGGTACTCACTTATTGTGAGAATGATTTGAATAATGGATTCATTGAAGTTAAAAAAAAGAGAAGAATGAAAGGCTTTGAAAAGATACTTGAATCTCTATATAGTGATAAAAAAGAAGAAGAGATAATTAGAAATCCTCCACTTGAGGATGTAGTCATTTTTACCCTTGTCAAAAGAAAGGTACCCCATTCACACCATCCTATCACCCAACGGATGTTGGGCACTCACCGAGGCATGCATGGGTTACGAGTCTCTCTTTTATGTGAGTTTACTGGGAAATATCATCATCTATGATTTGTGCTTAAGATATTTAAATGGAGTTAAGACATTCAAGAACTATATAGCTCGAAACGGCCTTTAGATCCATGCGGTCATTATAGCAGAAAGCACTTGACAAATTATATAACTTGCACCATAATAGAAAGAAGTATACAATAATCCATACTTAGCATAAACATAAATGAAAGAGATCCTATGAAAAATACATATGCATTAGAATCATTGATATTCATATTCATATAACTTGTAACCTCATTACATCCATGGAGCCATTCTGAGAATGTCACGGAGAAAGCAGATTGCAGCCATGTTTTTCAACCTGGAATAATGTAGCTAGGCTATCAAAGAAAAACTTCCAATCCCCATACCCATTATGTATTCTCTCCCAAATATAATTACCCACTAATGAGTTCTTTTAGTATTTCTACGAGCTCCACCCTCTTTTTGTTCTCTCTTTGTTTACTCTGTAGGTGCTAGTATTTATAGCCTCTCTGGGCTGCCAACTCATCCTCCAATGCCCTCAGATATGATGGCAAGTGTGTGAATGTGGTCCTCCATGTGAGCATGCTCTCCCAGGCCTAAGCTTTCCACTTTTCACCATTATGAACTTCTAGAAGCTTCTACCGTAGGCATGCTCCTTCCTAGGCCAACCTGTCGTCAAGTTGGCACCTTATCCACATAGCATGCGTAGTCGGGTCATGATTTTTACGTGTTCTATCCTAAAACCCAATTTGGATAAGTCTCAAACCCTTGGTTCTATCTACATGTGCCACGCATGCCACGAGTTTCCTTAAACCCTTTTGCTAAACACTACCATGCGCACTTTGTCCTTGCGCACCTCTCTTCATCTAGGACCTACGTGCATACGTGCTTTTTGTACTTATCCAAAATTCTAGGGACCCAACATCACCCCACACTATGCCTATTCTCCGTGCGTGGGAACACTTATCTAGTGAAAGAAAGAATACAACAAGATTACGCCTTAGAACAAGAATAAGGGGATGAAAGAATGGGGAAGAATAAAGGATGGGAGAGTGAAGGAATCACTATGCAACAAGCTAGGAAAATACTTCTACAAGTCAAACACCAACTTGTTCTAGGCATCGACTTCTTCCTACACTCTCTAACTTGAGGTTGCCGACCGGGGTGCTCACCTCCCTAAAATTTAGTCCATCTCCTTGCACGCTCATGGTATCGGTGATTTTATCCAACTCCTTGCCTATATCCTCTAATGCATCCAATCTTCGTGTAATACATAGATATATTTCCTTCAACCGGTATTTTATTGAACCCCTTAATGTTAGGAAATAAGGGATAAAATATGTGGATAATCCCTCACAGAATAATCGTAATGAAGAAAAACTAATATGTAGAAAATTATTACGAGATCTCAAATAAAAGTGCAAAATAAAATGACACAACACAACGAGACAGTATTTAACGTGGTTCACCCAATTTGGGCTACATCCACAAAGAATCACTTTCTCATACTTTATTACAAGCCACCACTCTCTCAATACAATACCCAGATATTTTTGGACCTATGCTCAAAAAACTCTACTGAGAATTCACACACGAATTCAAAGCACATCGCATTGTTTTTCATTATACTTCTATCATATGCATAAAACCATATAAATAGACAACTGCTTAAGCAGTTTTACAAAACCATGGGTATTAAAACCATGGGAAAAAACTATCCCATAAACCTATGGGTCAAAATCCCGCCCATATGAGAAAATCACGTTTCCTAATATATCGGGCACATTTTAAGGCCCAAAAAAATTGGGGGTTGTGCCCCTGAACCCCGAGTGAGGATACATGAAAAGTGTATAGTAATCTTAGTGTACAGTCTTCAACACTTTCACACATGAAAACAAGCTCCACAACCTAACAATCTCCCACTTGGAGACTAGTTTTCCTCTGAGCAAGCTTCTCAACCCTTCACTAGTTTCTGTGAAGACCAACCAAAGCTGAACACAACTTTAGTTTTTCCCTTGTGACCACCTTGGTCATCATGTCTGTAGGATTCTGACTAGTATGAATCTTCTCCAGCTTCAACTTCTCTTCCTCTAAAGTTGTCCTGATGAAATGGTACCTTAACTATATATGCTTCATCCTAGAGTGGAAAGTAGAGTTCTTAGCTAGGTGTATAGCACTCTGACTATCACTATGCAACTTTCCTTCCTCCTTCTTATGCCCCAAATCCTCAAGTAATTTCTATAACCAAATCATTTCCTTGCTTGCCTCTATGGCAGCAACATACTCAACCTCCGTGGTTGATAAAGCCACCAACTTCTGTAGTCATGAAATCCAGCTTACTGTTGTTCCACCTATAGTGTAAACATAACCTATTGTGCTCCTCTGTTGTCTACATATCTAACCATATTTGAATCTACATAACCACAAAAGTGGTGTTTTATCCACTGTAGCACAAAATTTTCCCCACGGTCCCTCTTAAATACCGAAGGATCCACTTTACTTCTGCCAGTGATCTCTACCTAGATCACTCATAAATCTACTCACCGCTCCCACTACATGGGCAATATTAGGCCTAGTGCACACCATGGCATACATCAAACTACCAACCGATGATGAGTAAGGTATCTTGGACATATGGTTTTTCTCCTACTCTGTCTTAGGACACTATTCCTTTGATAACTTGAAATGGCCTACCAAAGGAGTCCCAACCGGTTTAGCATCCTGCATATTAAACCTCTCCAAGACCTTCTTAATGTACTCTTCCTGAGATAAAGTCAGCTTATGTTCCTTCCTATCACGAGATATCATCATACCAAGGATTTGTTTGGCTGCCCCAAATCCTTCATAGCAAATGATTCACTTAGCTGCTTCTTGAGTACTTTTATTTCCTACATGTTTTTACCTACAACCAACATGTCATCCACATACAAACAAAGGATAATATAACTACCATCCTCAAATTTATTTGTATACATGCAATGGTCAGAATGATATCTAATATAACCTTGCTCCATCATTAAGCTATCAAATTTCTTATACCATTGACATGGAGCTTGTTTCAAGCCATACAAGCTCTTCTTCAGTTTACACACCATCTCCTCTTTAACTTTTACCTCATAGCCCTCTGACTGCTGCATATATAGTTCCTACTCCAAATAACCATGGAGAAATGTAGTCTTTACGTTAAGCTATTCTAAGTGAAAGTCTTCTGCTGCAACTATTCCTATAACAGTTTTAATACAAGTCATTTTTACTATAGGAGAAAAATCTCATCAAAATCTATACCTTTTTTCTGTGCAAACTCCTTGACCACCAACCATGCCTTGTATCTTTTCATGCCTCCTTCCTCTTTCACTCTAAAAACCCATTTTTTCTATAATGTTCTTTTTTATTTAGGTAGCTTTACCAAATCCCATGTTTGGTTCTCCATGAGAGCCTGATGCTCCTCATCCATAGCTTGCTCCCACTTCTTCCTAGCATCTACCTGCATTGCTTCATCAAATCTCTCTAGCTCTCCACTATCAGTGAGTAATAAATAATAAAGAGAAGGAGAAAAACATTCAGGTTCTCTTCTTACCCTAGAAGACCTCCTCAACATAGGAGTTTGGGGTTCTGTTGAGGAGGTTCTTAAACTGATTCATGTGTCACTTTCCCATCCAGAAGATCCTCTACCACTGCATATTATTTCTTGGATTCTTCCCTATTTTCCTGTAGCTGCTACTTAAACATGACTTTCTCATTAAATACCACATCCCTAGATCGAATAATTTTCTTGTCCTTAATACTCCAACATTTATATCCAAAGTCATCACCACCATAACCAATGAAAGTACATTTTTCGATTTAGCCTCTAGCTCCATCCTATCATCCTTGTCTATATGAACAAACACCTCACATCCAAAGACTCTAAGAAATGAATAATCAACTTTATTACCATACCAAGCCTCCTCAGGTATGCCTCCATCTAAGGCACTTGAGGGTCCTCTATTTATCAAGTACACAGTTATGCTCACCGCTTTTGCCCAAAAATAAAGAGGCACTCCTGTATGTAACCTCATACTCCTAGCACGTTCCATTATTGTTCTGTTCATCCTTTCTAACACCCCATATGTAGAGGAGTCCCCTGGAACCATATTTTACCTATGGATTCCATTATTAGAATAGTAATCATCAATTCATTGCTTGTAATACTCCCCTCCATTATCTGACCTGAGACATTTGAGCTTAAGACCTGTTTCATTCTCTACTAAGGATTTCCATTTAACAAAAGTGTCAAATACATCAGATTTGTTTCTAATACAATGAACCAAAACTTTCCTTGTTGCATCATCAATAAAAGTAACATAATAACTTGAACCCTCAAGAGATGATACCTGAGATGGCCCCCACACATCAGAATGCACTAGCTCTTACTCTCTTTCTTTGTAGGTCCAACCTTGAGAAACCTTACTCGCTTTTGTTTCCCATATATGCAGTCCTCACATAAATCCAAACTTATTTCTGTATATCTAGGAAAATCCTTCTTTATGATCTCCATGCCCTTATGGCTCATATGACTAAGCCTATAGTGCCACAATGTTGTATCTACTTCTGAAGCCACAAGATTACAAACATTAGTGCTATAAGTGGTTAAATACAAGGTTCTAACCTTCTTACCTCTTGCCACCACAAGAGCACCCTTGGTAACCTTCCAAGAGTCTGTTGTAAATATCATAGTACAACCATCACTTCCCAACTACCCTACCGATACCAAATTTCATCTTAATGTAGGCACATGTATGAAATTCTTCAATAGCCAAGTATTCCCATTCTACATCTTAACCTGAAAAAAACCTTTTCCAACTATACTGCAAGGCTCATCATCACCAAGAAAAACATGCCCAAAATCTCCTTGAACATAATCAATAAAATAATGCCTATGTGGAGAAGCATGGAAAGAAGTCCCTAAATCTAAAACCCAAGATTCAGTAATATTGTGCAAAGAAATAATCAAAGCATCTTGACATACATTACCCGTTGCCACATTTGCCTCCTTGTTTTCTTCCTGTTGTTTCTTCTTTTCCCGAAGCTCCAAATAGTCCTTCTTTACATGCCCGAATTTCCATAGTGCTAGCATATTATCCTTCTTTTGGATCTTGACCTTGCTGATCCTTTGATTTTCCACGGCTTCCTCTATTCTTCTTCTGTCTCCCTCTAGTTTCCTTTGTTAAAGAATTCCCTAAAGTATAAGATTCACCAAATCTTTTTCTTCACATTTCCTCACTTAGAATCACCCCTACAACATCCTAAAACTTCAACTTTGAGTTATCTTGAACCGAGTTGCTTACTGCCATTACCAAGCTATTCCAACTCTCAAGTAAAGAGCACAGAACTAATAAATCCCTAACTTCTTCAGCAAATCCTATTGTAACCGAAGCTATCATATTTATAACCATATTAAAATCATTTAGATGATTTACTATTGAACCATTCTTAGAAATATTCATATTAAACAATTTTTTCATTAAAAATATCTTATTAGAAGTAGAGGGTTTCTCATACAACTTCCCTAATACATCCATCAGTTCTTTTATAGTCTTTTCCTTTGAAGTATTAGATAATACCAAAGATGTAAGACACATCCATATTTTCCCAAGTGCCTTCCTATCCAAAATCCCATTCCACATCTTTCATGCTCAAGGATTTGTTCACCTTATCAGATAGCAGAGTATAAAGATCCTTCTAATAAAGGTAATCTTCCATCTGCATCTTCCAAAGACTGAAATTCTACCCATTGAATTTATCAACCCTAGATCTTACATCACCTGACATAACTCCCACTCAAGATAAAACTTTCCCTATAATTCAACACTTCAGAAAACCAAACCAGGCTCTGATACAAATTGTTAGGAAATAAGGGATAAAATATGTGGATAATCCCTCACAAAATCACAATAGTAGAAACTAATATACATAAAATTATTACAAATCTCAAATAAAAGTGCAGAATAAAATAACACAACAAAAGAGATAGTATTTAACGTGGTTCACCCAATTTTGGCTATGTCCACAAAGAAAACTTACTCAGATTTTATTACAAGCCACCACTCTGTCAATACAATACCCAAATCTATTTGGAGCTATGCTCAACAAACTCTACAGAATTCACACCTGAATTCAAAGCACATCTGCAATGTTTTTCATTATACTTCTATCATATGCATAAAACCATATAAATAGACAATTTCTTAAGCAGTCTTATAAAACCATGGGCAAAAAACTTTCCCATAAACCTAAGGGTCAAAATCCAGCCCATATGAGAAAATCACGTTTCCCGATATATCGGGCACATTTTAAGGCCCAATTTTTTTTTCTAGGGTTTGTACACTCGAACCCCCGCTACTAGGGGATACCTCCCTCAAAACCCCACTCGGGGCCCAACCTAGCCCTAAACCCTGGTGAGGATACATGAAAAGTGTACAGTACTCTTAGTGTACAATCTTCAACACTTTCACACATGAAAATAAGCTCCACAACCTAACACTTAAGGTTTCAATGGCTTCATATTTCCTCTCAACCTCAGAAAGGATTTTATCCCTTTCCACCCTATTTCCCTTGTTCTTCTTCTAGAAATCCTTGAGTTCTACTTCATGAGTGGTGACCAAGGCACCTACCACTTTGTCTCTATCTACACAATTTTTGTACGAGGCCTCAGTAGTCTGGGAATAAGCCCTTACATCAGCAAGGACATTTTTGTATTCCTTGATGAGTGCTATGATCTTCAACTTATCCTCTTTCTCTATGCATGCGATAACTTCTTTTGCAGACTCCAAGGCTAGTGGTGAGGATCCTTGTTAAATCCTCGGGAATCCCAAGACTAATCCATACTTTTGCGGGCGATGCTAGGTCTAGATGCTTCAATACTATAGCCTCATTGATGGATTCCACCTTCTTGTACATAGCGCATACCTTAGCCTTTTCATCCTTCAATTCACACTGCCAATGGGAGTTGATCAACTTCTCCTGGCTTAACTCCTTTGTCATAACAACTATCTCTTCCTCTTTCTTCTTTCGCTCCCCTTCTAGATCTCTAACCCTATCATTCTACGTGAAGAGTATAGCCTCGATCTCAATGGAGACTTTTTTTAGCATGTTACATAGTTGTTCATCTGAGAGTTGCTGGGTATCCACCACTGGGTTGTCTTCTCTTGGTCCTAGAAATGTTATTATTACCCCGTGGCTTACCTCAAACTCGGCTCTCCTTCTTCTCCTTGTTCAACATTGGCTCATCGTTGTGTTCTAATTTGTTCTCCACCATGGTCTCAATGTTCTTAGCCTCTTCTCCTTCTCGCCACCTTGGTTTTTTTTTATGCGCAGAACTTGGAGAATCTTGCTTCGCACACTATCTTCCTTGTGTTTTCCAATGTCCTAGGCACCTTCTCCTACCTAGCTATCCTTCCACCATACGAACTAGAACCCTTGTTCTTCTTCTCCACCTTCCTCCTCTAAATCATGTATATTGAAGATGGGTGGTCCTTGATCCTTCTTGGGGTCCTCTTCCTTACTTTTTCTCCACTCTCTTCCTCTTCGCTCTCATATTTTTCTCTTATGTACTTGTCCAAACTCTCAGTCTCTTTTGAGATGGTCTCTTCTTCTACCCTTTTCTTCTTCCTAACCAAAGATTCCGGTGTAGGTGATTCTGTTTCTTCCTCTCCTAATGACTCCTTGTCTAATGGGTTTTCTAACTCTAGAGTCTTCTCTTTTACTATGGGCTTCTTCTTGCGCACGTACATACTGGTTTTGACATTTGTCTCGGGGAACCTATTGCTTGTGTCTCCACCACACTTGGTATTTTATTTCTGGATTTTTTCCTCCCATTTAGGTGAGGGTATCTTCTACTGGGTTGGATCTTGAGGTATAGATACCTCATTCTCCAAATATTTTCCCTTCTCGGACTTGGGTCTTATGCGGATGTATATGCGCGCCACGGATCCATCTCGTAATGGGTAGAGTCATGGGCCTTGTCATTTGAACTTCATGTGACACGTACCACTCCACGTACATGTGCTTTCCGAGGTACACCAACCCTTTGTGCATTTCCTTGTGGTCCTAGTCCAAATTACCAAGGTCCAATTTAAACTTCTTGGACTCCTGAACCTATTTACTCCCACTTGGAAGTATTGAGATATGAAGGCAAAGGGGAGCTTGCACTATGGGCTCCATGTCTCATCTGATAGTTTGAATCTACCCAAGCATAAATGCTGGTACACAAGCAAATTTCACTTCTCCCCTAGTGGTTATTGGCATTTGTTTGGGAATTCTCCATTCCACCCCAATGCATTCCTTATGCGCATATACCATTTTTCCAAGCGCACCTTGTGCACAATTGTCATGGTGTCACAAGCATATTTTTCAAACCTCTTTGTGGGTGAGGGTCCTCAACAGGTACTCCCACATAAAAAAAAATCGATGTATCAGTACCCCAATCTCTGAAAACATGATGGTTAATAGGACATTTCCAAAAGGATCCTATCACCTTCCTTCGCATAGCTGATAATCTCATCCACGATGAATGCGGACAAGTTGTAGATGGTGCCCTCTAAAATTTTCCTGTAAACATTCAACCATGGCTTATTAACCTGGGTCCATCTCTCCTAGCCATTTAACTTTGACACCAGGTGCATGACCATCTTCATTACTAGATCCTTAATGTTTGTGACATCATAATACCTTGACCCTTTCTTGTATGCATAAGTGGTGATAGTTTCCTTAATCACTTCTTTGTCAATCAAGTCATCCTCCAAACCTTCTCCTTCATAGATGAGGCCTGTGAAATGTGAAATGAGTTGAGGGGTTATACGCATCTTGTGCCCTATGAATTGTAAGTAGTCCTCATGGACACGTGACATCAGTCACTGATATAAGCACTCATGTTTCCCAAAGTAGGGAAACTCAAAGAGTTTTAATATCCCTTCCTTCTCTGGCTTAACCTTCACATCATCATTATAAATGGGTAAACCCTCTGGTGTCCTTTTGTTTGTTGGGTGCACTAAATCCAGTGCCATCTCCTTCTTGATTGTGATTTTCCAATGATTATAGTCATTCACAGACATGTTCCTTACATGGGAATCCCACTCCTTCCCTAACAACACTCCATCTGGGTACTACATTTCTGCATACCACTCCTCATTTGTGTGTTCATCAGTTTCTTGTTGCTTACCCTTTCCCTTCTTGGGTGTGCTAACTTGTTTCTTGGGTGCCATTCTCTAGGTATAAATCAATCACTCGTGTTACTCTATTCTTCCACTCTCTCTAACCTTAGATCTCAAACTTGTGAAGAAAGTTCCTTAACCCTGTGCCCTAGCTATTTAAACCCTAACTGGGATACTCCTTTCACAAGACGACACCTTCTCCCACTTTTCCTATGCCCATGAAATCCTTTCCTCCTAGTTCGTAAATCCGAACTAGTTACTCATGCTTCAATTTCTCCAAACATTTCTTCACACGGATCAGTTTTTTGGAAGCCCTAGTTTGCAAAGGTGTAAAAAGTGCTTCTTTCTCTTTATATGCAAAGTGACTAATGATGTTCCTCGACCCCTTTATTTATATTTTTCCTTTTTAAGCATTAAGTGCTCCTTCACCTACCACCATACTTTTAAAATTTAATGCGTCTTTTTCAAACAAAGCCCGACTTCAGTTCTTTCCCTCATGCGCCCAAACTGCGCGAACAATCCTCCAACCTTTTGGTGCATAACCAATCCAACATGACAGGAGACTCTTGTGCATGCGTACCCAGCAATGAAGGCACTTCTTCTGTCTTGATTTTTGCTCTTTCCTACCTCATGTTGCTTATGTGCTTTTCCCTTATTTGTACGTGGGAACTGAAAGTATCTTTTATGTTGGCACCAACCATCCTTTTTCTATCTTTTCTTTTGAAGCACCTCGTTTAACGGGGCCATTTAACATGGTTTTTCAACCCAAAATTCCTTGGCCTTTTAAACATGCTCTCCTTCACATTACTCCACCCCATATTAAAACAATGTGCGGTCCTTTGCACACTCAAAATTCTCAAAAGTAGTAATAAGGTTACTTTGGTGCCCAAGGCGCAAAACAACAACGCGAAAGGGAAACACAAGAAAAGAAAATACATAAAGGAAAATTATAACTAACTTGAAAAACTACCTTATTTACAAACACCAAGAAGACTTATTTATAGTAGGGATTCAGCCTACTCCCATTGAAGTGTCCAGGAAATTTCGTTCCATCCAACGCTTTTAACTAGCACGTGCTTGAATCAAAGATGTACAAGATTGTGTAAGGACCTAACCAATGGAATTTTAACTTCCTAGGATGGCACAAAAACTTAGAATCATATAGTAAGACCATCTACCCAACCTCAAACTTCTTGTTTCTAATGTGGCAATCGTGCCATGCTTTTTTCTTTACTTTCTCTATTTTCTGACTCCACCTAGTGAGTGATCGTCTCTCATCCAACTTCATTAACTCATCAATTCTCTCTTCCAACACTTTCTCATCAACTAACCCTCCTATGCATGCTATTCATAGAGAAGGTAACATGAATTCAACTGGTAGAATGGATTCTATGCCAAACACCAATTGAAATGGTGTGGATTTGTTCAGCCTTTTATAAGTTGTCCTATAAGCCCATAATATAGCTGATACCTTGTCATCCCAATCTTGTCTTCCGACATCACAAATTTTGGTCAGGGTATGACTTAGTATTTTGTTAAATGCCTTTGTGGTTCCATTTGCTTGTGGGTGATAAGGGGTAGTCTTGTGATGAGCTATCATGAACTCTACTATGATAATACTCATGGTCTCATTTAAGAAATGTGTATCCATATCACTTTGGTTAAAATTAAAGGGCATCCATACCTCATGATAATGTTCTCCCACAAAAATCTTGTTGTTGTGGCTACTATGCAATCTTTAGTTAGAGCTTCCTCTACCCACCTTGTCAAATAGTATGTGCAAGTGATGACATAGCATGAACCAATTCTACATGCCACTGGTGCAATAGGGCCTATAAAGTCTATTGCCCACTTCTTAAAAGGTTTTGTGCTAGGTATAGGGTGAAAATTCATTTCATCTCTCTTTCCTTGCTTGTCAATGTGCTGAAAATGGTCACATGATTTACAATAGTCTTTACAATCCTTATACAAGGTTTCCCACAACAATCCTTCCATTAATATCTTATGTGCGGTGGTGTCACGTGCATAATTCCCACCTGCACTTCCTCCGTGTGCTTCCTCCGGGATGGCAAGGCACTCGTGCTCTAATACACACGTGCGTAAAACTTTATCATGTCCCAAATTATATAAGTCTCCACTGATCAACATGTAGGGCACGACGCGTGTATGGCGAGATGCTTCTTCTCTAATGCCTTCATTCCTTCGTGCCATACCTTCCTTTAAAAATACTACAATCTCCTCCAAATCCGAGGGTGCGTGCTATAACCTAAACAATTGCACATCTGGAATTGTCTCCTCAATACTCTGTGCATCCTCCCCTGAATCAATTCTTGATAGATGATCAGGCCCACAATTACTCTTCCCAGGTTTCACTACTACCGTGAACTCAAACTCTTGAAATAACAATACCCACCGACATATGCACCCTTGTAGAATGGGCTTGTTCACCAAATACTTTAATATCATGTGGTCAGTGTAAAATACAAAGGGTGTTGCCAACAAATACTACATGAATTTGAAAAGTGTGTAAATCATTAACAATGCTTCACATTTAGTCATTGTGTAATTCTCTTTCTGCTAGTGTCAACTTCTTGCTTCCAAAACATAGAGGGTGATCAACAATACCTTCACCTAGTTGCACAAGAACTGCTCCAATGGCAGTTCCTAAGGCATCTACATGGACATAGAAGGGTTTTTCCCAAAAGGGAAAATGCAATATAGGCACAGTGATAAGCCTATTTTTTAATGTGTCAAATGCCTTCTACTGTGCCTCTCCCCAATGGAAGGCACTTTTATATATGAGAAATTCTTCTAGAGGTGTGGCTATCTTGGAATACCCCTTAATGAATTTTTTATAATAACCCGTATGCCCAAGAAATCTATGCACTGTGCTTTAGCTAGTAGGCTCCCCCAATCCCACAATAACTATAACCTTGGCAGGATCCACTAGCAATCCCTCCTTGCATATGATGTGCCCCATTAAATTCCCAAATGGTGTAGTAAATACACACTTCTTAATGTTGATGGATATCCTCAATGACCGCACCTCTCGAAACATTAACCTCAAATTGTCACAATGGTCTTTTACCAGTCCATACACTTTGTGCAATCATCTAAATAGACTGAAGGAACTTATGGATGAAGTTATAGAATGCTTGCACCACTATGTGCAAAAAAAATAGGCACATTATTCAAACCAAAGGGCATGTGTATGCAAAACTTACCCACTCAATGGTGAAATTTGTCTTCTCGTTGGTCTTCCATTGCAATCCGGACTTGGTGGTACCACTCCTCAAAATCCATCCAGTAAAGGAATAGATTTTTCACCCAAAAACCCTTATAAAATCTCTTCAGTGAAGGGGGTTGGAAAAGGATCGATGACACAAACTACATTCAACTCCCTATAATCCACGCAGATCCTAATCTTCCCATCCTTCTTAATGTTGATTACCATTATAATTATCCATTCCGATTCTTCCACTATTTCAATGATCCCAGAAGCTATCATTTTGTCTATCTCCTCCTTAACCCTTATGCGTAAATTTTAATTCATTTATTAGGGTCTCTTCCTAATCGATCACACACCATCCTTCAACTTTATCCTCATCTCCCCCAAGGAATGGTGGATTCCTTTGAGGTTATGGTACCTGCGTGGGAATAAATCCTCAAATTCGTGCAATAGATCTATGACCTTAGAGACTTCCTTCTCCGAGCATTATTCTCCAATGATAGCCTCCTTAGGTTCCTCTCCGAGCTGATGTTAAACTTCTTTTTCTTTAAGGGCTCATGGTAGGTGTAGGTGCAAGTATCAATAATGTCCACTACCTCACGCATCCCTACAGAATGGCTAACATCTAAGCTTTCTAATTCCTCCCCATCAATCACATATACCAACTTCCCTTTCTCCTTTTCCAAACATGTGTGCTCAAAATATAACTCTACTATTTCTTAAACTTCTTCTTCAAAGCGCGCCTCCAAACCTAGTTCACCTAAATAGCCCAACAACCTATCTTCTACCATGGCACTATCCCCCATGGTAAGGCACTTAACAAATTGTAATGCCTTATCAACTGATGGCTTGGTACTTTGATATTCAAACGTTTGAATGAGGTCAGCTGCTAGCTCTTACCAATTTCCTATTTGGCAGTGTGTCTCAGAATGTATGTACCATGTGGGCACATAACCCTATAGTGTAGAATACATTTTGTGTACTTAAAGGGATGGTAGCAAAGCTTCCACACCTTCTCTCTAGTTCCTCTCACACTCCTGGATATGGAAAGAGGTGGGATCCTTACCATTGTATTCCTTGATGATGGTGGGCATGTTACTTCTATAAAATATGACAGAGAGAGCGATTCTAACCTCGTGCCATTCTAAAAGGCTCTCTTGATGTGTAGCCCATGACCGTGCCACTGTGCCAAGTAGGACATAACTTAGCATACCTCTTTCTTCCTTCTCCTCCTTCCACTGAGCTTCCATCTCCTGTAAAAAGATCTCAGGGAAGGCCCCTCTTGAATACTTAGGTAATTTTCTTCCTCTTGAGCACTGGACCATGTGTGCCTTTGTTACATTTGTTATTGATCCTCTCAACTACCGTCTGATCAATTGATAAGTCTCATGTGCCCAATTATCACATGCTAGGTTGGTGGTGTCACTTATTGACTAAGCATCCTTAAACTGGATAACTCCATTGGTAGGATGTATTATCGCTGGGTCCCTAAATGAGTGCACATATATCATGTCTAGAACTTCTTCTCCTGGGGGTTCAATATAGGTGTCAACTTCCCATCAGCCGGGGTATAATTACATGCTCCTCATTATTTTCAAATATGATGTACCCTTTATTGAATCGAAGGTCCACATTGTTCTTGTAACACCATGGGCACCCAAGGAGTGCTTTGGAAAATTTTCGGCCTTGGCGAGCACCAAGGCTTCAAAGTCCCCAGTAAACCTAGCTCCTCGGATAGTGATAGTTGCAGATCCTTTAGGACACCGATGGGAATTTCCTTAGTCTTATTTGCCATATACAACACATTTGAAGTTGAATGTAATGTAGGTCTTCCCATCTAATGTCACGCATCCAAAGTTAGAACATTTACCTCGTGCCTATGTCAATGAGGATATTACTAAGGAGCCATCTATCTACAACTACATTTAATGTGATCTCCTTGTCATAGTCAAGGATGTGAGGGGGAAGGTTTGCGTGTAATGCCTTTCTCTCATGCTCTCTCTCGACACATGGTACCTTCTCTATCAACCATGATCCTAGCAAGGGAATAATATTCTCTTGTCTTAGCATTTTACATACTTCCTTGACCTCATTTAGGTCATCCCTTAGCCCTCAACTCTCCTTCCTTGTTCCTCCTTCCTGAAATACTCCTTTAGACACTAGATATCCCCTTGTAAACTCGAATGACATCCATGGTGTTTTGATATACCTCCTTTTGACACACAGGTCCAGGTACTTCTCGTGAACTACTCCCTCCCTCAAAACCAAATTATTTTTCCTTGGTATCTCTTGTGCGTGTGTGGCTTTTACTCTTGTTGTTACCAAAACTAGTTCCAAACCTGCATCCCATGTTACATGTGGCATCCACTACATGTCTACCTTTTTAATGTTGACCATTGCAGCACCCTTTTCTTTCCAGTGCTGATCATTCATGTGCTCAAACAATTCCGGGAACTCCTTGTACTTGTGCTTCTTTCCGCACCATGAGCACTACAACAGGTCCGAGCACTCTCATTTGTAATGCTCTGTAGACCCACAATTGAAACAGGTTCTACATGGGAAATTAGTCCTTCCTCCCTCACAGATTACCATGACCATGGAATCCTCCTCGAAAACCCATTCCATGCATGCCTCCATCTACGCGCTCCTCATAACGGAAATCATCACCCTTGGAACTATTGGCAATGTTGGTCTGGCATACCCCATGATCAATGGCCTCATGGATCTGATCAATGAGCCTACAATCCTTAGTATCATGGGTTATAGAGGTGAAAATATTATAGTAGCAAGACACATTCTTCCAGATTATGTGTTGTAATAAGGGGCATCTACTTGCATCATGGTCCCCATGACAAATTTGATAATCTATTGTTAGATCAATCACCGTCCTCCCTGGGGCAATTATCCTTGACATGCCCCTCTACTTCACAATTTGTGCACCATAAACCAATGTGAGTCTCATGGGCTAAGCTTACAGAATTTTTTTGAGCTACTTAGCCATAGCAAAGAATCTAATCCTCTAGGAATGGGCTAACACCGGTATCAATAATACTAATAGCCTTGGCATGCGCAGCAGCAACTTCCAATGCTTTGTGTAGGTCTGTGAAAGTTTTATGAGATAAATCCCTTCTCAAAGGTGTGATAAATCCTCCAACAAACCACTGAGCATGTTGTGAAGGGTGAATATCATATGATAATTTAGACAAGAGAGTTTTAAAGCGTGCATCATACTCTTGCACACTCTCTACCATTCCTTGTTGAATATCCTTCAAAGCACTGATGCTCTTCTGTTAAAACTCAGGGATGTGGAATTCTACCAAGAATGCATTCTTTACAGTAGTATAATCTACCACTGTTTGATGAGGGTTAGATTTCCTATACTAGCTATACACGCACCCTTGCAACGTGGTGCAAACTAAGTAGCCTTCCGCTATGGGGTTGTAATACCCTTTACACACCATAGTAGTTCACACTTGTGAACATGTTCTGCAACATCCTCAATACCTATGTAATCTGACAAGTGTAACAACATCTCAAAGAAGACTTGTGGGGTGGGGGCCCTTGTCCTCTTGAGCCAGATCCTTGGTTCCCTCTAGTGTTTCCTCCACCGTCGGAATCACCAAGTCCTATGACTCCTAAGCCACCAGATCCACTAGAACCACTAGATCCACCAGGTCATGTGCCCCCTGACCCACCAGGTCCTGTAGTAGTCATGCCAAGTGTCCCCATTGTTCCACTGAACTATGCACCAACGGTTTATGATAGTGCCCCACTACCACTATTGTACCCCATGCCACTCCTAGACTCGATACCGAAGGCTTGTATACTAGCTCATTATCCAAATACTCCTCTGAATACTAGAATATGTGTAGCCATAGAAGTGGGAATTGAAAAAGTGTACCTCTTAGGCATAGATCTGTCACTTCCACTGATATTAAGTGGGTCAATGATACTCCTTCCTGGTTCTAGAAAACCAAGTGCCAGGGTTTGGTCACTGGGTGGGTTCAGATACATGCCAACAACTCTTCTTTCTATGTGCAATGAATTCTCACGAGAAGCTGAAGGGGTCTCTCTTATGCTCTTGTAAAGATGGGGTAGCATAGATCGCTTTCAGGTTCCACGTCCTCTGCATGAACATCGACTCCTTCCCACAACATCTACCTCCATAGATCCATCACACTTGCAGCCTCACATCATCTAGTAATCTCCCTTTCACATGCTTCACTATACTTGAGTTGTCTCTCCTCCCTTTCCTTCCTCGTCGTAATATATGCCATCTTCCTCCACCCTAGCTCTCTCCCCGGGCTTAGAATGGTCTAGTCAGCCATTAGAAATGCCTCTAAACACAAAGTAACAACCAGGATCTTCATTGCTAGAGGGATAACACGTAGAAATGATCCTCTAGGCTCCCGTAGAAACTCAAACTTGGTAACCTCTGGATAAGAATATGTGGAAATGGCATACTCCATAGTGTAGCTGGCCGTACTCATTTCCACCAATGATCCACAACACAGATCCACATTAGATTTGTATCTTGCATCCTCTAGTAATCTTTTTGGGTCCACATGTGTGATCCATAATGCTAACTTTATCTAGACACATATGTTGAGAGCCATTCATACAACTCTACTGGGAAACAATAGAAAAATGTTTCATATGAATCATGGTAGAGGTTCTCTTCTACCCATTTACGTGCATCAAACTCAAGTCCAGTGTTGAATCTCAAATAAAATTCATCCTCCATGCTCTTGAACCATGATTCAACACTTTCCAAAGTCAACCATTCTGTCATTACTCACTACACAGGTCATGTTGTATGTTATTTCCACTACAACTTCGAAAAGAGGTCCTAAAAATGGAACCAAGATGTAGTCATTTTTACCCTTATCACAAAAGAAAGGTACCTCATGCGCAGACCGGCCTATCACCCTGCCAGATGTTGGGTGCTCACCCAAGGCACACACGGTGCTTTGAATCTCTATTTTATGTGAGTTTAGTGGGAAATATCACCATCTATGATTTGTTCTTAAGATATTTAAATGTAGTTAAGATAGTCAAGAACTATAGAGCTCGAATGACCTCTAGATCCTGCAGTCATTACAGATAGAAATCACTTAACAAATTATATAACTTGCACCATAATAGAAAGAAGTATACAAGAATCCATACTTAGCATAAACATAAATGAAAGAGATCCTATGAGAAAGATGTATGCATTAGAATCATTGATATTCATATTCATATAACTGGTAACCTTATTACATCCATGGATCCATTACATAATGTCACAGAGAAATAGACCACAGTCATGCTTTCAACTAGACTAATGTAGCTAGGCTATCAAAGAATAACTTTCAATCCCGACACCCATTATACATCCTCTCCCACCACTAACCGAGTTCTTATAGTATTTCGTAGAGCTCTACCCTCTTTTTTTTTTTTTTGCAAGTGCTAGTATTTATAGCCTCTCCGGGCTGCCAACTCATCCTCCAGCGCCCTCGGATCCGATGTTAAGTGTCCGAATTTTCTCCTTCATGCAAACATGCTCTCTCAAGCTTGATCTTTCTAATTTTCACCTTGATGAGTTTCTAGAAGCTTCTACCATAGGCATGCTCCTTTGGGTCAACTATTCGCTAGGTTGGCACCTTATCCACACAAAGATGCACAGTTAGGTCATGCTTTTCACATGTTCTATTCCAAACACCCAATTTACCTAAGTATCAAACCCTTGGTTCTGTCCACGTGCATTGTGCATGCCACGAGTTTCTTTAAACCCTTTTCTTAAACCCTACCCTACAGATTTGTCCATGCGCGCCTCTCTTCAACTAGGACTCACAAAGCATACGCACCTTTATACTACTTAGCCAACATTATAGGGGCCAACAAAGGATTACTAGATCATCTGCTAAAAGGGTGTCAGATATTTTGGATAATAGTAAAAAGGTAGGTCTTCAAAAAATGAATTAAGGAAGAAAGAGACTAAGAAAGAAATTGCAGATGGAACTCAAAGTCTATTGAGTCATCTGAAAACTGTTTCCCCAAACTGTTTAGATGAAAATTATTTCTTGGAATGTCAGAGGACTAAATGGAGGTCCTAAGAAAAGGATTCTTAAGGATCTTAGAATATCCAACAGACCTAACATTCTCTTGATTCAAGAAACTAAAATGAAGACTGAAACTATGGAAGAATGTAAAAAGAACTTTTGGGAGAATTTTGATTTCACTGTTGTGGATTCACAAGGGGCATCAAGAGGTTTAGAAATTCTTCTGGGACAATAAATTTGTTCATGGTAATGTGATTTTAGCTTCTCATAATCATTTAGCTATAAAATTTCAAAATTTGGAGAATAATTTATTCGGATCCTTTCCAATATTTATGCTCCCAATACTGCTAGCTGGTCGTAGAAAATTATGGGAAGAGTTAATATGTTTTAGAAACAACTTTCAAAATTATAATTGGTTGGTCATGGGGGATTTTAATACCCCCTTGAACCTCGGGGAAAAATATGGAGGTAGCTCTTATTTCTCTGTCAGTATGGGTGATTTTGTTGAGTTTGTGTCTTCCCTTAACCTCATGGACATTGAGCTTCATGGTAATCAATTCACTTGGTCTAATAGAAGGATTGGTGAGAGTTTGATACATGTTAGATTAGATAGAGCTCTTATCTCTGCTAATTGGATTTTAAGTCATAATTTTCATCTCTCTTCATTTCCTAGAACTGGCTCAGATCATAATCCTATTGCTCTTAGTCTTTTCAATTGGTCCAAACCTTCGCATTGCTCATTCAAATTTGAAAAAATGTGGCTGGAGCATGAGGATATTTTGGATAGGATAAAGGAATGGTGGCTTTGGGATGGTGAAGGGACAACTCAATTCAAGCTTCTTCAAAAGTTGAAAAATGTAAAACAACATATTAGAACCTGGAATAAAGAAGTTTTTGGTAATATTTTTAGTAGAAAAGAGAAGTAAAATACCATCTTGAAGAGCTTGAGCTGAAATTCTCACTACAAGGTATGAATTATGAAGATCATCAGCTGGAAAATAAATTACTTTCTGATTTACATAATTTAAATAGTAGAGAGGAAACCTTTTGGAGAATGAAATCTAGGGCTCTTTGCTGAAAGTGGGGATAGGAACACTAAGTTTTTTCATATGACCACCCTTAAACACAAAGCTTGTAATAGAATATCTGAGGTTACTAAAGGAATGGTAGTATTACAAAGGATCAAAATGATATAAAAGTTGAAGCCTTAAAATTTTATGAGAATTTGTTGACGGAGAGTAATTCCTGTAATGAGGAAGCAACTTCTTTTCTTCTTGATTCCATTCCAAGAAACATTATTCCTGAGGAGAGATTCATAAGTCTTACTAAACCTGTCACCATTGAAGAGTTGAAAAAGGTAGTTTTTTCATTAGAAGGAGACAAGGCACTGGGACCTGATGGATTTTTGGCTAACTTCTTTCAAAAATGTTGGGACATTTTCTCAGAAGATTTGTTGAAGGTTGTAAATGAGTTCTATAGGACTGGAAACTTAATCAAAGAGTTGAATATGACTCACATTGTGCTAGCACCAAAGAAGATGGATGCAAAATATTTCAAGGAATTTAGACCCATCAACCTGGTAAATGTGGTTTACAGAATCTTTACCAAAATTTTAGCTACTAGATTGCAACCTTTACTTGTTGAACTTATTTCTCAGCAGAAAAGTGGATTCATAAAAGGTAGGATTATTCAAGATGGGGTAATCATGGTTCATGAAACTATCCATTCAATGGATAAAAGTAGAAAAGTTGGGATGGCAATAAAATTGGACATGCATAAGGATTTTGATAGAGTGTCTTGGAAATTTTTAGATAAGGTTCTGACCAAATTTGGTTTCCAGAATAAATTTAGAAAAATCATACAGGCATGCATTTCTTCTTCTAGATTTTCAGTGGTGGTTAATGGTGAGCCAGTGGGTTTTTTTGCAAGTAGTAGAGGTATAAGACAAGGGGATCCTATATCCCCTTGCTTTTTATCATTATGGCAGACAATCTTAGTAGATCTATAACTAAGGCTGTGAATAGTGGCATGCTAAAAGGATTTAAACCTACTTCCACCAATCAAACTACTTCGCATCAACAATTTGCTGACGATACCATTCTACTTCTGATGGCCTCTATTATTGAAGAAAAATCTATAAAAACTATCCTTAGATTCTATGAAGTAGCTTTTGGTCAGAAGGTCAACTTTGAAAAAATCTTGGTGTATTTCTTCAATACTCCTTTTGATAGGCAAAAATAATTGCACTCATTTTGGGGTGTAAAATCAGCTCATTACCAACAACTTATTTAGGGCTACCCTTGAGCACTACTAAAGTTTCTAATGCTATTTGGAATGCCTTGTTAGATAGATTTTAAAAAAATTGGTTGGATGGAAAGGAGCTATTCTCTCCAGTGCTGGAAAATGCTTGTTAATCAAAAGCACTCTTCAGAATTTTCCCATATATATCATGTCAATGTACAACATTCCAACAATAGTTGTGGATAGTATTGAGAGAATTCAAAAACATTTTCTATGGCATGGGACAAAAGAAAGATTTAGATACCATTTAGTAGCCTAGGATCAGGTTTGTATTCCAAAAAGATTGGAGGTTTGGGGATAAAGGATATCAAAAAAATGAATGTTGCTCTAATTTCAAACTTGGCTGGAGATTAGTGAAGGAAAAGAAACCTTGGACTGAGCTTATTAGGATAAAATACTTATCTCAAAAAAATGAGAGTTCATTCCTTTTTGATCAACAGCTTCCCAATGGCTCCATATTCTAGAACAACTTGCTTCAAATCAGGCATATTCTTGTTAAGGGTTGTAGATGGAAACTTGGTAATGGGCAGGATATTAATTTTTGGCATGATACCTGGACTGATTTCAGATTGAGTGATACTTTTGGCTCCATAAAATATAGTCTAATTAAAAATTATGGTAATAATGTCAAAGACTACATTGAGTTGACTGGAAATAAGAGGAATTGGAAGAAACTCAAAGTGGAAATGGAAAATATGTAACCTATGGTATCCTCTCTAAGCAAAATTGACTTTCTCTCATTCTTATTAATCAAAAGGAAAACAAAGATGAGATCATATGGGTGGACTCTTTTGATGGGGATTATTCTGTCAATTTGGGATACAATACTTTTTTGATGCTCACCAAAGTGATATAAAGTGGAACAAACTCTGGATGCTTGAATTAACCCCAAAAGTCAATTTTTTATGTGGCTTGTTCTAAAAGGTAAGATTATCACTTGTGATAATCTTATTAGAAAGGGTTTTATTATGCCTAATAGATGTTGCATGTGTAAAAATAAGGTTGAAGACATCAAGCATCTTTTCTTGCATTGTGAGTATGCTTCCAAGGTTTGGAGTCTTATCTTTGCAAACTTCAATCTATATTGGAATCTTCCTCATACTTGTTTACAGACATGGGAGAAATGGGATTCACCATATAAAAATTTCATGATAAGGAGATTATGGAGTCTAGTTCTTCCTCATACCATATGGATATTGTGGAAAGCAAGAAATGATGTTATCTTCAGGAATAGAAGACAGGTTTGTACCAAAATTTTTAAAGAAATTTTCATTGATGTCAAGGATAACATTGAAAGGTTTAGGCCTCCAAAAAATAGATTATATCCCAAGGAAGAGGAACAAATTCTTGTTGGTTGGAGGATTGATACTGACAACATTTATAATAAGGATAATAACAACATTGACAGATTTTCAGTGCATTGGAATCATCCACCCACCTCATGATTTAAATTAAATTTTGATGGATCTTCCAAACGCAATCCTAGAGATTCGGGAGGAGGTGGGGTGATCAGAGATCACAGAGGATGTTTTATTGTTGCTTTTGTAGGAAATATGGGTCATCAAAAAAATCATTATGTTGAAGCTCGCAAAAGCATTATGGGGAATAAAGCTTGTAATAGACTATAATATTTCAAATATTATAATTGAAGGAGAATATTTAAACATTATAAATATCTTAAATAAAAATAAACTTCTTGGTTTTACCATTAAAGATTTAATATATGAATCTATAGATATTTGTAAAGATTTTGATAATTGCAAGATCATACACTCCTATCATGTAGGTAATAAAGTGGCGGATAGTCTATCCAACTATGGAGTTAGTAACAACATGCAAAACTAGTTTAGTGGTGACCCTCTCCTAGCCAAGGTACATAATGACATCATCAAAGATAAGTATGGTATTCAAAATAATCATTAAAAAATCCCCCTCTACCGATGGGAAAGTGATTATTAACTTCACATGTAGGGTTAATAATTACATTAAGATTTCACACACTTTTTGGGTATACAAGTTACAAAGGCAGTGAGGAAAGGTGGTATTGGGATAAAAAATTTACCATTGGGAACCAAGGAAGAAATGAAAACAGAATGGGTGGGCCTCCTTGCAAAATAGAGCCTATTCATGACCCTGACTAGAAGAATGACAAGCTCTTGTGGAAGTATTTACAAATGGGTGGGGTTTCAAATCTCATAGAAAAAATGCAGGCCATGACAAAGATATCTCAGTTCAATTCATGAATGGTTGGAAGAAAATAGAAGTTTAATATGGATATATTAGCATCAAAATCACTGAAGAGCTCATTTCTCAAGTCACGGGATTGAGCTTAGATGGGGAAAAATCTTTAGTAAACGTGTCAACAGGAATGTGGAAGCTAATAAATTCCTTGATGAAGGAGAAAATCTTGAATATGTTATGGCTGGTATAAAAGTGTCTTCTATTCCAAAGCCATTCACTAAAATTTCACGAATGATGGTCAGCTTATGTCACTCTTTGCTAGTAGATATATGATGATCCCTTTTAATAATTTGGTCTTACTTAATCATTTCAAGAGGAATTTAACTTATAATTTCCCTCATTACCTTTTGAAATGGCTGGAACGCTCTGTTATTGAGTTCCAAAATCATACTCGTGTTGTCCCCCTCCATCAAGGTCTTATTTTTCTGATCCATCACCAATTTCTTTCACACTCCCTCCTGTTCTCTCGCCGTCAATGTTACCCCTCCTTTGCTAGATTCCATTAACCCCATATCTTCTTCCACTAGCCATAAAAGAAACAAGAATCCCCTATACCCCTCTCAAAGGGTTCTTCATAGTAATAAAGAGATTGAGTTAGCCAAAAACCTGCTCCATATCAGAAATCTAGTTGAAGACACTACTATAGAAAAATAATAAGGGTTGCTAAGTAGGATTGACAAGTTGGAAAGGGAGGTTTTGGACCTCAAAGATGAACTCAAGCAAGTTGGTAAAAGTTTAGGTAAAAGGAAGATGCATACTTGAACCTACTATGATAATGATCAAGTTGAATTTTTTTCAAGAAACTCCATTCTTTGGATAATAGACTGGGAAATGCTAAAGGGTGACATGATTGTACCATTTCTATGCTTAAAGCTATCTACAAATTTCTAGAACAACATGTCAAAAGTGTTTGTATTCTCTAGTGACATTCCAACTACCATTTGGGAGTCTACAATTGCAAGGGACCTGGTATTTTCTCAATTAGACAAGAATGATCCCTCCCATGTCACTACCCTTGCATTATTCAGCTCTTTGCAAAAATTCAAGATGAAGATTGATAAAGAAATTAAGTAGAGTTTCCTTCAGTTTTTTGTTGTGTTGCTTGTCAGAAGATGTTTTCTTGTTGTTTTGATGTTGATTTATCTCTTTTTTTCTCCATTTTATAGTTATCGGTTAAACTATAGTTGGTCCTCATGTTATTCATGGATTCTAATCCTTTTTTGTTGTTTTTACTGCTATATCTAGCTTTTGAGCCTTATTGTGAAGGGATTTAGTCCCTTTTATCTTTGGACTATTTTTATTGTTATCTCTGGATTTTGAGCCTTTTTTGTAAACAAGGTATAGTCCCTTTAAAAATTATTTATCCTTAATAAAAAAATGCATTTACCCCCATTTTAATATAGAACTTTTAAATTTCTTGACTAAATAAATTATTTAAACACAAACCTACCATAAGGACAAGGAATGCAAAAGAATAGAATTTTTGTTCCCTTATCCTTTTGTTTCATCCTACATGTGAAATTGAGAGCCACATGCAAAAAAATTCATTAAATCCAACCAATATTCTTATAACAAATTAGTAAATAACATAAATTAAAATTAAAAATCATGAAACATCTACACTTTTTCCACTCAATATTATATGTGCGGGAATTAAATTTTGAACATAATCAAGCTATAGAAATTGATCCTACTTTGTGAATCCATATCTATTAAAATTTATTTCTAAGTGAATCCTTTCTCTAGAAATTAAACATGTTAAGTGAAGTTATCTCTAGCATTTTATGACTACTAAATGAAGCATTTATATGAAAATTGAGCCTACTAAGTGAAGTCATGTAAATTTTGTAATGTAATGTATCATAATAACAATGTTCATATCATCATATGGTGTCATATGAAGCACAATATTTATAATTATCATTACTATGTTAGAAAAAGCACATAATATTCCTCCATTTGAGATGAGGGATGATGGAAAGCATTAGTTATCTAAAAATAGAAAGTGTTAGCCATGTAAAATTAAATGAACAACATCACATGAACGATTTAAACCAAAATAAAGTATCAAATACCATATCAATGTGTATAATTCATAAGGTAGAACCAATTTTAAGAATACACATTCCATAAAATTCATAATATTAAAATATTTTGAATCCTAGAAATATATACCACCAAGGGATTCAAATATGTCATGATAGTCTTCATAACAAATAATCATTTAAGAATAAATAATGTGTAGACTTCATAAGATAAAAGTGTTATAAGTCTAATTTTCTATGTATCATCAAATGTGTGAAACATGTTTTTTATTAGAGGTAAAATATGGTTGAGGGGGCCCTACCCCTTACAAACATTACAACCATATAAACACGAAGGCCAAGGGGTTAACCATTGAATCTCATACAGAACCACAAGAGAAACAGATCAAAACAACAAAAAGAAACTACATAGATGACTCATGGAAGAGTAAATAACAACAAAGTTCTAAGTAACTAACAACATAAAACTTATGAAGCAACACAATATGAAAAAGAAAGAAGAAAACATAATCTAGGATATCAGACCTCTTTATCCTTCTTTTACCAGTTCCCCCACAGTACTCATGCATCCATTCCATTATTTGACTAAGATGGCTATAGTAGACTTCCAAAACTTGTAGTTTGGTTCAGCTATCTGTACTTTAGGGTCATTTCCTTCTTTTTCTTTCTCTTTAGCTAATTCCATAGAATGGATCATCTCAACAAGGAGTTTAAGGTGATGAATGGTACTTTTAACATTGAGAATGTGAACATCTCTTATCTGAAGAATTATTTCCTTCATCTTCAACAATTCAGTTTCCATAACCAGGCTTCTTTCATTAGCATTTTTTAATTGTTCACTTAGAACAATAGAAGACAAATTCTCCACTTTTTCATTCAATTATCTCAATTCCATAGACACCATACTGAACTTATTTCTATTGATCTTAGTGTCTAACCTGTAATTCTCAAATTCCCTCATAAAAACATTGGATTTGACCGCACAGTCTTGAGCATTAAAGAGTTTATTTTGGGAAGTTTTGACAGATGCAATATTTCTACAAGCCTCCTCCGAGTTATTTTATCTCTTACCTTCAGATGTTTTAGGATCTTTCCCACTTTCTATCTGCTCACTATGATCCCCTTCCAAGTCCTCTTCCTCATGACTTTCACTTGAATCAGAATGATCAGACTTACCTTATTGATTCTCTTCTGACTCCAAAATAACTTCCACCTTCTCAGTTGAAGCCAAAACCTTCTCCTCCCTACATTGCTTTTTAAGGCTGACATTTTCTTGGTGGGATCTAGTTATTTTTTCCACAGGACTAGCAGACAAAGTGTCACTACCAATAACCTCCTTAACATCCGGGATTTCAAAATACCTTTCAAGAATTGTTCTTAAGGCTCATATCATCAAATGTGTGAAACATGTTATTAAAGTGTTCTACTAGCATTTGAAAAGATATAATATCAATGATAAGATGATTAACATGATAATAACACATTAATAAATGCCTATTGGATCCATTATGACCTTAAAATTACATGACATAACATAAAATGACACACTCACAATAACAGACATGAGTAACACAACATGATAGAATTGACCATTTTTCCTAGTGTTATTTGTTAGCTCATGTGTGCAAGAAAATAATATAAAAATAATTCATACAAAACAAAATATGTAATACAAAATGATAGAATTTTGAATTATAAAAATTAATGTACCTAGAAAAAAACGTAAGAAATAATCATAATATCACCAAGATGATAAAAACCAATGTGTAAGAAGATATGTGACCAAGAAATAATTGTAGTGTATTTCAACCATTGGTTCCTAGAACCAGAGATGCAATTTAAAAATGTGTGCCAAAAATCATTCCAATCCACGTGTGTTGATAAATGTGTACAATCCATACCTGTATCAAAGCAATATATATCATAACGTAAGTATGTCATAACGATATATATATATATATATATATATATATATATATATAATGAATAACTTAGAAAGTTAAGAACTATGGTATATGATGTTCAATTCTATCAAAATATATAACAAGTAATGCGTCCTATAGATTTTGTTCCATTCTAAAGGTAAAACTAGTATTGTTTCGTAGAAGTAATTGGGGTGTCATTCCCAAAGTGAATTAGCATAAATAAAAATCAATGGAAATCACACATAGGAATCCATAATATGTGAAAAACAAATCATAGAACATACAAATGCACAAAGTAACACAATATAGAGCACACAAGTGCACAAGGAAGAGATGACATATAACGTACAAGCATATAGAAAACACAACAAATAACATATATGTGTATGGAGCAATAAGAGCATAATATCACAATTCAAACACGAGTATAAATAAATCAAAGAAGACATTATCTCATGGTAATCCCATAAGTTCTTAGAGTAACCAATTCAATAAATTTAATACAAAAATTAAGGAATACAAAACTCAAGAGCATAGAGTAAAGTGAATTAATGTCACATTTAAATAAAATCATGTAACACAATTATATAGAGTAGTCAAAGAAATAAATGACATGAATAAGTCACAAAATGTAACACACAAGTATATAAATCATTCAAAGTAATCGATATCTTAAAGTAATCAACAAACATAAAACTCAAGAGAACAGATGAGTCAAATCAATTAATTTCATGAAATAATTAATGGTGTAAGAAAGTAATTTCATGTAAACAATAAATGATATAAGAAATAATTGTAGTGTGAACAATTAATGATTTAAGGAATAAGTGTAATGTAATAATTTATGATAGCCATAATAGGAGCTAAAGGACAATATCGTGAACTAGTAAGAATAGTAAATGAAAGTAAGCATGAATCAAATTCAATTTGATGTATTTGATGTATTTATGTGATCATTAGATAAATCATGATATAAAGACGTGTCATAAGTAGTAAAAAGTTTCATTTAAAAAATAATA
The DNA here is from genome assembly GCA_018340775.1 of Taxus wallichiana var. yunnanensis. NCBI lineage: Eukaryota > Viridiplantae > Streptophyta > Pinopsida > Cupressales > Taxaceae > Taxus > Taxus wallichiana. Next base: position 66,591,025 of record CM031234.1, read on the forward strand.
TAGTACTCATAATGGACTAAATTAGAAAGGAATGATTGTGAAAATTAGATGTATAAATACCTGCAATGTAGGTATTCCTTCAATATGGTAGGAATCACCTAGGATAAAAGGCTAGAAGAATCCTTAAGGAGTGAAGATATAATTAAAATATTCTTAGCATTTAAAATTCCCTTGACATAGACTTGCAACCATGGTGGTAATGTGCATGATTTCTATGGGTTGTAAATATTTAAATCATTTCATAAATATCCAGCTTCTATTGTAGTGTATAATGATAAATCCAAATGATCATAAGGATCAAAGTTATGCAAGAACTAGGCATGTCGATATAGGTCCTTATTTTTGTTTTCATGGTGTTATATTTTTTTCTTTTAATAGTATATGTGAAAGGTAAATTAAATACCAATGGCCCTAGAGTAGTTGGATAAGTAGTGAAGAAGGACAGTGGGGTATTGGGTAAGTATTGTTCCCGAATAATCACATTAAGTAACAAACTAGTTACGAACTAGAGGATAAATCATGAATCAACCTATAATAATGAAGTGTGTAAGGTGTTATGTCCAATATTTTTTTCATACTAAAAGGTAATGGTGTAGATAGTATGGCCGCATGAAGGACCTATATTTATAGGTATAGTGGGATCAAGTGCATTAGTTTTAGGTGACTCCTCATACATTAAATTTCGAGTTCCAAATAAAAATCAATGTCAAGGATTATATAATGATCATCTATTGTGATGTTATTGACATGTCCATAAATGATATATGTAATTTTTATATGAAATACTAAATTATGTATTCTAAGTTATTGATAACAATTATAGTGCTAGATAAAAGTGTTCTAAAGGGGCAAACATAATTTCTATATGTATGTAAGGGGCTCAATTTCTGAAATAAATTTTGGCCCTAATTTATCCTTGTAGACCATCATGTCACAAAGTGGCATGGGCCATAAAAATAGATGTTATTTAGCTTTCAATATATAAATTGTTCATATTTTATAGTCAATATCTCTATGTATGATAAAAATATCGTAAAGCATGTGCTAATTGATGAAATGAAGAACATATAGTCATTAGGTATTACTAGTGATTGAGGTGTAATTGGGTTTGGTTTAAATATCATTAAGAAGACCCCAACTCCAAATCTTGTTGATTTATTCATGGAATTTTATACAGGGACCACTATCATATCTTGTAACATGATGATATTGACAAAATGATTACCATCGATCTGGATAGCTTGATCTTAGAGTGATAGCTTATAAATGGATTTTAAATACATGTTTTCTTGACAAATAGATGTAGAAAATCATATGTTCATAATGTTATTTTGGTATTCTTTTAGGACATTTTTGAAAGGTTAAAATGGTTGGTAGAATGTGTCTAGAATATGATAGATTTTTAAATACTAACGAAAAAATTTGTGAACCAAGGTGTGATCTGTATGTTGTTTTTATTTGAATATGTTTTCAAATTTCATTGGTGTGTCATAAAGAGGTAAAAATTATCAAGGTTAAATTCAATTATTGGAGGAACTTGTTTTGATTTCTCAAGAGGAGGAGAAATATGTTGCAACTCAACCTAAGTGCTAAGGGAATAAGGATCAAGTATGGCCTCCTCATGTTTAATAAATTCAACATATTTCACCTTCAAGGAGTTTAAACTAATAATATGGAAATATTTTACCAAATATAGGAGTAGGCCCTTACTAATGAGATAGTTCTTTTATCAATTGAAAGGTGGGAATGGTACCAAATATGAGAGTAGACACTTGTTAAAGAGATAGTTCTTGTATCAATCAATTGGTTAGAATGGAAGTATAACAAAATTATATTGAAGTATAAAGTGTAATTATAGATGCCTTCATTTGAATTCTAGCATAAATCAAAGAGTGGTTTGATGTAATGGTCCTAGGTATCATGTGTGTTGAAATGAGAAATAAAGGAATGATTTAGTTATTGGTATGTGGTGATAGATGTTAGTGGAAATGAAAGGAACCATTTTCTAGCATCTAATATAACAAATATTAGAAACATTTCTAATAATATTGCATCATTTTCAAGATATGGATTTTAAATCTTCCTCAAATATTTTTAGTTAGTAAAGAGGGTAAATTCTTATTATGAACAAGCATAATGAGGTGTTTCTGTAACCTGTGATGTTATATGTGTAATATATGATAGGATGAAGAGGGTGAGTGATGGATATTTTATTCCATTGATTCATGGTTGGTTTCATGGGGGTATTATGAATGTATAAGTGTTTACCAAATAAAAAAAGTATCCAGTGAATGTGTCTTGTCCTACAATATCAAACATGAATTACATACTTTGATATGAGTTAAATTTTGAGGGAAATAATTCATTTTATCTTATAGATCATTGGAAAGGATTCAAAATTTTAGCTATGATAGTATTGGTATAATGATCATAGTTTCCATTAGTATCTAGTTCCAAGTTAAGGATTTTTATTATGGAGGATCTAAATATCACTAAATAGAATAATGTGTTACAATGAACCCAAAAAGGAAAACTGATAATCCCTAATTAGATTAAAAATTTGAAACCCTCGGGGTTATATGTTTCTTTCTATATATGCCATTATCTCCACTGAGTGTAACACATTTTGTAGGTACAAATATCAATGGTGTCCACCATTCTAACCTTCTATTTGATCCTAAACATATTGTTATAATTATAACACATAATTACACATCTATTATTTTTATCCATGCACTCAAATTATTTATCACATGAACTTTAAAAATGTGGCATTCATCAAGATATATTCTACTTCTACATATAGATTACATGCACAAGAAATGCTTTTATAAATTCCATATCCTCATAACTAGAAAAATAATAAAATTTGGTAGATTCCAAAGAAGGTAAAAACATACAATACAATCAAGACTGTGCTATAGTCCTAGTTTAATCAACACACAACCTTCCAAAGATCATTTTGAAAAGAAAATGGAGCCCCGTTTTAAAAGAATTATTAGACTTAGGTTTAAGCTTCAAATTTAACTTGGGTTACACCAAGTTTTTTTAGTTTTTTCTTTCCTTAAAAATAAATGACAAAAAACCCTTTCATTAATTGAAAAGTGTTGGGCCCCTAAAATATTGGCTAAGTACACAAAGTCACATGGGCGCGCAAGGCCTAGGTTGAATATGGGCACGCAAAACAAGGATATAGGAGGGTTTTAGAAAGGCCATGTTACGCGCCAAAAGAAAATGTCTCACAACTTAGCCATATTTAGCATATCAAGCATGACACGAGAAAAGTTTGACTTGACAAAGTGAATGAGGAGTTGATAAGGTACCAACCTGGCAACGTGATGCCCATGAAAGGAATATGCTTAGTGATAGAGGATTCTAAAAGACCATCATTACAAGGAGTGGAGAGCTTGGATCTAAAGGAGCATGCTTCTAAGGAGGACTACTTAGACAATTAGCAATAGATCCGTAGCCCCGAAAGCAATTCAATGGTTGAAGAAACCTATAAATACAAGTTCCTGTAGAAGAAAAAAAAAGGTAGATCGGATATACGGTAGAGGAGAATATAGAGACCTGAGAAGTGCAAAAATACTGTGAGAATTCTGTGGGATTGGGTAGAGGCTATATAAGGGAGTAATGTATTAAGGGGATGGGATATAAATTTTTCTTTGTATAGATGGAGGACATGATCTCTTGCTATGATGTATGACTTAGGTTTGATCAAGTTGTGGTAGTCTAATGGATCCATTGAATGTAATGAGGTTACAAACATGAATGATTATAAATGTAATTGATTCGGTTCATATCTAAATATTTTCATTTATGTTCATGGATGTTATGGAATAGATGTAAATCCTTATTTATTTTCCTTTTTTATGTAGTTCTATTTATTATCTATAAGTACCCTCTATTTGGAATGAATACATTTGTCTAGAGGCCATTTTGAGCCCTATGATGATTGTATGTCTCATTTCAACCTTTATTCCTTAAGTTCCTGACATAGATAATGGTTTCCCACTTAAATCACATAAAAGAGAGACTTGGTGCATGTACGTGCCTCGGGTGAGGGCCCCCAGCACCCGTTGGGTGAAAGTTTGGAATGCATGGGATTCCCTTGTTCTTTGGTGGGTGTGAAAATGACTACATATTGGTTCCATTGTGGAGATCTCTTTTTGAAGTTGTAGTGGAAAATGGCATACATGATGGTCTAGATAATGAGTAATGACAAAATGTCTAACTCTAAAGAGTGTTGAATCTTGGTTCAGGAGCACATAGGACGTGTTTGCTAAGAGATTTAATACTAGGCACGAGTTTGATGCACGGAGGTGGGTGGAAGATACTATCTACCATGAACTGTATGAATTTTTTTCTATTATTTCTTGGTAGAGTTGTATGAATGGAACTCAACATATGCGTCCAGAGAAAGTTAGTTCCATAGAGCATGCATGTGGACGTTTAAGAGGACAATCGAAGTTACAGGATGCAGATCTAACCTGGACACATGTTATTGATCGCTGGTGGAAGATAGTATTGGCCACCTACACTTTGAGTATTCCATTTTGACATATTCATGCTTTGAATTTGTTGAGTTCAAATTTTTAGGGATACTAGAGGCTCATTTTTATGCGCTTTTCCTCTAGTAATGAAGATCTTGATTGTTACCTTAGGTTTAAAGGCATTTTTGATGGCTAGCTAAACTTTTTAGTGCTAGGTGAGGAAGCTAGGGTGGAGGAAGATGGAAGTATTACGATGAAAAATAAAGGGAGGAGACATGGATCAAGTATAGTGAAATGCGTGAAAGGGATATTTTTAGACAATGCAAGGTCTCAGTGTGATGGATCTATGGAGGCAGATATTGGGGGAAGGAGTTGAGGTTCACGTGAAGGATGTGGAACCCGAGACGCCTGTGCTACCCCATCTTGGCAAGCATAAGAGACACCCTTTGGATTTTGATGATAGTTCATCATGTGGAGAGAGAAGAGTCATGGCGTTCATCTAGACCCACCTAGTGACCAAAACCGGTGCTTGGTTTTCTAGATCAAGGAAGGAGTATCGTTGACCCAATTGGTATCATTAGAAGTCACATAAATGCGCTCAAGAGATATAATTTTTCATTTCCCACTTCTATGGCTACGCATACTATTCCAGTATTCAAAGGAATTTTTGGACAAGGAGCAAGTACACAAGCATTCGGTCTCACATCTGGGAGTGGCACAAGGTACACTAGTGGTAGTGGGGAATTATCATAGACTATCGGTGCATAGTTCAATGGAACTTTGAGGACCCTTGAAATGACCACTACAGACTTGGTGGACTGGTGCATCCGGTGGGTCAGGAGGAATAGGACCTAGTGGGTCCTGGTGGATCTAGTGGCTTAGGAGGCATAAGACTTGGTGGATATGGTGGATCCGGTGGTAGGGGAAACACTGGAGGAAACCAAGGCTCTGGCTTAGGAGGACAAGGGCCCCAACCACCTCCTCAAGTCTTCTTTGAGATGTCTTTACATTTTCTAGATTATAGGGCTATTAAATATGCTACATGATCACGTCCAAAAGTGTGAGTTACTATGGCGCATAAAGGGGATCACAACTACAAAATGGAAGGCTAGTCGGTTTTTGCAATGACATTGCAAGGGCGAGCACATAGATGGTATAGGAAATATGACCCTCATCAAATGGTGGTGGATTATATTGCTTTAAAGAATGCCTTCTTGGCATAATTCCACATCCCTGAGTTTTAATAAGAGAATCAAGACACCGATGGAGATTCAAAAGGAATTGTGGAGAGTGTGTGGGAGTATGACGTGTGGTTTAAGACTCTCATCTAAAAATTATCATATGAAATTCACCCTTCACAACATGCTCAATGGTTTGTTTGAGGTTTGATAACTCCATTTAGAATATCTTTATCTCATAAAACTTTCACATACCCATGTAGGGCGTTAGAATCCACTCTACACACTGAAGCTATTGAAAGTGTTGATACTAGTGTTAGCCCATTTTGGGGGGCTCAAATCACTACCATGGCTAAGCATCTAGAGAAGTTGTCTGCGAACTCATCCCATGAGACTCGCAGTGGTTTATGATGTACAGATTGTGAAGTAGAGGGGCATGTCAAGGATAGTTGCCCCCAGAGGAAAGTACGTGCCATAGCAGAGACTATGATATTTTTCATGGGATGCAAGTAGATGTCCCTTATTACAAGGCACAATTTGAAAGAATGTGTCCCGCTATTGTAATATCTACACCTCTATAACCCATGATACAAAGGACTAAATATTGATTGACCAAATCCATGAGGCCGTTGATCATAGTGTGTCCTAGACTAGCTTTGCTAGTAGTTGTAAGGAGGATGACTGCCATTATAAAGGACACACAAATGGAAGAGTGCGTGGAAGGGGTTTTGTGGGGGATTTCATGGTTACAATGGTAGTAGAGGAGGAAGAAGTGAGTTCCCATATGGAGATTGTTTTAATTATGGGTCTACAGACCACTACAAGCATAAGTGCCTAGACTTACTGTAGTTCTCATAGTGCGGGAAGAAGCACAAGTATGAGGAGTGTCCTCATTTTTTTGAGCATATGAATCAACAACACCAAAAAGATAAGGGCACCTTGTAATGGTGAAAATTAAGAAGGCCGACACACAATGGATGGCACAGATGACCCATGATCTAGGTTTGGAATCTGTTATGGTAACAACAAGAGTAGAGGCCACACATGCAAAGGAAATACCAAGGAAAATAACCTTAGTTTCAAGAGAGGAAGTTGTGCATGGGAAGTACCCAGACCCTGCCCATCAGAAGGAGGTATACCAGAAACTATGGACATTATAAGGAGCTTACAGGGAGAAATCTAGTGTCTTAAGGATAAGTCTAGGTAGTAGGAGCATAGGAGAAGTGTTGAGGCTCTGCAGAAGGACATGGATGAGGTTAAGGAAGTATGCAAAATGCTAAGGTAAGAGAATATTATTCCCTTTCTAGGAGCATGGTTGAGAGAGAAGGTACCATGTCATTGGAGAAGAGCATGAGAGGTAGGTCTTACATACAAACCTTCCCCTCATAACCTTAACTATGATAGGAGATCACATTAAATGCAATCATGGATAGGTGGCTCCTTAGTAATATCCTCATTAACATAGGCATGGAGGTTAATGTTCTCACCTTGGATGCATGGCATCGATGGGAAGGCTTGCATTGTGCATCTTTGAATGTGTTGTATATGGATAAAAATGAAGGCAATTCCCATTGGTGTCTTAAAGGATGAAACTATCACCATTCATAGGGATAAGTTTACCTGAGACGTTGGAGTCTTGGGGCTCATCAAGGCAGACAATTTCCCAAAGACGCTTGGGTGGCCATGGTGTTATAAGAATAATGTTGACCCATTATTCAATAAGGGGTACATCAGCTTTGAGAATGAGGAAGAAATTGTTATGATTCCCCATGCACATGGGAAGTCAGCACCATACACAAATTCCTTAGGAGAAGAGGTCCTTCATTGGATTTATGTGCGTTCTATTTGAGACCCAGAGATAATCCATCCTACCGATGGAGTTATTCAATTTGAGGATGCTTACTCGGTAAGTAACACCACTATTCTAGCATGTGATAATTGGGAACATGGGACCTATGAGTTAATTGGATGATATTTGAGAGGATCGGTAACAAAGGTGATAAAGGCATGTACAATTTTGTGCCTAGGGGGAAAGGAGTTAACTAAGTACTCAAAAGGATCCTTCGCTGAGGTATTTTTGTAGAAGATGGAAGCTCAATTGGAAGGAGGAAAATGAACGAAGGTGGATATCAAGTTACGTCCTACTTAGAACTGATGTGCGCTAGTGGGAAATGCATTGGGATAATCTATGGGAATGGCACAAGGTAAGAATTTCCTTCTTTGTAAGGTTTTGTTAGAGCAATGCACCCTTAGCTATAAAATATTACCATGGTAAAGAGACCACTTCCATCCATATCCAAGCATGTGAGATAACCTGGATGAGAAGCGTAGAAGCATTTCCACCTTAATTATGGGTTCACAAGTTATATTCCACATTACAAGGTTATGCACACATATGGTACATCGATGTTGAGACACACCACTAGACAGGGAATTGGAAAGAGTTAGAATTTGATCTCATTCAAACATTCAAGTATCGGAGTTAAAAACCCTTGGTGGCATTGTAGGTTTTCAAGTGCCTTACCATTAGAGATAGCACCCTGGAGAAGATAGGATATTAGACTTGTTAGTTGAACCTACCCTAGAGGTGCACTTTGAGGAAGAAGAAAAAAAGAAATACAGCTTTGAGTGCGCATGTATAGAAAAATAAAAATGGGAGATGGTTTAAGTTATTGATGGGGAAGAAACATAAAACTTGGATTTCGACCATTCGGTAGTGATGCGTGAGGTGTTATATAGTTTTTATGAATGTGAGCGCACCTATCATGAACCTTTAAAGACAAAGAAGGTTAACATCAGCTCAAACAAAGAGCCTAAGGTGGCTATCATTGGAGACTATTGGTAAGAGAAGGAACTCTCTAAGATCATTGATATTTTACACGAGTTTAAGAATTTATTCCGCATGGGTATCATGAGCTTAAAGGCATTCACCATTCCTGGGGGTGATGAGAATTAACTTAAAGGAGGGTGCATGCCCGGTCTAGAAGATACCATACCGAATGAACCCCAATCTGCACATGAAGGTCAAGGAGGAAATAGACAAGATGATAGCGTCAGAATCATATAAGATATGGAGGAGTCATAGTAGATAATTCCAATGGTCTTTAGTACCAAAAAGGATGGAAGGATAAGGATATGTGTTGATTATAGTTATCTAAATGTAGTGTGTATCATTGATCCCTTCCCAACCCCGTTCACTGAAGAAATCTTGGAAGGAGTGATGGCGCGAAGTCTACTATTTCATAGATGGGTTCTTAGGCTATCACTAGGTGAGGATTACAAAGGAAGACTAGAGAAATACAACCTTCGCCACCGAGTGGGGAATATTTTCCTATACGGTCATGCCTTTTGGGTTGAAGAGAGTTCCTGTTGTGTTCTCACGCATTATATTATAGGCCTTCTAGGAATTCATCCACAAGTTTCTCTAGGTGTACCTTGATGATTGGACCATGTATGGACTGGTCAAAGATGGTTGTGACAATTTGAGATTGATATTTGAAAGATGTCAGTAGTTGAGGATATCCCTCAAGATCAAGAAGTGTGTATTTTCTACTCCATTCAGGACCCTATTGGGACAATTCATATGCAAAGAAGGCTTACTGGTGGATCCTACCAAAATTACAGTGATTGTGGGATTGGGGGAGCTAACTAGTCAAAGCACAAGGCGCAACTTTCTTGGACACATGGGTTACTATCGAAAGTTCATCAAGGGGTATGCCAAGATCACCATGCCTTTAGAAGTGTTTCTCAAACATAAAAGTGTCTTTTATCGGGGAAAGGTATGAAGAAGGCATTGGACACATTAAAGGATACGCATATCACCGCGCCTTTATATTACATTTCCCCTCTTAGGATAAGCCCTTCCATGTTCATGTGGATGCCTCAAGAAAGGCCCTTCGGTGTAGTGCTTAAACAACCTAGTGAGGAAATTTTGATCAACCTCTATGCTTTACAAGCAAGAAATTAACACTAGAAGAGTATAATTATACTACAACTAAGCACGAGGCATTGTCAATGATCTACGTGCTTCATAAATTCAGGACGAAATTTTTCGCAACCCTCGTTATATTTTACACTCGACCATATGGAATTGAATTACTTGGAGAACAATCTTGTTCTACAAGGGAACATATATTGGTTGGTACTATTGTTCCAAGAGTTTGAGTTCACCGTAGTTGTCAAACCAAGAAAGAGTAATTCTAGACCTGACCATTTGTCTAGGATTGATTTAGGGAGGACGCACAAAGCATTGAAGATACCATGCTAGATGCACAGCTTTTTAGGTTGCAACACGTGCCCTTAGACTTGGAGGATATTGTTGTGTTCCTTAAAACGGGTATGGCGTCGGAAGGGATGAAGACATTAGAGAAAAACAACTAGCCATAAGTGTCACACCCTACATGTTGATCAGTGGATACTTATACAAACTAGGGCGTGATGAATATTTACGCAGGTGTGTACTAGAGCATGAGCATTTCACCATCATAGAGGAAGCACATGGAGGAAGTACAAAGGACATTATGTAGGCGATGCCACGACACATAAAAGATTAATGGTAGGATTGTGGTGGGAAAATTTTTATAAGGATTGCAATGAGTATTGTAAAGTGTGTGATGGATCTATAGAAGTGGACATTGGAGACCTAGGAGTTGAGGTTCACGTGTAGGACGTGGAACCCGAGACGCCTATGCTACCCCATCTTGGCAAGTGTGTAAGAGAGACCCCTTTAGCTTTTGATGATAGTTCGTCGCGTGGAGAGAGAAGAGTCATTGGCATTCATCCTGGACCCACCTAGTTACCAAACCCCGGAGCTTGTTTTTCTAGATCAAGTAAGGAGTATTGTTGACCCAGCTTGGTATCATTAGAAGTCACATATCTACACTCAGAGATACAATATTTCATTTCCCACTTCTATTACTACGCATACTATTCCAGTATTCAAAGGAATTTTTGACAAGGAGCAAGTACACAAGCCTTCGGTCTCACATCCGGGAGTGGTGTAAGGTACACTACCGGTAGTGGGCAATTATCATAGACTATCGGCACGTAGTTCAATGGAACTTTGAGTACCCTTGAAATGACCACTACATGACTTGGTGGACCTAGTGCATCGGGTGTGTCGAAGGAATAGGACCTAGTGGGTCCGGTGGATCTAGTGGCTTAAGAGGTATAAGACTTCATGGATATGGTGGATCCGGTTGTAGGGGAAACACCGGAGGAAACTAAGGCTCTTTCAGAGGACAAGGGCCACAACCACCTCCTTAAGTCTTCTTTGATATGTCTTTACATTTTCCATATTATAGGGCTATTAAATATGCTACAGAGCACGTTCACAAGTGTGAGTTGCTATGGCACACAAAGGGGATCACAACTCTGAATGGAAGGCCGTCGTTTTGCAATGAAATTACAAAGGTGCACACATAGATGGTATAGGAATATATGACCCTCATCAAATGGTGGTGGATTATATGCTTTAAAGAATGCCTTCTTGGCATAATTCCACATCCCCGAGTTTTAACAAGAGAATCAACACCCGATGGAGATTCAAAAGGGAATTGTGGAGAGTGTGTGGGAGTATGACGTGTGGTTTAAGACTCTCATCTAAAAATTATCATATGAAATTCACCCTTCACAACATTCTCAATGGTTTTTTGGAGGTTTTATAATTCCATTTAGAAGATCTTTATCTCCTAAAACTTTCACATACCCACGTGAGGCGTTAGAAGCCACTCTACACACCAAAACTATTGAAAGTGTTGATACTAGTGTTAGCCCATTTTTGGAGGCTCAAATCCCTACCATGGCTAAGCATCTAGAGAATTTATCTATGAATGCATCCCATGAGACTCACAAAGTGGTATATGGTGTACAGATTGTGAAGTAAAGGGGCATGTCAAGGATATTTGCCCCAGAGGATAGTACATGTCAAAAGAGATCGTGATATTTGTCACTGGGGACCATGATGTAAGTAGATGTCCCTTGTTACAGAGCACAATTTGAAAGAATGTGTCCTCCTATTGTAAAATCTATACCTCTACAACCTATGACACTAAGGACTAAAGACTGATTGACCAAATCCATGAGGCCATTGATCATGGTGTGTGCCAGACTAGCATTGCTAGTAGCTCCAAGGAGGATGACTACCATTATGAAGGGCACACGGATGGGGAGTGCATGGAAGGCGTTTTGTGGGGGATTTCTAGGTTGAAATGGTAGTAGAGGAAGAAGAAGTGAGTTCCCATATGGAAATTTTTTTAATTATGGGTCTGCTGCACCACTACAAGCATGAGTGTCCAGACTTATTGTAGTGCTCATGGTGTGGGAAGAAGCACAAGTATGAGGGGTGCCCTCATTTTTTTGAGCATATGAATCAACAACACCGAAAAGACAAGGGCATAGTAATGGTGAGAATTAAGAAGGCTGACACACAATGGATGCCATGGATGACCCATGATGTACGTTTGTAATCTTTTATGGTAATAAAAGAGTAGAGGTTGCACGCACAAAGGAAATACCAAGGAAAATAACCTTATTTTCAAGAGAGGAAGTTGTGCATGGGATGTACCTGCACTCGCCCATTAGAAGGAGGTATACAATGAAACTATGGACATTATAAGGAGTTTGCACGGAGAAATCCAGTGTCTTAAGGATAAGTATAGGAAGAAGGAGCATAGGAGAAGTGTTGAGGCTCCGTAGAAGGACATGGATGAGGTTAAGGAAGTATGTAAAATGCTAAGGCAAGAGAATATTATTCCCTTGCTAGGAGCATGGTTGAGAGAGAAGGTACCACGTGCTAGAGAAGAGTGTGAGAGGTAGGTCTTGCATACAAACCTTCCCCCTCATAACCTTAACTATGATAGGGAGATCACGTTAAATGCAGTTGTTGATAGTTGGTTCCTTAGTAATATCCTCATTAACATAGGCATGGAGGTTAATGTTCTCACCTTGGATGTATGGCATCAGATGGGAAGTCCTACATTACAGGCATCTTTGAATGTGTTGTATATGGAAAAAAAATGAAGGCAATGACCATTGGTGTCTTAAAGGATACAACTATCACCATTCGAGGGATATTTTACTTGGAGACTTTGGAGTCTTGGTGCTCGTTGAGGTAGACAATTTCCCAGCACTAATTGGGCACCCACGATGTTATAAGAATAATGTTGACCCACGTTCAATAAGGGGTACATGAGCTTCGAGAATGAGCAAGAAATTGTTATCATTCCCCATGCAGATGGGAAGTCGACGCCATACACAGAGTCCTTAGGAGAAGAGGTCCTTCATCAGATTTATGTGCGTTCTATTCGAGACCCAGAGATAATCCATCCTACCGATGGAGTTATCTAATTTGAGGATGCTTAGTCGGTAAGTAACACCACTGTTCTAGCATGTGATAATTGGGAACATGGGACCTATGAGGTAATTGGATGATATTTGAGAGGATCGGTAACAAAGGTGACAAAGGCATGTACAATTTTGTGCCTAGGGGGAAAGGAGCTAACTAAGTACTCAAAAGGATCCTTCCCTAAGGTATTTTTGCAGAAGATGGAAGCTCAATAGAAGGAGAAAAATTAAAGAAGGTGGATGTTAAGTTACGTCCTACTGAACTCGATGTGCCCTAGTGGGCAATGCATTGGGATAATCTATGGGAATGGCACAAGGTAAGAATTGCCTTCTTTGTAAGGTTTTGCAAGAGTAATGCACCCTTAGCTTTAAAATACTACCATGATAAAGAGACCACTTCCTTCCATATCCAAGCATGTGAGACAACCTAGATGGGAAGCGTAGAAGCATTTCCACCTTAATTATGGGTTCACAAGTTATATTCCACATTGCAAGGTTATGCGCACATATGGTACATCGATGTTGAGACATGCCACTAGACAGGAATTGGAAAGAGTTAGCATTTGATCTCATTCAAACATTTGAGTATCAGAGTTAAAAACCCTTGGTGGATAAGGCATTGTAGGATTTAAAGTGCCTTACCATTGGAGATAGCACCCTAGAGAAGATAGGCTATTGGACTTGTTAGGTGAACCTAGCCTAGAGGTGCACTTTGAGGAAGAAGAAATAAAAGAAATACAGTTTGAGTGCGCATGTATGGAAAAAGAAAAAGGGAAGATGGTTTATGTTATTGATGGGGAAGAAACATAAAACTTGCATGTTGACATTCAGTAGGGACGCGCGAGGTGTTAGACAGTTCTGAAGAATGTGAGCATGCCTATCATGAACCTTTAAAGACAAAGAAGGTTAACATCAGCTCAGACAAAGAGCCTAAGGAGGCTATCATTGGAGACTATTGGTCAGAGAAGGAAGTCTCTAAGATCATTGATATTTTACATGAGTTTGAGGATTTATTCCCGCATGGGTATCATGAGCTTAAAGGAGTTCACCATTCCTGGAGGAGATGAGAATTAAGTTAAAGGAGGGTGCATGCACATTCTGGAAGAGACCATACCGAATGAACCCCAATTTGCATGTGAAGGTCAAGGAGGAAATAGACAAGATGATAGTGTAAGGAATCATATAAGTGTGGAGGATTAATAGTAGATAATTCCAATGGTGTTTAGTAGTAAAAAGGATTGAAGGATAAGGATATGTGTTGATTATAGTGATCTAAAATTAGTGTTTTTCATTGATCCCTTCCAAACCTCGCTCATTGAATAAATCTTAGAAGGAGTGATGGCACGAAGTCTACTATTTGATAGATGGATTCTTAGGCTATCACTAGGTGAGGGTTGCAAAGGAAGAATAGAGAAATACAACCTTTGCCACCGAGTGGGGAATATTTTCCTATACGGTCATGCCTTTTGGGTTGAAGAAAGTGCCTGTTGTGTTCTCACGCATTATATTACAGCCTTCTAGGATTTCATCCACAAGTTTCTCTAGGTGTACCTTAATGATTGGAATATGTATGGACTGGTCAAAGATCACATGTGTGACAATCGAGATTGATATTTGAAATATGTCAGCAGATTGAGGATATCCCTCAACATTAAGAAGTGTGTATTTTCTACCCCATTTGGGACCCTATTGGGACACATCATATGCAAAGAAGGCTTACTAGTGGATCCTACCAAAATTACATAGTGATTGTGGGATTGGGGGAGCCAACTAGTCAAAGCACAAAGTGTGCAGGTTTCTTGGACACATGGGCTACTATCGAAGTTCATCAAGGGGTATGCCAAGATCTCCATGCCTTTAGAAGAGTTTCTCAGACATAAAAGTGTCTTTCATTGGGGAGAGGTGCAGCAGAAGGCATTTGACACATTGAAGGATAGGCTTATCACCGCGCCTATATTACGTTTCCCCTCTTGGGATAAGCCCTTCCATGTTCATGTGGATGCCTCAGAAATGCCTTTAGGGTAGTGCTTAAACAACCTGGTGAAGAAATTTTGATCAACCTCTATGCTTCACAAGCAAGAAATTAACACTAGCAGAGTAGAATTATACTACAACTAAGCACGAGGTATTGTCGATGATCTACGCGCTTCATAAATTTAGGCAATATTTGTTTTCAACGCCTTTTATATTTTACACTAACCATATGGAATTGAATTACTTGGTGAACAATCTTGTTCTACAAAGTGGCACATATAGTGGTGGGTACTATTCTTCCAAGAGTTTGAGTTCACCATAGTTTTCAAACAAAGAAAGAGTAATTCGGACTGACCATTTTTATAGGATTGATTCGGGGGAGGATGTGCAAAGCATTGAAGATACCATGCGAGATGCGTAGTTGTTTAGGTTGCAGCACATGCCCTTAGACTTGGAGGATATTGTTGTGTTCCTTAAAATGGGTATGGCGTCGGAAGGGATGGAGACATTAGAGAAAAAGTAACTAACCATACGTGTCACACCCTACATGTTGATCAGTGGATACTTATACAAACTAGGGCATGATTAATATCTACGTAGGTGTGTACTAGAGCATGAGCATTTTACCATCATAGAGGAAGCACACGGAGGAAGTGTAGGTGGACATTATGCAGGCGATGCCACCGCACATAAACTATTAATAGTATGATTATGGTGGGAAAATTTTTATAAGGATTGCAATGAGTATTTTAAAGTGTGTGATGGATTAATGGAGGAAGACATTGAGGGAAGGAGTTGAGGTTCACATGAAGGACGTGGAACCGGGATGTTTATGCTACCCCATCTTGTCAAGAGTGTAAGAGAGACCCTTTGGCTTTTGATGATAGTTCATCACGTGGAGAGAGAAGAGTCATTGGCGTTCATATGGACGCACCTATTGACCAAACTCTGGCGCTTGGTTTTCTAGATCAAGGAAGGAGTGTTGTTGACCTAGTTGGTATCATTAGAAGTCACATATCTGCACTCGGGAGATATAATTTTTCATTTCCCACTTCTATTGCTACGCATACTATTCCAAAGTATTCAGATTTTTTTTGACAAGGAGCAAGTACACAAGCCTTTGGTCTCACATCCGGGAGTGGCGAAGGTACACTTTGTTGGTAGTGGGGAATTATCATAGATTGTTTGCATAGTTTAGTGTAACTTTTAGGACCCTTGAAATGACCACTATAGGACTTGGTGGACCTGGTGGATCTGGTGGGTCAAGAGGAATAGGACCTAGTGGGTCTAGTGGATCTAGTGGCTTAGGAGGCATAAGACCTGGTGGATATGGTGGATCTGGTGGTAGGGGAAACACAGGAGGAAACTAAGGCTCTTTCTTAGGAGGACAAGGGCCCCATCCACCTCATCAAGTCTTCTTTGAGATGGCTTTACATTTTCCAAATTATAAGGCTATTAAATATGTTGCAGAGCATGTTCACAAGTGTGAGTTGCTATGATAGACAAAGTGGATCACAACTACAGAATGGAAGGCTAGTCAATTTGCAATGACATTGGAAGGGTGCACACATAGTTGGTATAGGAAATATGACCCTCATCAAATGGTGGTGGATTATACTACTTTAAAGAATGCATTCTTGGCATAATTCCACATCCCTAAGTTTTAACAAGAGAATCAGCACCTAATGGAGATTCAAAAGGGAATGGTGAAGAGTGTGAGGGTGTATGACATGTGGTTTAAGACTCTCATGTCAAAATTATCATATGACATTCACCCTTCACAACATGCTCAATGGTTTGTTGGAGGGTTGATAACTCCATTTAGAAGATCTTTATCTCATAAAACTTTCACATACCCACATGAGGCATTAGAAGCCACTCTACACACCGAAGCTATTGAAAGTGTTGATACTAGTTTTAGCCTGTTTTGGAGGCTCAAATTACTGGCATGGCTAAGCATCTAGAGAATTTCTCTGTGAACTCATCCCATGAGACTCGTAGAGGTATATGGTGTGGCATGATTGTGAAGTAGAGGGGCATGTCAAGGATAGTTTCCGAGAGGATAGTATGTTCCGTAAAAGAGATGCGATATTTGTCATGGGGACCATGATGCAAGTAGATTTCCTTGTTACAGGGCACAATTCGAAAGAATGTGTCCTAATATTGTAAAATATATACCTCTACAACCTACAACCTATGATACTAAGGACTAAAGACCGATTGACCAAATCCATAAGGCCATTGATCATGGTGTTTCCTAGACTAGCATTGCTAGTAGCTCTAAGGAGGATGACTACCATTATGAAGGGCACACGGATGGGGGAGTTCATGGAAGGGGTTTTTTTGGGGGATTTCTAGGGTTGCAATGGCAAAGAGAGGAAGAAGAAGTGAGTTCCCATATGGAACTTGTTTTAATTATGGGTCTATAGACCACTACAAGCACGAGTGCCCGGACTTATGTAGTGCTCATGGTGTGGGAAGAATCACAAGTATGAGGAGTACCCTCATTTTTTTGAGCATATGAATCAACAACACCGAAAAGACAAGGGCATAGTAATGGTGAGAATTAAGAAGGATGAAACACAATGGATGCCACGGATGACCCATGATGCGGGTATGTAATGCGGTTATGGTAATAAAAAGAGTAGAGGTTGCACGCACAAAGGAAATACCAAGGAAAATAACCTTATTTTCAAGAGAGGAAGTTGTGCATGGGAAGTACCAGACACCGCCCATCGAAGGAGGTATACCAGAAACTATGGACATTATAATGATTTTTCAGGAGAAATCTACTGTCTTAAGGATAAGTCTAGGTAGAAGGAGCATAGGAGAAGTGTTGAGGCTCCATAGAAGGACATGGATGAGGTTAAGGAAGTATGAAAAATTCTAAGGGAATAGAATATTATTCCCTTGCTAGGAGCATGGTTAAGAGAGAAGGTACCACGTGTTAGAGAAGAGCATGAGAGGTAGGTCTTGCATACAAACCTTCCCCTCATAACCTTAACTATGATAGTGAGATCACATTAAATGCAGTCATGGATAGGTGGCTCCTTAGTAATATCCTCATTAACATAGGCATTGAGGTTAATGTTCTCACCTTGGATGCATGGCATCAGATGGGAAGGCTTGCATTACGTGCATCTTTGAATGTGTTGTATATGGAAAAAAATGAAGTCAATGCCCATTGGTTTCTTAAAGGATGCAATTATCACCCTTCGAGGGATACATTTCTTTGGAGACTTTGAGTCTTGGCGTTTGTCAAGGCGGACAATTTCCCAAAGACTACTTGGGTGCCCATGGTGTTATAAGAATAATGTTGACCCGCAGATTCAATAAGGGGTACATGAGCTTTGAGAATGAAGAATAAATTGTTATCATTCCCCATGCAGATGGGAAGTCGGCACCATACACAGAGTCCTTAGGAGAAGAGGTCCTTCATCGAATTTATGTGCGTTCTATTCGAGACCGATACATAATCCATCCTACTAATGGAGTTATCCAATTTGAGGATGCTTAGTTGGTAAGTAACACCACTATTCTAAAGCATGTGATAATTGGGCACATGGGACCTATGAGTTAATTGGATGATATTTGAGAGGATCGGTAACAAAGGTGACAAAGCATGTACATTCCTATGCCTAGGGGGAAAGGAGCTAACTAAATAATCAAAAGGATTCTTCCTTAAGGTATTTTTGTAGAAGATGGAAGCTCAATTAAAGGAGGAAAATGAACGAAGGGGGATGTTAAGTTACTTCCTACTCGAACCGATGTGCGCTAGTGGGGAACGCATTGGGATAATCTATGGGAATGGCGCAATGTAAGAATTGTCTTCTTTGTAAGGTTTTGCAAGAGCAATGAACCCTTATCTATAAAATACTACCATGGTAAAGAGACCACTTCCTTCCATATCCAAGCATGTGAGACAATTTGTATGGGAAGCGTAAAAGCATTTCCACCTTCATTATGGGTTCACAAGTTATATTCCACATTACAAGGTTATGCGCACACATAGTACATCCATGTTGAGACACACCACTAGATAGGGAATTGGCAAGAGTTACCATTATATCTCATTCAAACATTCGAGTATCGAAGTACAAAACCCTTGGTGGATAAGGCATTGTAGGTTTTCAAGTACCTTACCATTGGAGATAGCACCCTAGAGAAGATAGGCTATGGGACTTGTTAGGTGAACCTAGCCTAGAGGTGCACTTTGAGGAAGAAGAAACAAAAGAAATATAGTTTGAGTGCGCATGTATAGAAAAATAAAAGGGAAGATGGTTTATGTTATTCCGGAGAAGAAACATAAAACTTGGATGTTGACCATTTGGTAGGGACACGCGAGGTGTTAGACGGTTTTGATGAATGTGATCACACCTATCATGAACCTTAAAAACAAAGAAGGTTAACATCATCTCAAACAAAGAGCCTAAAGAGTCTATCATTAGAGACTATTGGTTAGGGAAGGAACTCTCTAAGCTCATTGATATTTTACATTTGTTTCAGAATTTATTCCTGCGTGGGTATTATGAGCTTAAAGGCATTCACCATTCCTAGGGGGAGATGAGAATTAAGTTAAAGGAGGGTGCATTCCCAGTCTAGAATAGACCATACCGAATGAACCCCAATCTACACGTGAAGGTCAAGGAGGAAATAGACAAGATGATAGTGTCAGGAATCATACAAGCTGTGGAGGAGTCAGAGTAGATAATTCTAATGGTGTTTAGTACCAAAAAGGATGGAAGGATAAGGATATGTGTTGATTATAGTGATCTAAATGCAAGTGTGTGTCATTGATCCCTTCCCAACCCCATTCATTGAAGAAATATTGGAAGAAGTGATAGGTGTGAATTCTATTGTTTCATAGATGGGTTCTTAGGATATCACTAGGTGAGGGTTACAAAGGAAGACTAGAGAAATACAACCTTCGCCACCAAGTGGGGAATATTTTCCTATATGGTCATGCCTTTTGGGTTGAAGAAAGTTCATGTTGTGTTCTCACACTTTATATTACAAGCCTTCTAGGACTTCATCCACAAGTTTCTCCATGTGTACCTTGATGATTGGACCATGTATGGACTGGTCAAAGACCATTGTGATAATCTGAGATTGATATTTGAAATATGTCGCAGCTTAGGATATCCCTCAACATCAAGCTGTGTATTTTCTACCCCATTCAGGACCCTGTTGGGACACATCATATGCAAAGAAGGCTTACTGGTTGATCCTACCAACATTACAATGATTGTGGGATTGGGGGAGCTAACTAGTCAAAGCACAATGTGCAAATTTCTTGGACACATGGGCTACTATCGGAAGTTCATCAAGGGGTATGCCAAGATAGATGTGACTTTAGAAGAGTTTCTCGACATAAAAGTGTCTTTCATTGGGGAAAGGTGCAGAAGAATGCATTGGACACATTGAAGGATAGGCTTATCACCGTGCCTATATTACATTTTCCATCTAGGATAAGCCCTTTCATGTTCATATGGATGCCTCGGGAAAGGCCCTTAGGGTAGTGCTTAAACAACCCGATGAGAAAATCTTAATCAACCTATATGCTTTACAAGCAAGAAATTAACACTAAGAAAGTAGAATTATACTACAACTAAGCATGAGGCATATTCGATGATCTACGTGCTTCATAAATTCAGAAGTATTTGTTGGCAACCCCTTTTATATTTTACACTGACCATATGGAATTGAATTACTTGGTGAACAATCTTGTTCTACAAGGGAAAATATATTGGTGGGTACTATTCTTCCAAGAGTTTGAGTTCACCGTAGTTGTCAAACCAAGAAAGAGTAATTCTGGACTCGACGATTTTTCTAGGATTGTTTCAGGGGAGGACGACAAAGCATTGAAGCTACCATGCTAGATGTGTAGTTGTTTAGTTTACAAAGACATGCCCTTAGAATTGGAGGATTTTTTTGTTCCTTAAAATGGGTATGGCATCGGAAGGGATGAAGACATTAGAGAAAAAGAAACTATCCATATGTGTTACACCCTACATGTTGATCAGTGGGGACTTATACAAACTAGGGCGTGATGAATTTTTACGAAAGTGTGTACTAGAGCATGAGCATTTCACCATCATAGAGGAAGCACACGGAGGAAGTGTAGGTGGACATTATGTAGGTGATGCCACCGCACATAAAATATTAATGGTAGGATTGTGTTGGGAAAATTTGTATAAGGATTGCAATGAGTATTGTAAAGTGTGTGACCATTGTCAGCATGTTGGCAAGCCAGGATGGAGAGATGAAATGCCTTTGCGCCCTATCCCTAGTGCTGAACCTTTTGAGAAATGGGAAATAGACTTTGTAGGCCCTATTACACCAGCAGTGCGTAGGACTGGATCACACTATGTAATCACTTGCACAAACTATTTGACAAGGTGGGTAGAGGAAGCCCTAACTAAATACTATACAACAGCTATAATAACAAGATTTTTGTGGGAGAACATTATCACGAGGTATGGATGCCCTTTAAGTTTAACCAGCAATAGGGGTACACATTTCTTGAATGATACCGTGAGGATCCTATTAGTAGAGTTCATGGTGGCTCATCACAAAACTACACCTTATCACCCACAAGTAAATGGAACCGTAGAAGCATTTAAAACAATATTGAGTCATACCCCGACAAATTTTTTTGATTTTGGTAGACGTGATTGGGATGAAAACGTATCAGTCATATTATGGGCTTATAGGACAACTTATAAAAGGTTAAACAAATCGACACCATTTCAATTTGTGTTTAGTGTGGAGGTTATCCTGTCGGTTGAGTTCATGTTACCTTCTCTACAAATAGCATATGTAGGAGGGCTAGGCGATGATAAGCAAGTCTTTGGAAGAAAGGAATGATAAATTAATGAAGCTAGATGATAGGAAATCATTGGTCAAATGGAGCCAAATGGTAGAAAAAGAAAATCAAAAATCATGACATGATCACCACATTAAAAACAAAAATTTTGAGGTTGGGAAGATGGTCTTACGGTTTGATTCTAAGTTTATGTGTCATCCTGGGAAGTTAAAAGTCCATTGGTTGGGTCCCTACACAATCTCATACATCCTTGATTTGGGCACATGCTAGTTACAAGTGTTAGATGGGACGAGATTTCCAGGACACTTCAATGGGAGTAGGCTAAAGCTCTACTATAAATAAGTCTTCTTGGTGTTTGTAAATAAGGCAATATTTCTAATTAGTTTAGGATTTCACTTAATGCATTTTATTTTCTTGTGTTTTCCTTTCTCGTTGTTGTTTTGTGTTGTGCCTTGGGTGCCGGTAATCTCATTACTTTTTGAAGGTTGTGACCGCATTGCAGGACAAAGTGCATCATTTTGGTGTGAGGTGGAGTGAGGTTGAAGAAATTGTAGTGTGAAGCACTAAGAAATACTACATTGGAAAGCCCGGTTGAATGGCCCTGTGAAGGAAGTACATGTAAGGAAAGGTGAAAAAGGATGGTTGGTGTTAGGATAAGGCTACATTGGGGATCCATGTATAAGATAGGAAGAAGTGCAAAAGTAACATGAGGTAGGCAAGAGAAAAAATCATGTAAAGGATGAAGAAGTTCCTTCGGTGTTATTGATGTGTGCATAAGAGTCTTTTCGTCGATGGATTGGTTACACACGCAGTCGGGAATTTTCCATGTACGATTGGGTGCATGAGTTAAAGCACTAAAGTCAGAATTTGGTGAAAAATATGTAATAAGAATTAAAGTACGGTGGTAGGTAAGGTAGCATTTAATGTTAATAAGTGGGAAAAACTATAAGTAGAAGGTTAGGAACTTCATTATTTACTTTGTGAATATGAACAAGGAAGAGGATCTAGTGAGAAGACTAAGGGATCAAGCAAGAAGAATTGATCAATGCTCGGATGAAGTGAAAACTAAGTGAAAAGGTGCATGAAGTATACAAAAATATGGAGTCTATCACAAGTGCCATTATGTTGAAGCATCCAGACCTAACACCACCTACGTAGAAGTATGGATCCACTCTTGAATGCTTAGAATATCTGACATGCATCCTCACCATGGAGAGACACCATTGGCCTTGGAGTCTATGGAAGAAGTGGTAGAACACTTGGTGAGGGAGGACAAATTGAAAGTGGTAGCAATCATTATTGAGTATAGCAAGGTACTTTTGGATGTCAATATTGCTACCCAATCTACTGAGGCCACGTATGATAATTGCAGAGATGGGATAGAGTGGTGAGCATCTTGGTTACCACTCACAAAGTAGAGTTGAAGGAGTTTTAAGAGAAGAATAAGGGAAATAGGGAGGAAAGGGACAAAATCCTTACCGAGGTCAAAAAGAAATCTGAGGCCATTGAAACCTTAAGGGGTTCAATCAAAAATTGTTGAAGGAATTGTATCTCGTAAATCACAAGAATAATGGACGCACTTGAGGACATGGGAAAACAATTAGAAGGGGTAGTTGAGACTATGAATACCCAAGGAGATGGGTTAAGCTTTAAGGAAGTGAGCACCTTAGTCGGTGACCTCTGCCAGAGAGCACAGAGTGAAGTAGATGCCTGGAACAAGTTGGAGGCCGACCTAAAAAGGGACTTCCCACTCCTTTGTAAAAATAATTACCCTTCCATTATTTTATTCTTTCCCATTCCTTCATCCCCTTATTCTTACTCTTCCCAAATTCTTTCATTCTTTTGGAACATATTGTAATTCTTTACTCCGTAAAACATTTTTCCAAGGGCGGAGAACAGGTGAAGTGTGGGGTGATATTAGGCTCCCAAAATATTTCTAAGTACACAAAGGCGCATGGGCGTGCAAGGCCTAGGTTGAAGATGGGTGCGCAAGGAAAAGGCGTGCAAGGCAAGTTTCTAGGAGGGTTTTAGAACGTTTGTGTTGCACATCGAAAGAAAACATCTCGAAACTTAGCCATATTTGGCATATCGGGAAGGACACAAGAAAAGTGTGACCCGACAGTGAATGAGGAGTGGATAAGGTGTCATCTTAGAAACGTGATGCCCATGAAAGGAATATGCTTAGCGATAGAGGATTCCAGAAGACCATCATTACAAGGAGTGGAGAGCTCGGATCTGAAGGAGCATGCTTCTATGGAGGACCACTTGGACACTTGGTGACATATCTGTAGCCCTTGAAAGCAAGTCGGTGGTTGAAGAAACCTATAAATACAAGTTCCCGTAGAATAAAAAAGAAAGGAAGATTGGATATATGGTAGAGGAGAATATAGAGAGCGGAGCTCTGCAAAAATACTGTGAGAAATCTGTGGGATTGGGTAGAGGCTATATAAGGGAGTAATGTATTAAGGGGTTGGGATATAAATTTTTCTTTGTATGGATGAAGGACATGATCCCTACTGTGATGTATGACTTTGGTCTAATCAAGTTGTGGTAGTCTAATGGATCCATTGAATGTAATGAGGTTACAAACATGAATGAGTATGAATGTAATTGATTCAGTTCATATCTATATCTTTTCATTTATGTTTATGCATGTTATGGAATAGATGTAAATCCTTATGTATTTTTTTCTGGTATATTTCTATTTTTTATCTGTAAGTACCCTCTATTTAGAATGAATACATTTTTCTAGAGGCCATTCTAAGCCCTATGATGATTGTATGTCTCATTTCCACCTTTATTCATTAATTTCCTAACATAGATGATGGTTTCCCACTTAACTCACATAAAAGAGAGACTCGGCACCCACGCGTGCCTTGGGTGAGTACCCAAAGACCTGCTGGGTGAAAGGCTGGTGCACATGGGATTCCCTTGTTCTTTGGTGGGTGTAAAAATGACTACAAAAAGTACTCAATCTTCAAATTAGTTTATACGACACTATGTAAACATGAATTTAAATCTTTTCTTTTTCATGATCTAGATAACTCAATTTTTTTCTTGTTTAGGATTTTAAAATGACTCTAAATTTAAAAACATGTTTTCTAATGTTTACTCAATTTTTATTCTATAAAGCGCATCTATGGTATGTTTTAGTATTTAATATGTGTGTAGATCAATCAAGAATTTTTTTTTAAAAAGGATAGTTTAGGATGAAAATAGATTTGATGAGTTCACTAAAAGAGGGATATGAAAGAACCGATATTGAAAAAATGCACCAAAAAAATTTGCCTTTGTGATGGTAACATCATAGCTCCAATGGAATAAGCAAGATTCAAACAATGGAAAGAATATGAAAATAAGAAAATATGTCTTCCCATACTCATAGATCAAAAAAGGAAGTACAATTAGTGGTGTTGTGTAACCCCCATGCCTAAACAAGGAAAGAACATCTATGACACCCCGATGCATATGACGCCACTAAAGGAGGATTTATAATTCTAAATAAGGAATGTAAATCCTATGATGACCGACACAAATGACAATGACAAATTCTATGAAAAAATCGACACTTGTCATTTGACTCCCTAAGACCTATGAATCTTGCAAGGTAAGATGACTCACCATGTGATGTGGACATTGGATAGGAAGGTCACACACACCAACACCCCACCTTCATCGAAGCCGAGGTAGAGGTCATGGTAAGACAGAATAGAAAAGAAGACTCCCCTTGACAACTAAGAAAGATGTGCCAATGGGGCCCGACAACTAAAGGCATGATAAGGTGCCCATATACAAACAACATATTTCTAGAAGGAAGAAGAGGAGGAGAAAAAGATATATAGCTCAAAGAAGATGGGTGGTAGCATAGCAGATCTCACCCCAAGAAGAGACCATAAGTGAAGAAATTTCACCTTAGTGAAGGGCTTGGTGAATATGTTTGCAACCTGATCAGCTGTCTGAACATATTATATGTCAATGATGTTTTCATGTATCAGCTCCCGTATGAAGTGCATGTGAATCTCAATGTGGATTGTCCACTTATGCTAAAATGAATTTCTACAAATCGATATAGTGCTCATGTTGTCACAGTAGATAATGGTAGCCTAACAAAAGTGGATGCCAAACTCTGTCAAGATACCCTATAACCAAATAACTTCTAAGGAAACTTTAACCGCCCCTCTATACTCGCTTCTATTGATGATATGGCAATGGAATTTTTCTTCTTCTTTGGACGAACCGACAAGACTGAACCAAGAGTGAAAATGTATCCTAAGGTAGACTTCGATGATCTAGATCCCCGACCCAATCTAACTCTCAGTAAATCCAACCAAGTCAATCTTAGTCCCTCCTAAGTAATGAATTCCATCTCGTGTTATTTCCACAAACATAATGAAGGATCCACTTTTCTACTTTTAAATACAACTCATGAGACTCCTGCATAAATCTAGACATGATCTCAACAGCATACGATAAACTGGATGAGTGTGAGTAAGGTAGATCAAGCTCCCCACCAACTTTCGATAAAGGGTACCATAAACCAAGGGGGAAGGGCAATCAGAAACCAACTTGACCCCAAAAATAAAAGGAGTAATGAGGAATTGCAATTAGACATGTGAAACCGAGAAAGAAAATCAAGAGAGTACTTAGGTTGCGAGATCATAATTCCCGAGTCAGATTGTGAAATCTGGATCCCAAGAAAGTAATGGAGCAATCCTAAGTCATACATGGAGAACTTGTTGTCCAAGGATATCTTCACAGAATCAATGATATAGGAAGAGTTACCCATGATCATCAATTCATCAACATAGAGAACAAGAATAATCATGGAGTAATCCTGCTATATAATATACACATTTGGGTTAGAGTGATACCGATTGAACCTTGACGCAATTAAAAAGGATTCCATCTTGGCATACCAAGCCTGAGGGGATTCTTTAAGGCCATAGAGAGACTTCTTTAACTTACAAATGAGGGATGGATTATGGACATAACCTGGAGGTTGTTCCATGTATATTTCTTCCTCTAGGTCCCCATGAAGGAAGGCACTCTTAACGCCCATCTAGTAGACTTCCCATCTATTAGCAGTAGTGATGGTAAGGTTAAGTCGAATGGAATTCATCTTCACAAATAGAGAAAAATTTCGAGTAATCAACCCCACTATGTGGGATAAACCCTTATCTACAAGTTGTGCTTTATACTTCTTGACTTCTCCATTAGCTCCTTAATTAGTCCGATATACCCACCTACACTGAATTATTTTTCTTCCTTTCGTAAGAGGGGTAAGATCTCCAAAGTGTCATTCTTTATGAGTGAGGAATACTCCTAATCCATAGTAGAATCCCACCAGAATCCTAGAAGATTCCTAGAAAAAAGGATGATTAGAAGCAGAGGCGAAGAAGGAGTGGGGTCCAACAAAACTTGAGCAAGTATGTCTCTCAATCTGAAGGATCTCCAACTAAATCTCCAGACTCTATAAAGTTTTCCTGGTCTAAAGAGGTCCCAAAGGATCAAACTCAGAGTCAAAATATTCTTCTCTTGAGTGAGAAGGAACATAGTCCTCATCATCACTACTATCAGAATCAAAAGACTCAGAATTTTGTGGATTGGGAGGAGCAAGAAGAGGAGGAAATCACTCAACAACATCATCAGTTGATGAGTCATAATCTGAATCAGTGGGAAAAATAACCTTAGTAGAAGAAAAATTCAAGGATGACTCATACAAACTTCACACTTTTCTCAATAGAAAGCTCACGGGTTATAGTGTTCAACAATTGACATCCCTTAATTCCATCAGATACCCAAAAATATACAAGGTTTGGATTTTGTATCCAATGCCTTGCATTTCTTCTTAGGAATTTGAGCCATAACCTTGGATCGAAGACTCAAAAGTGCTCAACATTAGGCTTGTGTCTAAACTAGGATTTAAAGGGTGTCATCCCTCTTACTGCCTTATGTGGAAAACAATTCTAAATGTAATAAGCACAATTCACCGCTTTCAGCCCAATACTGCAAACGAAGGGACTTCGAGTGAACCATACAAGTAGCCATCTCCTTTTGATTTCGGTTCTTTATTTTTGCATCTCCATTTTGGGAAGGGCTGTAAGAAATGGTGTGATGCAAAGAAATCCCCTCATAATTGTAAAAATCCTCAAACCTATTGCTCACATACTCACCTCCATTGTCGGTTCGAAGAATTTTGATATACCATTCCGCTTGTTTCTAAGCAAGAGCCTGAAAGTTCTCAAAATTCTCAAAGAATTTAGACCTAAGATTAAGAAAATATACCCAAGTATAACATGAAAATCATCAATGAAGGTTAGTATATATAGAGATCTAGTGAAAGAAGGAGATGGAAAGGGGCCAGAAACATCACTATGAACAAGATCCAAGGGATGAGTAGCTCTCCAGGATTTTCCCTTATCAAAAAATTTTCAGTGGTTCTTTCGAGGATATAACCCTCACAAAGACCTTTAGAAAACTTAACTTGGGGTCACTCATTGATCATTTCATTTTGGCTCAATTGTTCAAGGTAACAATAATTTAGATTCCCAAAATGCTCATGTCATAGCTTTTTAACCTCATTTGCATGAGTGAGCAAGGCATGGGGTGTCGAATCAAAAGAGAAGTGGGAAAAGGTATACAACCATGAACGGTGATCCACCTTTCCCTTAGCCACTGTGCAATCAGAGTTAAGATCATGAATGATCATTGAGTTGGGACAAAATTCCACTCACATTCCTTGACCAAGGTGGGTGATTTGGTAAACCGATAGGAGATTATTAGAGAGATTGGGAACACTCAACACTTGGTGAAATGTTCCAGCCTTCTATCTCTATTGATCCGCTACTGTAAACCGACACATGAGTGTCCTCACCCAGCGTGATTTGGGACATGCCACATGGTTCAATGATAGAGAATTAAACCTCTAAACAATCCATGTGGTGTGAGGCACGTAAATCAATAATACAAGTTGATGATGGAGCTGATCTAGCTACAAGGGCCTTATCTTTCTTCTTTTCATTTTTAGACTCCTTTGCTTTAGAATACTCACCCTTCTAAGAATTTTGTTTGATGGATTCAGAACACTTATTTTATCCTTCTCAAGTAACTAAGTTAAGCAATCAATTTGTTTCCAAAACATTTATGCTCTTCATGGCTATGCTACTTACAATATGAGCATTTACACTTTTCCTTCTTTGCTTTGAACGGTGATCCACCTTTCCCTTAGCCACTATGCAATCGAGTTAAGATCATGAATGATCATTGAGCTGGGACAAAATTCCACTCACATTCCTTGACCAAGGTGGGTGATTTGGTAAACCGATAGGAGATTATTAGAGAGATTGGGAACACTCAACACTTGGTGAAATGTTCCAGCCTTCTATCTCTATTGATCCGCTACCGTAAAACCGAAACATGAGTGTCCTCACCGGCGTGATTCGGGACATGCCACATGGTTCAATGATAGAGAATTCAACCTCTGAATAATCCATGTGGTGCAAGGCACCTAAATCAATAATACAAGTTGATGATGGAGCTGATCTAGCTACAAGGGCCTTACCTTTCTTCTTTTCATTTTTAGACTCCTTTGCTTTAGAAGACTCACCCTTCTGAGAATTTTGTTTGATGGATTCAGGAACACTTATTTTATCCTTCTCAAGTAACTGAGTTAAGAAATAAATTTGTTTCCAAAAACATTTATGCTCTTCATGGCTATGCTACTTACAATAAGGGCATTTACACTTTTCCTTCTTCGCTTTAGGCTCAGAAGTCAAAGTGTTAGTGTTGGGCTTAAATAGGGTTTGGTTGGTCTTGGTTTCTTTCTTAGGTTGGTCCTTTGTTTCTTTCTTCTTGTCATTTTTCTTGCCCTTATTTTCCATAAGGGCATGTGACTTAGATTTTAGAGTCCCCATTTGAATGAGTTTTTCTTGTTCTCAAATGAGTTGGGATGAAAAACTGTCAAATGAGGGCATTTTCTAGGCACTACCCAAGGCGGCTTTCATGGTGTGGAAATTTGAAACAAAGATAGAGTATTTAGGACATAACTTAGAAAGAATTGACAAGATCAATTGAGAGTCTTTCTTCTGCACTTTACATTCCTTTAGAAGCAGTCTAGTGTGGACAAAATTTGAGAAGAATGCCTGTAGGTTTTCAAATTCACTAGGATTTAACCCTATTAGTTCATTCTCCAACTCATGTGCTCTCATTTCATCTTGTTTCCCAAAAATATCATCAACTTTTTCCATGCTTCATGGGGTGTTGAAGAATTTTCGATGTGGAAGAGCAAGTCGGGAGAGATAGACATATAGAGAATACATAAGGCTTCATCACAACGGTTGAACCACTTAGATTTTTTGGGTTCATCATTAGGTTTTTCTCTAACCCCATGGTAACATGGTATAACCCTTTACTTTGTAAAACCAATATAATTTTAGATCTCCATTTGAAGAAATTAAAAGGTGTGAGCACTGGTACTTTAGAGATATCCATAATGAAGAGATAGAACCAAAGAATGTAGAAGGAAGGAGAGAGAAAAGAAACAACCACCCTAGAACAATATTACATGCCCCGATTTTGGCACTTTATAGTTTAGTGCATTTATTACAATCAGATGTGACTATGCATCGAGAATCAGTTTGTCACTCACCTTGTAATCAACATAATAATACACAAGAGTGGAGACCACAATCAAGGTTCGTTAGGCGCAATAGGTCAACAGCGTAAGAAAGCACAAGAATGAGTGAAAAAGTAAGGGGAAGATAAGGCCTTGTGATAAATAGTGTCTCACGTCACATGAAAAAATCCCTTTTCCATAAGACTGTGGTAGACATGCTCGCAAGTACACAAGTAATAAAAGGGATAGTACAATGCTCAAGATGATTTAAAATGAGCCGACACAAGCAATATAATGACACCCCCAGAATGTTGAACTTTATAAAGTAGTGTGCTTACAAAACTTATAATCCCATCATTTTGTTTGTGAAAAAACATGCAACTTTGACTAAAGAAGTTCTCAAAACCAAGCAACGAGTCAAAAGTTATAACAAAAAAATGATTCCCACAATCGATGGGAAAATGCAATAAATCTTGCAAATGGATTAAAAAATTTCCTTAAATGCATGCAAAGGGCGTTGTATGTGTGTTCGTTTGAAATGACATAAAATTTTAAATAGGGTTTTTTTTTATTGTGAGGGGGTATTAGCCTCCTACCAACCCCAGACCTCACCCTCCGTCTTCAACACTTGAAGGAAGGACAATAAAACAAGCAAATAGAGACCAAAAAAATGCCAATGAAATAAATGTTTTTAACCTTAAAACATTAAAGGGAGATTGATTTTACCAATAATCAATTCTAAAAAGGATGGATATGAACAAGCTAGGGCAGTGTTGACCGAGCTACTTTAGAGAATGGGAGCCCACGTTGTCAAGCCAGGGGTCGGTTCATTGAGCCTTCAAGTTGTGCTCGGGTGATGCATATGTAACCTATGATTGGAAAAAAAAAAATCATGTGTTAGAGGGAGGCGAGTTAGATCTAAACAAGATTCTCCACCGAGTCTACTTTACAAGATCCGCCAAGCTATGGGTTGTTGGTTGTCAAATGGAGCTTACGTTGTCAAAGGAAGAGGCCACATATTTTACAAAGTCGAAAGAAAGTGTAACAACTATGCAAAGAACCATTTCGACATGGACAGAGATTCCATAGAACTAGGAACAAGGGAAACAACAACACATAACACGTAGACCATTCAGAGAACAAACTGAAATCAACCCAAACATGTGGATGGAGGCTGAAACCTAAGTTGGATGCAAGCCCACAAGCTCCCAAAGAAAACCCGAGCCATGGATCAATGCATAGGCATGAGTTGGATGGAGCAGTGGAATGAAAAATGTAAGGTATATGTGCACGAGGGACTCAAGCTTTAAAACCAGTGCAGAGGTTGACAAGCAAAAAATACAATCCCGCATATGTTTGAACAATGCACGAGTCAAAGCAACAACCAAGTCAAAAATCCAATGCGGTAATCAATGCATGAATCATGCACGATTGCAGGTACAAAACACGAGCCATAACTAATGTAAACGAGCCCGTAAAAGATCAACCATGAACAAAATGACCACACAAAAAACACCTCAAACTTGCAACTACTGAAACCTCAACGTGAGGTGAGAAATATGATTCCAAAGTAATAATCAAAAAAAATTGCATGAGGAAATAAGAAGAAACTAGAAGTAATAAGAAACTGATAAATGAAGAGTGCATGTTTTATCAAAACCTTGCACTCTGATACCATGAAAGAGGGATATGCAAGAACCGATATCAAAAAAATGCACCATAGAAAAGTTTCATTATGATGGTAATGTCATAGCTCCAATGCAATAAGCAAGATTTGAATAATGTAAATAATATGCAAATAATAAAATAGGCCCGCTCATACTCATAGATCAAAAAGGAAGTATAAATAGGGGTGTTGTGTAACCCCCATGCCTAAACAAGGAAATAACCCCTATGACATCACTGATGGATATGATGTGACTGACGCATATGACACCACTAAAGGAGGAGTTACAATTATAAATAAGGAATGTAAATCCTATGACACATTGACACAAATGACAATGATAGATTCTATGATAGAATCTAACACTTGTCATTTGACTCCATAAGACCTATGACTCTCGCAAGGTGAGATGACTCACCATGTGATGTGGACGATGACTAGGCAAGTCACACACACCAACATTCACTAAGTGACTAAAAATTCACTCTTCATTTAATTTTAAACCATCAAATTTTATCCGATATACTAAAATCTGTTAAAGGATCGAACCTCATAGGGTATGACTTCACTAATTAATGACACATTTCAAAAATTAGAATATGAGATACCTAAACTCTTACATGAGAATCCAATGCCTAAATACTTTGTAACACACCACTACACCAATCTTACACATATGCCCAAGATCAACATACAATAAAGTCAAAGGATCTATGTGGAGAGCAAGTTTGGAAATTTTACAATTGCACAAATGCACCAATCAATGACACATGTCGGTGATAAATGGATAGTTAGTCAAAAAAATAAAATTTTAAAATTCCTATGATGAGTAGTAGTACTGATTAAGGACACATATCTTGGATCAATGAATTGTAAGATATCGAAATAAAATCTAAAACTCAAATGTTTTCCATATTGGTTATGTTGATCCACTCCACATGTTATAGATTGAGAGATGATGAAAATTTCAAGTGGAAATTGAAAAAAAAATGCATCCATGGAAGATGAGTTATAAGGTTTAAACACCTAGTTGTTTTAAATAAGGTTAAGAAAAAAACAAATATAGATAAATGGAAAATATTTGAAAGACTATAATCTTAATCTATTTTTGGTAGAGCTAGTGCAATTTTTCATACAAGTTATAAATAAAATATGGATAAGGATGTTGTTAAGTTTAAGCCCATGGTGCTTTATTTTAGCGAAACATAGAAAAAATATAGATATTTCCATGAGATCCAATTTATAATACAAAATAAAAGGGGATAATTAATCTAATCTTTTAGAGAGCTTATTTTCATACAAGGAAATTTCTGATTTTTAATAATTTAGATTGAGTGTTAGTTATTTTTTTAATTAGATAATCTAGTTTTGGGGTGGAACAATGTAATTATGAAAGGTTGTTCTCATATTAGATTTTACAATATTTAGTTAGCTTTAGTTTTAATTTTAGCTTTCCTTCTTTAGTTGCAGAATATATTTTACTTTTCTAGGAGTTACAAAAATAAGCAAAGAGTGTGGGTGAGTCCCATTTCTCTAAAAATACATTCAATTTTATTGTAAAAACAATATTTGTAGTAAATTTAATACAAATATATCGATTGGAGTTGAGTGAATTCTTGAATAAAGGAAAAAAACATTTCCCATATAAATCTTAGGGTTTCCAAGACAATTAAGCACTTAGCTCGATGCACCAAAATCTCCATTACATAATCCTCTGTCATCTCCCCGAGTGTTTAGTGGTGTTGGATGTTGAGTGTGTCCTGGAATACAATATATATATGTATTGTAAAATGGGTTTTTTTTATAAGCTCCATAAAAAATGAATTTTGGCCACAAACCTCAACAGATGATGTGAAAAATAATGGGGAAGTGTACTTCACATCCGTTTCCTCATAAAGGGATTTTTCCTTATCTTGTTCTATAGGAAGGCCCTAGAGATTTGAAACTATGCAATAAAAATACTGGTATATGGAAGATATTGGTTTGTATTTATGTTCATGGGCCCCAAATTTGATCCCAAAACTTTTTCCAAATAATATCTCTTAGTTTGGGTGTGCCTCTACTCCCTTCCATCAAAATATTCGAGCCCTAACATGCTCTCTAAGATCTGCAGTTTCCTTGGATCAATTTTCGGGTTTACCCTAAAACCATTAATGGCACCTTTGGTTCCTTCACTCGTATCGTATCTCTATTTATTCCACTATATAAATTCCCAAATCTATTAATATATCTTCCCCTTATGGCATATGGATTCAACTAATTGAGGTGGAAAAGATTCACTTTTTCTACTTCAAATGTAATCAGGTAGGTCACTTTTAGAGAGACTACAATATACCTCCACCCTCACGTAAGCGATCAAAATTGGGTTTCCAAAAACAAATATTTCAAGGACTCAATCCTTAACACTCATCATCTTCATGGAATCCTCTCGACATCTTCTTCTCTTCCATCCTCCTCAATCCCACCCATCTTGGCCCATCGACTCCTCTTCATTCATCTCCTAACACTCTTGTTATTGTTGAAACCAAACAAGTTGCATTGGAATCCTCCTCCTTTATGAATCTCCTTCAATCAGGTTTGGAGGTAATTTTTGGAGATTATCTAGAGACATCAGAAATTCGGGTTGTTGAGAGTGAGGATGTTTAGCTAGAACCCTCATTTAGGAATTTACTTCCCTTTATATTTTCTCAAGAGTGAATCCTTTATTTTAGATGCACTGGCTACTTTGATTTCTCACACTTTAAGAATGGTAAAGTCTCCCACTTGCAACTATCGTAGTAAACCGGTTCAAAAATATTTATCACTAAGTACAATGATGGAGTAGTTTTGGTCGTCAAAATGAAATCAAAAACAAAATTCACCTTCAAGGAAGGGATAAGTATCTCCCCCATCCTAATGAAAATCATTTCGTAACGTTAGGGGTTCCAATGCCCTAACAAACAACACCTTATCAAGTGTTGTGCTTTGGAAAGAGAAGGAGATATCCTTCTCCTATAAGAGACAAAATTTTCAGGTCATTATATTTCCACCCAATGATTTAAAGATTAGAAAGGGTGTAATGGAATATTTTCGATGTGGTTGGCATGTATAGGGGTCTAAGTATTTTATTTAAAACAAGTAATTCTAACACCACTTTTTTTGTCATAGGGGTAATATCTTTGGATCTTGTGTAGGGTCTAGGTTCTTCATTCAGATGTCATTTTTCTTCTATGTAATATTTATTATCCCAATAGTGTTTTGGAAAAACATCTATTATAGGACACCATTTCTTTGGAAATTTCCTTCTTCCCTAAAGAGTTGGCCCTCTTTTCTGTGGACTTCAACACTATTCTCTCTCCAAGAGATAAATAATTCTATTTGGTGAGGAAAGCGCAGTCATCACAACGAATTTTGAGCCTTTGTTGATAAATACATTTTGGTCAATATCTTTAGAAGCACAATGTACTAAGGGGGTTAAATCAGTCCTACCAAACTTTACTTTCATTTACCATCACATACATTCATCCATTTAACATCCATAATCATATGAGCACATTAGGTGTGTATTAAGCATTAATAAGAACATGAAACAAAAAAGAAGATATATGAACATCATACATAAGTGTGAAACCCCAAGGGTAGAAAACCCACTTAAACTATACTTATATTAAAAAAATAAAAGATATTTAGTGAAACACCAATGTCATAAGGAGCATCAAACCCTAGTTAAGTAGAGGACTAACCATACAAAGAGCATAATCCCCTAATTTAGTGAAACACCCACTCCACAAGGAGGATACAACCCCCTAATATGATCCAACACCAACTCAACCATATAAATAGAAATATATCTAATCTTTTTTTTTCTACCACAACTGATGGAGATCACAATTTCAGCTCACACATACACCTTCAAACCCTCATTCCTTCAACTTGCTCAAACTTGGATTTTCATGCCTTGATTTGGATTTTATCTCTTTCAAAATTCTCTCTATCCTTTCTCATATTTTTTTGAACATCCTCAGCTCTGAATTCATGCATTAGAATATCCTTCACACTCTCAAACAGGTCACATTTTTCCCTCTCAAACAACTAGTTCAAATTTGAACTAAAAATTCACTTTTATATGTTTCTCAAATCATATTCAAAAATGAGGTCAGTAATAAACATTTATCTCAAAAAATAAATCTTTAAATACTCTAATACATTCATTAAAAAATTAATATTAGACCCATGTAGGTCGATCATGCCCAAAATAACCAAACAAGCACAAAACTAGCTCAAAATGCCCTTCACTTGCATGTGCTAAAACCAAAAAAACAATAACCATGATGATTAAAGATCCCAAACTCATCACACATGTAAAATATGACCTAAAAACATCATACATGGTCTTAAATTATCTTTCACCAATCAAATTTATTATAACTCACTCAAGAAGTCTCATATCCTTCTCAAAATAATTGTTTCCATGACCCTTTCTTCACTTATGTCCATGAAGAACACCCAAGAACAAAAAAATTATGGAATGTAACAATTTATTTGAATCCATTAGACCTATATATCACATTAATTCATGATATAGATAATTAAATATCCATATGTGCGAGACCACACTCACTTTCCTCTTCACTAGATTGAGCTTCCCAAAAAGTAGTTTTACAAACTCAACTATTTTACACCCTTGTTTTCACTCTAAATGCCTCTAAATTCGTTAAATAAGAATAAAATTAATCCCTATTCACTCTCCAACTGATATAAATCATCAACTAATCAATTACATGCACTATCTACTTAATTCTTTCAACACGAGCACTTCTATCCCGAAAATCGAAACCTTCTTAACAAACTGAGCTACATGACCTATAAAATATCATCACCATGAGACAAACCATATATATTTCTAACTATCTATGAATACTATTTACATAACACCTTACATTTACTTCCAACACCAAGTGGAAGGCCTTCAACTAGGTCCATATATACAACTAATCATTTATCCTTCTAGGCCTCAAGAACTAGCCTTGAGGTCAACTTGATCTTTCACCCTCAAACTCACTGCCAATATTAAAAAAAAATTATGTAACACCCTTAGAAATTATATATAATCACACATAAACCTTCACCAAGCATGAAAAACTCAAAACAATCATCTTACCTTATGAAGCTACTTGAGACCCTGCTAGAACAAACATCCTCCATATTTGACCCTCAAAGAACATGTCATAACTTTTTCATACCTTATCAAAAACAAATTTTTATATGGAATTATAAATCTATTTGAACTAGGATAAAATCAAAACTTGAGTCAAGTTCTAACTCCTCCGACAACTCCAAAATTCCAACTTTTACTACAAGATGCTCCAAAATGTGCTAAAAACAAGTCTTCATAAATAGGGCACACTTTTCCATTTATAATATCAACCATGATATGAAACTATCATGGTAATCTAGAATAACTTTAGGGATAAAAACAATGTCATTTTATTCATCACCTTCTTTGGAGAACTTAGCGAAGCGAGCTTCTTCAGAAACTTCCATTTTCTGGTGGGGCCCACATATAGTCAAAATCTCTATCTTACCTTTCTAGAAATATGGAGGAGTCCTCTACAAGATCCAATCATAAATTTTGAAAAATTAATTAAAAATACTTAGTATACATCTTTTCTCCTAGTCACTTTTAGCTAGGGTTTCATAGCAACTTATCTTATTAATGATCGTTCATAAAATGGTCACTATCAAACCACATCATTAAATTTTTTAAATATTCATAACCAACCTAAAAATATAACACAAAGATATCAGTTCCCCATACAAAGCACATATCCCACAAAGAGCATCTAATAGTCAACTTTTTGCTCAAAAACACTTTTTAAATCACCCAGTTTTATCAAAAATGACATATCTTGCAATTCCTTCTTTAGAATGATCTCAAATGTGTTGTGAATCATCAGAAATACATCCTCTCACTTTCCATACTACCCATATATCCCAAATAGGTTTTAAACTCTCCAACCAATCTCATTTACCTGTGTTTACCTAGCCTCTTTCCACTTTCGTTCTTCCCAATGACCTCAAACATGCATTGTACCTCTAAGTATGGACTTGAAAATCCTCATAAAATCCATATACAATATCACCATGCTAAGACCATGATTGGATATGACTGATCATATTTATCCAAAACTCATACCTCTATACTATTTTTCATGCTCCATGGATAGGAATAGGCTGGAATGACTGAGTCAGCCATGACATCACATGAACTGGCCTTATAGACCTCATCTGAGACTCTTATTCACTCTTAAAACATCATACCAACCATGTTTGACCTCATGAAAACATTCAACCACCTAGGGAGGATGCATACTATGACCATGGAAGATAAACCATGCACCAAGACCTCATAGAACATCACCAAACTTGGACACTACTAATAAAACTTCATGTTTGACCTTGATTGACACCTCATGGAGACTCACATGACCACATGACACCATTTGACATCAATAAAATTGGCATCAATAAAAACACTAACACGCAATCACCAACAATCTCCCCTTTGTCATTGATGCAACCACCTTCAAAAACATTAATGGCAACCATAAGACAAACACACACTACATGACCTCATTTTCCTATTTCTGATGCTTCTCTCCCCTTTTGACATCTATGAAAAAGGCTATACTGAAAAATACATATGGAAAATGAAAACACTCAACATGACACAATGGATACAATGCACAAATGATACACTTATTTTCTTAAATAGCTGCTCCTTGGACCTTACTCTCTATTCTTTATTTTCTACATCGGAAAAAACTGATCCATTGACTTGATGTGATCATAAAACCAGATCCCCCTAAGTTTATATATTCCATAATTTGTTTCTAATCATCAATACATCTCTCTCTAGGTCTTGTTTAAGTTCAAAAACACAAATTAAGCCTTTAAGGAAAGCAAAACACCATTTAGGACCATGTGTCATGAACCTCATCTTCATTACAACAATGAATAAATTCTTCATGCTCTTAGAAGCTCACTCACACCATGGATCAACTTCTTATAAATCCCCCTTGATTTGTACCATCCTTATTTAGCTACAGATACAAATATTATAGTAATTACTTGCTCATTTCTCATGTAGAGTGACATAGCCACATTGAATCGGTCCTAAAGCATTCTTTCAATGTACACAACCTCTTCTCATGCCATTTCAACCTTCTTAAATCAAATAATTTCTTACCTTCTGAAATATACTTGCAAATCATCATCTACTCTATTTTCTCACCTTCTTAACATCTTGCATACTTGATTGGATAACAATATAGGTTTCTTGTACCTCAAGAATATTTTATAGACCTATAACATGTTATTACTTAACTTCCCAATCTATGACATAGACTAAATGAACTTTTAAGGCTTACCCATTTCACTTGACATTTCTTTGCCTTCCTCTATACACTCTTTGAAATGCATATATACTCGTAGATCATCTTATCTACATGTAGCTCTTTGTTCTCATCATTTTTTACAAATTTTTAAAACCTTGTTGTAACTATGCATTCCTCCATAACTGACTAATACTATTATAAATCTCTTTAGGAATGATTATTCAACATATTTATTGACTTTCTCATACTCCTTTGATATCTGAATTTCTCAAAAAAACCTTGATACCTTTCAAATGATTCATATAATACCTTCGAGTTTAGCTATGACTCTATAAATTCCTTAAGTCATATTTGATGCTCGACCTTCTTTGCACTTTCATAACTCATACCACACATGTATCAAGACATTGAATTCATGTAGATGCATTAGTAACAGTAAGACATAAATTTCATATATTCCAAATTAGATAATCCTCAAAATAAAATTTGAGGACCTTCATGCTCATACATATACAACTAAATTATTTTAGATGGACGAAGATACCTCCTTTCTTAATCATAATTGTGTATTTAAGATCATATCCTAACAAATTTAGTCACCAAGGAAAGGAAATGACTTACCTTGATAGTCTTTTCAATGTTTCCATATTTAAGAACTCTCTCTCCTTTATCATAATGATCTATCCATAGGATTTGAAACAACCATACTCACAATTGAATGCTTCATCCTTAAATGGATAAATTCATTTTATCTGTCAATTATACACACTTCCTATCGCCACATACTTTAAAATTCTATAAATCCTCACATCTATAGTGGCATGTCTCAAAAGGTGAGTCAATACAAGCCATGAACCTATTTTTTTATGCATCTACACCTGTAGCATGTCATTCCCTTTCTTCACAAATTACTGAGATCATCATATAAATTATTCAAGCACAAACATTTAGTAAAAACCCTAATACACTTGTCAAATAGATCTCCAACACTCTATATTTAGCCTTTGTGTCTGTACCCAACATATTCTTTAAGTCTTAACATTATTTCTCATGTTTTCCCAGATTCTATCTCCTTACTTCACATCTTTGATCATCATGAATCCTCTAGGTAGACATCAATACTACTAAAGAGACCTTTTCATATTAATTTCTCAATCCTTGGTACAAATTCATTCCTTTAATACTTTGAAACATATCTTAAGATATATTAAGACCTTGAATCATAATTATGAGTCCATATCATCCATACCATATCTTTCACATCTTGTCACACTTATCTTTGTCTTTATATATCTTCATAACTCTAAGAAACATCAAGATGACTCCAAATATTGTACTAACACAAAGCACCTTAACACTCCCTTAAGGGCTTATTGACACCATAGACACTTATTTGGTTGATAGGGTCATGATGTACTTTGAATCCTAACTCCCCTGGATTGTACATCACCTTGATATCTTAAAATAACTTTTTATCCTTCAAGAGTTCTATTTTATGATAACTTACCTAGATCACTATTAGAACCAAAGAAACATTAGTGGAACATTATAGACCTTAGTCATTATTGTAAAATCTTTAACAAGATGTATAACTCCTTGTAATTCCAAAAAACTTGAGAAGGACATACTCTAACATTATGAAACAAACTTCATTCCTTTGAATACATGTATCTTACCTCTATCACACTTTCTAAATACCTCATAACCATAATCATGATAAAACATGTATCATTCTTGCATCTTGCATTATATTTGACCAGAACACACCTGTGAAATCTTAATCAAACTTTGAAACTACTCCAAGAGACCACTATCATCCATATTTCTCAGATGACCACCTTCACATGAGGAACACATACATTTCATAATAAATAAGGAACTTATTGATGAGGGTCGTCAATCCTCACCATTAATAATGTTAATCCGGGTTGGTGTCCAAAGGCTATATGCATTAAGAGAAGAAAATATTGGAAAGTAACTCCTTTAAACACAAACCAAACTTGCATAAAATAAATCACACTTGCGGAAATTGAAAGGCACACTTGCAGAAATAAAGTTTGCATGAAAGAAACACACTTGCATGAATTAAAAGGCACACTTGCATAAATGAAATTTGCATGAAAGAAACACACTTGCATGAATTAAAAGGCACACTTGCATAAATGAAATTTGCATGAAATAAACACACTTGCATGAA
Organism: Taxus wallichiana var. yunnanensis; assembly: GCA_018340775.1. Taxonomy (NCBI): domain Eukaryota; kingdom Viridiplantae; phylum Streptophyta; class Pinopsida; order Cupressales; family Taxaceae; genus Taxus; species Taxus wallichiana. The sequence goes on from CM031234.1 coordinate 66,632,693, forward strand.
TTAAAAGGCACACTTGCATAAATGAAATTTGCTGAATTAAAAATAAACACAATTGAATGAAACACCTGTAGGTTTACAACAGACTGAATTTTCACAATACAAAGATAAAAACAATACAATATAATGAATTAAAGACAAATGAATAAACATAAACATAAATACATAGATCCATATTCCTTGGAATGAGTGGCCAGCTCATTCCTTGGAAGAGGATTTAAATCATACTTCTAAGATCTTAAAACTACAGAATATTTGAGAGGAAAGAATAGATCTTTATTTCTTTGGAGAAAAGCATTACATATCTAAGTGTGGAAGGTTGCATTTATAATTTATGCATCCAACCAAATCCTTATTTTAGGAAATACAATATGATCTTATCTTTATTCCAATCCTAACAACTAAGATCTTCATCTCTGCAAATATGGAGAGAGATATATTATTGAAGTCAAATCTTATCTCACTTATTTTAGGAAGATTTGCTCCCAAATATTCTCCATGCTTTTCGGTAACAAGAATCATAATGATTTTATTCCTCTACATTATTGGAATAATTATTTTACTCAAAATATTATTTTTACCAAATACCTTTATCGGGTTTTCCATTTGACTTTTTTTTTTTTATTGTGGAATTTTTACGCTTGTCAAATACACTTTTCCTGATTTGCAATTCACTAAAAGTTATATTTCTCTTGATTGGTAAAACTTGTAGAAAATTTTAATGAGGTTTTTGTTAAACACATTTTTATGAACAAAAACCTCTCTCATGTTTTCCATTTTACTTTTCTATTTCTGTTTATGGAACTTTTAGTGCTCATCTAATACACTTTTCATCAAAGCGTAGCTTACTTAAAGTTAGATCTCTCTTCATTGGTAAAACATGTAACAAATATGAATAATATTTTTGTTAAAAATATTTCTATGAACAAAAACCTCTCTCATATTTTTCATTTGACTTTTCTATTTTTGTTTATGGAAATTTTAGTGCTCATCTGATACACTTTTCCTCGGACAACAACTCACTAAAAGTTAGATTTATCTTCATTGGTAAAACCTGTAGAAAATATGAATGAGGTTTTTGTTAAAAACATTTATATGAACAAAACCTCTCTCATATTTCCAATTGGAATCTCTCGATTTTCACAATCCCTCAAAAATTGTCATTCCGTCAATGCAAGTTCCCAAACTAAAGTTGTTATTCCTTTTATGCAACTTTTGGGAACTAAATCTGATTTTTCCATGGATTGAAAATTCTATACCTAACTATCATTCAATTTATACAAGTTTTATAACTAAATATTTGAGTTTTGGAACTAAACCTACAAGTTCTGGAACTAACTCTGCGAGTTCCGCATCTAACTTAAAACAACTATAAATTTTGCATGTGACCTCGGATTGAGATGATTCTTTTTTTGAACTTGCATAATTTTTTGAGAAAAATTTGAATATGAAATAAAATATGATTTTAAATGTACTTTTCATGATAAATTCCACTTTTCCCAATACTAGCATTATCTTTCCTTTATGGCTTGCATACACAAGACTTTGCATCTTTTTCTAAATAATCAATAGGATTAGTCAACAAAATAGATAAAAAAATATTTATAAAGAATGAACAAGATATATATCTTATATTCTATCTTAAGAAAACTATAAGTTCCTAGATTACATTTAAATCCACTTTCAAAGGTAACTTGGAAGGACAAAATAATGGTAATTTATGGCCAATTTATAGCCTCATCACTTATAATTGATCAACTTATATCTTCATGATGTTTAGACCTCAATTTAAGTCATACTATAGACTTTTAATTATTTCAAGACTCCAAAATGATAGATAGACTTGATATATTCTCCATACTTCTTCACGTGGATTGCCATGACATCTTTTGATACCTCCAAGACACAACTCTAGTAGTGGGATAACCAAATTGGACTCAATGGATTCATGACATGATTTGGAAGTGATTCATAAATCATAGTAGAAAACACTTATACTAAAACAATGTTTACCTAGATACTTACAATTTATCATTTTCCCATAAGTTTTATCAATTGAAATGACCAAAAATCAAGTATGGAAAGTGATCCAATGTGTTTTCAAAACTGATTTTAAAATGGATATAAACATCCATATCAATTAACCCACAAAACCATTCAAATATTCCATTATTATCCAATTTTACGGAAGTTTCGTTACAATTTTTTTTTAATATCAAAATTTGATTAAAACGAGTTATTAAGTTGTGGAAATAAAATAAAAAATTCAAAATCATATCAGCAATAAAAATGACACAAAATTTGTTAATGGAGTTCACCACATTGGGCTATAACTCCAGCATTCGAGAAAATGTGAATCAATCTATTATAAAATCATTTTAAGTACAATTAACCCTTCTAAAATGATTAATATATCCCAATGATATACAAAATAAATGATTCGAATCTAAAGACTCCACAATTTCTTAGAAATCCATCCCCAAATCCACTAGTGGCTTTAGAAGTATTCCCACAAGTGTTCTCCATGAAAATAAGATAAAAAAATCCTATAACTGAGAAATAATGATGCTTCAAGGAAAAATAAAAAAGTTCTAGAATGATCATCTCTGAATTTAGAGAAACTATCAATTCTACTCAAAGTCTAGTTTGGCCTCCAAAGGCTTCAAAAATGCTGATTTTGAAAATAGGTCTAAAGCGCAAATATTATAGACCTAAAAAATATGCTTTTAATAACAACAAGCTCATAAATCTACTCACGGAGATATTATAGCTTGGTGGTGAGGCACATATTTTGTAAGTAGGTGATTGGGGGTTTGAACCACCCTAACCATCCTCCACCACTTTATTGATATTATTGGTAAAATACCACATGCGTGGGTAGGTAGGATTTTAAAGCCTTTAAATAGGCTTGGAAACCATTTTTTAATGTGGCATGGGCCTCAAATAACCCTTTTTTTCATGTATGTGGCTTGGATAATATTTTCCACTGGTTATATTATAATGGGCGGTGTATTTGGGAGTCCACATGGATGGGCCAAAAATGTTGAAATGCCACATAGGTGGTAGTTGATTCTTGGATTTCGAGTAATGCAAGTTTCGAGCTAGATAACATGCCACATTGGCCAAGGTTAATCCGTGGAGTCGGTCCCAAGCCATGTGGGGAGTTAAGTGACCAGCTAGCCTGTAATGTGGATAGTGAGCTCACTAAGATATTAAGGGGAACCAAGAAATATAATATATAAACCCTACATAATATTTACCAACCCTACAATATCCCATATTCATTTTACAATGACAATGTAAGGCATATATAATGAAAATTATGGGAATTTCATAATGAAGAAATGATAGCAAAAACCCCTCTATCAAAATATTGTGTCGACCCTGGATGAGGGCCCCCAACTAGCAAATAGTAGGGCCCAATTTATTGATCACAAGTGTTGAATACCGGTGTCGAAAAACAAATTTTTACCATTTTTATTCAAATTCACTTTTTCCATGTGTCGTTATCCGATTAGAGTTGACCACTGTCAAGTATGAACTTTGACCAAACTTTGACATTGTGATATCTTGAGCATATGATCTTCATTTCCAAATTTCTTGGTAAAATCATAAATATCTCAGAATTCTCTACCATAAGTTCATGGTTTATGGATATTTAGGGGACATATGAATTCACAAAGTGTCCTACAGATCAAAAGTACCAATTGAGAAGGATTTTTATCCACAAAAAGTTATTTTCACCCACAAAAAATTGTCAATCCCCTTCCTACATCTCATAAAAACATAAAGGACACCATAGGGATAATAATATGAGTTAATCAATGTAAATGTTGAGTAATTAGTCACAAAAATTGATTACTCAAACTAGACAATCATAAGCCACAAAAAGGAAATTGCCTAGTTATACTCTCGACCTTCGTTAACTTCAGTAAATACACTAGATCAATATAAAAGAAAAACCAATGCCCAAATAATTGGTGAATGTCTCATTGAATTCTGTAGAACATCATCCCTCTCGTGATCCATCACAAAGAATTGATCGAGATAAAAACACCAATTCAACAATAGAAATCAAGTTTCCAATTGATACTTTGTGATATGGCCAATCACTAAAAATACAATTCCACCAAAAAATAGATCAATATAAAAGAAATAAAATTCCCATAATAGGATAGTTTCCATTGTCCATGTGAAATTGTAAAACACTACAAAATGTCACCAATATGATCCAAAATAAACATGCCAAAAATAGACAAAAACTGAATCAAGTGAACTGCCAGTGAAAAATAATCTATCCCCACAATTTGCACTGTAAATAGGATAGAAATAAATTGTCTGCACAAAGCTAAAATACCCAAAATAGTGAACTTCCATCAAGTGCAAATATCACTAGGTACACTCTGCAAACCAGTTTGTTAGTGTAATCAACATACACCCTAATTGTAACCACAAAGGATAGTTACAATAAATTCTTAAAATGAGGGACTTAGTAAATGTGCAAACATCTTGTATAGATACAATAAGTTTGTAAATTAATTATAAAAACAAAATGGTGCCCAAAATGGGTCTTACAAGCATCCATAATTTTCACAATAAAATCAACAACAGATACTAAAATGCAAGTTTCCAAAATAGACATTTCAACCATGCCCATTGAACCTGCATATTGTTGTCAGAAATCTCCCAATGAAACATGAGTTGTACCCAACTATACCAAAAACTCAAAGCTGAAATAAGGATATGTAAATGGAGTATTAATAAAATTTTCCAAAGTAAGAAAACCCATTGAGTATGGTAAACATGTCCCTCATATTTTCTCACAAAATTTTATTTCTAAAAGTATTCAAATCTATACACAAATAGGAAACAATACGTATAAAAAACAACAAAAATCCCTGAATTAATTACATGCTATAAAAATCAAGAGCTATGTAATATAAAGTTGAAAAATTGTTTACCAACCCATGCTAATGGATTTTCATCTATAGGTATCACCTGATCCAGGGTTGTAACATCAACTGATGGTGGATTTGAAACTTCATTTACCTTTGAAATAGGTCTATACTCCATCTTTGGCTTGCCACTACACTAATGTGAGATGGATGAAGTTTCTAATAAATGTTGCTGATTTTCAGGACAAGGGGTACATAAATTCCTAGCAACAAAGGAATTCTTCTTTCCATCTCTTGCTTGTGAATGATGATATTGTTATTTTTCATTTGCTTGGTTCTTAATGAACAATAACAACTTCTACAAAAAATTCCTTATCTTCCAACATTTGGAAATAGAATGGTTATGCATCTCACAAAATATATAAGGAAAAACATGCCACATTTTCTAAATATCGAAGCCAAAATTATCAAAATGAAATATTGGATAAGAATTTTTACATCATTTCTTCTTATAATGAAAGGTTTGTAATAAAGGCGATGCGGTATCTCATTACCTTGTCTCTGTAAATTCTTACCAAATTCATCATGTGATGATGAAACATTTGATTCCTATACTGAATTTATTTGCAGGACTAGAGGGATATTAACTTTTCTTTCGAAACTCATCTTCCTTCAACATGTTTGGAGCATTCTCCACTTTCCTTTCCCACACTAGGATAACCCAAAATTACAAAACAAGAATGTTCCTTGACATGTCTTGGGTTAGTTATTAATTTACTATCTTTTCCAAGACCTATTCTATAGAAACCCATCTTAAATAACAATTTGGATCCAATTCCTCTAGTATGCTTTCAAAACAAACCAAAGATATCATTACCTAAATCCAAAACCAAATGGGAGGAAGATTAAGATTCACGTGGTGAAAAAATTATAGTGCACTCTATCATTGTCTCTACGTCTGAAGGAGAAGGAAATTCCTTCTTATGATAATCACACTACAAACTAATCAAGATATTATCCTTTGATGCCAACTCTATTTTCAACCGATCAAAGTTATCTTCAAGGGAATAGATCTTACATCGTAGGAATGAAATTTCTTCTTGAAATTATCTATTGATGCTCTCAATATCTTCCAATATATCCCTCTTCAATTATTTTCCCATGATTACTTGTAAACCAACTATCTCCCAAAATATTGCAAAAGTGCCAAGTAAGAATATTAAGCCAAATAGTTTTTATCGATAGGATTAACAAATCAAAAATTGGTATCCAAATGTAACTGAAGAAATCATGGCATTAACCAAATTTGATACCAACATGATTTGTAAATATAGTGTAAAAAATTTCTAATAAAACAATTTTTATCTAGATACTTAAAATTTATCAATTCCCCATTAGTTTTATCAACTGAAATGACCAAAAATCAAGGATGGAATTTGATCCAATGTGTTTTAAAACTGATTTTAAAATGAATATAAACACTTGAACCATTCAAAGATTCCATTATTACCTAATTTTACAAAAATTTCATTACATGATATTTAATATGCAAATTCTAATTAAAATGACCGATTAAGTTGTGGAAATAAAATGAAAAACTATACTCATATTATCAATAAAAATGACACAAATTTTTTAATGGAGTTCACCCAATTGGGTTACGACTCATATTTAGAAAAATTTGAATCAATATATTATAAAATCATTTGAAGTATAATTTACCCTTCGAAATGAATAATACATCCCAAAGGACCTACAAAAGAGATGATCCAAATCAAGACTACAATTTCTCATAAATATGTCCCCAAATCCATCCGTAGCTCTAAAAGTCTTCTCACAAGTGTTCTCTATACAACTAAGCCATAAAATCCCCTACAATAGAAAAATAAATACTCTTCCGGGAAAAATAAGAAATACCGTAATGATTGTCTCTTAATTTAGAGAAAATCTCCAATTCTTCTCAAAGTCTAGTTTAGCCTCCAAAGGCTTCAAAAATGACGATTTCTAAAACATTTCTAAACTACCCAATGTCACAAACCTATAAAAACTATGATTTAAATAACAACGAGCTCATAAATCTACTCAACAAGTTATTATAGCTTGGTGATGAGGCACATATTTTCTAAGTAGGTGGTTGGGTGTTTGAACCACCCCCAACCACCCTCTCTACCGCTTTATTGATATTATGGGTAAAATCCTACATACATGGGTTGGTGGGATTTTAAATCCTGTAAATAGGCTTGGCCAACCTTGTTTAATGTGGCGAGAGGCCTCACATAACCTTTATTGGGCCATGTATGCATCTTGGATAAAATTCACAACTTGTTGTATTACAATGGGTGATGGGCGGTGTATTTGGGATCCCACATGGATGGGCCGACCGTTTTAAAGCCACATAAGTAGCGGTCGAGTCTTGGATCATCAAGTGATGCAATGAAAATGAGATAGATGGCATGCCACATAGTGGTCAATGAGATCTGCTTCACCATATAGGATGTGCATCGAGATAAGTGATAACTCACCAAGGTTGATCCGCCAAGTTGGTCTTAAGCCATGTGAGAAGTTAAGTGACTATTTCACCCTGTAATGTGGATATCGAGATCACCGAGATATTAAGAGGGAAATGATCCAGATAAAATCTCAACCATGAAAAATTTTCACCGACCCTTTAATATCCACATTCAATGTAGAATGACAATGTAAGACATATAATGAAATTTGTGGCAATGCCATAGTGAAGAAACGATGAAAAGAAATGCCTCCATCAAAAGAGTGTGCCAACCTTGGCTAAGGGCCGCCAACTAGAAAATAGTGGGGCCCACTTTTATGATCATGAGTGTCAAATAATGGCATCGTAAAACAATTTTTTTACCATTTTTGTTAAATTTCACTTTTTCCACGTGTCACTATCATATTGGCTAGTTGACCCTGTCAAGTCAAAATTTGACTAAGCTTTGACAAGCTATATCTTAAGCATATGATCTTTGTTTCCAACATTATTGGTACCTTTGGAAATATCTCGTAATTATCTACCGTATTGTCATGGTTTAGGGAGATTTAAGGAACATCCAATGTTCCAAATTGTCCACCAGATCGGAAGTCATCCTCACACTTGTTACAAACTCTGAGACTTGACATATGATCCTTACAAGCACTTACAATACCATGAACACCTTTTTATTTCAAACTTCTTTTCTTAACCCATTATAGATGTACGACTAACTTATTATGATAAACATATACATTAATACATATAATTTTTTTATGATTGATGTGTCATATAGGACTCAAGACCTACCTTTTATTAGGCTATAACATAATGACTTGATTCTATACCATGGTAGACTTATGTTACACTTTTGAGACATAATATAATTACTTCTCAAAATGATATATAATAGACATTTTAATGATCTAATAAGACCCCATAGATACCAACCATGATATAAGAGTCTTGAAAACATGACTAAACTTAATTGAGATAGTTTAATTTTTCAATGGAAGACTTGATACAACTAAATACACAATGTGACAAACAATAAAGATGGAGTATCATATACCAAGACTTTGAAATAAAAAATTATATCATAACACGACCATTGATTCTTCAAAAACCCAATCATCTTTCTTTAAGGCACAATACTTATGAGTTGACACAAAAATTTGATACTATGACACAAAATATCCTCATATTGGTTGATCAAGACATAAGAACACCTTAACATGACCATTTATACTAACAAAAAACTCTCGAATTGATGAAAATAGATATTTTGAAAGATAGTCTCAAGAGACACACACAAAAATCACATTGCATGAAAACATGATAGATGGAACCAACAAACTCATACACCTATTAACAATAAGGACTCAAAAACTTATGGATGGATCAAATCACATACCTTACAAATCTTGAGGTATCCCACACTCCTACCCTTCTCAACTTCTTAAGAAAAGGATATTTTTTTACTTCAACCCTTGAATCAAGCTTCTTGACCTTATTTTCATGATTAGGCCTCTTATCATCCTTTCTTAGGCTTGACTTATCTTTATCTTCCTTTTAATCGTTCACCTTAACTGAAACCGATTCTTCTTTGAGAATTTTGGCATCCAAACTTCCTTCATTTTGAGATTTTCAACCTTCTTCACTTGTCTAGATGATTCATGAGAGAATACCTTGCAATATGACCCTTGAGATGACACTTGTGGAAAATAACATCTTGCACATATCTTGATTGATTGTTAGGAATGCATTTGTTTAGTGCTCATGTGATTATTATAATATTATTAGTGAAGTTGTTTATGGGGTTATAACAACCCACGTAGATAGGTTGTGGGAGAAATTTATGGGATGAATAGTTAGAGCTACCTCCTTATTTATAGGAGAATCTTAAGCTATAAATATTTAACCATATCACTTTGAATAAAGTTGGTATCTCGACTTCAATTTCTTTTGACTTATTGATGGGGGTATTTTCAAGGATACAATAGAGACATGGTCTTCTACATCCAGCCCAATCACGGGGACTAAGCCTATAACAAGGAGTAACTAAAAATTGGATGTTGGTAAAGATTCAACTCCAAAAGGTCGAAAATATAACAAGGAAAATAGGGAGACCTTGACAAATAAATAAATGGATAAATTGTTACGAAAACTCCCTAGGTTCTCACATACAAATAAAAATAAATGATTCTGCTATCATGGAACATAAGGGGGTTGAATAGCCATAAAAATATGAACGACATTTTGATGATTCAAGAAACTAAAATGAGTACTGAAATATTTAAAGTTATTAGTAGGATGGTTTGGAAATATGGTCTCTGGGTTGGTGTCAACTTAGAAGGGGCTTCAAGTGGCATTTCCACTCTCTGGAATCCTCTTATGGTGAAAGGTGAGGTAATTTTTTCCTTGGTTAACCATCTGGCCATGAGTTTCACTGATTTTTCCTCTAATAAAACCTAGATTGTGTCAAATATCTATGCCCCCAACTCTATTGTTGGAAGAAGGAAACTCGGGGGAGCTTTCAAGTTTTAGGATTTTGTTTAAGGATTGTGATTGGATTGTGGGGGATATTTCAACACCCCCTTTCTTCGAGGAGGTAAAATGTGAACCATCTCTTATACTAATAGTATGGATGATTTGGAAAAAAATTGATGAGTAATGATTTGTTTGATCTGGAGTTAGGAGGTTCTAAATTCACTTGGGATAATAGAAGAACTAGTTAGGATCTCATATAGATCAGATTGGATAGGTTTTTGTGAGCCATATTTGTATGATTAACCAACTCTATTCTTTGTCCACTTTTCCTAAAATTGGGTTTGACCATAATCGATCCTCCTCAATTTGGGCATGGCTATTCCCAAAAATCCAGACCTTTCAGATTTGAAAAATGTGGCTCCAACATCCAGAAATTCTCAAGAGAATGCAAGAATGGTGGGATGTGCTGTCCATGGGGTGCCAATGTTCAAATTAAGTTTCAAGCTGAAACATGTCAAAAATAACCTGAAATTTTGGAATAAGGAGACTTTTGGGAATATTTTTCAGGCTAAAAGCAGAATTGAGGAGGATCTGCGAACTATAGAGGAGATAATGGAGGAGGATGGCCTTAACTAAGTCCTTAAAAGCCAAGAGCATAATCTTCTCATAGAATATCATGATATCCTCGCCAAAGAGGAAGTGTATTGGAAGAAAAAATCTAGAGTTAAATGGCTAAAGGAGGGTGATAGAAACACCAAGTTATTTCATTTCTCAACTACTTCCAGAACCAATCAACTCAAGATCAAGGAAATCAAGAAAACTAATGGAGAAATTATTGTTGATGAAAAGGAAATCAATGAAACTATTATTAATTACTTCAAGGATCTCTTTCTTCCTGGGATAGAGCTAAATAGGACATCATGGGACAAGGTTTTAGGTCTCTTCCATAATGTTATCTCATAGTAGGAAAAAAAAGAGATCTTTCTTATTCTGGGGGAGGAAGAGATCATATTTTTATATGGAACTAGATAAATCTCCTGGGCCAGATGGTTTCCTTAAAAAAATTTCCAACAATTCTGGGAGGTGATTAAGAAAGAGGTTATTGAGATGGTTCAATAATTCTTTAGTAATGGGAAACTCCTAAAACAAACTAACAATACTTTTCTTGGTCCTCATTCCCAAGATGATAGGGGCTAAGGATGTTAAATATTTCAGGCCCATCAGCCTTTGCAATACTAGCTACAAATTTCTTACCAAAATCATTGCTTTCAGGCTCAGGAAAGTGCTTGCCAATTTCATCTCACCTAATCAAGTACCCTTTTTCCTGGAAAACAAATTCTAGACAACATTGTGGTTATCCAAGAGGCCATTCATTCTATTGAAAATTTGGGAAGATCTGCTATGTTTGTTAAGCTTGATATGCACAAATCCTATGACAGGGTTTCATGGGCCTTTCTGTGGGCCATCTTGATCAAGGTTGGTTTTGATGAATTCTTTATTAACATGATTATGGTCTATATTTCTACTACCAGTTTCTTTATCATTGTTAATCCAAAACCTAAAGGCTTATTTTGAGCTGGGAGGGGGCTTAGACAAGGTGGCTGTTGTTGCAGCTCACAAAGCACCTGGATGTAGATCAAAGCTTCTAGGTTGATCACTTTAGCATCCAAAGTGTGATTGCACAACATGGAAACCTCTCTCCAAGCGTGGGACTTTTGAAACTGAGAGAGGAATCTCTAGATTATAGGCTAGTTCCTCAAACTCCTCTGATTTAGATCTAATGCTTACACAACTATAGAGGTTCAGATCCTAATCCTACTCTAACTTGTAAGGAGACAGGGGTAGAAGTGCAAGAAATTGAAACTAACTAAAGATGGTGATGCACCAAAAGGAGTGGTGAAACATAATTGTCATGCAAATAGACACAGACCAAAGTTCACAATATAAAAACACACAGATCGATAAGGTATAATTTAGGATCTGAAATGAAACAAATAATACAAACAGAGGATTGAAACCCATTCACAGAGCTTGCATTATCATTTCAGTGTCAAAACACGCATTACACCCTCAGAGAGGTAAAAGAAAACTGTTACAATATTTGGAGAGGTCTGATCCTTGCATCAATCACTTGCTGGAGGTGAAAGAAGAAGTCTGCTATGCCCAAAAATGTTTTTTTCTTTTTTTATGAGCCAAATCTGGCTTTTACATTACATGGGTCGAGCCTAGGAGACAGAAACGTACAAAAACGTGAGAGCCCATTCCTTCTTGACTACAGGTGCATTAAAATGGCATGGGGGACCTTACAAACCCATACCCTGTCATTTTGACCAAATTACAGGAGAATGCGACCCATTCTGCATTAAATCTGGTCACTGAAATGTCACTTCTGGCCATAAACACGCGTCAGAGCTGTTTCTCAATTTTATCTCTTCAGACCACACCAAAATTCAATATTAACCCTAGAATCACGTAGATAATTTCATAAGATTTCCGTTGATATAAAGAACGTGCAAATCTGATCTTTGGATCAAAATATATGGAGATCTCAAGATTTAGGCACAAAACAGCGAAATGATTTTTTTAAATTTCTTCCCGCGCCGCCACTGGATGACATGTGGCATGCATTGATTATTCATCAGGGGCATGGGGCAAACCTTTAATTTTAGCTTTTGGGTGAACTTCTTGCCAAATTCTCTAACTCCTCCTTGAACTCCGCATTCCTTGCTCCATAGGACACGTGTCTTCTTTTGATTGGCTCGCGCTGACCCCTCAAACCTCGCCCTTTGAATTTTGGACTTTTCTCCTTGTGACACGTGTCATGATTTGGTTGGTCCGTGGGTCTGCTGGCTCTTTCGCGTCCACCGCGTCCATTTTTCCCGGATGTCCCAGTGCTGTCTGGGACAAAAACTTCCGATCCGCCCGAAATGGGCTTCCCTGTCCCTTTTCTGCCGGTGACACGTGGCGTGATCTGATTGGCTCTTGGATTTTCGCTATCCGCATCTTCCGCGTCCCTTTGTCCCGGATGTCCCAGTACAAGAGTTCCCCATTTTGGCCGAACCGGCCGGTTCGCGTCCTTCGCGTCTTCTTGTCCCAAATGTCCCAGAGCAGTTAGTCGATTTTCTTCTCCTTCAGCCGAACCGGCTTTCCGCATCCCGGCGGCCCCAGATGTTCCGGATGTTCCTTGCTCTGCAGATCGCTCACGGCCTTTCAGCCATTCGTGCCCAGATGTCCCTCACATCCCGACCATTGTGAGGACTAGGACTTAGCCATTTTTCATGATTTTTCCTGGCCCAAGCTTGTTTTCTGTAACTTTTCACATTTTCTCAGAACTTGCTCTTTTCTTCTTCGGCCAGGGGAGTTAGAAAAAATATGAGGGGACCCTAGAAACATGATTTTTGCCCTGAATCAATCAATTTTCCTGGGGCTTGAGAATTCAATGCATGTTATCAAAATTTACTCTGGGGGGTGAATTTTGGATAACAATTGGCGACTCAGCGGGGGTACCTGCCTGCTAGGTGAAAAGACCAGTAGCCAGAAGCAGTCCATTGGGCATGGAGTTATCAAACATTCAGTTTAGAATCCCAACTGACTAAGAATGTGTAAGGAGGAAGATGGAATATCACCTGATGAAAGCAAAAGACTACAAAACATCTCCATGGACAGCAAGTCTGTGCCAAAGCACTTAGGGAAAACAAAACTAACCTACAAAAAACAATGTGCACAAGCACTTGGAGGAAAGAAAATCTAATCTAATATTTACAGAGGTAGTGAACTTCCCTCTAGAAGCAATGCTTGAGATAGATTCCATTGACTGGAATCTGCAGTTCTTCACCATCCAATGAGGCCAATTGGAAAGCATTGTTGTTCTTGCACTTTGTGACCATGTATGGGCCACTCCAAATGGCATCAAATTTTGAATGCCTTCCCGGTTTTGCTCTATCCACATCCCATTTTAACACTAGATCTCCAACCTGAAAAGATCTATCTTTGGCCTTCCTATCAAAGGTCTTCTTGATCAAATCTTGATCCTTTTCCATTACTTGGGATGCCTGGTTTCGATCTCTTGCAGCTCCATCAACTCTGCATACATCACCTCCATGGGCTCAAACTCTAGCAAATCTAGCTGCTTCATGAGTTCCAACGTTGGCAACTCAAGTGACATGGGCAAGATTGCCCTCTTCCATAGACAAGCCTAAATGGGAGAGTTACCCGTGGATCTTTGGGAGTTATCCTATTAGCCCATAAGGTTGATTTCAGTTTGGTATGCCAAGACCTCTGATTCTCATCAAGAGTCCTCCTAATGATCCTCAATAAGTTCTTGTTTGTAGACTCATCCTAGCCATTACCCTGAGGGTAATAGTTTGATGAAGTACTTAGGTAAATACCATTCTTGACAGCCCACTCAGTCACCCTAGATCCAATGAATGCCAATGCATTATCAGAGATTATTGTAGCAGGTACACCGAATCTGGTCATTATTCCCTCATAAAAGTCTAAGATGCTAGACTCATTTGCCTCTTTGAGTGCTACTACTTCTGTTCATTTTGTGAAGTAGTCTATGGCTGTCAAAATCCATTTGTGCCCTTGGCTTGAAATGGGATTAATGACTCCGATGAAGTCCAAACCCCATTGCATGAATGGTTGGTCAACTGAGATTGGATGCAATGGGAGGGCAGCAAGTCTCTCTTTTCCTGTGAAGAATGCACAATTCTTACACCTCTTGATCCATGCATAGCAATCACTGAAGATTTTAGGCCAATAATAACCAACCTTCATGATTTTTAGAGCTATCACTCTTGGTGCAAAATGGCCACTAGCTGGTCCACCATGAAACTCTTCCAACACCCTTTGAATCTGATTTGTGCTAATGCATCTCAGCAGCACTCCATTCACATCTTTCTTGAACAAAACTCCATCAACAATGGCATACGGAACAGCCTGCAACCTGAAGTGTCTCCTTTGGGTCTTGTTCATCTCTGGGGGGCACAGGCCTATACCTAGGAAGTGTATAACGCCTTGGGTCCAGCAAGGAGTGGGGGAAGCATTGTCTTCTTCTTGATTGCCACTTGGCTCATGGCTGTCCTGGACTGTCAAAACAACCTCTTCTTTGTTGCATACTTCTTTTTGCTTCCCCAAAACTAGCTGCTCACACAGTCCTTTCCCTCTTACCAGCTTGGTGACCTTGATCTCAATGTCATATTCCATGACACGGGTGATCCAACCTGCCCTTTTCTCATTCAAATCCTTGTTGAGGAGGAAGTCCTTAACTCCAGCATGTGAGACCAGCAACTGGACCTTGTTGTTTGAGATTAAATGCTTGAATTTCTTCAAGCTTCTGATTACCGCAAGCACATGCTTCTCAATAAAAGAGTACCTCACCTCATAGTCATCTAGGCTCTGGCTGAAGAAGGCAACTGGCTGCTCATCATTATCTTTGTTCTGTTGTACTAGAATGGCAGAAATAGTGTCATCACCTCCAAATGCATAGAGGATGAAATCCTTGGAGAAGTTTGGGTTGATGAGAGTTGGTGCTTGAGAGATAGCTTCTTTGATTGCTTCAAAACTCTCCTTGCCTTCTACTATCCACTTAAAATCCATGCTCTTCTTTAACATTTTGGTGATAGGCTTGACGAGGGCTGCAAAATCTGGGACAAACCTGCGGACAAAATTGATCCTTCCCAAGAAGCTTTGAAGAGCCTTCTTGTGACTTGGCAATGGTAATGCTCTTATGGCTTCAACCCTCTCTGGATCAATTTCCAGTCCCTCTTTTGAGACAATATGGCCTAGAAGTTTCCCCTCATGAGCCAGGAATATGCATTTTTTGGGATTCAATGATACCCCAAATCTTCTACACCTCTGAAATACCTGCCTCAGATGAAAAAGGTGATCCACTGCATTTTTGGAGAATACAGTGATGTCATCAAGATATATCAAAACTATTTTATTGATCAACCCCTTGAATGCCATATCCATTGTCCTTTGGAAAGTGGCTCCAAAGCATTTGATAGGCCAAATGGCATCTTCTTGTAGGCATATGTTCCCCATTTGGTTGTGAAGGCTGTCTTGAACTGATCTTCCTCCCTCACCATAATCTGATTGTAGCCTGAGTAGCCATCAAGTAGTGAAAACCTTTCTGAACCAGCTACAACCTGCAATATTTGCTCCATGGAAGGGAGTGGATAATGATCCTTGAGAGAGGCTCTATTCAAATCTCTGAAGTCAACACACAACCTGATCTCTCCATTCTTCTTTCTGACTGGGACTAAGTTGGCGACCCAACTTGAGTGTTTGATGGGGAAGATGATACTGGCCTCAATAAGCTTGCTTAACTCTTTTCTCATGAGAGGTTCAATATGGGGATTCACTGGCCTTTACTTTTGCCTGACAAGCTTGGATTCCGGATCCAACTCAATAGTATGTTGTGCCAACTTTGGGTTGAAACCTCTTAGATATTTGTAAGTCCAAGCAAAGACATCTGGGAACTCTTGACAAAGTTGAACAAAATCAGATTTCTCTTGTGAGGTACTTACTTTGCCAATCTGTAATGTTTTGCCTTCTTCCACTAAAATAGGCTCTGAATCTTCACCCTTTACTTGAATGTTCGCTTTCTCCTTCCGGAACTGATCATTCGGGTTGAAGATTGACTCCAAGGTTATGAGGCCTTTTGGTAATTTGTTAGTTCTCACTGCACCACTTGGTCACCATATCGCCGATGCAGCTTGTCTTGATTCCGACGGAGAACTCACTTCTTCTTGTAGGAAATTAACAATTTGTTGATCATTCTCGAAGACTTGCCAACTTGTATTGTTATCCGGAATAGCTGGTCTCACAACCACTTTGATATGAGGCTAAGGTTTTTCACTTTTGATATTTTCTACAATGTCAAATGCAGCCCCAATTGCTTCGATCACTCACAATGGCTTCATTCTTTTTTCTTGGGATGGAATTGATGCTAAAAGCTTCAAAATCTTCAATAAGATCCCATACCCGATTTTTGTAGTTCTTCAACAGATCATTTTTGGCAGCATTTTTTCCTTTGACTTGGTTTACGATCAGCTCACTATCACCAAATACTTTTAAATTCATGATGCCTTTCTTCTTTGCCCAATACAATCCATGAATTAAGGCTTCATACTTAGTTGTGTTGTTTGAGCAAGAAAACTGAAAACGGAAGGCTGAGTAATACTTTATACCTTGTGGTGAAATGAGCATAGCTCCTCCTCCTGCACCTTGTCTACTCCTTGACCCATCAAAGAACAATTGCCATACTTCATTCTTGTCTTTGTGATCCGGCTTGGTGATGCTGGGGAGAGGTTGATTCTCTTCATGTAAACAATAAACTCCTAGCGCAGATTCTTCTACTTCTTGATAGGGATCAAAAGCATGTATCTTGTTTGCCCATTCATCAAGAGTTAGATCCGGGATACTTCCAACCTTGGTGTCAGCCTCATCAGTGCTAGGGTGATCTTCTTGATCAAATGCTGAGCAATTGGCATTAATCTGACTTGGAGTGTAAGGCTCAATATGGAAGTTTGCAATAGGTTTGGATCTGATTGTGGCCTTAGTTCCATATCTTGTTCTGAATAGCATGTGTGACCAATCAGCAGACAAATACCCCCCAATCTTGGCTGTGAAGTCCCTTGACAAGCAAAGGGCAAAGAGTGGTGGAAGGTCTATGATTGATACATCTTGTAAAACAACAACATTTGGACATGCGTGCAAGGTAAGACTCAAATTTCTAATCACTCCAACTGTTGCTATTGTTGTCCCATCTAGCTGCACTACCCCTTTAGATGTTATTTCATACTGGAGCCCTAGCTGATCAACTATCTGTTTAGGCATTACTGAGCTACTTGCCCTGAGTCTATCATGCAATTATGTACTAGCTGATTTCCAATGATTAATGAAACATAGAAAGGAGGGGGCTTCAACATTTTACCTTGTTGCCCTCCATGACTTCCTTCAGGCTGGGCAGCATTTGTAAGCACTTTGTCTTGCATCTGAACCTGCTGATTCGAAGTTGGCCAATCCTTCATGGCAGCTTGCAGCAGATCTCTTTGGCCTGGGATAGATAGGGATTCCCACATTGATATGTTGACGTTTGTCTTCTTCATCTGATCAATGATACTGAATGGTGATGAAGGATCTCTCTGCTGTCCCTTGGTTTGCACATTTACTCCTTGCACGTGGGCAGCAACAGCTGGCATTTGAGTTGGCCTAGGGGCTGTTCTTGGCTGCCCTTGTGCATTTGAAACTGGACTTTGCTTGCCAATCATTTGTGGAGCCGTGGAAGGTTGTGGATTGGCTGGGGCTAATGGCTGTTCTTCACCCAAATTTCTCCTCTTTGACCTTGTGTTGGCTGCAACACCTTGAGAAACTGCTTGATTCATGCCACATAAATATTCATGCCACCAATGTGAGAAACTACTTGATTCATGCCACAGAAATCTTCTACTTGCCAGTTCACCAATGTGGTGTCATTTGGGGCTGATTGCTATTGGAATGTTTCTTGTTGTTGATTGTTTCCTTGACTGCCCTCACCCTCCACACCAGTAGTTGTCACCATTAGTGCTTGATTGAGAGCACCATTAAAACACATGGATTGGTTATGAGGCTCGTTGCATGGAAAGCACCAATCATATTCCTGAGCAATGTTGTTTTGTGTTGGCACTAATGCCTTAGAGGCAGATATGGCATTTGGATTATAGGGCTGGAATGGTCTATTGGCAGGAGGCCTTGTTTGATTCATATTTGCAGCTAGATTAGGTGGTCTTTTTGGTTGGTATGGCTATCTATTAGGCTGAGCTTGGGGTTGATAAGAAGGTCTGAAACCTTGGGCTTGTTGCCTCTTGAGAGTAACTAGTTCATTGCCTAGGTTTTGCAATTGCTTCATGACCTCTTGAAGCTCATTTGGGGCACTTGGAGATGAAGTGGAAGCTTCATTTGAACTCTGATTTCTAGGAGTGGGAGAAGGAGCCAAATTAGGTGCTTGATGGGTGTTTGGGCTCTCTAAACTTGGAAACAATGGCATGGGAGGTCTAGGGGCAAGTTTGCCAGCTTGGATTAAACAATTTTCAGCCCTAATGGCAATGCTATAAGCCATAGGGATAGTTATGCCTCCCATGGACTGAATCAACATAGAAATATCAGAATTTAAAGCTTTGAGATAGTATAGAAAAGCACCTTCTGTTGTTGGCCTGACTGCCACTGGAATCCTCTCCCAAGTTTTTTGAAATCTGAAGTTGAAATCGGTCAGCTGCTCATTGGGAGCCCTCTTGATGGTTGTTAGCTGCTCCAAAAGAGACAAGTTGTCTCCCTTCTCTCCAAATTTCTCATGAAGTGCAATACACAGTTGATTCCAGTTTGTGATAGAACCAGCTCCAAGGCTCCTAAACCATTGTAATGCTTTACCCTTGAAGGAAGATGCCAGTAACTTGACAGCCACTTGCATTTCATTGATTTCATGAATTGCACAAAGGTTAGCAATATCTTTAACATGATCACCTGGAGTAGTCTGATTTTCTCCAGTGAAGTAGGGAATGTTCTTCAAGGCTGCAATAGGAACTAGATGTTGTGCATAGAGAGCAAGTGGGTTGCTGCTTGTGAAGTTGACGTAGGGATTGTTTTGAGCCATTCTAATTGGTCTTAAAACCCTTGTTGATTGAATGAAAGGCCTACCAGGTGGAGGAGTTGAGAGAGTTCTATTTGGTGGAGATGGAGACCTTTGAATCCTTCTTCCTCTTTGCCTTCTTCTTGGAGATAATTGTAGGTATTCAAACAGCACTTCTTCTTCTCCAACTATCGACCTTGTGGTGATTCTTCTCATGAGTTTTCAGGCCTGCACTTGGAACCAGCTAGTTCTTCCCCTTAGAGTCGCCAGATATGCAAATAATAGCTCTTTTTAAGAAAGAAAAATGCAGCAGATGCACATCAACCCTGCTGCAATAAAAATGAGACCTCTAGTCCCACCGGGCATGCCAAAACTGTTGTTGCAGGCTCACAGCACCCCTGGATGCAGATCAGGCTTCTAGGTTGATCACTCTAGCATCCAGTGTGATTGCACAACATGGAAACCTCTCTCCAAGCGTGGGACTTGTGAAACTGAGAGAGGAATCTCTAGATTAGAGGTTGGTTCCTCAAACTCCTCTGATTTAGATCTAATGCTTGCACAACTACAGAGGTTCAGATCCTAATCCTACTCTAACTTGCAAGGAGACAGGGGTAGAAGTGCAAGAAATTGAAACTAACTAAAGATGGTGATGCACCAAAAGGAGTGGTGAAACATAATTGTCATGCAAATAGACACAGACCAAAGTTCACAACATAAAACATACACAGACTGATAAGGTATAATTTAGGATCTGAAATGAAACAAATAATACAAACAGAGGACTAAAACCCATTCACAGAGTGAGCTTGATTATCATTTCAAAGTGTCAAAAACACGCATTACACCCTCAGAGAGGTAAAAGAAAACTGTTACAATCTTTGGAGAGGTCTGATCCTTGCATCAATCAATTGCTGGAGGTGAAAGAAGAAGTTTTCTATGCCCAAAAATGTTTTTTCCTTTTTTTTTTTTATGAGCCAAATCTGGCTTTTACATTACATGGGTCGAGCCTAGGAGACAGAAAAGTATAAAAACGTGAGAGCCCATTCCTTCTTGACTACAGGTGCATTAAAACGGCATGGGGGACCTTACAAACCCATACCCTATCATTTTGACTGAATTACAGGAGAATGCAACCCATTCTGCATTAAATCTAGTCGCTGAAATGTCACTTCTAGCCATGAACACGTGTCAGAGCCGTTTCTCAATTTTATCTCTCCAAAATACACCAAAATTCAATATTAACCCTAGAATCACATAGAGAATTTCATAATATTTCCGTTGATATAAATAACATGCAAATCTGAGCTCGGGATCAAAAGCTATGGAGATCTGAAGATTTAGGGCAGAAAACAGTGAAACGATTTTTTAAATTTCTTCCGCGCGCACACCTGGATGACATGTGGCATGCATTGATTGGTCATCAGGGGCACGAGGCAGACCTTTACTTTTAGCTTTTGGGTGAACTTCTTGCCAAATTCTCTAACTCCTCCCCGAGCTCCGCATTCCTTGCTCCATAGGACACGTGTCATGACTTTTTTGGTTGGTTCGCGATTGGTCCTGGGTCTGGCTCTTTTCGCGTCTACCGCGCCCATTTGTCCCAGATGTCCCAGTGTTATGTCTGGGACAAAAACTTCCAATCCACCCGAAATGGGCTTCCCTGTCCCTTTTCTACCGGTGACACGTGGTGTGATCTGATTGGCTCTCGGCTTTTTTGCTATCTGCGTCTTCCACGTCCCTTTGTCCCGGATGTCCCAGTACAAGAGTTCCCCATTTCAACCGAACCGGCCGGTTCGTGTCCTTCATGTCTTCTTGTCCCAAATGTCCCAGAGTAGTTAGTCGATTTTCTTCTCCTTCGGCCGAACTGGCTTTCCGCATCCCGCGCATCCCGACGGCCCGAATGTTCCTTTGCTCTGCAGACTGCCTGGTGGCCTTTCGGCCGATTCGCACCCCAGATGTCCCTCACATCCCGACTGCGAGGACTAGGACTTAGCCATTTTTCATGATTTTTCCTGGCCCAAGCTTGTTTTCTGCAACTTTTCACATTTTCTCAGAACTTGCTCTTTTCTTCTTCGGCCAGGGGAGTTAGAAAAAATCTGAGGGGACCCTAGAAACATGATTTTTTGCCCTGAATCAATCAATTTGCCTGGGGCTTGAGAATTCAATGCATGTTATCAAAATTTACTCTGGGGGGTGAATTTTGGATAATGACATCATCTCCCCTCTCCTTTATATTATTGTAGCAGAGTATTTAATTAGATTCTGCAATTAGCTTGTATCCCTTATTCTTTTGCAGGGACTCAAAATTTCTAATGGTCTTCCTCCCATCTATCTCAATCAATTTTTGGATGACAACTTTCTGATGGGAAAATTTTCTATTCAAGAAGCCTCTATTTTCAAGAGTGTTTTGAATGAATATGAGAATGTCTCAGTCAACTTGTCAATTTCCACAAAAGTGATACATTTTTATTAATATGGATGGGAAGTTTCAAGTGAGACTTTTCTATATCCTTGGTTGTAAGATTAGTACTTTCCCAGATACCTACCTGGAAATGCCTCTAATTCATAAGAAGTCAGATCTTTCAATATGGAATAATTTTTAGAGAGATCAAATAGGAAACTGGCTACCTGGAAGGGTATCCTCCTTACTCAAGATGGAAAAATTCAATTGCTCCAAAGTTCTCTCCAAGGCATTCCCATTTATGTTATGTCTCTTTTTAGGTTACCGGTTAAGATCTTAGAGGTGCTGAAAAAAATACATAAAAGGTTCATGTGGCACTGGGGTGGAGGAGAAGTTCAAATTCCCTCTTGTGGCTTGGGATAAAGTTACTAGACCCAAGGAATGTGGAGGTCGGGCTTGAAGAATATGAGATACATGAATGAGGCCCTTGTGGCCAAAGCGGGATGGAGAGTGATAAAAGAAGATGGTCTATGGATTGACATCATCAAAAGGAAATATTTAGGGAATGTTGGTAGAATAGAGACTTTTTTCCTGCTTGACAATCTCCTTGTGGTTCTTTTTTCTAGAAATATTTTCTTTCTTCTAGGGAGATTTTGAGCAGGGGTATTAAATGGAATATTGGGAAAGGAAACAAGATTTTCTTCTAGAGGGATTTCTGGTTGTCTGAGAAACCGCTTGTGGAGGAAGAGCCTTAGAGATCTATGGCGTAATTTTTTAAAGATGGGGAAAAGTGTGGGTTAAATACTATTGGATTTTTTCTAATGATGATATCATTTGGGAGGATTTGAATCCACCCCCTAATTTCATTGGGGATAGGCTCTCCTTTTCGATCTCAACCTTAAATTACAGAGTTTCTATATCCCGAGGTTTCAACAACATGAGGACTCTATTTTTTGGAAGGAAGAGGATTCAAGAAATTATTCTATTAAATCTACCTACTACCTTAATTTCAAGGATTCTATCCAAAAGGAATATTGGGGTAGACTTTGGGTGAAATATCTTCTACCTAAAGTCAACATTTTCTTCTAGTTGGTGGCACAAAACAAAATCCTCACTATTGATAACTTGAGGAAACGGGGAATGGTTTTACCTAACAAGTGTGTCCTTTGTAATAGAGAGGAGGAAAGTGTCAACCACCTTTTCATCTCGTGCCCCTTCTCTCAAGAGGTCTTTACTAAGGTGATGGATTTGTTCCAAGTGCATTGGATTCTTCCTAATTCCATTAAGGATTGTTGTTTGCAATGGGAATGCCCTTTCAGGTTTCCCTTTCTTATTTTTGCTTAGAAGATGGCCCTTCCCCATTTCTTCTAGTGCTTATGGAAGGAAAGGAATTCCCTCATCTTCAGAAATCAGAAAGCTAACATTAGAAAGGTCAATGCTTGTTTGATTTCCTCTATTAAAGAAAATTCCAAACTTTTTAGAGGTAATATTAAAAAGGCTTGTTCTAGCAAGGAAGAGGAAGTCCTCAAACAATTCTCCTATAGTCCTCCTCAAGTGGTCCAAACCAGAAAGAGGAAGGGTAAAACTTAATTTTAATGGGGATTTGAAAGGTAATCCTGGCATAGCAGGGGGAGGTGGCATTATTAGAGATCATGAAGGTGACTGGATCCTTTCCTATGTTGGGCCTTTGGGTATTCAAAGAAACAATGTGGCAGAGGCTCATGCGCTGCTCTAGGGTGTTATCCTAGCTAAGGAAAGAGGTATCAAACATATTTTAATAGAGGGGGACTCTCTTCTCATTATCAATGCCATTAAAAAGGATAATTACCACAATTGGGCTTTGGGTAACATTATTTTTTATATTAAGGAGCATCTTAAAGGTTTTGATTCTTTCATCATCAAACATACTCCTCACCTTGGTAACACATGTGCGGATAGGCTTGCTAATGAGGGGGTACATTATAATGATTTCAAAGTCTGGCATAAAGGTGACATCATCCCCACACTAATTAATGACATTACACACCATGAAAAATCATAATAATTTCACTACCGTCTCACGTAAGTGAGGAAAATTGGCCCATTTTTCAAAACAGCAAGCTCATGTTTGGCTTTATTTCACTTTGGAAAGGTCATTTTAACACCAAAATTTTCAAGAACTATCTAGTTGGGATTCTGGAAAATATTTTGGTGACCATGGGAGGAGACAGAGTCAGGGTGGAACCATCTAGCCATGGCAATATTGTGGATGACCCTTCTATGTGGCACATGCTCTGGGTTGGGGGATTCAAAAAGTATATCATAAAGTTACAAGGAACAATCCCTTGTTAACTAGGGATTTTGGCTTGGCATGGAAGGATGGTAAGGAGATGGTCAAGGGTATGGAAATTGAGACCTTGGAGGAAGCCATTTCCTAGATTACTAGTATGGACATGGATGGCCTAAAATATTTTAAGGACATGAATTGATGCAAGCATGAAATTATTATCCTTTTCGTTTCTAAGGAAAAAGTGCATTACTTCACTAATGGCATTACTTGGTCTTGCATCCCTGGTGTGAGGGAGATTTTCCTTCACATTATGAAATATTTAACTTTGGAGTATTTTCATCGGGGTAAGGTGGATACCCCTATTCATGAGGGGATCATTCTCCTTCTATTTCAAAATGGTAAACCTATGCTAGATAAATCCATGCCCCAAATCAAGGCGGAGGAGGATATCACTCTAGTTGAATGTCTTACTAAGATGCACGAGGGAAAATTAGGCCATAACAGAGGTGAGGAGGGGAAGAATGTGGTGGGCTCGGAGATTCAGGAAGTTGGGTCCTCGAAAGGTAAATGAAAATGATCTTAGAAGATGAGAAAATCCACGAGGACTTGAAGAAAAAAGTGTAGTACTTGGAGACTATGGTTCAAGTCATGGAGGAGGAAAATTTGGTGGTTAGGAATGGTATGATCAACAACATCGAGGCCACCAAACAAATATGCATGGCCCAAAATAATATTAGGGGGGAATCAATGGTCTAGATAAATTTTTTTCGGGATATGAGGGTTTGTTTAGAAGCGGTTAAAGAGGAGCAGAGGAAAAGAAAATATTCCAGGGTCACCAACTCTAATGAAGAAGAGGAGGATGAGGATGAGATAGAGGATGTTGTGGGAGAAGAAGAGGAGGATCCACCTCAGAAGAAGCTACAACTTGAGCACACTAAGGAGACTGAGACCATGGAGGATAAACCCTTTAAAAATAAATGGTGCTACTCCTGAACTTTACGAGGTTTTTAGTGAACTGCTGTCTCTATTTAATGTTTAGTTATGTAGTTTCTATTTCTCTCACTAGTTAGGTTTTTGGACCCTTTTTGGGGGGTTATGTTTAATTAACCCTTTTGGTCTTATTACTCTTTTTTTTCTCGTCTGTGAGCTTTCATGATGTTATCTTTCATGTACGGCCTCTCGAGAGTCGATTCCTATTTTTACCCTATCCGATAAAACAAATTCAATAGAGAAGAAATTATTTTTGTGTGTAAATCTACTCTTACCACTTGATTTGGTATCATAGCATGTTTGTAATATTTCTCCGATGGAAGCACAATAATTTTAAAATTGGTAGTTCTATTACTATTATAGCCCTATGAATGAGAAAATATGAGTGAAGTTTTTTTGTTTCCTACCATACACGCAGTCATCCTGTCTATGTGACTTGCAAATTGAGTATAAGGTGGTTGTCGAGTTGATGGATTCATTGCATAGGTTATTTCTTTAGATCTACGTGCGTGATATCGAGACTAATTGACTATATCCGGAGATAGAATCCTACGTAAGTATAGTTATAATTCTTAGTTGGCATTATATGGTTTCAATAGTCTCCAAATTATGCATGGTATTATCTTCTATTTCATTACACCTCTAATCATTGATATAGTATAACCTTGGTGGATTCCTATTTCAAGTTCCTCTTAAAAGTGCACACTGAATCATTGGAGATGAATAAAAATAATTTGACATATCTGAGGTTGTGAATAAATATATTTTGTTTTGCATCATTTTGAGGGATATCAAAAATTATTAATCGACCCTCTCTACGTGCTACATGAAGCGATCCACATAGCAACCTCTAGGAGAGCTATTTCATTAGATGCTTTAATGCTCATAAAAATGTGTTTAGTTTGTATCTATACATCTCTCGATCTTCCCAATGTTTACTTTGTATAGCACCTTGGTGATAAATAGCACAACACTCTATAGCCCTAATAGTCTTCAAGGAACCTTATCATGAAAGACATGAAGATCTTCATCTATTTTATGTGAATAAGAGTATGCATGCTTTGCAATCGTCACATTACGATATCTATTTTTTTGTATAGACATCGAACAACCTCAAGTCAAAGTTCTATTAAATCTTTAAGGCCCATATGGCCCATATTTTCACCAAAAAAAGTATGTATGTTTAGGGTATGATTTTATTGATATTTTATAGTCATGCATGGTTAATTAAGTCATTGAGTCATCAATAGTTAAAAAGGTCTATAAATTTGTTTGTGTCATAAAGTGTCATTTCATGTCTTTAGTGATTAAAGGGTCATCAAACTTTTAATATAGTTTGTCGAGTCTATAAGACATTTTTTTATAAAAATATTCTAAGGAGTTATTATTTAGGATTAATGATATTATCTCTTTTAAAAGTACTAAGTCAAAATTAACTTAATAGTCAAGTTTCAAAAGATACAATTATATTGTCAATATAAAAATTGTGTCATTATAAAAAGTCTTTTTTTTTTTTTAAATAATTTCTTTTCAATAATTGGACGCATTTTTGCTTGTACGTGATGTCCATATTTTGGGGATGAATTCTACAATGAGTTCCATGATAAAATCACCCTAAGTTAGCATCCTTCTCTTGAAGGATGGAGGTTGGAGGTCAATAAACAAACTATCTTCATTCACCAATGATGGGGCCGTATATCAACAATGGTGACATTTTATGGTGTGATTATTTACTTTTAGTTTTTACAGTGTTCTTTCTTATGCATTTTTTAGATATCTATTTTCTATGTGCTTCAGTTAGTGGTGTTCCTGATTGAATAATTTTAAATTTTGCATTGAGGGGGAACATGATCCCAATGTTCCATTTCTATTACATCAACATTTTCTATGTATGAGTAGCATAATTTAGTATAATTTCGTATGTTATTCCTCAAAGTGAGATATTTACATGGGATGATAATAGTACTTAGTACATCATGATGTGGTTGTAGGTAAACCACTTAAAAACATTCATTTTCAGTTTGTCGCACTCCAATTGAAAACCACAATTTTTGTTTTTTATTAACCATTTGAAAACCATATAATGGGTTTGTGATCATCTTATAGTAAAAATAACCTAACCATGAAAGCGTGTACAAGTACAAAAGTAGGTTTTCCCCATGTTCACACTAAGTGTGGAATGTTATGGATGCATTTTTAGTACTTATGTGATTATTATAATATTATTAGTGAAGTTGTTTATGGGGTTATAACAACCCACGTAGATAGGTTGTGGGAGAAATTTATGGGATGAATAGTTAGAGCTACCTCCTTGTTTATAGGAGAAGCTTAAGCTATAAATATGTAACCATATAACTAAATGAATTCAATAGAGAAGAATTTATTTGTGTGTGTAAATCTAATTTTACCACTTGACTAATCACTCTTGTTGTAGTTTCCATTGCTCTAAGGTTACACATGACTAAAAACTTCCTGCAATCCCTTACTTTATGACCAAAACCATTACAAGCATTACAATAACTAAAAAAATTTACATAACTCATTGCCTTTGGTTATCTAATGAGATTAGGCCTTAAATAGACCTTCTTTCTATGAACACCTTCATCTTCACTTCCTTTGGAACTAGGACCAGATTCTTGATCTACTAGATTAGGCTTTTCATCTCCTTTTACCTTTAGGGTTTGCATCTCTTCCTTGAGCTTAACATACTCTTATTATTTTATCTTTAGTATCTTGTTGTGATAAATTTGATTTTATACTTTAAATTGATGTTCTCGTTTCTATGGAAATCCAATTCTACTTATAGATCCATCACCACCTCTTTGAGATCATCTTAACCATGCATACAAACATCATAGGGCTTGTTTTTCAATCTTTCACATTCCTCTTTATTTGAACTCAAATTTGAAATAGCCTTTTCTAATTGGACGCTTGAGACTTATGATGGTTTCTTCATCGTTCATGGACTGAATCTCAACTCTTGATATTATTTCTTTATTTACTTAGCCATCTTATGCTTTTAGAATCTTCTCTAAGCTATTATAATTTCTTCACAAGAACCTTCTCTGATACCAATTGTTGGAAGAAAAATTGACTAAGGGGGTGAATCAGTCCTACAAAAATTTAATTTAATTTACCGTTACATAAATTCATCATTCCATTCATCCATTTATCATTTATAACCATATGAGCACATTAGGTGTGTATTAAACATTCAAAAGAACATGAAATAAAGAAAAAGGTACATGAACACAATATATAAGTGGGAAACCCTCCAGTGGAAGAAAAACAACTGAAACTCTTCTTATATTACACAAATAAAAGATATTTATTGAAGTGCCAAATTCATAAGGAGCACCAACCCCTAGTTTAGTAGATCACCAACCCTAAAAGGAGCGAAAACCCCTAATTTAGTGAAGTCCCCACTCCAAAAAGAGGCTACACCCCCTAAGATAATCAAGCACCAAATAAACCATATGAATATGAAAATATCCAATTTATTTTTTTGACACAATTGATGGAGAACACAATTTCAGCTTACACATACACCTTCAAACCCTCAATCCTTCAACTCGCTCAAACTTGGATTTACATGCCTTGATTTGGATTTTACATCTGCACACAAAATATCTATCCTTCCTTTAAATTTTTATAGCATCCTCAGCTCTCAATTTATGTATTATAATATCCTTCAAACTCTCAAGCAGGTCATGTTTTTCCTTCACCAAGAACTAGTTCAAATTTGAACTAAAACTTCACTTTTATATGATTCTCATCTAATAAACACAAATAAGGTCATTTTTAAACCTTTATTTCAACTAATAAATATTTAAAAATCCCAATAAATTCATTAAAAATTTCATATTGGACCCATATAGGTCGTCCATGCCCAAAAGCACCAAATAAGCACAAAATAGCTCAAAACCCCATCACCTGGATGAGATAAAACCACAAACACCATAACCATGATTATTAAAGCTCCAAAATTCATCAAACATGTCAAATATGACATAATAAAATAATCCATGGTATTAAATTATCTTTCACCAATCAAATTTATCATAACTCACTCAAGAAGGCTCATATCCTTCTCAAAATAGTTGTTTCCATCACCCCATCTTCACTTATGGGCCTCAATAACACCAAAGAACACCAAAAATATGACATGTATCCATGAATTGGAATCCCTTTTACCCATATATAACATCCATGCATTCTATAGATCATGAAACATCGATCTGTGTAAACCAAACTTACTTTCCTCTTCATCGATTGAGTTACCCGAAATAAGTTTTACAACCTCAAGTTGTTTACATCCTTTTGGAACTTTAAATACCTATAAATGCATTTAATTGGAAAAAAATCATTCCTATTCAGTATAAAATTTATAGAAAGCATAAACTAATCAAATACATGTACTATATACCTAATTCTTTCATCCTAAGAAATTATGTCTGAAAAATCAATAACCTTCTTCTTCGAAAACTAATTTGGATGACATATTAAATATCATCATCATGAGACAAACCATACACAATTATAAATATATATGAATAATATTTCCATAAATTTTTACATTTCCTTCCAAATCCAAGTGGAATGCCTTCAACCAAGTCCATCTCTACAACTTCTCATTTAGCCTTTTAGGACTCAAGAACTAGTCTTGAGGCCAACTTGCTCTATCACCTCCAAAATCACTTCCAAGATTAACCAAATCATGTAAACCATTAGAAAATTTATATAAGTACTCATAAACCTTCGTCAAGCATGAAAAACTCATAACAATAATCTTACCTCATGAAGCTACTTGAGACCCTGCTAGACCAAACATCCTCCATATTTTACCATCAAGGAAAAGGTCATAACTTATTCATCCCTTATCAAAAAAAAGTTTTATATGTCATTGGAAATTTATCTTAAGCAAAATCACAAAAAGAAACTTGAATAATTTTTAACTCCTCTCGTTAGCTCTTGTAATTCTATCATTTCTACAAGCTGCTCCAAACTGCCCTAAAAACTAGTCTTCATAATTTAGGAACACTTTGTAATATAAAAGATCAAATATGATCTTAAACTATCATGGAAATCTAGAAAAACTCTAGGGAAAAATATAATTTTAATTTATTCATCACCTTCTTTGGAGAACTTATCTGTAAACTAAAATTCTTCAGAAATATGCATTTTTAGGTGTGGACCACATACAGTTAGAATATCTATCTTAATGTTTTGGAAATATGGAGGATTTATATATAACCTACAATATTAAATTTTACAAAATCAATCAAAACAAACTCAATATACCTATTTTTCTCTAGGTCACTTTTCTCTAGGGTTTCAAAACAACTTATCTTCTTAACGATTGTTCATAAAAATGTGACCATCAAACCACCTCATTATTTTTGTGAAACCTTCATAAATGACCTAAAAATTTATGTCAAATATATTAGGACCCCATGCAAAGCACACAACCCACAATGAGCATCTGAAATTCAACGTTTACCTAAAAAATACACTCTAAATCACTTGGTTTTACCAAAAATGACATTTCTTACAATTCCTTGTTTATAATGACTTTAAACTTTTCATGAAGCATCATGAAAATATCCTCTATCTTTCCATACTAACCATATAGCCCAAAAAGGTATGAAACTCTCTAACCAATATCATTGACTTATGCTTACTTAGCCTGTTTCCACCTACTTTCTTCATAAATACCTAAAAGATGCACTATACCTCTAATTACTGACATAAAAACCCTCATACACTCCATGTACACTATCACCATGATGATAACATTCTTATATAAAATGTATCATCTCCAAAACTCATACCTCCATATAATTTTGCATGCTCTAGGGATAGGAATAGGCCTGGAATAACCTAACTTCACATGAACTGACCTTGCGGACCTCATGCAGATTCTTAGACACTTAAATCACAACATAAGTAACCATGTTTTACCTCATGAAAACCTTTAACCACATTGGGAGGACTCATACTATGACCATGTAAGCTAAACCATGCTCTAGGACCTCATGGAACATCACCAAACATAGACACTACCAATCAACCTTCATGTTTGGCCTTTATTAACACCTCATGTAGACTAACATGGCCATATGACACCCTTTACCATTAATGAAATTGACATAAATGGAAAAAATATCAAACAATAGCCAACAAATATTGAGCTAAATCTTGGGTGGTTTACCTAGACCAATAGGCGTTTTGGTTTTAAAATATTTCGTAAAGTCCGGATACATTTATTATCAATGAAGAGTGGATGCAAAAATTACTTCGGTCAATTCAATTCTCCCCTTTTCTAGATCAGATCATTTTCCTATTTCCCTAGAGCTCTCATTTAACTTGTCTCTAAGACGTTTGCCTTTCAAGTCCAAAATCATGTGGTTGAGAGATGTCAATATTAAAGGGAGGGTCAAGAAATGGTGGAATTCCTTCCATCTCATGGGTACAAATATGTTTATATTGTCCAAGAAGATTTCTCTTCTCAAAGAAAAACTTTGCGTTTGGAATATCTTCCATTTTAAAAATATCTTCTCTTAACAATCTTAGGTTAAAGCCAAGCTTAAATCTTTTAATCTTTCTATCTTTTCTTCTGGAATGGGGCCTAGTGATTTTCTTCTTACAAAAATCTCCTGCTAAGTTAGGAGAGCTTCTTCTACAAAAATATATTATTTGGAAATATAAATCTCATGAATTTTGGTTGCGCAATGGTGACAACAATTCTAAATTATTCCATGCATTTGTCAAAACTAAGAATATCTCTAGATATATTTGATAGATCAATAACGGTGAGTGTTTTTCTTTCTAAACAAGTGGAAATCAAAGCTGAAGCAAAGTATCCTTATTTTTAACCTTGTAGGGTGGAGAGGATTCTTCCATTCTTCATAGCCATAATTTTCTCTTATCCCTATTCCCCTTGTTTTTATGCTACTTCTAACGAAAGAATACTCGTATCCTTTCTCCTTCAAGAAATTCATAATGTGGTCTTCACCATGGAACATGATAAGGTGCCTAGTCATGATAGGTTCTCTATGAGATTCTTTCAATACTTTTGGGATATCATCGACAGGATGTTTGGGATATTGTGGAAGAATATCATTATTCAAAGAAGGTTTTGGGTGAACTTAATCACACTTTTATTTGTCTCTTTCCCAAAAGGTATCAATGTGTTCCTTTGATGAATCCCATCCTATTTCCTTATGAAACAAAACCTACAAGAGTATCTCCAAAGTTATGGATATTTGCATTAAAACATTTCTCGGTTCCCCTATTTTCAAAGAGAAGAACGGTTTGATTTTGGGTCGCAATATTTCTAACTAAGTCATGCTAGCTCACGAAATTTTTCATTCCCTCTCTTTTCCAAGTATCTTCGGATGTTGATTAAATTATACTATAACAAATATTATGATTGAATGAATTGGATATTCCTTTGTCTTTCTCTTCGCAATATGTGTTTCCATTTGGACTTCTTCAAATAGATTTTCAATTATATTTCTTCACCTAAACATTTTTTTTCTTATTAATGGGTTTGCCGAAGGTTTCTTCCCCATCAATCATAGAGTTTGGTAGGGTGACCCAATCTCATATTTCCTATTTTTCTGGTGGCTAAATCTCTTGGTATAGCTATACAGAATGCTCACACATTGGGGCATATTTTAGGTCTCATAATTGCTGAAGGGGTGCCTTTAGTTTCTCATCAACAGTTCACTAATGAAACCTTCCTCTTTGGTTCCTCTAGTTTGAAGAAAGATAAGGAATTCCAATCCTACATTTTGA
This sequence comes from Taxus wallichiana var. yunnanensis, assembly GCA_018340775.1. Lineage (NCBI taxonomy): Eukaryota > Viridiplantae > Streptophyta > Pinopsida > Cupressales > Taxaceae > Taxus > Taxus wallichiana. The sequence goes on from CM031234.1 coordinate 66,665,633, forward strand.
GCTTTGAAAATATTTCGATCAGGTGATCAATTTCCATAAATATATCATTTTTATTTAACACTCCTTTCCATAAATATATCAGGTGATCGAGTTTCCTGCCTCATTGGAAATGACACTTTTGTTGATTTCTAGGTGGATTCCTGGAATGTCCATTTCCCTTTGGCTAGCATTCACGGTCTCTAAGATGTAAGGGATTTTATGGAAATCTTTTGGGGTTATAGAGTCTACAACTACAGTTCTCATGATAGCGATGGATCCCTAATCTTGGTTTGGAAGGATCTCGAAAACCCTGGGCTTTCTATCAAGAAGATATATATATTTTCCTCTGAATTTGATAAGTGTAGTGTCAATTGTATTCCGAAATAATACCAAATGATTTAGATTGGTTCAAAAATTGGTTCGTATTAAAATTCTTCTAGTTATCAAGTTCTCACTTAGGAACTCTCCACCTCCCTTTTTAGACGGATTGCTAGAACTCTGTCTGTCTTCCAAAATCTTGTGTTTTATCTTGGGTAGATTTGAAGGGGAATATCTAGACTCAGTTGTGGAGATAAAAATGGGTACTTTTTCTTCCCACTTATTGCATTTTATGCTTCCAAGCGGAAAGTGATAGTAATCATCTACTCTTACAATGTTCCTTTTCTTCCATTGTTTTTATTGGCTCTACAATAAGCTTCATTTATCCTAGGCCCCTAGTGCCACTATGGACTCCATTATTTCTTCTTGGTTGAAGCTCGGCTATGGCTATATTCTCGATTTGATTTAAATTTGCGGTCCCATTCTTCTTCTCTGGAATATCTGGCGGGAATGCAACCTTCGCTTCTTCTATAATTATTCCTCTGCTCTGTCCATCTTTATTTCCAAAATTAAGGTGGTAGTATTTGAAAACTTCAGTATGCATTGCAAAGACTTAGCCAATTTCTCCAGCATGGATGTGGAGATTTGTCTTACCTGATCTCTTATGGATTCCTTCCCATGGGTCCATTTTATCAAACTAAATCTCAAAGGTCTCTAAATTGTTGCGTTGTAGGAAAACTCGTTTGTCTCCACCCCTAGTTTTTGCAAACTCAATTTCAAAGGTTCTTCCAAAATGAATCCTAGTTTATCAAGGGTGGGGTGTATTATACGTGATGAGAGGGGTTTCCTTATCAAAGCAAGTTCTTTCTGGCTACCCCCCAGTTCTAGTAATGTTGTTGAAGCTCGAGCTCTTCTGCATCGTATCAAACTGAACCTCAATAGTGGATGCTCCAAGATCTGCATAAAAAGATATTCGCAAATCATCATTCATGTCATTTGCAAGGGAAAAGCTTTGGCTTGGTTCCTTAATTTATTTATCAATCAGATTATTCATTGGCTTTCTTTCTTTGAGGATTGGTCCATTCGCCATGTTTATCATGAAAACACTCGAGATGTGGATATCCTAGCTAATTATGTGGTGATTCAAAAAGAGGAGGCCATCATTATTAATCATGTCGAGGCTTGGGATTCACTCGATAGCATACTCTTCCACGATCGTGAATGTAGTCCTTCATACGTGCTGAGGTACTTTTAATTCAGGGTGGACTCTCAGCTTCTCTCATTCATTGCATCTTCTTCCCTTCCATTTGCGTCCCTTTCTTATATCCTTTCCCTTTCTTTATGGAGTTTCCTTCCTGGCATTTTGTTCCCCTACGTGGATAGAATACATGGCCTTCTTCTTCATGGTATTTGTAACTCTCCTATGACAGTTTTTTTCAGATTGCCTCAGCTTTGATTTAGGATGCAGTCGAGAAAATTATGGATTACGAATATCTTCAGTGTTTCAGGCGAGTTCGGGCCAATTTAGAGCTTACTGCAGTTTTTTTGTTCAAATCCATTCTCTTGTGCACCAACAAGGATATTGTGGTGGTGGTCAGGAATCATTTCATCTGCCATCGTTATCACATGGATTTGGTCGAAGAAATAGATGAAATATATCTTCCTTCTCTTTTCTCAGCGTTCGATCCTTCTTCATCCCCTCTGTCGGGGGAGCATAGAGTTTGCGTAGAATTAGAGCAGAAAAACCAGGTTCTTCTTCACTTCGCGGAATCTGTCCACAGTATTTTCCACTCTCAAGGGGATTCTGTCGCCAGGGTTCTCTCTCTGAATTTATCTCGCCTGCTCCTGAACGTGTGGTGAATCTCAAGGATTTTTCTTGTTTAGCCTTTTCCTTCCTAAATAACGTGATGATGCTTGGCTCGGCATATCAGTTTTGTGGTCACAAGGCTTTGGCTTCTCGTCAAGTGAAACAAGAATTGGAGATTATTAAAATCTTTGATTGAATTCCTTTCTATACTTCTCTCTCACTTTTGGTTTTTATTTCCGCTCTTCTCTCTCTCATTCAACCTTCTTTTGGTTTCAATAAGGGAGAGGAGCCAGTCATGGTGCAGGTTAACTTTGGGAGATTATTCCCAGCACCTGGTAATCCAAAAAATTCCAAAAATATGTCAATTGAAGCGCATGAGAATTCTCTACAGCATGGTTTGCTTTCCAAACAAATTTGCCACGTAACCCAGCGTCCATACTTGAGCCAGTGAGAGGTGTCACTTTTTTGGCCATTTCTGGGGTCGGACCATTACATGCGACTTAGTCACCCCACCTATCCCTATTTATTCTGCCACTTATTACAAAGGTCGACGTGATATTCGAGGGGAGGGAAATCTATATACGTTGATTTCGTATTAAATATGCACCGTATCGCCTTGTTTTTCGAGCGAACCATATCTTCAGCGCATCGACTCTGCTTCCTTTATTGTCATTGAAGGCGCCAGTAACTACTTGTCCATCCTCCATTAACTACACCGACTTTCTCCCCTCATCCTTGAAGAAACATAAAACTTCAGGCGCTTAGCGTGGAGAAGAAACCTGGTGCTCAGCAGCGTGGAGAAGAAACACACATAGACATGCTTGAAACGCAACAAGGCCATGACAGATTTATCATAACAGTGCAAAACAACGTTAAGGCCATTTCTTGGAATCAGAAAAGCACTGTAATCTGCAGCCTGTATAGTCCTGTTTTTCTTGGAAATCGGCAAGGCTTTGTCGAATCGTCCAGAAGGGTAAGTTTTCCTTTTGGTCTTTAAATAGCTGGTTCTCATTTTATTTACTGTTTTTCTGTAGCTTTAGGCTTTAGCTAGTGATGAAGAAGAAACGAGTGTTCAGCGAAGAGAAATGATGAAGAGCTTACAGGTGGAAGCGATTTTCAATTTAGTTTTTAAGTGGGGTTTGGTCCTATTCATAAGTACATTACAGGTTATTGGATATAAGCTTTTTGAAACTTTCCTGCTATAACGATGAAGAACTTACAAGTCGAAGTTATTTTCAATTTAGTTTTCTTTTTCCCAGTACATTCCAGGTTATTGAATATAAGACTTTCCTGCTATAGCTTGTGCGTTTTTGTCTCTATTATATGTTCGAAATCTACTTTGGTCGAAATTTATATTTCTTTCTTCAAGCTATTCTGAGTTAAAATATGTTGTTTCTGCATTCTAGTTAGGATGGGCTTGGTGGAGGCCAAAGGCCTACCATAAGCATTTTAGGCACATAAAAATTCCCAGCAATTACAGCCGTCTCATTTGATAGCATGGCCTGCACCCAACCAATTTTCACTGTTAATACCATCTAAAAGATTTATCTGCTATTACACTCCTCGAATAATCTGAATCAAGTTTGCAATTGGTCATTAGAGGGTAAGCCTGTTAATTTTGATGAAATAACCGTTCTGTTTGAGGTTGACCTGAGACGCTTATTTGGCCGCGCAAGGTTTTTTTCCCTTCTGTATTGTTTCTGAAAATATCATGAAAAATCGTTGGCATAAAAATGCATAGGGATCTTATGGCGAAGAAGGTAAACCCATTTCATAGCTTGGTGGCAGATAACACGAAGAATATCAATTTTAATTTGTATATCAGCTATGGTTTTTTGTATTTAGTTTTTTCTTAAATGATCTTGTTTTATCTAGCGTGTCTGACCTAAATGCCTGTCTCCAACTTTGTCCAGAGTTCTGACCCTCGATTGGGCTGCTGGTTGAGACACCCATTCACTGCAACCAAACAAAATAAAAATACTCGTTTGAAAGCTTCTGCTTGCAAGAATACGAACCATCACCATCGAATTTGCAGGTGATGTTTTACATAGATTAAAAACTGATAGTATTTTTTGTAATGTGGATTATGTATAATATTATGGTTGTCTATGTATAGTATTATTAAAAATTGATAGTATTTTTTGTATAGTTCAGGTAATGTATTTTTTTATATAATACCGGTGATAGTATTTTTTGTACATGTGTTGCAGCGGGGTTGTTATGCTTGTTGGAGTGACTCAGAGTGGAAGTGCAGATGCAGAGCAACATTTTAATTGTGTTTATCAACACATCAAATAAGTTTGGAAATTGTTTGATTCTCTTCGAATATCTAGACGGTGAGGTTTTTACCCTCATTGAGGCAGTGATAGAAACTATTTCATAATTTTCTTTTGTACTGGTAGAATGTGTTATTGGCTTCTGGCTGTTACATTAATGACCTGGCAAATTGCAAACTGCCATTTACTATTTTTCAGTTTCAAAAATGTAATTTTCAGAAACAATATGAGTTTAAATCTTTGCAAAATATAATCACATAACTTGGACGACATATATTCATTCAGTAAACATTACCATAGTCCATTACAAAAACATGGCCATACAATATACTTGGGCCATATACCTATCATAACTATATTGTAGTTTTTAAATCGAACGGCCAATTCCAGACATAAAATTGGAAATCATGGAAGTATAATATATGTTATTTTATGTTTAAAAATGATATCAAGTATTCTACTGTTGATAGATTCATGGCTGTACATGAAAAGTGACATGTACATCAGTATTGAAGTTTGTTTGTACATTTATAGGATAGTATTCATTCAATTATTAATATAAAAATGTGTAAAAACTGGAGTAAAGGATGTCAACTACCCTCACAACTATTGGGTAATGCTCCATGACTGGCTCCTCTCCCCTATTTTGTTCTTGGGTTCTAGTTTTTGTCTTCTCCTAAATGATGTTATCTTATGTGTATTGTAGGCGGGGTTCCATTAACCTTCTAGTTCGTAGCTTTGGTTAAAATCATTTAATTATCTAAAAATAATTTAATACAAATAAGAAATTTTGGAGCTTTACACAATTTTATTGAGTAGTTGAGATGTTTTCAATTTATAATTCATGTTTTGGTACTAGAAAACAAATATCTTTTAATTATTAAGTAGAGTTTGCGCTTCCAAATTTCTTAAATTTTGAGGGTAATAAATTGAGCTTCAACTAATCTTAATTTCATTAATTGATGTTTTATTTCACTTAGAATATAGAAGTGCTTCACAATATTACATAATTGAGTGATTTATATATGTTAACAAGTGTAAATAATTTTGTTTGTGTTATGGAATCTAGTTATCTTGAACAATTGTTATGCTAATTAACCTATAATATACGATTTGTGAATTAACTTTTGTTATTTTCTTAGTCTATGAAAAATTGTGACTCCTTTTGTTTAGTTTCCTTTTACTAATTGTTTTTATTTTATAAATAACTAAGGTAAAAATATTTATTACATTATCTATAGTGTGTGTGTTTTACGATATACATGTGTTTTCTATGTTTATAAATTGAAAGAGGGGGCATAGTTTATTTCATACCTTACCCTTATTTCCTTTTTGAGTTTTTGAATGAAATTGCAAATTACTTGGAACCAATGTAAATATTAATAGGTTAAGAAAAAATTAGATCAAGATAATTTAGATCTAACAATCAAGGTTTTAATAGGTGTTAACACTTGTTAACATAGTTCCCTTCTAAATATATCCATCTAGAGTATTTTGTAACTTGAATCCTATTTTTAGCATCGGTTCCAAAATAAGTAGCATTAATTTTCTAGCTTCTTTTGAATGCTTTTTAAAAAACATGTATCAACAAGAAAGTTGGCAGTAAAAGTAGGGATGACCTTATATTTCAATATATCTTTTGAACAAGATGCTTAAACCCCTATACAACAAATATTCTCAAAGTGAGGAACACCTAGATCCTCATAATACATCTTAGTTTCTAGTTTTGAGGCATCCCTATGAGTTATTTTTAAATTGGTTTTCTGTAGATTCTATCTCTTAGAACCCAATATAAATATATTTTGTTAGTCTAGTTTTAGTTTGAGATTGTTTATTTCTAATCATCTAGTCTATTATATTTTCCTACCCCTTCTTCCCATTTTTTGCTTGAAACACAATAACATGGAGTTATATGTTGTTTTATGAAATATTTGTCTAAATTTTAAAAATCATAAAGGTTGAAAAATAAATATAATAAAATATGTCTTATCTACGAGAAACTCGTAATTTATTTTGGTATTCAACATGAATTCCCCAAGGATGGTTTCAAGTTTATTCCCAATTTCAGTAGTATTAACATTGTTGTGAAACATTTTCTTTGTTTTAAGAATTCTTTGTATGTCTTGGATCATGGAGATGTAGCTTGCAAGTTATTTTCTTGTATTTTAAATGATCCTAAACATGAGTTGTTTTTGAGTCTAACCCTTGGTTCAATTTCTATCTATACAAAATTATAAGATGCATTCATTTCACATTTTATACAACTCATAGATATATTCACACTCATAAATCAATTAGTCACAACCAATAGATAACATCATGATCCACTTCAAATGTTAAATATAAAGTTTTAAGAAGTCATTAACAACATTATAACCATCCATATACCTCGATAAGTAGAACTTGTAGATATTAATAGCCATGCATTAGATCCAACCCTCTCTGTATTTTTTAAAACTTATGGTGCACAATCATTAGTTTTAACTTATGTAGATGTAATCATAGTGGATAGGAATTTTCCTTCCCATAGAACCAATGGTGTTACATTTTTAAATTCTCTCAAAAATTCATATTATATATGAATCCTCTCATGATTATTCATCTATATCAAACATTTATACACAATACCATTTTTGAGTCAATAAAAATCATTTTTCTTATCAATTCAATGCATATGTTTTGGATGAGAATGAATTTACTCACAATTATGGTTATTCGATGATGAATATTTCTAATTTTAAGAATGATATAAATGAGATTGATGAGATACATGAGGAGAAAGAGGAGAATCCTAATGATAAAGAGATAACACCTTTCATATAATTAAAATATGATGTTATTTTGGAAACTCATGCATTGATATAAACCTGTTGATTCCATAATATTTTTTACTAATGATGTGGATAGTCTAGACACCAATGTTTTTAAAGAAACCTTTTGTGAATTAATAATAAGGATTGTGGTGGATTTCATTATTCTAGTTGAGGAGTTAGGAATTTACATAAAGATAGAGGAAGTACAAATTGCACTAGCTATTTGAGATAAAGAATAATCAATAAGAACATCCAAATGAGTTTGTTTCATTAGAGCCCACTTTCCCACACACCACCAAGTTTGAGGTAAAAACTTACATGCATATAAATGGAATAATTTTGAGGTAGCTCTTATTTAATCTAGTTTGTTTTTGATATTGAAAATAAATTGGTTTTTTATTTTAGCGGTATGTGTTATCTAATTTTGCACACATGGAAAAATTAGACAACATAGGTCCTGTTGAACTCTAGATCTTTACTCAAGGACTTAGGGGCATATAGGAAATTTTTGTGTTTCGTTAACGTTTACGATGTTGTAGGAGGATTCAAGAACATATTGAACTATTTTGCATTTCCCAAGTTTTCAAAGCTTGGGGTTTAATCAGAGAAAGGAAATTGAAATTTGAGAGGCTCACTCTCAAATGATTCATGCAGAAATGATCAAAATCTGTAAATCAAGTTTAAAAGGATCTTGTTGTACTTACATTACCCTCTAGTTTAAGCAAATATCCTAAAAAAGTCACTTATTTGAGAAAAATGAGATTAGAGAGGATCCACATTAGGGGGATGAGTTAAGGGATAACTCGTCAAGTAGCTTAGTGAGCTACCCAACAATCCAAGCTTGAAACCAAAGACATTTTCCAAGTTAGAATGCACGAGAAGGCCCCATAAAGGGATTCTTTCATGATTTTTGAAATGGATCAGTAGTGGAGCCGAAGCTTACAAATTCAACATGGCGGTGACTCAAAAAATTATTACAAAAGACTGAGCTCATAGGATCTCGATGAAGATCAAGTCACAGGATCAAACTAAATATAGCTAGGATTTCACGAATGCAAGTGAAGTAAGGCACTCGGTATGTTTCACCGAGTGGAACCCAATTTCAGGAGTAAACTACCCTATTGAGCTCAAACAAAGGGACCGGGTTGATTAAAATATTTTTCGGATGGAAGGAGCTCAAAAGGTTTATGTGGGATAAATTCCAAATTATATACAAGTGTGAATACTAGGATTGGCAAGACGAGGTAGGAGTTCTTTATAGGGAATAATGAAGGTGAGAAGCCAAGTTGGGGTTTTGGTGATGGAAAACTAAAGTAAAGGTTCCACGTCGAGAAGTTTCTGAGACTTGCATTGCCAAGACATGGGATATTTGGGCACAAAGAGCCAATGGTGGAAGAATGTTAAGGTAAGACCAGGGCTTATCTCTGAGCTAGGAAAGATGGAATGTTAGGTCTACCAAAAAATTACCACCCAAGTTGGAGTGGCCATAGGAGGTGGTTGATGACTAAGTAGTGGCGAGTGATCCACCATATAAGTAAGCGATTAAGATATGACACCAAAGGTAGAGGATCAAGTCAAGTGCGAGCGTTGTGGAAACGAGTTGGGAATTGAATTGAGAAATCAAGTTCTAGATGTGAGTTGGCCTAATGATGGGTATCTTGGCTCAAAGGGATTCAAAGATAGAGGTAAATCGAAAAATGCAAAATTCATGAGTAAATGAAGGTAAACACATCATGAAATGAAAACACGGATTTTTGTGAAAATGGTAAATATGCTAAAAATGTAGGTGCACCCACGAGTTGTCACCATATCGGTGTAGAAAAGGCTTAAATGAGTTATTAATATGAATCACTAGGTAGAGATGACATAGAGTTCGTTAGATCAAGCTATGTGGAGAGATCACCAGTGTTAATGAGTTTAGGTAGTAGGAGGAGTAGCTTGATGTGATATTAAAGGAGAATCGGGAGCTTGATGTGGAGCTTAAGCTGATTGAGTTAGTGGAAAATGGTCTAGTTAAAGCTCATGGATAATAAGATTGGTTATGACGACACAAAGATAACTTGACTCAATGCGAGGGATTGAGGCCATGAATTTAGCAAGCTAATCGAGTGTATGTAGGGATTTGAGTTGTGATTCATAGGTAATGGTTCAATCCAATCACGAGTAACTCAAGGAAATGAAAAATAATATTGGTTTGAGGATCTCATGAGGAAATCTTGCAGACATATGCGAGATCATATTTAGCTTCACAATAGATTTAGGGAGTTGAGTTTGTTTAAATAGCTCGATGGTGGCTCGATCTCACAAAGAGCTCGGTGGATATGGAGCTATTTTGGTTTTAAGTTATGAATGGCTCAACAAGGCTTTCGATTATGAGAATGATGGAAGTTCCTCACAACTCGGCTCATAGCGAGCAACTCGGCTTGAAGGAAGGACAAGGCTTGTCAAAATGAGCTTAGAGACAAACCATGGATGTGGAAGAGCTTGATGGAGCTTGGCGTAGAAGCTCACTCGACAAATAGCTTGGTGGGATTGGAGCTTGGTAAGAGAGATAGTGAGCTCGTTTGGAGTGGTAGGGGCTTGGAAATTGTGTCGTCTTGATGAGTATCTCAGCTCGTAGGAGTCTACGAGAAGAGGGAAATTTTGGAAAGCTCAAATTATACATGGATTCGATCTTGGTATGGAACCAAGTCACGAGCTATATATGCACTAAAGAGGTTGTTGGAAACTCATAGGAAGCTCTGTAATAACTAAGGAGGCCAACTTGACTATCATACTGGGAGCTCAAATTTTTACTCGCCATGATTAAGGAGAGATGTTCAAGTTTTCTCTTCTAAGGTAATGAGCTCATGAAAGAGCTCGGACTGCTGAGTCATGTTTTCTAGAAATCAAGTAGGGGAGTCACTCGAGCTTAATTAAGTCAGTGAAGGGAATATCTGGATGAATTGGGCCATTGGGGAAAACTTGCAATCAGCTCAAACAAAGTTTCAAAATGCTTAACCAAATTATTACATGGATGCTCAATTTAAATTCATAAGAATCGAGTTTGATCTCATTAAACATGTCAAATTTGAATGGATTAATTGGCGCCAGAGATAATAGATAACTTAGGTCACAATAGCACGTTGGCATGTACATTAATTTGTGTCATGAATGTCAACTCGATCGAGTTGAGTTGAGATTGAGAGGTCTAATGAGGAGCTCGATGTAGAATGGGAGCTCGGTTATGGTGAAGGCCGAGTAACTCGACATGTTCATGGGGAGTCGATCTTGGTCGCGGCGGTGGAGAGAAATCTTGATGGAGGATCTCATCATCCAACTCGGTGAGTTGGCTCGGTGAGCCAACCACCGAGTTGGGCTATTTTTGATCATTTCTCATGAAATCCCCATTCATTGTAAACCAATCCTAAGGGAGGCCCATAAAAAATAGTAATTAAAATAATATATTTTTAAAAATATTTTAATAAAAATATTTATTATTATTATTAAAATATTTTATTTAAATATTCCTTTAATTAATTGAGAAGATTAAGTCAACGGGTCATTAATGACACATGATGGAAGCTTCTCAAGTGGTTCAACCAACTTTGTAATAAATGAACCATCATGTACCTTGAATTTAGGAAGGAATTTATTATTTTCCTCTTCTCTCTCATGAAATTCTTCTATAAATGTAATTTGGAAGCTCATTCCAAGGGTTTGGACAAGTTAGACAGTTAGATAGTTGATCTTTCAAGACTATAATGGCAACCATTGCATATTTTGAATGTAATGATGAGATTTTCACATTGTTGAAGTAATAAAGTGCATGTTTTGTGACTAATCTTGGTCCTTTCATCCTTTTATACTTCTTTGTTCCTTTCTCATGCTTGTAGGTACACTATGCAAGTTCAAGTTTCTATTGCAGGTTCTTGGAGTTTTGTGCTTATAGAGTGGTGGAGTATTGCATGCAATTGAGTTGTGGTGCTTGCTCACCCTTCTCAAGTTCATCCTTATTCACTGGAAGACTGATATATCATTGTCTAATTAAAGTTTAATAAAGGGAATGCATGCTTCATATTCTATGGTCTTCCGTTTATCCTCTCTAATTTGTAGTAGGAAAAGTTTTCTTGTGGTGCACAACACCCTCTTCAAATCAATCCTTCCGAGTCTAGTAATACCCTTTATTTGGTGGTTCATCACAATCCCTAGTATAGTTTCATTTCATACAAATATTTTTCCCTAAAACCCATGAACATGTTATCATAGGTATAGATAACCATTTTATTTTACTAGGAGTAGTACAACACTTAGGTTAGGAAAATGAAGTCAACCTTCTCTGGAGGTACACCTCAAACTCAAGTCCCACAACTCTAGAGGTGATCCCATGTTACCCAATCAAACTGAACATCATACTCACATTCGACAATTCGGAGGGTGTAGTGATTTGATGATAAAAATTTTAGTATGCTCGGTGGGACCAAGATTTGGTACTTCTCTTCTTCCTTGTACAAATAAAAGTACCTGGTGACTCTATATCTATGGATTTCAAATCTTAGTGCGTTAACTTATGAAAATAATTCAGACAAGATACTCTTCAAAGGAAGGAAATTATCAGCATATCAAACTATCCCTATCTCCTCCAAGGAGAAGGAGAAGAGGCATCTCAACATCACCCGTTGTAGCATCACCTTATAGGGGTCATTCAAATCCTCCTTACGGAAGGTTTCCTCCACTAGGAACAATCAACCTCTCATTTCTATAGCGAGGCACCAATTTTTCCCCCTTTCAATGCAAGTATTTCTTTTCTATTGGCTCAACATGACCCTATACCTGTTGCGGAACTCAAAAGTTTACCCTTCTACATAGGGGAAACTCATGTTACTCTAGTGGAACATATTCTTGATGTAGCTGAATTTGTGTGGTACATAATATCATGGAGGAAAATGTTGTCCTTAGAATTATTTCCACTTGTTTCAAAGGAAAATCACTTCAATGGTTTTGAGGTTTAAGTGTTGACACTATAACCACTTAGGATGAGTTAGGAGAAATTTTTGTAAATAGTTTGAAGACAAAAGTGATCACCTATCACTTTTGAAACACTCACTACCATAAAGAGATCTCCCCAATAATACATGAGTGATTTAAACTTTCGATTCCATAGGACCTAGAATAGGATTCTAGTACTCATAAAGCCTTCTCCAAATAATGCATTCTTATACTATTTATGAGCCTTGAATAACGATGTAGTATTTATGATCCATTCCATGGGAGGGACTACACTACCTAATGCCTGCAAAGTTTCCATAGCAGCGGAGACTTCCTTAATCTAGGATAGAAAGATAGCTCCACAACCACCAATGTCATTGTCTCTAGATCTTACAAACACTCAACCTACCATTTCTCCTATTCTAGTAGCTTCCAAACAACCAGCTCAGTCTACCCCTGCCTCTTTAAATGACCTATTTGAAGTCAAGTCATTGCTGCAAACTTTTGGGAACGAGCTTGTTGCACTCAAGAGGAACAATTTCAATATAATCATCCATACCAGCCACAAAATTAGCAGTATTAGGCTAACTGTCCTCCTTTTCAAGGAAAAATCAGCCTCAAAATCAAACTACAAGTCAAGTTATGAATATCAAGCCTTTGAAATTTCAGAACCCTCTTACTACTAGCTCATCTAGAGCCAAAGTACCCATCCAGAATAATCTAGTTCAAAACTACGAATGGTGTCATCTTTGTTCTCAACCCCACAATTAAAATTGTTTCCCCAATGGAGTTCTTATCTAGGACCTCATGGTTTGAAGCATATCTACCCCTCTAGAGGCAAAAAAAAATCATCTACAAAGAAAATAACAGATCAACCACAGGCACTTGAAGAAACCACTTTGCTAAATTGACAATCAGAAGATTTTGCGGGTTGAATACAAATTCCTCATCAGTGGCGGAAAACACTCATTATAAAAAGAGAGAAATGAAATGACAACCTTCTAAATCTAATCAAGAATCCACTTCACATTCTTAGCCACAAGCAGTGGTTGATAAAGATGTGGGAAAGAAACCACCAGAAACACCTGCTAGCCAAGTTAAGGAAAGAAGGTTCTTCAGGCATCACAATACCCAAAAATAATTTTCCAAAGGAGGATCCCAATGCCCAAAGAAGTATCAAAAAAGTAGGATAAATTCCCTTTATTATTTTAGAAAAAATGAAGAAAACCAACCTAAGTGTTACTATGTGGGATGCACTCTCAATTCCTTCTCAAATAAACTTGTTGGGAGAGTATTTGAACAGTTTTGGTAAAACCAACGGATCATCGGATCATGGAACAACAACTGAAATGAGTTTGTGTCAATTAGAATGGAAAATTATTCCTAAGGAAAATAAACCACCACCATTTTATATTTCCCGATCATTAGTGACCACTTGGTACATAATTGCATGATCGATTCTAGTGCCACTAGCTTGGTCATGCCCAAACAAATTACATATGTAATAGGCATACGATATGTGCTCTAGTTAAGAGAGTTGTTCAATTGGATGGAAAAGCTGTTAAAAGCTGTTGGGGTTATTAAAGGACTTCAACTTACCATCTATGTATGCTCAAGTTTTTCATTCATAGAAGACATATCAGCCATTGATCTCCCTCCTCTCTTTTCCATCTACCTATCATGAGATTTCACTGCCAATATGAGTGATTATCTATCCATCGATTGGTCACATATGATTCTCAAGACTCGATACATAACCAAAGTAACTATAAGGAAGAACCAATTTTCCATATTCATGTGGAACCCTACACTCCTATTCTTATAAATGGGAATTATACCATTGGTGATCCGAGAAGAAGAAGAAGATGATGATCATGAGCCAACCACTCTTGTTAAAGAAGTCATTGATACTATGTTGGATGAAGTAAGTGAAGATAATCGATCACGATCCCTACGTTGATATATTGGTAGAGGAAGAAGATGGTTTTGTTGTTGGAAGAAATGAGACTGGGTACATACTACATTCATGAAGAAGGTGCGATCATATCGCAACTTGTCAAAACACCAAGCAGTTTTAAAGGACTATGGAAATTTTTCTTCGATGGATCGAGGAGTAACAACGGATCTGGTTTTGGCATCATGTTTATTTGTCTATGAGGAGATAAGTACTTTTCATCTTTTAAGTTGTAATTCGATTACACTAAAGATTTTTTCGAATACGAGGCCCTTGTGTAAGGAATCCAACTAGCTCAAAAGAAGGGAATTGAATCCCTTACTATTTTTGGAGACAATGGGTTAGTTATTCATCAAGTGATGGAACACATTGCATCAAAAAATGATAATTTAAGATCATACAAGAGAGCCGAATTTAGGATTTTATTGAAGATTTTGAAACTTTTGGGTTCCATGGAATTCCTAGAAATCAAAATCAAGCTAATGATAAGATTTCTACAATTGGATTACAATACGACATACCTTTTGATATCATGAAAGAAGAGTGGCAATATGTCAAAATGATGGTCGACTTGCTCCCCGATAATGTGAGTAGCTGGAAAGTGTTCGATAGTGAAAAATAAATTGTTCTTTTCATACAAGAAGAGGAGGATTTTGCTATGAAAAATCAAGATAAGTTGTAAGAATCATATGGTGATCAAATCATACAATTGAAGAGCAAAAAGCTACCAAAAGGTTTAGTTACTCTGGAATCCATTTTCAATTTAGATGATCAAGCCAAAAGACAAAGATCTAACATGGTGGTCAAAGAAGAAGATTTTGAAGAGGTCAAGGTAGAAAATGAAAAGTTTTGAAGATTGGATAAGTGTGTACTTCAGAAGAGAAAAAGGATTTTGTCAAACTTTTTCAAGAGTATCATGACATTTTTATATGGAGCTACAAAGACCTGCATGGTTTTGATCTAGGTCTAGCACAACATACCATCGAACTGGATCCTAATGCCAATCAATTCATCAGAAATAGAGGCCAATTAATCCCAAAATTGAGCCACTAATGAGAAAGGAGCTAACCAAAATCATCGAGGCCTGTATAATTTTTCCTATTAATAATTCCTCTTAGGTAGCCAATCTGGTCCCCATAAGGAAGAAGAATGGAGAAATTTGGTTATGTGTGGACTTCAAGGATTTGAACCATGCCTCATTGAAATATCATTATCCTCTTTCATCAATGGAGCAAATCCTTCAAACAGTGGTAGGAGCTCAAATATTTTATTTTCTTGATGGATATTTGGGTTACAATCAAATTCTAGTCCAAGAATCGATCAATTCAAAACAAATTTCACTACCAAGTGGGGCATGTATGCTTACAAAAAAATTCCATTCGGATTGTGTAATATCGGGGCTACTTTCCAAAGATCCATGGACATGGAATTTAAGATACTAATAAATGATATCATCTTGGTTTACCTTGATAATATAAATGTATAAATTAAGCATGCAGAAGAACACATCACACATCTAAGCAATGTTTTCCAAAGGTGTAGGGAATTTGGGTTTCACTTAACCCCAAGAAATGTATTTTTGTAGTGCATGAAAGAAAATTATTGGGGCATGTTGTTTCAATGGAAGTACTTTCTATCAATCCATCCAGGATCCATTCGATTGTGTCCTTATCTCTCCCAAGTCACAAGAAGGGTCTCTAGAGTTTTTTGGGAACCATAAATTTCATGCGGAGATTCTTCTCTCAATTCACATCATTTTCTAAACCATTGACAACCATGCTGAATAAAAATATTCCATTCTCATGGAAAAAGGAAGGTAGGGAGATCTTTGAAGCCATCAAAACAGCCATTTCTCAAGCTCCCACATTGGTGAACCCTAGGTTTGATAAATATTTTATTCTTTATCCTTTTTTGCAAATCAAGAGATCATTTTAGGTATCCTTACCCAGTAAAATGATGATATGATGGAGCAACTAATTGCTTTCTTCAGTCAATCACTCAAAGACTATGAGTTCAAATATTCATTCATTGAAAAAAAAAAATTATTTGTGGTTATTTGAGCTTTAAAGAAATTCAAGCATATATTATCCAAACAAAAATTCATCTAATGGTGTCCCATTCAGGTGTCAAGGACCTTTTGCTGAATAAAGAGATGAATAAAAATCATGATGGATGGATCATAAAGGTGATGGAATATGAAGTGCATATCAAAGTTACCAAACTTGTTAGAGATAAAGGTTTGTGTCAACAACTTGTTGCAGACATGAAATCAAAAGATGATGAGAACATGACACTTCTAAACACTGATGAAGATGATGATCAAATTTAATGGTTATCAAAAGTGAATAATTTCATTTTCTCAGAAGTATATCCTATGAACATGGATAAAAATCAAAGATGGACTTTTTGTCTTTAGTCTATTCCTTATGTTCTAGTAAATAATGTTCTCTTTCGAAAGGATTTGAATAGTGTTCTCCTTCAGTGCATGGGACTAGAACAAGTAAGAAAAATAGTATAAGAGTTTTATAATGTCCTATCGGAGGACATTATTCTACACAAACAAGTGCTACCAAGATCATGCGATCCAGTTATTATTGGAAAGATTTTTTCCAAGAGGCCCATCTTTGGGTTAGGAAGTGCGAGGAATATGCCTTTTTCACGTGCAAGTAAAATTTGGAATCTCTTCCACTTTGCATCCAAGTCAATTGGATCAAACCTTTGTTCAATGGGGTTAGATTTAATTGGAATGATTAATCCTTCATCCAATGATCAACATAAATGGGTCCTTACCGCAATGACAGAGACTATTTTACTTGATGGAAAAAGGAATTATCATTGAAGGAGAGAAATGATAAGGCACTTCTTGATTTCTTAGAAGGTATATTGACAAGGTTTGGTGTTTTGTTTATAGTAATTTAAGAAAATGCAATGGATTTCCTTTGTTTGAAGCTAAGTGAATGGGTTGTTAAAAATGGGGTCTACCTCAAAAATTTCTCCAATTACTATCCATAGGGAAGCAGATTGGATGATTCTAGCAAATAAAACATCACAAGTATTATCAAGCACACAATGGAAATTAATAGGAGGAATTGGCATACACAACTTAAGACTACCTTATGCGGGAAGATTGGATCACACCTGAAAGGGCCATCAAAAATTCTCCTTTGATGCTTGTATATGTAAGGAAGAAAAACTTCCACTCCCCTTGGAAATACCTTCTTTTGAGTTAGCTCATCAACTTGAATTTATGGAAATTAATCCTCCGACAGTTAGGTTTTCTAAGATTTTGGAGTTAGAAGAATTACGAACGAGGCTATGAAGAATTTGGAGCAACATCAGGCTTAGGTTAAGAAATATTTTTACAAGAAAGCATCTGACAGGAACTTTCAAGAAAGAGATTTAGTTCTCAAATGGGATGACGATAGAGCCAAACCAGGATAACATGCAAAGTTTGACTCTCTCTAAATTGGGACATACATCATCATGAGTTGTGAAGAGGTGAATTCATTTCATCTATCTAGGCTCAATGGATAAGAAATTCCCATTCATGTGAATGGGATACATCTCAAAGCTTGCTTTTGAGATTATTCGACACCCTGTATAGTTTAGTTAGATGTTTTCCTCCAAGTGCTTTCACACATCGTTATGTGTGGTTGTTTCTTTTATTTTCTTGTCATCACGTGTTTTGCACATTGTATCATCATTGGAGGTTTTAAGGTGAAATAAGGTTCAAATTTTCCATAATAGTTTCATAATGTTTCTTCACTAGAAATTTTGCAAAATGCCATAGATGCCAAGTGTTCATCAAATTCAAGTATACTTCATGCTTAGCATTCCAGGGAGGTCCAAGATCAGCAATGCTCAAGGAGACTTCAGGATGTATCACAAAAGATTAAATAAATTTCAGGATTCCAACATTGACTCCATGCCCAATGGATGAATTAAGGCTACTAGAATCATTCTTAGCACACATTCATCCCTGAGAGGTTTCCAAAAATGTTTTCCAATTTTGCACACATGGCAAAATTGGACAACAGGGTCATGTTAAACTCTAGGTCTCTACTCAAGGACTTAGGGGCCTATAGGAAATTTTTGTGTTTCAATAACATTTACAATGTTCCAGGAGGATTCAATAACATACCAAATTATTTCACCTTTCCCAGGATTTCAAATTGTAGAGTTTAATCGGAGAAAGGAAATTGACATTTGAGAGGCTCACTCTCAAATGACTCATGCAGAAATGATCAAAATCCATAAATTAGGTTTAAAATGGTCTTGTTGTACTTACATTACCCTCTAGTTTCAAGAAATATCCTAAGAAAGTCACTTATCTAAGAAAAATGACATTCCAAGAGGATCTACATTAGGGGTCTGAGTTAAGGGATAATTCACCAAGTAGGTCGGTAAGCTACCAGAAATCCAAGCTTGATGCAAAATAAACTTCCCAAGTTAGAAGGCTTGAGAATTCCCCATGAAGGAATTCTTTCATGATTTGTGAAATGGCTCAGTAGTGGAGCCCAAGATTACAAATTCAAGATGGTGGTGAATCAAAAAATTATTATAAAAGAACAAGCTCATCGGAGCTCAATGAATACCAAGTGATGGGATCAAAATAAAGATAACTTGGGATTTCACGAATGTAAATAAGGAGCTCGACATGTTCCCCCAAGTGGAACCCAAGTTTGGGAGTAAACAATGCTATCAATCTCAAACAAAGGGACTGAGTTAATTAAAATAGTTGCTAGATGGAAGAAGCTCGAGAGGGTTGTGTGGGAGGAACTCAAAATTTTGGAAAATTATGAATAATAAGATTGGCAAGATGAGGTAGGAGTTTTGCATAGGTAATAATGAAGGTGAGAATCCACGTTGGTGTTTGGTGATGGAAAAATGAAGTAAAGGTTCCACGTTGAGAAGTTTATGAGACTTACATTTCCAGGACGTGGGAGATTTAGGCACAAAGAGCTAATGATGGAAGAATGTTAAGGTAAGACAAGGGTTTATCTACGAGCTAGGAAAGATGGAATTTCAGGTCTACCAAAAAATTACCACCCAAGTTGGAGTGGCCATAAGAGGTGGTTGATGACAGAGTTATGGCGATTGATCCACCGTATAAGTAAGAAATTAAGATATGCAATCGAAGGTGGAGGATTGAGTCAAGTGTTGAGCATTGTAGAAATGGTTGGGCATTTAATTGAGAAATCGAGTTCTAGATGTGATTTGGCTTGATAATGGGTATCTTGGCTCAAAGGTATTCATAGATAGAGGGAAATTGGTGAATGAAACACACATGAGTAGCTCGTGGTCAACGCATCACAAAATGAAAACTTGGATCTATGCAAATATGGTAAATATGTAAAAAATGTAGGTGTACCCATGATTTGTCACCATATTAGTGTGGAGAAAGGCTTAAGGGAGCTATTAATACCCATTGTGAGGTAGAGATGACATATTTTTTTGTGAGATCAAGCTATGCAGAGAGATCACCAATGTCAATGAGTTTAGGAAGTAGGAGGAGTAGTTTGGTGTGGTAGTAAAGGTGAGTCATGATATTTAATGTGGAGCTTAAGTCAATCGAGTTAGTAGATAATGTCTCGGTTGGAGCTTGTGAATGATAAGCTTGGTAATGAGGACACGAAGATAACTCAACTCGATGTGAGGGATTAAGGCCATGAATTTGGAAATCTAATCGAGTGTATGGGGAGAGATGAGTTGTGATTCATAGGTAATGGTTTAATCCAATCATGAGAAAAATAGAGGAAATGAAAAATAATATTGGATTGAGGAGCTAATGATGTAATCTTGCAGATGTATGCAAACTTTTGTTTAGCTCGATGATATATTTGGGGAGTTGAGTTTGCTTAAATAACTCGACTATGGCAAGTATCATGGTAGCTCGGTGGATATGGAGATATTTTCGTTTTAAGCTATGAATGGCTCAACAAGTAATTCGAGTATGAGTGTGATGGAAGTGCCTAAGAAGGATCTTGTAGGCATTGAGTGAGCCTCTTAAGAGTTATGTTTGTGGAAAGTTAACTACATACAACCGGTTGTTTGAAGGTAAATCCGAGTCGATCCATGGAAGAGTTAGAATCAACTTGGAGAAGAAAGATCTTTATTACAGTAGACTTGGTGGAAATATCGATGTGTAGTGGATCCCAATGAGGACTATATCGACTCCGCATTTGAACATAGCTCAGCCCATAATGAGAAAAACGGCTCGAAGGAAATACAAGGCTCGTCAAAATGAGCTTAGAGATAAACCCATGTGGAAGAGCTTGATGGATCTCATTGTAGAAGATCTCTCAACATAGAGTGGGTGGGAATAGAACTCGAAGTAAGAGAGGAAGTGAGATTATGTAAAGTGGTAGGGCTTGGGAATTGTGTTGGTGCTTGCACGATGAGTAGCTCGGCTTGTAAGAGCCTATAGGAGGGAAATTTCGGAGAGCTAAGATTATATATGGATTCGAGCTTGGTATAGAACTAGTCACGAGCTACATATGTACTAGAGATTTTTGGGTGCTTAGAGGAAAGCTCATGTAATAAATAAGAAGTCTAACTTGACTATCATCTTTGGGAGCTTATCTTTTGACTCACCATGAGGAAGTAGTGATGTTTGAGTTTTCTCTTCTAAGGAAATGAGCTCGTGAAAGAGCTTAGACAAGCTGCGTCATGTTTTATAGAAAGCAAGAAGGGGAGTCAATCGATCTAAATGAAGCTAATTAAGGGAATATCTTGGTGAATTGGGCGTGGGGAAAACTCACGGTCATCTCGAAACAGAGTTTTGAAATGCTTAACCAAAGTAATACATGGATGATCGCTTAAAATTGAAGCATTGAGTTCGATCTCATTAAACATGTTGAATTTGAATGGATTTAATGGCACCAGAGATAAGAGATAACATAGGTAACAGAGCACATTGACATGTGCATCAAGTTGTGCTATGAATGTCAACTCAATCAGCCAAGTCGAGATCGAGTGATCTAACAATGAAATCAATGTAGAATGGGAGCTCAGTTATAGTGAAGGCCAACGGAAGTCGACACATTCATGGGGAGTTAGAGCTTGGTCACGGTGATTGAGGATCTAATTTCCCAACTCGGTGAGTTGACTCGGTTGCTTAGCCAACCATCGAGTTGGGATATTTTTGACCATTTCTCATGAAACCCCCATTTAGTGCAAACCAATCCTAAGGGGGGCCCACCAAAAATAGTAATTAAATTAATATTTTTATTTAAATATTTTAATAATAATATTTATTATTATTGAAATATTTTATTTAAATATTTCTTTAATTAATTGAGAAGATTAAGTCAACAACTCATTAATGACACAAGATGGAAGCTTCTCAATTTGTTCAACCAACTTTGTAAAAAATGAACCATCATGTACCTTAAATTTAGGAAGGATTTTAGTAGTTTTCATGTTCTCTCTCATGAATGTTTCTATAAATGTAAGTTGGAAGCTCATTCCAAGTGATTGGAAAAGTTAGATAGTTAGACAGTTGAACTTTCAAGCCTCTCTTTCAAAATTGTAATGGAAACCATTTCCACTTCTAAACGTAATGATGCATTGTGCACATTTTTGAAGTAATAAAAGTGTGTTTTATGACTAATCCTTGTCCTTTCGTCCTTCTATAATTCTTTGTTCCTTTCTCATGCTTGTAGCTACACTGCAAGTTCAAGTTTGTATTACGGAGTTCTTGGAGTTATGTGCTTATCAAGTGTGAGTATTGCATGGAGTTGAGTTGTGGTGCTTTCACACCCTTATCAAGTTCATAATTCTTCACTATAAGACTGATATATCATTTTCTCGATTGAATTTTAACAAATAGAACACATGCTTCGATTTTTTGGTCTTCCATTTATCCTCTCTAATTTGTATTAGGTGAAGTTATCTTTTGGTGCACAACACCCTCTTCAAATAAACCCTTCCCGAGTCTAGTAATATCCTTTATTTAGTGCATAACCATCCCTAGTATAGTTTCATTTCTTGCAAATGTCTTTCCCTAAAACCCATAAAAATGTTAGCATAGGTCTATATAACCATTTTATTGCACTAGGAGTAGTACAACACTTAGTTTAGGAAGAGGAAGCCGACCTTCTCCAGAGGTTCACCTCGAGCCCAAGTCCCACATCTTGAGAGGTGATCCCATGTTACCCAATCACACCGAACATCCTGTTCACATTCTGGCCATTCGGAGGGTGCAGTGATTTGGTGATAAAAATATGTTTTTGTTGGTGGATTTGTAGATTGAATAAAAATATGTAGATGAAATCTTGAAGACCATTAAGTGTGAAAGTTTGATCCTTCTTGGTGATCCATTGTATTTACTTTTTAAAATGCCTTATTTTTGTATTTTATTTATCTAGGTATACCCCTAAACTTGTGTTTCCTATATATTGATGAACATATCTATTATATCTCTAACTTATAACACTTTAATTAGTTGATCTAATTATTATTAAGTTTAATTTATTTTATGGATTATGGATGCATTTATTCTTATAAATAAAATGTGGTGTTTAAATAATGCTTTAAATAAATGTCATCCTTTATTTCAAAGAGTTTTTCGTGTATCCACTAACGTGTAACCAAAGAAAATCATTCATAATGTAAAGGAATCATCCACAACAACCGATATGTAAAGAATCGGGACTTGTTTCAGCAAAGAACCTACAGCCAATGTATGTCACATGCATATACAATACCGTAATTATGGAAATCTTGAGCAATGTGGACACTTTACCTGATTTTTCACGTGTTTCTAAAGGAGAAATAATGAGAACACAAAGAATATTAAATGTCGTCACTGATTATGCTCTACAACTCCAACAAGGAACTACTTGATTTAATTTGATCACCGATTGTTTACTTCAATCAATTTGTTAAGTTATGTCATTGTATGAGGATATATTTTAACAGCTTTTTTTTCATGTATGAGAATCTCTATATTTTTTTGTTGTTATCTTGTACTTAGTCAAATTGTAACTGTTATTAATGAGGAAGTTTCTTCATGTCTCTTTTGAAAGGAAGAATATAAGAAGAATGCTAAGGTTGTAGAAAAGGGATTAATCCATAGGTAGATATTTGGTTGTACGCTCCATTTGTAATCTTCATGTTATTGAATAAAGTATGAGTTATGTTAAAAAAATTTAGACATAAGCCTTAGGAGGGATTAACACCCAAGGAAGGACCCACTTTTGGTCTACTAACCCTATATTTTTTTCTTGTTATAGTTTCTTTCATGATTATATTATATTTTTAGAAACTTATTCTTCATTTATGATCTATATTTTACATGATTTAATGATGCATGCACCATCCAAGGGATGCCCATGATAGATTTTTATCTAATCCTTAATTAGCACAAATCTCTTCATTTTCCTCTAAAGATTCTAAATATTATGAAGAAGAAACCTTCGTACTAGGTTTACCTTTTGAAGAAAATCCTCCAAGTGCGAGGATCCGAAGTTTCTCCTTAGAATCTTGGGATGAAAGAAGAAGTAAATTAGAATGCTCAAAATGAGGCAACCACCTTCGAGTTCCCCATCACTCACAAAAATGGAACTACTAGTGTGAAGAATATTTCTCCCTTAACCTTGCTCAAATTTCATAGATCCATGGCGGAAGACCCAAAAATATTTTGTTTGAGTTTGATGTTCTATCTTTGAAGCTATGATTATACTACTGATGCATAAAAATTGAATCTATTCCCTAATACAATCAAGGATTCAACATTGAGATGGTTTATGGGATTGGGAATAAATGATGTAACCACATGGGAGAAAATAAAGGAAAATTTCTTGAGAAGTACCAAGATTATTGTTGACCAAGATGTAGAGGAGGTGATGAAATCTATAGATTGTGTTACCAAAATAATGTGTAACATTATTAAATAAATTTTAATATTATTAATAATGAGTTTATAGAAATCATATTAGTAATATACTTGTAATAGTTTAATTATTTAAGTGAGTTGTGAGAACAATTCACGTAGCTATTTTGTAGTGTGAGTGATCCTAGGGATGTTTGAGAGATATTAGGAGATAAGACTAAGAGATTCATGGAGAGAGATATGAGGAATTGAAGATGAGTGTTGACTCCACCATTGTAGGAGATCAAACACTATATATGTAACCTCTATCAATATCAATAATATCCCGAATGAATTAAAATTTATATATTCTTATTATTCGGTGTTGTTTATTATAGTTCAATTTTTATCAGTGGTATCAGAGAAATCTCTGGTCTTAGGCTATGATGGGAGAATAAATTCATGTATCTATCAGAACAGAAATCACACGACTTAAATTCGTGCTTGATCTTGACTTGTGGCTTGTAGTGCATTTCACCTGGCTACAGAACACTTTTAAGTGAAGAATAAGATTGATAGACCAGATCAATCAATGTAATGTCTTGATTTTTATAAGCTACTATGACAACCTATTTTCATGATGTCAGAATGCTGTGGAAATGAGGATAATTATGTTAAGATATATCTTTTAATCTTAAAAAGAATGTGTTACTGATCTGGACCCTTGTTTACTGTAACTTGTTTACTTGAGACGGAGGTCATTATAACTTGTGTTTTGTAAAGTGCGAAACAACAAACTACTTTTGTGTCTGATGAACACATATTGTTGTTGACAACACACCTTGAATCAATTCCATTGATCCAAGGTATGTTGTGGTCTTCTTTATGATCGCTTTGTCGATTTACTTTCTAAATGGAATGAAGTCTGAAACCAGACTGAAGGTCGTTATAAATGTTATAGAACCTGGTTACAGGTATAAATATTCGGTACCTTGATGCCAATGGAAAAGGTTTGATTTCCAAACTACATACAAATTGCAATGCCGGAAAGCGTGAGGCAGTAAGAGCCTTGATGCAAGCAAGCCAGGTATATGTCGAGCATAGGACGAAACGTCCTGTACTATGCTGGGTATAAACGTAAGTTAGTAAACTTACTAGAAAAACCCATTAATTAAAATACTATAGCTACATTTAAATTTATAACTATGTTTTAGCTTATAACCTAACTACTACCCTATGTGGATTTTAAATTACATGGGATGTAAATTGTTGCAAATCCTAATGACTTGCGACCTAGGTGAATACCTAACTATGGACAATGTAACCTAAAACTATTGCTAACCTAAGGAGGGGACCTATGGACACATGTTGATGAGTGGATAAGAAGGGAAGGTTAGAAATTTAATAAAGGATAGTAAATGATGTCCTTGCAATTTAAACACCAAGTTTGGCAGAACATGGAAAGTTGGAGATATCTAACTAGCAATGTAGCTAAGAAGGAAATTACATGCAAATTTTTTAAAATGAAACTCACCAAACCTGAGTCGGTGGTGGCATGGAAATTAAGGAAAAAGAAATGCATTCAATGCATTTATTGGTCTCGGTCTTAGTGACCAGCTTTTCTTGGAAAGGGGATAGAGGAAATTTTGTGGTTATTGTGTTCATTCAGGTTTTGAGTTTTGCTCTGCATTTTTTTTTGGTTCTTTCAAACCTGCAACCATTCTAGTCATTGTTAATGTGTTTGGAGTAACCACAAATATTTTTGAGTCTGTGGAAGTAAGGAGATTATTGGGAAATCCTTGTTGTTTGTCGCCGTGGAAAATAAGTATTCCCGAGGGTGTGGATGCAGTTTTCTTCAAGCCACGAGAAATTTTACAGGTATGTTGAGCTCTTCTCTTTAAACAGCTTTTGCTCTTGTTTAAGTGTCTTCATTAAAAGAAATTTGCTCTTATGTTGGGTGTTTTTGTAAAATGAAACTATCGATATGTTTGATGTGATTTTCTAGAGTTGAGTCATTTTTTTTAGATGAATACGATTTGGGTATTTCTTTGCAAAAGGGTAAACGAGATGAATTCTATCCATGTTGTTTGAGTTTTTGACAGTATTGGGTATTTGGTTTAATTACCCATTATGGGTTGAGTTGATGAATGTATCAGTGATGAATATATTTTTTTTCGAGTTACGTGCATTTAAATGGTTTTGGAAAAACCATGAGAATGCTCGATGGAATTGTTTGCATGAGTTATTTTTCTGGTCATATTACAGTGCATAGAATAAAAATTCTTTGGGGACAATGATTTTTTTCATTGTTTTAATCTTACGTGATTTAAAAATGATTAAATGTCTCCTTATTTTATTTTAAAACCTATGAATGGTTTTTGGGAATAGTTTACTTAAACCTGGAACAGAGTAATCTAGTTAATCGATGGGTGGAATAGAGCTTAATCGTTTTACTTCTTCCTTGAATTTAATGATGAAAATATAGATATACGAACTGCATATTTGAACTTCTTCAGTGTGTTCAATTGGAACTGAACTTGAGTAGATTCTTGTTCTTGTAAAAAAATGGTTTCTTTACCTATTACAGTGAAATTATGGTAATATAGCTTGCGTTGTACCTTTTTGCTTGTTTCTGACCTAGCTGGAAATGTCTGTTTTGATGTATAATCACTGAAAACGATTTTTGAGTGAAAGATTAAGTTGTTATTGATGTTTGCGGGTCAGATGTAAAATGAATTCAAGAATATTTCTTGAATGATAGTTATTAAATTATGATTATTGTAATAGTCTGGTATAGGGAAATCACCCTATGGGAACAGGTCGACACTAAATAGTTGATATTCAGCTAAGCAATGAGAAGAGGTAATATGATTCTTCTTCCTTTCATTTGATTATTGACTTCAATTACTCTCCCTTTGGTTGTTATCATTGATTGATATCACTTCTTGTTTAAATCATTCAGTACAGTTGTGATGAAAAGAAAGAGAATATTGGATGGATAATTGGAAGTAATAATTGTTTTCTTCTCTTATCTAGTTGAAACTCTATATTTGATATTAAATGAATTTCTTACTGCCTTAGGCGTAAGCATCTGCATTTAATTGTTGTTTTCCTTCTTTTCTGATTTGAAAGAAGTATTATGTTGTTTGCTGAATTTTGAGAAATGACACCAGTGTTTTCATGGTGAATGACTAATTTCTCTTCTACATTTGATTGCTTGAAATTAAATGAGTAGTATGAAAGGGAAGTAGTTCTATTTGAATTCTTAATTAAAATTTATCTCTTGAAATTTCAACTATTATAATGGGATGGAATTGATAGTAATTGCATCAGATCAACATTATATACATAAGTGTATTAGCTCTTTCAAAAGTTTTTAATCTGGAACTATTGAAAGGAAATTATTTATGGTAGTAATTATTTGGGAGAATGTTAGTAAATATTTTTTTCTGATTATGATGGTTATTACGGGATTGGGTTGTTAAGTTGTTCATCCTTATCAGCACCTAATTAGTAGATGATGTCCATCTCAATTTGTTAACATTTCATAAAAGCAGAGTTCTTTTATTGAGACAGTTAATTAAGAGCACCTCATTTTAATGATAAGTTCTTAATATGCTCAGTTCAATGAACTGACCCGTGCAAGTAAATTTTGTAGATGGTTTCCATGAGTAAAAATGAAGACATGTGGTTTCTGATGCTTCTTCTGATTAGCTAAGGATGGATCTTTTCTGAGATTTTATTATTCCTCTACGAGGAAATGGGAAAAGGAGAAGTTGTATTCTTCTTTCCTTATGAGTTGTTAATGTTGTTTGATATGAATGAAGTCCAGTTGTATGGACTTATAAATTGTATAAATTCTATTCTTGAGGAATGAGTAAAAGGAAAGGAGTGATATTTTAATGGCTGTACCACTTTGAAATTATTTGAATAAGATTGAGAATATAAATTTTATTCATTGAATTTGAATATATTCAAATGATGGTTGATATATTTTAAAAGGACATAATATCTATTCTTTACTTGAATACAACTTTTAAGTTGAAATGTACAATTAATTCATACTTAGGTTAATATGGATTTTATATTGACATTAAAAAGAGTTAAGTGAATATGAATTCTTAAATGAACGATATTTGGAACTATTATATAAGCTAATGAATATAAATAAAAGAGGCAGTTGAATCTTGTACTCTGATTTCGTTAATATCCTTGAGATGTTTGATCCAGAGGATATTCGGTATGAGGAATCATATCTCCTCATAACAAACCTTAATTGAAGTAAGGTTATAGTGAATAAATGAATACATTCATTTGGAATTAGGCCTCATTTAAATGACGTCTAATAAGATGGAATTCTGAATTTAAATTCAGTTACGAATAAAACTTGGTTAAGTTTAGTAAGTTGATCTTACTACATTAAGTTGTAGTGGACTATTAGTCCAAAGCTTAAATTAAGGAACTAAGATGAAATTAAGAAATCCTTCATTTGAAGGAGTAAAGGCATATTAAGCTTTAAAGACAATATAAGTCTCTCTTAGCTATGCAACTATAACAAACAGTGAGGTTAGAAGATTAGCATGGTTGCTGAAAATTGATCTTAAATACTTAAGATTATAATCTAATCACACTTATAGCTAGATGTGTATCCCTTGATGAGAGGATTCTGTAGGACCTTGGCACATGCCAACTGCAATATGGTGTCTTCATGAAGGCGGGGCCTTCATGATGACACAATGTTGTAGCTAACATGTTACAACGCCCTCCCGAATCGAATCATCAAGTTTACATAAGCTGGGACAAGTTACTTGGACGATGATGGGAATGTGATCGTGTATACGGGGTGACTCAGGAAGACTAAAGGTAACTAGACACATGCAGTCGTCTAGGGTCGACAAAGTATGTCCGCGTACCTTTAGTCACCGCGAGTGTCTTCCTATACTCTTTCATATTGCTAGTTTGGGTTAAAGTTTAAACTTGGACGAGAGGACCGCGGAGGAGGTCGAAAAGACCATTCTAGATAATGTGAAAAATTTAGGTGAAGGACATATTCCATGGATGTGTATAACATCTAGGAATATGATCATGTAAAGCATGTGAAAATCTTTGGCCAAAGTATCGCAAGTTGTTGGTTGCGTTGTCCTAATCACCTAGTTTAAGGAGCATGATTTCAGATGAATATCAGTAACAGATATTCAAATAGGCCTCTTAAATGGAACACTTCGATAACTGAAAATGGTATAGAGAACCAAGTATACTTAGTATACAATGCATGGATTAACATGAAGGATCGGTAAGTAGCCGAGTCATGAAATGAGAGATCGTTGAAACTCCAAGCCATAAAATGGGAGATCGGTAGTTCTTCGAGTCATTTACAATAGCATATGGTATCTATTATATGATTGAATGGCATTGAATGTGTGCTCCATATTATAAATATGTGAACAGAGAACATTGGTTTTAAAAGTAATTATGTGATCCGAATTACATTAATTGGACAGAGAACAATTATTAAAACTTGATCGTGTGTTGTGAATTACATAATTTAGAACAGGGAACGTTTTATATAAATAAATAAATAAATAATTCCCTTGTTCTAGTGTCTTAAAATGGGGATGTTACATCTTGGTATCAAAGTGAAGGTTAAATTTCTTGAACCTAATGAGTCCACAATTTAATAAGGTTTACATTTTCTTATTGAGCAGAAAATAGTTAGAACAAGTGGAAATGTGCGAAAAACTCGTTACTGGGATGGAGAAGCATTTACTTGCTGCTCAAAAGCTAGATGAAATCATTGCTACCCTACTAGATATAAGAGATCGTTTGATTTGTTTTGGAACAAAAATCAATGGGCAATGAGGAGGAGGAAGAAGAAGCTGATATAAATGATCAGCTACCTCCTGTGGACAACATCAATGGAGGGAATCCAGGTGTTGATAATAGTAATGCGAACGCTCCTAATCATCCTAAAAATAAAAGGGCAAGATTAGCAGCTGAAATTAAAAATGACATAAAGAGAATAAGTCCTCCAAAGTTTGATGGAACAACACTTGGAGACGGGGCTGAAAATTGGCTCAGTGAAATGGAGAAGTAATTTACAATAAGAAACTTCTCCGAGGAGACCAAAGCGATATGGGGAGCATATCAGCTTTCTCATGAAGCACCATCATGGTGGGACAACCGTAAGGTTGAGTTGAATATTGTCAAAATAGACATAACTTGGGATCAATTTAAAGGTTACTTTAGGCAACGACGGCTGCCTCAACTCTATTTTGATCAGAAAATGACTGAATTTCAGAATTGGTCGCAAGGAAAGTGAAAGGTGAGAAGAATCATGGGAAGGGTTTACTAAACTCCTTAAGTATGTATCGCAATACCAAGCTGATGAGAAGTTCAGAATATGAAAGTTCATAATGGGATTGAATCCCATCATTGGTGGCGAAGTGGATGTCCATGGTTTGACCACTATGGAAGGAGTTGTCGAAAAGGCAATAAGATAGGAACAAAAATTGAGAGCAATTTCTGCTCATAGGGAGGAGATTAGGAAGAAGATTCCCAACTCTTCTTCATCTCTCGCACCCAAAAAGGGACCCTAGAAAAGGTTTGGTATGAATTTTTTTGTTGTGGATAACAATAAGAAATCAATAATGAACAAACCTGTTAATAGTGTGTGGAGCAGCTTTGCAAAAATTAGTGGTAATGGACAAAAGTCCTATGGAAGCCAGAGTGATAACTTCAAGGCTGGAAGTAAATTTGAACCTAGGAAGGGGCCAGTCGGAGGTTGCTTCAACTGTGGAAAGGACCATTACGTGAGTCACTGTCCTCTGAAGAAGGATGATCGTGATCAACAACACAAGATACATGCTGCGGTGGCTAACAAACAAGCTGAAAAGCAAGTCACACCCATAGAAGTTCCGGGTAAGTTATTTGGTACACTTGTAGTCATAATTTTTGATACTAGAGCTACTGAATGTTTTATTTCTACTAAACTAGCAATGAAATTAAAAAGGAAAGCTGAATGAATGGATAAGACATGGATAGTGCATTATGGGAATAATGTTGTCCATATAGTTGATATGTGCCTTTTTGGGGCAATTCTTGACTTGCCCAGTTTCTCCATAGAAGTTGACCTGTATGTCACTCCTTTAGGGTCATATGATATAATTATAGGAGTTAATTGGTTGGTGGAACATAAGGCAAAGGTCGACTGTTATGAAAAATAGATTTGTTGTTTTGATGACCTGCAGAAAGCAACAGTCATTCAGGTGTAAAGCGTGAGGTTGCAGTTAGGAAACTAACAGCTATGCAACTAAAAAGGGCTAAAAATAGAGGCTGCACTTTGTATGCCATAAGAATGATAGAAAATGCTGAGGAAGATAATGATTTCATGGAAAAGTATCCATTATTAAGAGATTTCAGTGATGTATTTCTCGGAGGAGTTACCAGGTCTTCCGCCCAAACGAGAGTTTGACTTTGCAATAGAGATCAAGCCAGGAACCGAACCCATATCTAAGGCACCATATCGAATGACCACCCTTGAGTTGGTGGAACTTAAGGCTCAGTTACAAGAAATTTTGACAAAAGGGCTGATAAGACCGAGCGTCTCACCATGGGGAGCACTGGTAATTTTTGTAAAGAAGAAGGATGACACACTAAGATTATGCATTGATTATAGAATGTTGAATAAGGAAACCATTAAGAATCGATATCCACTTCCTAGGATTGATGATTTGTTCGACCAGATGCATGGAGCATCAGTCTATTCAAAAATAGATCTTCGATCTGGATATCACCAGCTAAGAATAAAGGAAGAAGATATTCATAAAATAGCTTTTAGAACAAGGTACGAGCATTATGAATTCACGGTGTTACCTTTTGGGTTGACGAATGCACCTACCGCCTTCATGAATTTGATGAACAATATTTTTCAAGAGTATTTGGATAAATTCATACTTGTCTTCTTGGATGACATTCTTATATACTCCAAAAATGTCGAAGAGCATCAAGAGCATTTAAGGATAGTGCTGGAAGTTTTGAGGAAGAGAAGGTTGTATGGTAAATTGTCTAAATGTTCCTTTTATGATGCAGAGGTGCATTATTTGGGGCATGTTATAAGAAAGAACGGGATAGCTGTGGACCCTTCAAAGATCACAGCTATAACTGAGTGGCCTGCGCCTAAGAACGTGCATGAAGTAAGAAGCTTCATGGGCCTGGCAGGATACTATAGAAAGTTCGTTAAGGACTTTTCAAAAATTGCTGCCCCAATCACTTCACTACAAAAGAAAGATAAGAAATTTGTCTGGAATGACAAATGTGAATCTGCCTTTAAAATTTTAAAGGAACAGTTAACTACAACACCTATTCTGACTGTACCTGACCCAAATGGAGATTTTACGGTCGTAACGGATGCGTCTGGAGAGGGTCTCGGAGGCATTCTGTTACAAAATGGCCATGTCATAGCTTATGAAAGTAGAAAGCTTAAGTTACATGAACAAAATTATGCTCCACATGACCTAGAGCTCACTGCCATTGTTCATGCACTTCAAATGTGGAGGCATTACCTTCTTGGTAAGCCCTTTGAGCTAAAAACTCGACCATCTGGGGTTGAAGTATATTTTTACTCAACCAAACCTGAATGCAAGACAACGAAGATGGTTAGAATTTTTATCTCAGTATGATTTTGATATAAACTACATCAAAGGAAAGGAAAATAGGGTAGCAGATGCTCTGAGTCGTAGGAAGCACATCTCTACTCTTATAACATTAAGAACTCAGTTTAAGGATGAGGTGAAAGATGTCATGGAATCTGACTCTTATTTTCAGCAAGTTAAAATAGCACTTGCTGCAGATCCAAAGGATGTGAAGTATAAAGGATTCCATTTTGATAACGAAGGGATTCTGAGGTTTGAAAACAGGGTATATATACCCTTGGAAAATGATTTAAGAAAGAAATTGTTAACTGAATTTCATAATTCACCTTTTTCTGGACACCCTGGCATTACAAAAATGCTTGCTGATCTCAAGCAACAATATTTCTGGAAGGGAATGAAAAAGGATGTGGTGGAATTTGTGACACACTGCTTGGAATGTCAGCGTGTTAAGGCGGAACATATGCATCCCGCTGGATTATTGTATCCCCACAGCATTCGCATAATACAAATGGCAAGTGATAACTATGGATTTCGTTCAAGGATTACCTATGTCAAGGAATAAACATGATATCATCTTGGTTGTCGTCGACAAACTAACCAAAGTGGCACACTTCATTGCTGGTAATTTAAAAGACGATGCACCAGTGTTAGCAAGAAGATTTGTACATGAAATTTTTAGATTGCATGGAATACCCGAATTGATCATATCGGACAGAGATCCGAGAATGACATCAAGATTTTGGCAAATGCTTAATGCGGCCTTGGGAACTAAATTAAACTTCAGTTCTGCATATCATCCGTGAAATGGTGGACAAACTGAAAGAGTCAATCAAGTTTTAGAGGATATGTTAAGAATGTATTGCATGGACCAGCAGTATAAATGTGAGGAATACCTTCCGCTGGTTGAATTTTCCTACAATAATACATACCACGCCTCTTTAACGATGGTGCCTTTTGAAGCATTGTATGGAAGGAAATGCAAAACCCCCATTAGCTGGGACAGTGTAGAGGAAAGAGAGGTAATTGGGCTAGAAATCCTTATGGAAATGGAACAAAAAATTAAAATGATTCATGAACATTTAAAGGAGGCTACCAATAGGCAAAAGAGTTATGCAGACTTAAAGCGAGTTGATAGGAAATATAAACTTGGTGAGAAGGTCTTTCTTTGGGTTAAGCCAAAAAAGAGTTCTATAACTTTTGGCAAGGCTGCCAAGTTATCACCTCATTATGTGGGACCTTTTAAAATTGTTGAAATAATCAACCCTGTAGCTTATCGTCTAGCATTACCTCCGCTTTATCATAAATGCATGATGTTTTTCATATTTCTTTGCTTAAGAAATATGTATTAGATTGATCACATGTGCTGAATTGGAATTCCTTGTAGGTCCAAGACCCAAGTATAATCATGGCTAAGCCCATTCGAGTGTTGGGAAGTCACCGGTTGTACTTAAGATATTGTGAAGTGAATCAATGTAAGGTCCAGTGGGACCAATTTAGTGAAGAAATTACAACTTGGGAAAATCTCAAAGAAATGAGATCTACTTTTCCATACTTGTTTGATCGAAATTGAATTCGAAAAACTGATAATTCTACCAAATATGGACAATTACTGGTCTATTTTATAGTTATCTTAAAACACTATTTTAATGATTAAATCTGTTTTTGGTATGAACTTATGAATGGAAGGACGATAATTGAATTTTGTCCTAAAAACTCTATGAATTGGCTAATTTGATCATCGGGACGATGATTCTTTAAGAAGGGAGGAATGTAACGTCTTGATTTTTAGAAGCTACTATGACAACCTCTTTTCATGATGTTGCAACTGTGGAAATGAGGATAATTATGTTAAGATATATCTTTTAATCTTAAAAAGAATGTGTTACTGATATGGACCCTTGTTTACTGTAACTTGTTTACTTGAGATGGAGGTCATTATAACTTGTGTTTTGCAAAGTGTGAAATAGCATACTACTTTTGTGTCTGATGAACACATATTGTTGTTGACAGCACACCTTGAATCAATTCCATTGATCCAAGGTATGTTGTGGTCTTCTTTATGATCGCTTTGTCGATTTACTTTCTAAATGGAATGAAGTCTAAAACCAGACTGAAGGTCGTTATAAATGTTACAGAACCTGGTTACAGGTATAAATATTCGGTACCTTTATGCCAATGGAAAAAGGTTTGATTTCCAAACTACATACAAATTGCAATGCCGGAAAGCGTGAGGCAGTAAGAGCCTTGATGCAAGCAAGCCAGGTATATGTCGAGCATAGGATGAAACGTCCTGTACTATGCTAGGTATAAACGTAAGTTAGTAAACTTACTAGAAAAACCCATTAATTAAAATACTACGGCTACGTTTAAACCTATAACTATGTTTTAGCCTATAACCTAACTACTACCCTATGTGGATTTTAAATTACATGGGATGTAAATTATGCAAATCCTAATGACTTGCGACCTAGGTGAATACCTAACTATGGACAATGTAACCTAAAACTATTGCTAACCTAAGGAGGGGACCTATGGACACATGCTGATGAGTGGATAAGAAGGGAAGGTTAGAAATTTAATAAAGGACAAGTAAATGATGTCCTTGCAGTTTAAATGCCAAGTTTGGCGGGAACATGGAAAGTTGGAGATATCCAACTAGCAATGTAGCTAAGAAGGAAATTACATGCAAAAATTTAAAATGAAACTCACCAAACCTGAGTCGGTGGTGGCATGGAAATTAAGGAAAAAGCAATGCATTCAATGCATTTATTGGTCTCAGTCTTGGTGACCAGCTCGCCTTGGAAAGGGGATAGAGGAAATTTTGTGGTTATTGTGTTCATTCGGGTTTTGAGTTTTTCTCTGCATTTTTTTTTGGTTCTTTCGAACCTGCAACCATTCTGGTCATTGTTACTATGTTTGGAGTAACCACGGCTATTTTTGAGCCTATGGAAGTAAGGAGATTGTTGGGAAAGCCTTGTTGTTTTTCATTCGTGGAAAAGAAGGATTCCCGGGGCGTGGACGTGGTTTTCTTCAAGCCACGAGAAATTTTACAGGCATGTTGAGCTCTTCTCTTTAAACCATTTTGCTCTTGTTTAAGCGTCTTCATTAAAAGAACTCTGCTCTTATGTTGGGTGTTTTTGTAAAATGAAATTGTTGATATGTTTGATGTGATTTTCTGGGTTGAGTCATTTTTTTTTAGATGAATACGATTTGGGTATTTCTTTGCAAAAGGGTAAACGAGATGAAATCTATCCATGTTGTTTGAGTTTTTGACAGTATTGGGTATTCGGTTTAATTACCCATTATGGGTTGAGTTGATGAATGTATCAGCGATGAATAGATTGTTTTCTGAGTTCTGTGTGTATAAATGGTTTTGGAAAAACCGTGAGAATGCTTGATGGAATTGTTTGCGTGAGTTATTTCTCTGGTCGTATTACAGTGCATAGAATACAAATTCTTTGGGACAGTGGATTTATTTCATCGTTTTACTCTTACGTGATTTAAAAATGATTAAATGTCTCCTTATTTGATTTTAAAACCTATGAATGGTTTTTGGGAATAGTTTACTTAAACCTGGAACAGAGTAATCTAGTTAATCGATGGGTGGAATAGAGCTTAATCGTTTTACTTCTTCCTTGAATTTAATGATGAAAATATAGATATACGAACTGCATATTTGAACTTCTTTAGTGTGTTCGATTGGAACTGAACTTGAGTAGATTCTTGTTCTTGTAAAAAAATGGTTTCTTTACCTATTACAGTGAAATTATGGTAATATAACTTGTTGTACCTTTTTCCTTGTTTCTAACCTAGCTGGAAATGTCTGTTTTGATGTATAATCACTGAAAACAATTTTTGAGTGAAAGATTAAGTTGTTATTGATGTTTGCGGGTTAGATGTAAAATGAATTTAGGAATATTTCTTGAATGATAGTTATTAAATTATGATTACTATAATAGTCCTGGGTATAGGGCAAATCACCCTATGTAGGAACAGTCAAAGACTAAATAGTTGATATTCAGCTAAGCAATGAGAAGAGGTAATATGATTCTTCTTCCTTTCATTCGATTATTGACTTCAATTACTCTCTCTCTTTGGCTGTTATCATTGATTGATATCACTTCTTGTTTAAATCATTCAGTACAGTTGTGATGAAAAGAAAGAGAATATTGGATGGATAATTAGAAGTAATAATTGTTTTCTTCTCTTATCTAGTTGAAACTTTATATTTGATATTAAATGAATTTCTTACTGCCTTAGGCGTAAGCATCTGCATTTAATTGTTTTTCCCTTCTTTTCGGATTTGAAAGAAGTATTATGCTATTTGCTGAATTTTGAGAAATGACACCAGTGTTTTCATGGTGAATGACTACTTTCTCTTCTGCATTTGATTGCTTGAAATTAAATGAGTAGTATGAAAGGGAAGTAGTTATATTTGAATTCTTAATTAAAATTTATCTCTTGAAATTTCAACTATTATAATGGAATGGAATTGATAGTAATTGCATCAGATCAGCATTATATACATAAGTGTATTAGCTCTTTCAGAAGTTTTTAATCTGGAACTATTGAAAGGAAATTACTTCTAGTAGTAATTATTTGGGAGAATGTTAGTAAATCTTTTTGTCTGATTGTGATGGTTATTAGGGGATTGGGTTGTTAAGTTGTTCATCCTTATCAACACCTAATTAGTAGATGATGTCCATCTCAATTTGTTAACGTTTCATAAAAGCAAAGTTCTTTTATTGAGACAGTTAATTAAGAGCACCTCATTTTAATGACAAGTGCTTAATATGCTCAGTTCAATGAACTGACCCGTGCAAGTAAATTTTGCAGATGGTTTCCATGAGTAAAAATGAAGACATGCAGTTTTTTATGCTTCTTCTGATTAGCTAAGGATGTATCTTTTCTGAGATTTTATTATTCCTCTACGAGGAAATGGGAAAAGGAGAAGTTGTATTCTTCTTTCCTTATGAGTTGTTAATGTTGTTTGATATGAATGAAGTCCAGTTGTATGGACTTATAAATTGTATAAATTCTATTCTTGAGGAATGAGTAAAAGGAAAGGAGTGATATTTTAATGGCTGTACCACTTTGAAACTGTTTGAATAAGATCGAGAATATAAATTTTATTCATTGAATTTGAATATATTCAAATGATGGTTGATAGATTTTAAAAGGACATAATATCTATTCTTTACTTGAATACAACTTTTAAGTTGAAATGTACAATTAATTCATACTTAGGTTAATATGGATTTTATATTGACATTGAAAAGAGTTAAGTGAATATGAATTCTTAAATGAACGATATTCGGAACTGTCATATAAGCTAATGAATATAAATAAAAGAGGCAGTTGAACCTTGTACTCTGATTTCGTTAATATCCTTGAGATGTTTGATTCAGAGGATATTCAGTATGAGGAATCATATCTCCTCGTAACAAACCTTAATTGAAGTAAGGTTATAGTGAATAAATGAATACATTCATTTGGAATTAGGCCTCATTTAAATGACGTCTAATAAGATGGAATTCTGAATTTAAATTTAGTTGCGGATAAAACTTGGTTAAGTTTAGTAAGTTGATCTTACTACGTTAAGGCGCGTAGTGGACTATTAGTCTGAAGCTTATATTAAGGAACTAAGATGAAATAAGAAATCCTTCAGTACGAAGGAGTAAAGGCATATTAAGATTTAAAGACAATTTAAGTCTCTCTTAGCTATGTAACTGTAACAAACAGTGAGGTTAGAAGATCAACACGGTTGCTGAAAATTGATCTTAAATACTTAAGATTATAATCTAATCACACTTATACTGGATGTGTATCCCTGATGAGAGGATTCTCAGAGGACCTGGCACACGCCATTTGTAATATGGTGTCTTCATGAAGGAGGGGCCTTCAAGATGACACAATGTTGTAGATGACATGTTACAACGCCTCCCGAATCGAATTATCAAGTTTACATAAGTGGGACAAGTTATTTGGACAATGATGGGAATGTTTCGTGTATACGGAGTGAATCAGAAGACCAAAGGTAACTAGACACATGCAATCGCTTAGGTTGACAAAGTATGTCCACATACCTTTAGTCACCACGAGTGTCTTCCTATACTCTTTCATATTGCTAGTTTGGGTTAAAGTTTAAACTTGGACGAGAGGATTAACAGAGGTCGAAAATACCATTCTAGATAACAAATGAAGTGAGGTGAAGGACGTATTCCATGGATGTGTATAATGTCTAGGAATATGATCATGCAAAGCATGTGAAAATCTTTGGCCAAAGTATCGCAAGTTGTTGGTTGCATTGTCCTAAACACCTAGTTTAAGGAGCAGGATTTCAGATGAATATCGGTAATAGATATTTAGATAGGCCTCTTAAATGGAACACTTCAATAACCAAAAATGGTATAGAGAACCAAGTATACTTAGTATACAATGCATGGATTAACATGAAGGATCGGTAAGTAGCCGAGTCATGAAATGAGAGATCGTTGAAACTCCGAGCCATAAAATGGGAGATCGGTAGTTCTTCGAGTCATTTACAAAGCAGCATATGGTATCTATTATATGATTGAATGGAATTGAATGTGTGCTCCATATTATAAATATGTGAACAGAGAACATTGGTTTTACAAGTAATTGTGTGATCCGAATTACATTAATCGACAAAAACAATTATTAAAACTTGATCATGTGTTATGAATTACATAATTGAATAGGAACATTTTATAAAAATAAATAAATAAATAAATAAATAAAAATTCCCTTGTTCTAGTGTCTTAAAATGGGGATGTTATAATCAACATCTATTATGTGCATATGCATCAGCTATATTGCAGTTTTTTTTTCAGACTTAAACTTCCACCATTTAGCAAAAAGAAGCGTAGCTTGATAAATCACCTTTAACATCATTTAAGGTCGTGGAACGTTTCATATCTGGATACAATTGACAAAGCAAAATTAGTGGAAGCATTTCATCTAATCTCTATTAAGCACAACATTACCAAAGTTCTGATCAGATAGTGCATTCTTTCAAGAATCTTCTCCTGAAAGTCTTCTCAACACATCAGTTAAAACTTATTTTCAGCTACTATTGAGTATCATATCCTCTCAGATCGTACTTCTCTCATCTCTTGGGACAATATCCATAGGCTCAATTATTGTTGGTCAATCTGCACTTCCCTTGAACCATTCAAATTTTTGTGCTCAGTGATCGAATAGCCAAAGCCTGAGAAT
The DNA here is from genome assembly GCA_018340775.1 of Taxus wallichiana var. yunnanensis. NCBI lineage: Eukaryota > Viridiplantae > Streptophyta > Pinopsida > Cupressales > Taxaceae > Taxus > Taxus wallichiana. The sequence continues at coordinate 66,705,452 of CM031234.1, forward strand.
AATCGGCTAAACTAGGCGCAAGAGGTATAATCGACAGAGGTGTGGGAGGAAAATTCACTTTTGCAGGCCCAATTGACTATCCTATTGGTCATCCACTATTTCTCATCACATTGAATGAGCTCACTTCATTAACACCGATGTACATGGTTTTAGCATTGAAAAGATTCCAATCGGTTGCATTTTGCATCGAAATTGCTTCATTTGGCCATAAATTGACACATTGGAGTCTCAAGATTGACCTGCTAATTCATGATATTGCTGAGCTCCTCAAGTTCTTATTGACTTGGATGACTCTGACTACAACATATTATTATAGCTCAGACTCAAGCTTGAAAGGCCAAGTCTTCATGCATGATTTCTTCAACAGGTCGTTTTGTCAAAGTTTGAGTGTTATTTAAATTTAAATTTATAGTTTTGAGTGTAGGAGTCATGTGTGTATTCCAAAGAGTTTATCCGATTTAGAGTATTAGGTTTCTTTTTATTTTAATATGAATACTTGTCAATACTGATTTTAAAAAATAAAATTGTTTCATAGTTGTTGGATAACTTATTGGAAAATAGAGTCTTTAAGGTTGTCAAATTGTCAAATAAGTCTTCCAAGTGTCATTAAAAAAATTCAAAAATTGAGTTATAGTCAAATTTTTCAAGTCATTTTGTCAAGAGTTAAAGTCAAATATTTGTGAAAATAAAAACAATTTGCCTCACAGATGCATTTTTGGTGTTACCCGATGTCCAAATTGTTGGGAGAATAAGATGAATAATATTGTAGTTCTAATCATATTTTTGATGACTTCAAAGAAGAAAATATGCTTGGCTTTGGGGGATCTAACCCTTGACCCCACCCTATATTGCGACAGGATCACACCCAAGTGCATCACTGGGACCCGCAAGGGTGTGCAGCCCTTGACCCCGCCGGGGATGCCACCCCTGCATCAAGCATATGTACTTGGGATATGATAATATAATATATATGGGTTGATGGAGATGCCGACATGTGGCACACATCCCCTTAGTTATATGTATGGGTTCATATGTGATATAATATTATAATGTATATGGGTTGATGGAGATGCCGACATGTGGCACGCATCCCCTTAGTTAGTTATATGGGCTCACATAGAATTAATTATATTGGGTAATGGGTCGGCCTACATTGGGATTAGGTGTTACCCATCTATTTACAGGATGTGAGTATCATTATGAGAAGGAGGTAATGTAGGTATTAGTTGAGTCTTCTACTTGGTAAAGGTATATTGGAGGTGTCCCCTCAAAGTGGGTTCCCATCTTGGGAGATTGTGGAGTTACTCCTTCCTTAAGGAGCATTGTATGGTGTTTCCCTACCTTAAGGGTATTATTCTGCATATATTGATTATTAGGGTATCTTGGTCCCACATATATCCGTGTTGTGTTATATTCTGAAATTTATAGATTTATTGTATGCAAGGTTCTTATTAAGTGGTATTAGAGCATCGATTTCGGCAAAAAAAAAAAAAATTGGGTCTAAACCCTAATGTTATTGATTTGGCTATATTTTGGAAATGGCGAAAAATATTTTCTCAATTTTTTTTCCAAATTTTCGGAAGGGTTTCATAAAGCTACAGTCCAAATTTCATAAATTTTCAAGCTTTTGTGTTGAAGTTATTACATTTTTAGGGTTTCACCTAAATTTGCTTCACAGACCACATTGTTTAGAATTAATTTTTAAAATTTTTACCAGTGTTTAGAATCTGTATTAGGAAGATATGGTAAAAATTTTAGAATATTTGGATCTATTTTTTCAGAGTTATTTCATTTTTATTTTTTTACTATTTTGCTCCACATGCCGCAATTTGAGGAATTTTTCTCAATTTCTTACATTTTGTAGAAACCTCTCAAAAATTAAATTTGGGTTTGTGTTCGTGATTTCTGATTTTTTCCTAATTTTAGCCAAAAGGGTTAGAACAGTTTTGATCAAAAGGGTCTATTCCTAAAACCCTAGTTTTGTGCATCATGGGGATGGTAACTTTTTTTGGAGATAACAGATTGATGCTTTAGAGAATGGTGGAACAAATTTAGGCATAAATTCTCTAAACCATCGATATTTGGTTCTTCAAATTGTGGATTAGTGGCTCTATACTGATTTGGTTTTTTGAGTTAGAAAAGGAAAAATCTAATTGGTCTTGGGAGGAACTGGAACAAGTTTTCATGGAAAGATGAGAAACAAAAGAAGAATTTAATGATAATAGTGAGGAATAGGAAATAGTAGAAGAAGAAGAAGAAGAAGAAGAAGAAGAAAAATAAGAAGAAGAAGAAGAAGAAGAAGAAGAAGAAGAAGAAGAAAATGTTGATGATGAAGTTGTTACACATGATAGTGCATCTCCAAAGAAGGAAGCTTCAATATTTCAGTTTGAAGGGTGTATTCAAAGGAAAAATGTAATTGTTTCCATAAACCCTAGTAGCAAATATAACTTCATCAATATGGATGTAGCTCAAAATCTACATGTACAAGCAAAACATATTAAGGAATCTCAAGTGGATGGTAAGCATATTCAAGTTTTTGAAGATTTAAAGCTCTCTATGGATAAATATGTTTTACATTCAGATTTTTATGCTTTAGATATGGATGGTATGGATATTGTTCTTGGATATCCTTGGTTAGAGAGATTGGGAACAATTAATCTTAATGTGCAAAATAAATTCATGAAAATTACAAAGACAAGATATCACACTTAGCAAAGAAAAAAATAATGTAAAATTGGATCATGAAGATGAATTTGAAGATGATGAAAAAGGGAATAATGATGAATCATAAGGAGAGGATGAAGAAAATAAAGTCACAAATAATTTATCTACTCAAGAGAAAAAATAAATAACAAACAAGGTGGAAGAGGACAAGAAATTTGAGGAAAAGGTTGATAAGGTTGAGTATACGAAGGAGGCACCATATGACACCCACATCATCATGAGAGGAAAAATAATGGAGATAGGCTAGGACACACAAGGGCAGAAATCTATATGGATATACAGGGAATTGGAGGAGTAATAATTTTGGCTATACATGGAATCAATGGAACAATAATTATATGACACAAAATCACATGAATAATAATTATGGATATACATGGATGCCGAGGAGGAACACATATGGACCAAGATGGAATCAGATGAGCACAAGGGAATATGGAATCAGGTTTGGAGTAACATCACCCCATAGGATTTCATATGGGTGGTTGGATGATCGAGCATGGCGACAAGTGTGCAATAATTTAAAGTGCACTCATTATATGGCTTCTTCTTATGTTTCGGGGACGAAACATGTCAAAGAGGGAGGTAATTTGTGTAACTTGGGATATGATAATATAATATATATGGGTTGATGGAGATGCTGACATGTGGCACACATCCCCTTAGTTATATGTATGGGTTCACATGGAATATATAATATTATAATGTATATGGGTTGATGGAGATGCCAACATGTGGCACGCATCCCCTTAGTTATATGGGCTCACATATGAATTAATTATATTGGGTAATGGGTCGGCCTACATTGGTATTAGGTGTTACCCATCCTATTTAAAGGATGCGAGTATCATTATGAGAAGGAGGTAATGTAGGTATGATTTGAGTCTTCTACTTGGTAGAGGTATATTCAAGGTGTCCCCCTCGAAGTGGATTCCCATCTTGGGAGATTGTGGAGTTACTTCTTCCTTAAGGAGAATTGTATGGTGTTGCCCTACCTTAAGGATATTATTTTGCATATATTGATTATTAGGGTATCTTGGTCCCACATATATCGGTGTTGTGTTATATTATGCAATTTCTAGATTTATTGTATGCAAAGTTCTTATCATGCACCCCACTTTGGAATTTTAAAACCAAAGTGAATATTTATGGGGAAGATGCATCGAAAAAATGTGGTGCAAATTTGAGCTTCAACGTCTAATTTTCTAAGTAAGCAACATGATTAATTGGAGGATGGAGGTAACACAGGCTAGAGGTCAATCAAATACCTCTCGTCAGTCACCAACGATGGGGTCGCATGAAGTTGTGGTGGCAGTGTGTGTGTGTGTGTTTTCTTTTATTTTAGATTTGTAGTATGATTTCAGAGTTCCTGTTTGAATAAGTGAAATGTTCACATTGAGGGGGGGAACTAGAACATGGTCTCAATGTTCAAATTTCTCCCTATTTAGTTTGTATTCAGTAAGTAGTGGTTCCTACATGATTCCATGAAGGAAAGACATAGTGGACAGATGAAAGCACAAAGAAAAAGCAATAGCATGATATTTGGTTTATTGGTTGGCCTATAAAACCATCCTTTTTTAGGTTGTTGGTTTCCCCGTAAACCATCCTTTATTTCAAGTTGTTGGTTATCCTCAGTAAAACCATCCTTGTTAAGATTGCTGGCTATCATATAAAACCATCTAGATCATGAGCACGCATGGGAGGCAAGCTGCAGAAGGAAGTGTGACTATTTTTTCTACCTTGTCAACATTAAGGAGTGCATATTGGGAATTAATAATGTTAACAATAGGGGAGTGAATGTTACCAAAATATTGTGTAACATTATTAAATAAATTGTAATATTATTAATAATGAGTTTATATAACTCATATTAATAATATAGTTGTAATAGTTTAATTATTTGAGTGAGTTGTGAGAACAATTCACATAGCTATTTTGTAGTGTGAGTGATCCTAGGGATGTTTGAGAGATATTAGGAGATAAGACTTGAGAGATTCATGGAGAGAGATATGAGGGATTGAAGATGAGTGTTGACTCCACCATTGTAGGAGATCAAACACTATATATGTAACCTCTATCAATATCAATAATATCCCGAATGAATTCAAATTTATATATTTTTGTTATTCAGTGTTGTTTATTATAGTTCAGTTTTGATCTCAATGGCATAGAAAGAGGATGAACCAATTGAAGAATATTTAGAAAGGTTCATGTTCTACATTTAGAAGTCAAGACACACCACCAAAATACCACCTGACTCCCTCAAATTACTATTTTTAAGGTACTTATTGAGGAGGACATGTATGTTTTGGGTCTGATAGGGGCATGGGACATTTCAAAAGATACTTTTGAACAAATCTATGAAGCTTGTAAAAATTACTCAAGAGTTACTATGAAGAGGGTAAGAAATGTAATATCAAGAGGTAGATTATCTACCAAAACAATGGGGGACATATCCAAGTCAGATATTGTTAGCATGTTTAAAAACATGAAGTAGGATATTGTCAATGATATGGCTAATCAATTAGATGCTTTACATGCCAAAAAGAAAAAGGAAGATGCAGAAGTGACACTCACAAAGTACTTGTCATGTATGTAGAAGGAATAAATATGATTGTAGATGCAGATAATGGCCAACATTGTTCAAGAAAGGGAGGCTTCACTTGATTTCAATATGTTGGAGACAAAGGATGGGAAAGTTTTATATGTTTCTCAAATATAACCATGGCCATCCAATCAACGAGTTATGACACAAGACCCTATGCATTCATCTCAAAATTGGTCTAATAACTCATATATAAGCCCCCACCTTGGGATAAATCTCAAGGATGGGCCCCATATCCTAACCAATATCAATAATAGTGGCAACCTTAATTCCAAGAAAAACCACAAAAATAATGGAAACATCCCCTGGAGAAGAGGACATCAATGGAATAACCCACCCCCTAATTTCCAACAAGCTTATCCACAACCTCCTTATTAGTAACAACAATAATCTCTAATGCCAAACCCCCAAGAAGGATCCTAACTAAAAGTCGCATAACTACCTACTCAACCAATGCCTAATCCTAACAATAAATTTTCTCAACCATCCTATTCCACTGAAATAGCTCAATACCCTACCTATTCTGTTGATATCAACAATATCCATATTCACTCAGGAAGAACACTTCCTCCACTAGTTGGACCCACCATTACTGAAATTACATATGAACCACAATTGATACATGACATGTAAGAAGGCCAAAAATGTTGTAGGCTGATCCACGAAAACCTATGAAAATTTATAGAAAAAGTAAAATGCATGGTAATGAGCCACCATTTCTTGAAAGGTTACAAGAAAATAATATTGACCTCATATTAGAATCTGATTCTTATTTTTTCAACCAGTTAAAATACATTTGTGTCAAAATTCTATTGATTCAATCTATCAAGGATATTCTCATCTATAACAAATTGGTTAAATATATATGCATACATAAAATAATAAGGAAGAGGAGGTACCCATATACTATACATGTCATTAGATAATCAACTGATATTATTCTTGTCAACTCGGTTCTTCTAAAATACATAGATCCAAGAATCCCTTTAGTAAATGTTACAATCAATGGTACAGTGATTAAAAACACTCGATTGACTTGGGGAAGTAATAAATGTAATGACAAAACAAATCATGGATGATTTGAAATTAGAGGGGCTAAGACCAATAACCACATTCTTGTAGCTTGCAAAAAGATCAACAGTTAATCCTGAAGGAGTCTTGGAGGATGTAGTAGTAGTGGTAGACTCTTGGGAATACCCTGCTGATTTTATTATTCTTTAGCCAAAAGCAAGTTTGGGAGGATATCCTATCATCCTAGGAAGACCATGGTTAGCAAACTGCTGTCTATGCATTCATAGGATGAAAATATGGTAATATGATTATCTCTAATGAAATTTACATTAAAAATATTATGCTTTACCCCCCTGCACAACCATTCAATGAAGAATACCAAACCATTTGGGTGGAAGAACTCAAGAATATTAGAGCTTAGTTCAATAGCTCATGATGTTGGAGAAGTCATGCATAATTGAGGGAAAAGAAGAAGATGTTGTTCTTTCTAACATCCTATAGAATAATTATGGTAAGAATGAAGAAGAAGATGGAAAATTGTGATGCATAAGTTGTCTAGAGAATAAAATATTACCGCATCAAAGTACTATGAATGTTCTAGGTAAAAACTACATCCTATACCAGCTTCTTCAACGTGATTATTTATTGAATTTTGTAAGTAGCAATATATTCTCCATGACTAATATTTCTAAGAAAGTGTAAATTGTATTGGGCAAGCCACTTAATTTGAACAAAATGTTGAGCATGCAACAAGCGAAACTATTAGTTTCTCTTCTTAAAAATTACAAGAATTTTTTTCATGGGACTATGGAGACATGCATGGAATCCATCCTAATATTTGTACCCATAAGATGTACATCAAACACAAATATAAGCCAATAATATAGCTACAAAGAATAATTAACCCAATAATGAGGGATATAGTGAAAGAAGAATTAAGAAAACTATTAGATGTTGGATTCATATATCTAATTTCAGACAGTTAATGGGTGTCACCCCTTTTTATTGTACCTAAAAAGAATGAAAATGGAGAATTTGTGTTGACTATAGAGAGCCAAATGTAGCAGCAAAGAAGGATAATTTTTCACTTCCTTTCATTGATCATGTACTCAACACTCTTTTTGGCAAGAAGTATTTTTTTTTTCTTAACAGCTATAGTGGCTACAACCAAATCCTGATTGCACCAGAAGACCAAGACAAAACCACATTCACATGTCCATGGGGAAAACTTGCATACTTTTTTCTTCCCTTTGGTTTGCGCAATGCACCTACCACATTTCAGATAGAAGTTCATAACATCTTCTTAGATCTAACCAATGATTGCATAGAGGTATATATGGATAATTGTATAGTCCACAGATAAAGTACTTTTGATGAAGCAATGAAGAACCTATAAAACTTTCTCAAGAGATGTAAGGAGCATAACCTATCCTTAAGCAACAAAAAAATTCTACATGATGATTTTGAAGGAAAAGTGTTGGGACACTATGTATCATCTGCTGGAATTCAGGTAGATCCATCAAACATATATGTGATTATAAATCTTCCAACACCTAAGAAGAAACAATATGTGAGGATAATCTTAGGTGATGGTGGGTATTACAAAATATTCATTCAATATTTCAATCGAATTGTATAACCATTGTATTTCTTATTAGGAAAATATGTTTCCTTTGTGTGGATTGAAAAATTATGAAGTCGCATTCCAAACCTTGAATAAAATGTTAACTTCTGCACATATATTAAGAGGACAAGATTGGAGTTTTCCATTTCACATACATATATATGCCTCAGATCATGCCATTGGAGATATTTTAGGATAAAAAGATGGAATCCTAAATTATGCAATCTACTATGTCAATAAGAACCTTCAACATGTTGAACACAACTATATAGTCATGGAGAAGGAGTTTTTTCTGTTGTGTACACCATTAAAAATTCTAGACACTATATCACAAGCTATCTAGTATTTATCCACTTTAACCATGCTTCCATTAAATATCTGATCAAAAAATAGTTGTAAGAAATAAAATAATCAAATGGTTATTGCTCCTACAAGAATTTGATGTTATAATTGTGGATAAGCTTGGTAAAGACAATGTTGTTGTTAACTTTATCTCAAGAATGGAGAATAATATTGAAGATAAATTAATGGATGACTCTTTCCTAGATGAAAACTTGCTTTCTATTTCCAATAGAACACCCTGATATGCTGATATAGATAATTATTTGGTCTCAAGTAAGACACCTCCACACTATCTATACTCTGAAAAGAAATATATTGTTGAGAAAAGTGTGAATTTTTCTTGGATAGTTAGTTTCCTATTCCACACAGGGTAGGATAATGTTATGAGGAGATGCATAGATGATGAGGAAATATATGATGTCCTCAAATCCTACCATAGTGAGCCATGTGGAGGACACTTTTCTATAAAAAGAACAACACAAAAAGTGTTGAAAACAGGATATTACTAGCCTACATTACACAAGGATGCAAAATTGTATGCGAAAAGGTGTGATAAATTCCAAATAATCGGTCAACCTAATGCCTTTGCAACCTCAGCCGGTATTGTAACCATTTGAAAAATGGGGATTATAATTTATTGGTCCCATAAATCCTAAATATTAGTAGAAAGAATATATTTTGGTGTGCACATATTACCTCACTAAATGGACAGAAGTGAAAGCATTACCAAATCAAAAGAGTGAGAAAGTTTCTAAATTCCTATATGACCACATCTTCACAAGATATGGTGTGCTAAGAGAAATTGTTATAAATCAAGGTACACACTTCACTATTGAAGTCATTTCTGATTTAGCTAAGGAATATGAAATTAGGAACAGGAAATCTACACCTTATCACCCCCAATCCAATGGCCAAGTTGAGGTAAAAAACATGGAAATAGAATCCATCTTGACCAAAACCATTGCACTCCACAGAAGGGACTGGTCAAAAAGACTTCCAGAAGTATTTTGGGCATTCAATACAACATGGAAGACAACAACTAGATTCACACCATTTGAACTTTTGTATGGTAATACTATTTTCCTCCTATTAATTTTGAACATAATACATTTTGGACAACACTTGAGTAAGGCATATATTTTTCTAAAGCTCGAGACAAGGATTCTCCAACTCAATGAGTTGGATGAAATTAAGAGGCAAGTTATTCATAATATAGAGGTGGTATAAAAGAAAAGGATCAAATGGCATGAAAAATTCATCAAAACAAGACAATTTCAAGAAGGAGATTGGGCTCTCTTATTTGACTCCAAGTATAAAGACCACATGGGAAAACTCAAAACAAGGTGGTTGGGGCCATATGAGATTGAGAAAATATTTCTTAATGGGGCTATGAAACTCACCACCATAGATCATGTGAGATTAAAACTACTAGTGAATGGTCATATATTAAAGTTGTACAAAAATCCATCTAATAGGATAATTTTCTTGTAATAATTTAGAGGAGGTCAAAGGAGGATGGAGATGAGAATCTTAGAGAAAAGGTCATAAGTTGAGCCCGCTAGTTCATCCTTTTAAGTTCTTGAAGAATGAGATGTTCAGTGTGTTAGTACCCAAATTGATTCTTACTTTAAAGTTGAGCAACATCAACAGGTTGAGAAAAATGCTTAGAGATAGATAAATCATATTTGGAGTTGTTTCGTAGCTAGGGAGGGATTTGAACGACTCTTTTTAACTCGATCTTGGAGAAATTGGGTAGCACCATGCAAAGGGTTTGACCTACCACCACTACTTCTGGTTGTGACTTTCAAAAAGGGTGAGAGGACCCATTTTGTAACCTGTATTTGTGAGAGATGTAAATGGATTGGCTATATTGGAATTTCCTTCTATGATATTTGAAAGAAAACCTTAAGAAGACATGGTCAATGCAACATAATCTAACTCTCATGAGTTGTCACTCTAGAGAATGGAAATGTCTTCTAAACAAGGTTCAAGTTACTAAAGACAATAATAACACTCGATTTACTCCTACATGTTTTGAGTAAAGGATGGGTAAATTTAACAAATTTCCTTAGCATTAATGGACAAACAGTGCAAACAAGGGTAATTCTTGTAGGATTTATCATTTATAGATGAATTTTGTTGGTGAATTAAGAAGGATAAAGTTTATTATACCAAATTATTAAGAACTTTGAAAAAAGGTTGGAAAGTCTTCCAAGAAAGAGGATAAAAAAAATTCAAATAGTCAATAATGAACCTTCAATCATAAGATGCACACCCATGGAATCCCAAAGATGAACAGTTTCACATATTCTTTTATAAATTGACATAAAATCTCATGTCATAGACTCAAATAAACATCAGAGATTCCTATTTCATCATGCCTAAGATGCACTCATAAGCTAACAAACAATTTATATCAACAAAATGGAAGTAAAGTGAATTTAAATTATTTATTGCACAATAAAATGAAAGCTCTTCTCACAACACAATTGAAAATACCACAATACTACCACAAGGACAAGATCTTGTGTGATTCAGAGGAATTCCTAACATAATATTGCAACAGGAACATGAATAACTACTTGAAAACATCTCAAAATGAAAGAAGACACAATAATGCTCATGATTAACACAATTAACTCAAGGTTCATCAAATTTATCAGCAAGGGAAAGCTTTATTTACAGTCTCAAATCTTGTCAATGGCTGGACACTTACAACCATATTGACATGATTAAATTTGAAAACACAAAGGAAATAACAGGTTTCTCAGATAAGCTCTTAGAAAATGGTTTTTTACTCATCTCTATTGTTTCTTCAAAAATTCTCAAAAACTTTAACCCCCTCTTCGCATTATTATATTCATGCCTTTTTACTATTCAACTCACTCACTAACCTTCAAATTCCCCAAAAAAAAATAAAATAAATTATGAATACCCCAGGAACATTCCCATTTACAATATCCATTTTAAAACACTCTAATCATTTGAAAATGCTTCACTTCATACTACCAGTGTACAAAATGCAAGTCTTTTTAATTGGTTTTGTTTGTGCTTGACTAGGATACCGGTCATGACTTTTGGCATATTATTTTAATCATTATTTCAACATATTTATTAGATAATAAATTTTCATGACCTTCGAGCACTTCTAGACAATTTTAGATATTACATATATCCTCATCTACTCCCAAGAATCCATCTTGATGTTGCGCACTCCATTTCATTTCTTATCGCTTAATTACCACACATCGCTTTTGTCAAATCGTATTGATTCATCAATTCTAATCATTCCTAATCCCTTCCAAATTTTAAATATTTTTCTGCAAAGTGAAAGAAATATTCTTTTATCTCATGGGAAATATCTCTCTTAATCGAGACTAGTATATACCCCTTTCACTATAAGACTCAATTCTACCCTTTCACCATTATGTGTATCTTTTCTTATTCTAAAGATAAAGAAACTTTTTAATATTTATTATCAAAAATGGAGAAGGTACTTGTAGCACATATCCTGAAACAAATTGATTCAGAGGATTTGAATAATATTTTTGACCTGAGTAGTCCTAATGATGATTTTGTTATGGCCTTGTTTGATATAGAATGTGTAAGAGAACCCACAGGACCCTTGACTCATCGGAAATTCTGATTATCACTTCTTACAAGGATGATTAGGATCAATCCAGTATTCACATCCTTTCAAGTCATGTACTTTCATCTCTTTCAATAGGAACATCTGAAAAATTGTGAAGTAATGAAGAAATTATGGATTGAAAGGAGGCCCCAAGAGTATGGGAAAACTGACTTTCAGTGTCTATTCTTATGTGATGAAGAGTTTACATTTAAGGATATTCCCAAGAAATCATATGTGTTATACAAAAAATCCTCCATTGACACCATGCTTTCCATTTCTCACAGGTTGGATGAATTAGAGCAGAGGATCATTTCTTTGGAGAAAGGATGAACAAAAATTAAACCCTCACAACCAAGTTCATTTCGAGCATCATATTAAAGTAATAGAAAGGACGAAGTAAGTTCTCATCCCCAATCATTATCTTAGATGTAGAAGAGGAGTTGTCCATATCTACTCATCGTTTAAGAGCAACAATCTCCTCTTCTTAGAACAATAGGGGTAGATTGTTCATTCATTCATCTTCTCGTTTAACATCATGCTCCTCAGTTAGAGCATGAATTTTTGGGACCTCGGCCAGTTCCTTATCCTATAGAGAATCTACCCCACATAAGGAAATAGGAAGTTGGGTCAAGCTTAGGACCTCGTAATATGCCCGGTCTATAAGGTGCAGTACTTTCCCTTCCAATTACCCTAGACATCCCCTCTCAATCCACTCCTAATAAGTCAATCCCTCACAAGGGAAGGAAAAAAAAACTTCTTCACAGGTGGTTTGGATCTTCTAGATTGGGTATCCTCCCATTAGAAGAAAATTGAACTGTTAAAGATTATAGAAAGTCCATCAATGACTCTTGAGTCATTGATGGAGATGGGTATGTCCCGAGATCTAGTAGTGTCTATCATATTTGTTTAAACATCATAGGGCTCAAGTGAATTCATTGTTGAGAAAAATAAGTTGTTAAACAAATTTTCTCCATTAGGGGAAATTTTTGAAGAGGGAATAAAAGATGTCTGAAATTTTTTTTCCCTTGTTGTCTTTATTCTCAACATGTATACAACCCTATTTTTCCATGAGCAGGGGCCCCTATAGAACCCCATTTTGTTCCTTTTTCAACATGCAAGAAGCAAAAATATCACAATAGTTTATATGCTTTTACAAATGTGTATTGAATTTTATCTAAGTCATATAAAACTAATGTATTGTACCATTTTACAATTGATATAATGACAACAATGAATTTCAAAGTAACAATTATCCTAAATGAAATAGAAATATCAATTAAAACATCAACTTAGAAAGGAAGTATGGAAAGAAAGTACAACTTTAAGAATAAAAAGCCTAATCTTGTTCATCATTTATTATGTCTACATATTTTTCTTCTTCAATTTCCACTCCTGCATCATGTTCTTCTAGAAATCTTACCACGTATGCATCATATCTCTAGAAAAGCTCATTTATTTCATCCTCATCTGGCCCAGTGTGGTGTTGAAAAATTAATGTCTATCTAGCTATCACATCCATACAATGACCCATCTTCTACTTGTATTCCAGTGGCCTAGATTTCAACTCTATAATTATGTTTTCAATTTTTCCCATTTTTTTAATGACTTCATAAGAGAAATCATCTTTCTAAATATTCTTCTCAAAAGAGTTGAACAAGAAATCAATATTCAAATCACCATAACTCTTTTGAATTTTTCAAACACCATGTCTTCTAGTTTTAAATCAATGGCATCAAGAGTATCATCAACCCAATTTATTTTAACTTCAAGCTTTTCTTTGATCCCATTCAAAGTTTCCACTCTGATTTTTGCTAGTTCCTCCAAGGCATGTTGACTTCCTCTAAATTTTGTTGGCACAATATTTTCTGTTCAACCAATTCATCACTAAGCTGAGTAATGCGGTCTAATTTGGGAAAAATTCCCTCAAAGTAAAAGATTTCATTGTCACATTTCTCAGTTATCTCATCAATCTCATTAAGCCTGCTTTTGAGTTCTTCATATTTTTCCCTAGCTTTCTCAATTGCTTATTTTCCCTTCCTTGTTAGCTTCTCAATCCATGTGTCTACAACTTGAACCTTCTTGACAACTTTATCAATATTTTTCAACCCTTCAAGGGTACTTAAAGATGTATTTGCTTTCATATTGACAGTTGCCTAATTAGTTATTGTAGATAAGAACTCAAAGCTTTGACATGTTCTTTCAATTACTTTTTTGTTATCTTGTCTTCATCCACCTTTTGCAATAGGTCATTTACCACCTCTGATACTCCCTATTTTAGTTGATCTCTTGAGGGTTTTCCTAAAGGAATGAGTTGAACATTGTAGTCACTAGCTGTTACATTGTCTCTGGTTTTACCTTCATAAGGGATTGATATTTCTAGATTTTTGGACCCCAATGGATCAATATGAGTCTTGGTAATAACCCTATCCCTTTTGGAGGTTCTTACCATATTTGGAAAGGATAATGTAGTAAGATCAATATCCTGAATAGGAATAATTTATTTCTCTTCACTTGAAATCAATTCACCAATCCACCCTTTTGCGAGACTTGTCCCAATTTTTTTCTTCTTGCAATTCTTGTTGGGGTTTCTCAAGAAAAACCACCAATTTCTTAGATATTCCTTGTTCATCCTGGGCTAATGGTTCTACATGTTTCTCTCCATCTATTTCAATAGTCATCTCCCTGCTCTTATCATGTACTAGAAATTATTTCACTTATCTTTCCCATTGGTCTAGATCCGGGATTGATCAGCCTCCTTCTGATTTATACCAGTAGTTGGAATATATTATTTCATTATCTATCCAATTCATTCCACATTAGATTCAGTTTCTTCCTTGAGGTTTTCTTGAACCAATAGTTAGCTTGCAGATTGCTCCTTCCCATCACATAGCTCTACCTTCTTTGAATATTACTTTGGGTTGGAATCTTACTATCCTCATGTTCTAATGATACCTCAGGTCGTGCTATAGTGTATTTCTCACCTGATGCCAACTCCTATTCCCATCTAGAGATTGCATATCTATATCGAAATAATTTCCTCTCTAGCACTTGCATCTTGTGCAACTTCTATTGTCTTTTCAAAGATAGATTTCCTTTCTTGAAAATGTTCATCATCCTTAGTGGTTTTGACACAATGGGCATATTCTTCCACTAATATCTTTGGCCCCTTTGACTTTGAAGTCACCGACCTATAGGAGAATCTTTTGTTGTTTGGATCTTGACTTTATCGGTTGGCACATGAGTAATTTCTTCCATTTCTACATTTATTTGAAGATTATCTACTGGTTTGGATATTTTTTCATCAATAGACACATCAAGTGCATCTAATGTGGAAAATTATTCACCAATGTCAACATCTATCACATCTTCCTAAGCCTTTGTAGACTCCTGTAATGTTTCAAACAAAGGTATATTCACATCCTCAACAGGTAGGGTTTCAGATGTTCTCATACCTGGACTTAGAATTTTTTTGTCTACTAGATTAGATGAAACATTTCCTTGGATAATTTGTTCCCAAGTGCTTCCCATTGTCACTTCTTTTAAAGGTAAAGATGAGGAGAAAGGAACTAATTGTTCCACCTGTGGTATTGGTGTAACATGTTGTGTCTGAGAAACATCATTCCTCTCATGTTCAGGGGGATCAATCACCACATCTCTATGCTTATGTTTCTTGGGTGTATGGGCACCCTCTCTTACTAGAATTGGTTCATAGAAAACCTTGTGTCTCTTGTGTGACCTTTCAACCTTTTTGAGGTATGGTGCTACCTTTCATTCCTCTTTACATCGCCTAGATTGAGAATGGCAACTTTTTTAGCCCCACTCATTAATTTTTCAGCACTATAGGGTTTTGGAAAAATACCTGAAGGAACTAAATGAGATGCCAAACCTTTCTATTTTTCTTGAAGTGGTGTTGTAAAAGTAATAGGATCATTCTCCATAGATTTTAGGAGCATTTCCTTAGTCTTTTCTTGATTGGATATAGAAGTACCGGTCCCACTAGTGGTTGAAGTCCATTCATCTATAACTTTAGAAGTATGCTTATTTTAACGAAACGAGGAGATTTTCCTCCTAAAGGATCAATTCTATCAGCCCCTTCCCTCGGGGAGGGATATCATCACTTAAGTTTCCCAGATCCTGAAGTTATTTAGGATTCTTGTATTTTGGACTGATAGATCAATATTATTTTGAGCCAACCAATTTACAGTTCTCCTCATCACATCAGTTATCTAAATATAAGAATCATTTTATTTTATTTCATTCTAGTTTAGAGGGGCTATAGGTTGTCCTTCTATCTTTTGATCAAGATAGTACTTACTCACCATGTGTGGATCATCCATAATTCCCTCAGGGATAACTGTAATCTTGAAGTCTATGATTTGTGTGAGGGTCATTCTAGAGAAATCTCTCTATCTTGAATTCTTCCTCATCCCTAAAATTCATCCAATAGTCTTCAAAATGAGGCTCATGTTCAAAAGTGTTTGTAATATTATTGAACACCCACCTAATATCATAGTTATCTCTTGCCTCAAAATTTTCCAACTCAAAACTTTTCAATTCATCCTCAATTAATCTGCGCCTTTAAAATTGAAGGGCATGAGTACCTTCCAATTCTGATGAGGAACTTAATATTTATCTTATGTTTCCCAGAAATCAGTTTGTGAACTAGTGTTAATTACCTTTCCAATTCACACAAATCCAGTTTATCATCTAAGTATCTGGTAAACTTATATGGCTTACCTTCAAAACCATTAACGAGTTTGAAAATTTTAAAATCATCCTTGATTTGTGTAAAATGCATTGATAACGACAAAAATTAATGTGTTGCATCATGGCCACTCATTCCACTTTTCCCAATTTTAAAAGTGAGTCGTCCATGTGGAAAATTCTTGTGTCGATGCAGGATCAGGGAGATTCTTCACATTTTTCCATGTTTTAAAACATATACACTTTTTTCATTCAACTCAACTACCCACTTTTGAATTTCAATCTGATCTTGACATGTGGTCATACCTAAAAGATAGCGAGAGCTACGAGTCCTTTCTGAAACTATTTTCATTTTTCATTTTAAACCAAAAGTATAAATTTTCTTCGATGACCTACTTCCCGCTCCTTGCATAAGAAAGAGCCACATGTATTTTGCAGGCCTTAAAAGATTCTTTGCACTTTTATACCTTATTACCTTGGTGCATGAAAATACAACTACACCCCAATCCCCCAAAATTTTCCCACTTGTGACAAGTGTACTCCTTCATAGGGCGGAATAATTTTATGTTTTTGCATTTTCTAATTACAAATATTCGAAGGAATATTCATCGGGCCATGGAGCCAACTTTGCATTTTTTGAATGAAATATAAATTTATAAGTTTGAAACTTAAACCCGCCATACCACATCTAACTAGGAAGTGCCACATACTAATGGGAAACAAAACAAAAATGAAATTATTGACATGATCAAGGAACACTTCTCACAGGTAATTTTCCTAATTTTCAGACTTGATTCATGATCAGTTTTCTCACAAGGGTTTTCAAAAATAATACATATCCAAACATGATCCTTAACCAAAAAGAGGAAAAACAACCAACACACGGAGGATTAAAATAATTTAAATCAATGACTATAACCTTTCAAACTCGTACTCCTCATAGGAAAACATAAAAATACAACAACCGTTGAAGGAAAATTTCAAACAAAAAGGGGTGAGATTAATTCGAGCACCAACATTGATCTCGATTTGGGGATGGGAACTCTCTGTGAGTGCCACAAGAAACAACCATATTATAAATACTACAGACCATGTGCCAAAATAAATTCAGCCATGGAGTCAAAAACCATCGTACCAAGTCAAGTGATAATAACCCATCCACTAAAAAAAACCAAGAAATCAAAACAATTGGTCACCACAGACCAAAAGAACAGAAAAAAACCCAAAAAACACAAGCAAAAATGCAAAACAAAACACAACATTTTGTACACCATACATTGATGTGTACCTTGATTTGAAAATAAGTCAAGGAAATGTTTTGGTGCTTTCTATTAATAGGAAACTAAAGTAATTTTCCATCTAGATCCTT
Source organism: Taxus wallichiana var. yunnanensis (assembly GCA_018340775.1). NCBI lineage: Eukaryota > Viridiplantae > Streptophyta > Pinopsida > Cupressales > Taxaceae > Taxus > Taxus wallichiana. The sequence continues at coordinate 66,723,462 of CM031234.1, forward strand.
CAAAAATGGTATGTTCATCAATCCTGATATAAATGGAATAAGGACCCATCCATAATGCATCAAATTTTCCATGTTTTCCCTTTTTGTCATGTCTTCTATCCCATATTAACATAAGATCTCCCACACTAAAAATTCTAGGAGTCACATTTTTGTCAAATAACCTTTTCGGCTCTTCCCCGAACTTCAAATTTCTCTGGTGGAACTCTCTTATTTATTATTCAAATTTAACAATCTTATTTATTCTTACATCATAAGGGCTGACTTCTTGATCCTCAAGTTTTCAAATAAATTGGTAAGAATATAATTACATGTGTAGGGGAAGAAGGGCCTGATTTCCATAGACTAATTCAAATGGGCTTTTTCCAGTAGCTCTTTTAACAGTGATCCTATTTTCCCAAACAACAAACTTCAATTGCTCACCCCATCTTCATTTATTTATCTCCAATGTCTTCTGATTATCTTCAAAAATTTTTGTTTCTTGATTCAGCCTATCCATTACCATGAGGGTTATAATTAGATGCATATGTTAGGTTTATCCCATACTCTTGACACATGACAACTAATATTTTAGCTCAAAACTCATAACATTATCAACAACTATTTTGGAAAGCACTCCAAACCTACAAATTATATGATTTAAGATAAAATCCATAACAATATGATGGGTTGATTTCTTAGTAGGGATTGCCTCAACCCATTTAGTGAAGTAATCAGTAGCCACCAATATCCATCTATGGCCTGCACTTGAAGAATCTAAAATTTCTGAAAAATTCCATGCCTGCTTTGTTTAAAAGGATCTTTAATTGATACGGGTTGTAAAGGGAGAGAACCTGAAGCTTTCATTCTTCCTAAAAATCCTTGACAACTATCACATTTTATTACTAATAAATTTTTATCTTTAAAAATTTTGGGCCACAAATAACTAGCCCTTAATATCTTGTGGGATTACTCTTCCAAACAAAATGCCCCCATAATTTCCTCTATGAAAATATGCAATTAATTTAGGAGCTTCATCTTCAATAATACATCTTAAGAGGACCCCTTCAATATTCTTCCATGCCAATCTATAATCAATGATGATGTATTTCTTACAATCTATCCTAAGTGCCCTCTTTTGGTTTTTAATTAAATGACCAATACATTCTAAATGTTTAAGATAAAATAAGATGTCCTTGTACCATGAAGAATTGACTAATCTTTCATGAAAATTCATATCTCCTTCCTCAACTTAATCATCTCCATCACTTACAAATTTCTTTCTACCATTAACTTTTCCAAGCCCAAACCTCTAACCAACTTAGTAGTCTAGATATACATGTCATATTCTTGCAATTTTTTCACCCATCGACATATTTTACTTGAGATCTCCATCTCTAACAAGATGTCCTTGACCATGGTATGGGGAACATAAGATGTGATCTTGGAACTCAAGATATATGGTTTGAAAATTTTTGTTTCTCTAACCAAGGAAAAGATTTATTTTCCATGATAGTGTATTTCAACTTAGCCCCTATAGTGATTTACTAAAGAAAGCAATTGGCCTTTCACTTCCTTCCTCATCTTTTTGCAATAGTACAGATGCAATGATGTTTTCAGAGGAAAAAGAAAACATTTGAAAAGCCTTTTTGTAATCTGGAGCTACCAAAACAGGAGCATTCTTTAGTGCTTCCTTAATTCCAGTAAAATCTTGGATAGATTCATCCTCCCATTTGATAATCTGATCCTTTTTAGCATAGTTTTGATAGGGATAGTCATTTCAAGAAAATTTGAAATGAATCTCCGATGAAGTTTATCTTTCCGAATAAGGATTGAATTCCTTTCTTAGTTTTGGGAATAAGAACTTTGCCAATAAATTCCACTCTTCTGGGTCAATTATGACCCCTTTCTTGAATACAATATGTCCCCAAAAAATTTCTTTTTAACCACAAAGTGGTACTTTTAGGGTTCAATGAAATACCATACTCTCTACATCTTATGGGTATCTTTTCTAAATGTTGCGGTGATAATTTATCTTTCTTGAAAATACTATTACATCATCCTGGTATACAACAATAAAATCATTTATGTATCATAAGAATGCTACATTCATTGCTCTTTGAAATGTAGCTCCAACATTCATCAGGCCAAATGACATCCTCACATACATAAAGGTACTCCATGGAGTAATGAAAGTGAATTTAATTATTTCTGATTGTTTCACTACCACTTGATTATATACTAAGAACCCATCTAGAGTAAACAATAGTTAAGAGCTAGTAACCAATTGTAACATGTTATCCATATTAGGAAAGGGATAATTATCTTTGATTGACACCTTATTGAAATTATTAAAGTCCACACATAACCTTATATCTCCATTTTTCTTTCGAACTGGTACTAGATTTTCCACCCATGAAGAATACCTTGTGGGTTGTATGATGCCTCCATCCCTTAATTTCTTTAATTCTTCTTGCATTTTGAGGGAAAGAAGTGGATTGATTGGACTTTTCTTTTTCCTAAATGGTTTGGAATTATCTTCTAATGGTATCTCATGTTGGAAAATATCTTCCCTATATGCCTTTAATTCTGAATATGACCATACCAAGCAATCCTGATACTTTTTTAACAATTGGACATATGATTGTTTTTTTCTTTACTCAAAGTTACTACCTAACCATATTTTTCTAGCTTTATTATCAATCCCCAAGTTGTGTTCCTCTACATCTCCTAAAGCTAACATGTGTGTATTAAAAATGTGGTCAACATTATCAAAGTTTGACTCTAATGCAACCAAACCTCTTAGAATAGTATTGGTTTTTAATTGAATAATATCCTTTCCAAATAGAGTATCTTTCCCTTCATAAACACAGACCATTGGTTCCCAGTCCATATTTTGATTTGTAAATTCTCCTTCATTTTGTAAAAACCTTTGAACTTGGGCATCATCTTCAAAAACTTGCCAATGTTTGACATTGTCAAGGATAGATGGTCTTGTCAACACTTTTATATCATATTCACAATAAGGAGACATTGCACAGTTTTCAAATCTAGATCCTAATACTACCAACATGTACTGCAACAATATCCTTCTTTGTGTCATAGTATATTATGTTGAAAGAATAAAAAATTTCAATAAAATCCTAAACTACATTCTTATATTGTTTCATTCTTTGGTTTTTGGTTGCATACAATTTCCTAACTTACTTGACTACAAGTTTTGAATATACCTTAACAATAATATCCTTAATAGTATACCTCTAAGAAATCCTTAAGCCCAAAAATAATGCTTCATATTATTCAATATTTTTAGTTCACCCAAATTTTATTTTAAAAGAAAAATTGAATTCTTCCTGATTTGGAGATATCAAGACAACACCAACACCATTCCCAAATTTAGAACAAGCTCCATCAAACATCAAAATCCAAGGGGAACCAACTTGTTTAGGAAATTTACATTTTTCAATATTATTCTCTTTAAAATCTGCATAGCCCACAAAATTATCGACATCTACATCTATATATAATACTTCATAAGAAGCATTGTTAGGGTCTTCAATCAGATGTAACATCTTTTTCTCACTATAAAATTTCAAAAAGATTCCTTCTACTAGTATGGTTGCATATGACATATCCATATGTACACTTCCTCCCACACTAGAACCCACTTTCTTGACAATAACATTCCCCATTTGGCCGGGCAATCCACAATGACTACATTCATGGTTAAGAAATTGCCGGGTAAGCTGCCAATTGCACTATCAATCCCTTAACATATCCAATCACCAACACTTCCCTTGAATCCATAGTAGTGCACTTTCCAAAAGTTGTTGTCACTTTGATATTCAATTCATTCATTACCTCAAGAGGCATCACATTACATGAGGCTCCTGAATCGAACATGCAGTTGTGCACTAGCCTATCTTTGATGATTAAAGTAGTATAAAAAGGATCAACATCAAGATGAGACTCAACAAGAGAAGTACCCAAATATACCTCAGGTGATTCTCCCAATTCTTCCAAAGTGCTTGTGGTACTTCTATCTCTACAATGATAGGGGAATATCCACACTATTCACATTTTTGCCTTGGGTTATCACCTCCTCTTTAAATCCCAAATATTCAAATTCCCTTTTCTATGCTCATGGATTCTGAGAAATTCAACAATAGGCACAATAAATTTGATCTAACTCAAAATATGGGCTATATCACAAGGAACATATTTGGGCAAGACTGTGTTGGGAGGGAGATTTATGGCTCCTACTTGGTTGTATGAGAGTCTTTGCTTAGGGCATGAGTTGTGGTACAAGTTTTACTTGGAGTTATAGGGACTTTGCTAAGTGTATCCTTTTTTAAGGTTCTTTTGGGATATTAAGGAGAAGTGGAGTTTTTGGATTGGCTTGTGGCCCTCCCCCTTTGATAACTCTATTTCTAGTATTATATTCCTTTTCTTGAGAAACTACTGCATTCAACAAATTTTTTTGTCTTCCTCAGAAGGAATTACCCTATCATATTTCTTAATCATTAAATCCCTCAAATATTCAAATTCATGATTAGGTAAATCAAACTCCTACACCATATCAATTTCAACATCATCATTAGGAGGAAGAGGTAATACTTGGTGAATGCAATCCCATAAAATTTCTACGATTCTTGCACTTATTAACTTAATTTAAGTGGCTTCATGTTGTGTATTTTTAGGGCATTCCATCATACATATATCACCATAAGCTTCATCATCATTTGTTTCTTCAACTTCCTTAGATCACAAGGGGAATGTGCTAAGAAACACTTTTAACATCAATCATTAACATGGGATTTTTCCATCGTAGTAACCCTAAAAATAAAAGGATCAGGAACCAGTCTATTTTCTCTAGGTTATGGTTGTTTATTTCATGATCCCATGGGCCCCTTTCCTCTATCATCTAATTTATGATCACTCCTAGTATGATTTTCAAATCTATCTTTTTTATTAGAGGTAAAAGAGGGTTGAGGGGACCCTACCCCGTACAAATATTACACCCAGAAAACCAAAAAGGCCAAGGGTTCAACCATTGAAGCCCATACAACCAAAAGAGAAACAATTCAAAACATCAAAAAGAAACTACATAGATAACCCATGGAAGAGTAACTAATAGAAAGGGTCTGAGTAACTAACATCATAAAACTTGGCCATTTTGTTTATGTTGACTTTGAGAACTGTGTCCTATTCCCTTTTCTACTCTGGCCAGCTTATAAGATATTTCTTTAACTTCTCCAGCCAAAGTTTTCACAACCTCCTCCATATCCACTGTATTTTTTGACTGAGGTCTACCATGATTAATCAATTTTACACCCTCCCTCTTAGGGGGTTTCCCAACTTCCTTAATATTGTTTAAGGCCATTTTGAAAGTATTCCTTAAATTTCCAAGGTTCTTATCTCTAAAATAATAAACTTTCTTGTCAAAAGCAACGGAATATTTAATTAGGCAAGACTCTCCACTAGGCCTCAAAATTATGGGTAATATATTTAAATTCTTATTAAATCTAGCATTGAAATCCTAGAAAAACTCATTGGGATTATTTTTTATATTCAAAAACTCAGATAAGAGGAACATCAGTCAATATTATCACCACATTGTAATCTAAAAGCATTCTTCATCTCAATCCATGAATCTATTGAGTTATCTGGTAAAGATTTGTACCAATCATGTGCATCTTCTTTGAGAGTATGAATGAATAGTTATATATATATATATATCTTCATATTCAATTTCAAAATCCTCCATCATATTAAAAATATCCTCGAGATGTTTTTCACCAGTGATGACATTATTTCCCTAAAATTTGGGCAACCTATTTCTCACATATTGTGGTACAACATTAGGATGCCCAACCATGCCTCTAAAATTTATTGGTCCAAACATATTAACAACAAAAGGAGGTCTAGGTGGAGGGTGAGCCATGTTACTTTGAGGGGGTGATCCTACAAGAGGATGAAAACAGTGTGGGATCAAGGGTCCTTGGGATACATGCGTATGATCTTCAAAGTAAATATCCTCCAGTGACTCAATTTCACAAACAACCCTATCAATCTTGAGTGATAAAGGAAAGAAATGAGGAACACTTATCCCAGATACAAATGATGGCCCTTCACCTGTTGGAGTATTTAAATTTATATGAGGACTATTTGATTCTGAATTATTTGAAGATGTTGGATAATCCTCAACTATAGGTTGGTCACTTTCCACAGTTGGTATTACCTTTTCTCTTGACTCTTGATCCCCCAATTCCTTTGATACTTATCTTCCTTTTGGATTTGTTTTCCCAGGCTCCTAAAACAATTTTCTAGTAGGATACTTGTTAAAGAAATTCCTTATGTCTTCCATCTTTACAAATATTAACAAAAAATCTCACTCGACAAATATTAAGACACTGGTATTTTACCAAAAATTTCAAATCAACACGGTTTTTGTCACCAAGTATTTTAACCTTGGCTGTGCTAATGTAATATAAGTAACTTGTCAAGTGCCTATCAATACTCAATTTCTACAAAGCTCGGTAGATTTGATCATCCTTTGTCAATATTTATCACTAGCAATACAAATCTAGTGTAACTTTCCCTTAAACCAAGAAATATTGCACAATAAACTTTTGATCTTGCACAATCTTTACAAATCTTAACAAAGGATAAAATTTAAACAATGTATTTGCATATAAACATATAATAATCATTACCAGAGGTCAATATGTGTATGTATTTACACAAATTTCCTAGAACAATGCTCGATTTGTGTGGTACCCAAATTTATTTTCCCTTTGAATTTGAGTTGCATCAATAGGTTGAGAAATATGCTTAGAGATAGATAAATTAGATTTCAAGTCATTTCATAGCTAGGGATGGATTTGACTGACTCTTTATCACTTGATCTTGGAGAAATTAGGTAGCACCATGTAAAGGGTTTGACCTACCCTCACTACTTTTGGTTGTGCCTTTTAACTAGGGTGAGAGGACCCATTTTGTAACCTATATTTGTGAGAGATGTAAATGGATTGGCTATATTGGACTTTCCTTCTATGATATTTGAAATAAAACCTTAAGAAGACATGGTCAATGCAACATAATCTAAATCTCACAAGTTGTTACTCTAGAGAATGGAAATATCTTCTAAAACTAGGTTCAAGTTACTAAAGACAACAATAAGACCTGATTTTATCTTGTATGTTTTGACTAAAGGATGGGTAAATTTAACAAATCTCGTCAGCAATTATGGAAAAAAAGTGCAAATAGGGGTAATTGCTATAGGATTTATCATTTATAGATGAATTGTTTTGGGAATTAAGCATGATAAATTTGATTATACCAAATTATTAATAAATGTAAGCAAAGTTTTGAAATTCTACCAAGCAAGATGATAAAAACACTTTAAATAGTCAACAATGAACCTTCAACCAGAAGATATACACCCATGTAAGCCCAAATATGCATGGTTTCATACATTATTTGACAAATTGAAATAAAATGTTATGTCATAAAATCAACTAAACATAAGATATTCCCTGGTTCATCATGCCTAAGATGAGCTCATAAGATAACAAATAATCTGTATCAACGAGAATAGAAGTAAAGTGAATTTAAATTGTTTATTGCATAGTAAAATGAAAGCTCTTCTCACAACACAATTGGAAATTCCAAAATACTACCATAAGGAAAATATCTTGTTTCATTAAGAGGAATTCCTAACATAAGATTGCAACAGAATATGAATAACTACTTGAAAACATCTCAAAATAAAAGAAGACACAACAATGCTCATGATTAACACAATTAAATCAAGGTTCATCAAATTTATTAGCAAGGGAAAGCTTTATTTAGCGTATCAAATCTTTTCAATGGATGGAAACTTACAACCATTTTTACATGATTTAATTTGAAAACACAAAGTAAATAAAATGTTTCTCAAATAAGCTCTTGGAATATGTTTTTTTACTCAACTATCTCGTTTCTTTGAACAATTCTCAGAAAATTTTAACTCCCCTCTTCGCGTGATTATCTTCACGCATTTATACCATTCAACTCACTCAAGTAACCTTCAAAATTCCCCCAAAATATGAATATTCCAAGGAATATTACCCTTTACAATATCTAGTTTAAAATACTCCACTACTTTGAAAATGCTTCATTTCATACTTCCAAGTGTAGAAAATGTGAGTCTTTTCAATTGGTTCTATTTGTTCTTGACTGGAATACCGGGTCATCACTTTTGGCATATTATTTTAATCATTATTTACACATATTGATTGGATAATCACTTTTGATGACCTCGAGCACTTCCGAGATAATTTCAAATTTGAAATATATCCTCATCTACTTCCCAAGAATCCATCTTGGGTGTTGTGCACTCCATTTTATGTCTTATTGGATTAATTACCACACATGGTTCTTATCAAATCATATTGATTCATCAGTTATACTCATTCCTAATCCCTTCCAACTCTTAAATATTTATGTGATTTGAGTGAAATATTCTTTCATCTCATGGGAAATATCTCTCTTAATCAAACCAATATGCACCCCTTTCACTATAAAAATCAATTCTACCCTTTCACCATTATGTGTTTCTTTTCTTATTCTAAAGATAAAGAACCTTTTTCATATTTCTTATCAAAAATTGTGAAGGTACTTGTAGCACATAATCTGAAAGAAATTTCTTTAGAGGATTTGAATCATATTTTCGACTTGAGTGGTCCTGATGAGGATTTTGTTAGGGCCTTGTTTGACATAGAATGTGCATGAGACACCAGAGGACCCTTCACTTATCAAAAATTATGGCTATCACTTCTTATAAGGATGATTGGGATCAATCTTGTATTCACAGCCTTTCAAGTCATGTACATTCATATCTTTGCAATGGAAACATCTGAAAAATCATGAATTCCTAAAGAAATTATGGATTGAAAGGAGGCCCCAAGTGTCTCGAGAAAATTGAATTTCAATGTCCATTTTAATGTGATGAAGAGTTTACATTGAAGTAGATTCCCAAGGAATCATATGTGTTATACGAAAAATCCTCCATTGACACTTTGCACCTGCCATTTCTCACAAGCAGGATGAATTGGAGCGGAAGACCATTTATCTAGAGAAAGGATGAACAAAAACTACACCCTCACAATGAAGTTCAATTCCAGCATCATCTTCAAGTAATAGAAAGGGAAAAGTAAGTTCTCACCACCAATCATTATCTCAGATGGAGAAGAGGAGTTGTCCATATTTTCTCATCGTTCATAAGTAGAAATATCCTCTTCTCAGGAAAATAGGGGTATATTTTTCATTCGTTCATCTTCTAATTTAGTACATCATGCTCCTCTGTTAGAGGATGAATTATTAGGACCTCGGTCGAGTTCCTTCTCCTAGAAAGCATCCACCCCACACAAGGAAATGGAAAGTTGGGTCAATCTTAGGACCTCATAATCTAATGAGTTTGTAAGGTGTAGTACTTTCCTTTCAATTACCCCAAATTTCCCCTCTCAATCTACTCTGGTAAGTCAATCCTTCATAAGGGGAAGGGGAAAACAACCTTCTTCATAGGTGGTTTGGATCTTCTAGATTGGGTATCCTCCCATCAAAAGAAAATTGAGTGGTAAGGATTATGGATTGTCTTATAATGAATCTCTAGTCATTTATGGATATAGGGATGTTCGAGATATAGCAAGGTCTTTCATATTTGTTCACATGACACGAGCTCAAGTGAATTCATCTTTGAGGAAAACAAAGTTGAAAACAATTCCTCCATTAGGGGAAAGTTTTGAAGAGGGAATAAAAGACATCTGAACATTTTTTCCCGTTGTTTTTATTCTCAACATGTATACAACCCTATTTTTCCATGGGAAGGGGCCCTATAGAACCCCATTTTGTTCTTTTTTCAACATGCAAGAAGCACAAACATCAGAATAGTTTATATGCTTATACAAATGTGTATTGAATTTTATCTAAGCCATATAAAACTAATGTATTGTACCATTTTATAATTGATATAATGAAAAAATGAATTTCAGAGTAATAATTATCCTAAATAAAAAAATAATCAATTAAAACATCAGCTTAGAAAGGAAGTATGGAAATAAAGTACAACTTTAAGAACAACAAGCCTAATCTTGTTCATCATTTCTTATGTCTGCATCTTTTTATTCTTCATTTTCCACTCCTACATCCTTTTATTCTCACAATCTTTCCATGTATGTATCATATCTCTAGAAAATATCATTTATTTCATTCTCATCTAGCCCAATGTGGTGTTGAAAAATTAATGTCTGTCTAGCTATCACATCCATACAATGACCCATATTCTATTTATATTCCAGTGGCCTAGATTTCAACTCTCTAATTTTGTTTCCAAAATTTCCCATTGTTTTAATGACTTCATAAAAGAAATCATCTTTCTGAATATTCTTCTTAAAAGAGTTGAACAAGAAATCAATCTTCAAGTCACCATAACTCTTTTTGAATTTTTCAAACACCATGTCTTCTAGTTTCAAATCAATGGCATCAAGAGTATCATCAACCCGATTTCTTTTAACTTCGAGAATTTTTTTATCCCATTCAAAGTTTCCACTCTTCTTTTACTATTTCCTATAAGGCATGTTGACTTCCCTCTGAAGGTAATGGTGTAGAACTAGAGGAGGCAAAAATCATAACAATGTGTGAAGGATCTACAATATGTGTAGAGAGAATATATTTCTTTAAGTCAATGACCTTATATCATAGGAGAATAAATGACTCTCATGTATCATATTATAATCATTGCTTGGTGGAGGAATGAGGCCATGACAGAAAATAAATTACCTCTCAAGATCTATAGGTTATAATACTAGCTTGTACATACAAGCATTAAAGTATAAAATATAATCCTTGACAGGTTTAGTGGAGCCTTGATGTAGAGTAGGTAATTGGTCATAAGTGACTTTAGGGCCATTTTTTATTATAAATCTAGGAGGAAAGAATCCTCTATGTCATATAAAGTAAAAATTGATCCAAAGGGGAGATGAGTGTACCATCGTAATGCTTCATCAGTAAGACTATAAAAAGTCCTTGAGTAATGATCTATCATTAGAGTAAGAGGCCATAGCACTACAATAATATAAAATATGAGCATCAGGGTCACCTGTAACATCAAAACATGTGAAAGTAGGAATGGTAAAATCGTGAGGAAATTCTCAATTATGAATATTCTTACGGACTAAATTTCTATGTAATGAATTGTTGTCGATGGAAGCGTAATAGGCCCTACTTTCTAAAGTGAGGGATTGAACCTAAGATTGTAATTGTCCTATGACATGCATGAGAGAGATAATATCATGTGAAGGAATGGTAGAAGATGATAATAAAGTGTTGAGTGGTTGTAATTTTCCATTGAGTGATCATAGGGATCTCCAAAGATGATGGAGAAATATCTAATGCTAAGGGAACACTAGTAGTAGGTTTTGAAGAAGATATAGTAGGAGATATAGATGGGACATCCATAGCAATAGTAGGGCTAGCATCAGAAACATCCTTAATAGGTGAAGCAACCAATGTAGAAACCTCTATAGAAGGAAATGTATCAAGAGGAGATGAAATAGTAGGGGAAGAAGAAGTGATGGAGGGTGGTGAATCATGCATAGTGCTAGATGTAACCTCTGGAGAAGATAGTAATGGAGGAGGTGAGGCATATTAATTTGGATCATACTACAAGAATTTTACACAACAATTATGAATGATATTCAATATCCTCCATTATATATCAACATCGACTCTTACAAATAAATAGGTGAGGTTGTTCCTAAAATTTAGGAAACAACTCACTAACAATACACAAATTATTTTAACAACTCATTTAATATAAATAATATAACCACCTCTCTATTTAATTTAATATAACTCACATATAAAAAATGTGAGAACTAACTAATTAATTCTCAATACCCCCTTAGTGTGAACATGGGAAGAAAGCACATCTCAAAAACTAGAAACAGAATCGTATGCCTCTGCATACTTTTAGGTCTGCATACTATTGGCTTGGATCTTGTTATCTGGATCTTGCTACACATGACCAATCTGCTTCACCACAATGAATCCCATATTGGATGATCACACTTCAACCGATTCACCTACATATGCGAACTCAACAGTTCCTATTTTCAATTCTAGTGAGCTCTAGATTTCACACACCAATCAATTTTAGAAGTATGACAATCGAAGAATATCTACAGTCAGAGGATCACTCTAGTTCAACTTCCCTCATATACAACTATTCTAAAATTCCAAAATGCACATCCTCCTCATTTCAATCTTTGGCAAGGAATGTATAGCATGTTTTAAATCTGCACATGCCACTTAAAGAAAAAAAATTTAATAATAAAAGGTTCCACCAATGTTGTATTTGACATCATCATTGGTTACTAATGAGAGGTGTTGATTTCCCTCCATCCTTTGTTTCCTTTGATCTCTAGTGTATAGCTACTAACTCAACAAATTTGGAATTTGAGGCTCAATTATACAAACCTTAATCGAATGTCATCACACTACCAAAAATGTGTTCATAAGGTAATTTTTTTATTTTCCATACTTTTAACATGAATCAATTTTGACACTTTCAACAATGAATCATGAAGCATATTGGACAACACAAAATAAAAATGTTTGACAAGAAGATGAGAGGACATGAAATAGACATATTATACAAGTGAAAATGAAAATTGCGTGAACGACATCTCATAGACTTAAATTTTTATAATGACATTTTGTAAAAAAAAGACAAGGTTTATATATCCAAGTCAACTTTAGAGCATATAAATATATCCTTGGAAAAAGTGGTATTTTGAGCTATTAAACTCATATTTTGAGATCATATAAAATCTAAACAAATACCTTTATAACCACTAAACTCTACTCAAATACTAATATAGCTAAAAGGTTAAAACAAAACTATTGAAATGTAAACACAAATGACAAAGCTTCCATATAAATAGAGATACATTTGGCTAAAATACATGGATAAACCATATTCTAATGAAATATTTAATGGTGAATAGATGCATGGAGACAACACATGTATGAAACCCATCCAAATTGGACTGATATGAAGAAAAATAATAAACTCACCCCATATGTTGTAGAGGTGAGAATAGGAAAAGTAAAATGTAAGATGCATTGTCAATGCAAGAGTAGAGAACACAGATATCCTTGATGTTATCTAAAGGGATTTCCAATGTTTGGAGTGTAGTATACAACAATGAGAAGTTATTACACAAGTCGTAACCTTTAATGCATCTTCAAATAATAACGCATGGTTATACAAATTATTTTCATGCTATGTCAATCAAGGAAATGAACAGATGACATGTATGGTTGATGGATTGTACATTTAATGACCATAATCCACTAATAATTTCAATGTGTAATAGACATTTACACTAAGTGAAAGATATTCGACAAAGTCTAGGTGATGTCCAACATCTAACAGAAGGCGTCTATTACAGATATTTCAATGGCATGGTGATCGCAACAAAGATCAATCCATGATCATCAATATCACTATACGATCAATGTAATGATATAACTTGTTCTATTGGAGTTTGACATGTGAAAACTATTGTATTATTTGAGATGCATATAAATTAATAAGGAAAATTCATAGACAAATATTAGTTCACCAAACAATCATAAAACAAACTCCCATTATTGGATTCATTCACTCTGATACCAAATATTGATTTGGATCAGATTGCAAGCATTTTACACAACAATTATGAATGATATTCAATATCCTCCATTGTATATTAGCATCTGGATCTTACAAATAAATAGGTGAGGTTGTTCCTAAAATTTAGGAAACAACTCACTAACAATACACGAGTTGTTTTAACAACTCGTTTAATATGAAAACTATAACAACCTCTTTATTTAATTTAACATAACTCACATATAAAAAATGTGAGCACTAACTAATTAATTATCAACAAGGCACACTCGGTTGTATGGAAAGAAGGAGAGTCATGAGTATCAAGTTCCTCACAATTATTGGATAGAGATTAAAAAATGAGAATATCACTAAGCACATTGCTAATAGGATCATCAACACAATATGGATCATGCAAACTAGGAGAGGATGTATCATGAGAAGAAATGTTAGAAGAGGCATGAGAAGGAACTATGTCAAAAGTTGGAGTGGAATCAATATCCATCGGTGGATGAGCATCAATACTAAATAAGTAATCAATAAGAGAATCATCTAATGTTTCATGTGAAATATCAGAAGATGGATCACAAGTAACTATATAACATGTCATACAATGAGTAATGACTATTGCATCATCAACAATACTAATGCCTAAGGGATAATCTTCAAATCTACTAGGCACATGTTTTAAGCCATCTTACAGTTGTTCTTTGACATAATCAGGTGTAGTAATGATAGAACCATAGAGGGATTTGATCTCAGCAATGACAACCTCATCGTAAATAGGGTTGATACTAACATGAGACATAAAAAGCAAAGAAGATGAAATATTATTATCCATGTAGTAGATCCTAGGGAAAGGTATTATAGAATAGGGTTCACCAAAATGATTAACTAAAATAGGGATTTTAGAGCTAATCTAACTAGCACCAATAATAAAATAATGGATGTGAAATGATAGATAAGTGATAGAAAATTTTATTTAATATTTAAATAAAATGCAATAAATGAAATACTAGTGATTAGGGTACTAACCTAAAAATTACTTACCTCATTGTGTTGTTGGAATGTAATGAGTGACAAGTGGACATGTAAGGGTATGAAGATATGACCCATAACATTGTAGTACATAGGGATCTGTCTATACCTTGGGGCACCTAGGATGGGACCTGGGGCTCCTATGGGTTCACCGGTATGTAGTCTGGGTGCTTTGGTCTACAGAAAAGTCCTCTGTAATACCTTTGTATTGATCACTATATTGTATTAATAAAACCACTCATGTCATTATAGTTGCATGATGATGATCTACCTGTAAAACCCTATACAAAGAATCAAATTCCTAAAAAGAAAGATGCAAATGAAGGGGTCGAATTACCTTAGTTTGCTGGATGGTGGAATTACAACTAAGTGTTGCACTACATTCTATACCCAATGTATTTTTGTGTGTTTTTGTGTGCAATTGTGTCCCAAGGGTACCCTAACGTGAATGAAACAAAAGTAGGGGTAATAACTAGATTTAAAATGTAAATGGTGAATGGAATAGAATGAATACAACCCTTTCATCCTATGCTTGTGTGATACATATGTAGAAGATGCCCAAATGCAGTCCTTTTCCTATGTAGTAGCTAGCTCTTGATAGTAAATAGTCTTCCCATAATTTAGTGAGTATGTTATGTTTTTATATGGATCTCTTGCTAAAATTTTGACACTAATGGACTGACATTATTACTAGCACATAGGTGAATGAGACCACAAAACCATATAGACCTACCTTGAACAACAAAATTAAATGTGAACATCACAAAAACTAGGGCACAAAAATCAAGGACTGGGCACCCATGTGCACCCTAGCATGATCCTAAGCACCTTAGTCAGGGACTAAAGACAAAAATGACCTAATTACGTCACCTTATGCTTGCTAAAAGATGACCATGACTGTGAAGTTAATTGGTGACTATGCAAGACAAGTGAAAATGATAACTAACTGGATGAGGAAAAGGACTAAGGGATGAGCCATTAGTGAATAATTTTCTTATTTGAGATCCATATATAAAATAACATACTTGGTGTTATAAATGTAATAGTAAGTGTGTGATTTTGTTACTACATCTCTATACTAAAATGACCAAAACCTCAAATCCTAGGAGAAATATTTAAATCTTTCTAGACAATGATGAAGAAGAGCTAGAAAATATTGAGGAACCTATTCCAATGGATGTTGAGTAGGGAGATCATGTAGACACATATGAAGACATAGGCATGGAAGATACAACTAAGGAGGTGGAAGAGAAAAAGGAGGATGAGTTAGATGAGAAACCTACTCATGAGAGCCCTAATGAACCAATTGGAGTTCAAACAGAGGTCATTCATGCTGGGGAAACCCACATACAACATGAAGGAGAAGTATCAATAGAGGAAATTGAAAATGTAGCCAATGTGACCACAGATAATAAAGAACAGACCGAGGAAGCACTAGAACACTCAATACCTGAACCACAGATTGATGTAATGGACATGGTGGATGATTTTCCACAAGATATTGAGGACATAATTGAGAATATTGTCCAAGACCTTGAGCCAAAACTTGTTCATGAACCTATTGAGATAACACAAGTGGACAGTCCTACAGCTTCCCAAGATAAATTTCATGAAGTCTTTGAGCCTGTGCATCCACCATTGCCACCACTCAACCTACAGCCAAAGGTTGTGATCAAGGAAATTTTAAGAGAACCTTCAAAATGAGCTTGTAGGGATAGTGAAACTCAAACCACCTTGTTGGATTATTGGATACAATAATTTAAGAATTATACTAACAAGCTGCAACAAAAGTGGGATAGAGAGAAGAAATAATTTCTCTTCCAACATCAGATAGATATTAAAGAGAAGTATATGTATCTCGGAGATAAGGATAATAGGATTTCTAGATTAAAGAAGAAGAAATAAGACACTATTAAGGTAGCCAATGAAATACTTGTATGAAGTCCACCTTCAAATGTATATGTTATCTTCTTGAAGGAACAAATGCTGCAACTAAAACTTACTTGCATCAACTCAGATTTCTAGTTTGACATTAGTGCAACTCATAGCTTCTTCAGATTGTATTTAAATATTCCACATGAAATTCAATTATTGTTATGTGAATTATATATGTATAACTATTCTCTAGAGTATGAAAGAGATTGGATACCTACACTCTACATTGGGGATGTGCAAATTAGGGCACTGTGTTCCTACTTTAATAATGAGTTGTATAGAGAAAAATAAATGGTTGATTATAGACATTTATGCAAAGTATAACCTTTGATGATAAGGGAAGAAGTTGGAAACACCAAAGCCATGATTGAATAATATGGGAAGTTTATGGAAATTCAACAAATTAAACAGAGGGTTTATCGGATGAGACAGGAAGCCCATGATGAAGTAAGAAACTACATTAAGTTTAATGGCGTGGAAATAGTACAAGCCTGTAGGGTAAGATGGGAAGAAATGTCACAAGAGATGCAAAGGAAGGAAATGAATTCTTATCCTAATATCATCCCAACTTTCAAGAGGATAAATGCATATATTGAAGTCTCTAAGGGATGTGGAAAAACTTGGTTTCCTATTGGTTATTATCCACCAATTTTCCACTATCATATACCCCACTAGTCTAGAAACAAGGACAAGATAATTGAATGGTACATAAGGAATGTAGGGTACTTATTAAGTGAACTAGAAGGTATCCGAGCACCAATGGAATTTAGGATATTGTGCGGAATTATTCAAGGCTGACCCTAAGAAAGGAGAGGAAGAATGTAAGAATTCTTGAATGAGGACATTTAAGAAGCTCAGTCTAGGGGTGTGATGAGCCCTTTTATTTACTGTTTAAAATGCCTCATCTATTGTATTTTTTTATCCATGTATACCCCTTGAACTTGTGTTTCCCATATACTGTTGAACATATCTAATATATCTTGAACTTATGGCACTTATATTAGTTAATATAATTATTACTAAGTTTACTTTATTTTGTGGATTATGGATGCATTTATTCTTTTGAATGCAATGTGATGATTAAATAGTTCTTTGAATAAATGTCAGCCTTGATTTCCAAAGATTTTTATGTGTATCCACTAACATGCAGCCAAAGAAACTCATTCACAATGTAAAGGGAATTGTCTCTGATCGACATGCATTAATTGGGACTTGTCTGCAGAAAAGCACCTATAGCCAAGGAGGTCACATGCATATACAAGACTGTAATTTTGGAAATATTGAGTAATGTGGAAAATTCTCTTGAGTTTGCACATGTTGCTAAAGAATTAGTTATATGAGAACATGAAGATGAATAAATGCCATCACCTGATTATGCTTTGCAACTCCAACAAGGAAATAGTTGATTTAATTTGATAATTGATTGTTTATATCAATGAGTTTGTTAAGTTATATCATTGTATGAGGATACCTTTTGATTGTTTAGTTACATGCATGAGAATCTCCAAATTTCTTGGTTGTGATCTTTTACTTTATCAATTTGTAACTATTAGTAATGAGGCATTATATTTATGTCTATTCTGCAAAGAAACAATATAAAAAAGAATGCTAAGGATGTAGAAAAGGAGCGATCCATAGGTAGAGATTTTTCTTGTACGTTCCATTTGTAATCTTCATGTTATTGAATAAAATATGAGTTATGTTAAATTGTTTTAGACATAGGCCTTAGGAGGGATTAACACCCAAGGCAGGGCCCACTTTTGGTCTGCTAACCCTCTCCTTTTTTTTTTTGTTATAGTTTCTTGCATGATTAGATTAGATTTGCAGCAACTTATTATTTATTTATGATATGTATTTTACATGCTTTAATGATAGCCATAGTATTCATTTCTAGTCATAAACTAGTTCATTTCCAACATGTATTCCTAATTGTAGTGACAAAAATTTTCCCTTATACCTCCCAACATTTGTAATTGTGCATACAACACTGGAAATATTAAAATTTTACGTCCCTAGGTCTGATAATTAAATGATTGTGGATTAATAAACAACATACTAATTTTTGCGAGTTAATTTGCACCACCACTACCTAAAAATATGAAGCGTGTCTTTCAAAATTTATATGTTCATCCCACTTGTTTGATTTAAAGTTTCTATTTTTAGGAATAGAATAGCAATAGAATAGCTTTTATCCTTTCACATATTAGTTACTACTTACAATAATTCGAAAATATGTTATGATTTTTCGTTTCCCATACAAGATACAAAAATGGAAATAGTTAAAGTAAAATTTTCAAAAGAGTGAATAGAATAAAGAAATTGAAAGTTTCTTTGTTTTTATTAGATTTTGAGACTTAGGAAAATGTTGTTATTAAAATTTCAGAACTATTATTAAAATTAATATTGGATTAAAAATGTTAATTTACCCAAGATAGGTACAAAAACTTATTTAACAATAAAAATTATGTAAATAGTTGAAAAAGTGGTCTTGACTTATTATATCTTGTAGCTTCATTATTATGAAGGTCAAACTGATTCCTAACCCCAAAAATTGTTACAATATATAAACAAAGAGAAAATAAGATGAAAAACAAAAGTGAATCATCTCTTGAAATAAAAAAGAACATTATTTATATCTGTTTGAGATCAAAATTGCACCCGTGCTTGAGTCACAAAGATCTAAGGCTTTGAGGAAACATGGGACTGTCTCCAAGTTGTGGGACTTACGCTTGAGATAAACCTCTAGAGAAGGTCGTCTTCCTCTGCTTATTTCTACTACTAAAACTACTCCTAAGAAGGGAAATGCAAA
Source organism: Taxus wallichiana var. yunnanensis (assembly GCA_018340775.1). NCBI lineage: Eukaryota > Viridiplantae > Streptophyta > Pinopsida > Cupressales > Taxaceae > Taxus > Taxus wallichiana. The sequence goes on from CM031234.1 coordinate 66,742,916, forward strand.
TATCTAACTCTACTCTATCATTCCAAGGGACTAGGGAGAGAGGGAAATGCATAAAATTAAAATCCTAAGCTAAGGGGAGGTGATAAAACTTGAAAAAAAGGGGAAGGAAACTCTTAGATGAGGGAAAATGAGCAAAGGGAGGGTAGAAATGTATGCCACAAACCAAAACAACATTCAAGGTGTCATTTCCATGGAGAATAATCTAAAATAAACCCCAAAAGAGATGTAAAATATACACAACACACCAATGTTGCAAGAAAAAGGAAAGAAGATGCAATAAACATATGTTAGGGTAGAGAATAGCCATAAAACACAACTTTTATTTCTTTAAATGAATGCACAGTCCATTACAATGGAGGGAGGAGGCAAGAATTGACACGTAGTGGCCCAAATTTGAGGCTTGTAACTCAAAATATGAAATACACTACTCGAATAATGCCCTTACATTGTAAGATGGTACAACCTTTATAAATGGACATTATTTTACAATATATAGAAGAAGGGGATAGAAGAGATGGGAAAAGATAGGGAAATATGGATTCAAGGATCCAACCACCAATAAGAAGTATTAAATGTCTATAAATCAACATGTAGATCTATCACATCCACTTCCCCATGTTAGTTTGCTTGTAGAAGAAGGAAATTAGCCATATCCCATAAAAGCTAGGTGGTTGAGTCAACAGTAACTTTACAATAACTACCTATGTCATGTTTTCAAATTTTAACCTGCCAAATCATGCCAAAATATGATTTTGAATGGTTAAGAATATAGCCCATATCTTTATCTTTCCAATGAGACCAATTGCACATGTTTTTAGCTCTGTAGCTGAATTTTTAGTTTGATTGTAAGGTTCCTTTACCACATGTCACACTTCTATTCACTACCAAGATCAACAAATAGTTGGTATTTTTTATTTAATGTTGTGAAATACACTTTATCTGCTATGTCCCAAGAGTTAGACATGTGGCAGTCTTGGATTAACATGGAGACTATAGCCTTATGTGCATATGCAAGATCAAGGGGGAAGATAATAAAGTTTATAAAATGTGTAAGATGGGTAATAAATCCACCGATGCATGTGAGAGTGTGCATGGGGATTGGGAAGAGGGATGCATTACTTCATAGATATGAAAATATGCAAGGTTGACCCAGATTTTTGCTAAGGTAAAGTGTGGAATTTTGAGAGAAGGTAGCACATGTTGAAGCATGCCAAGAGGAAAAGGGGAAGTACACAAAACAAGCTACTATAAAAGGGGATGCACAAGGAAAGAAATATTTGTGAAGGAAAATATTACACATAATGGATTGCATGGGAATTAGGAAGGAAAAGGTATGCATGCAAGAGGAATTCTAGATACATGTAAAGATGTAAGTAAAACCTGTGGGTACATGCGAGAGCATGTGCATAACTTGAATAGAGGAAAATACACACAAAGAGAGAAGGGAGGAATACCTACAACATTTAAGGGAGGAATATGAATGTGTAAGGAATGCACAAGAGGAACGAAAGAAAGGGAAGAAGCAAGGAGATCACACGAAGGAGAACGAGAGGAACTCCAACCATGGAAATCTTTGAAGGAAGAAAAAAGTAGTGCACATAACTAGAAAATTGGTGTCAGAGCTAGAATGAAATAACAAGTTACCAAAATAACAAGGGGTTACTCTAAGACAAAAATTGTCAAATTTTTGGGACATCTACCTATTAGATGATGGAAACTAGTTTCCTAAAATCATCCATTAGGCATGGAGTCAACCCAAAAACATGAAATTATAATATGCTACTTGAATAACTCACCCTTGAAGCCGAATAAATAATTTCCTATACTCTGCATGAGATTGATTGTTCCAAACTATATAGATGTTTTGATTTGAAATTTTATGAGATTGGAAAATTGTTTTACAATATAATTTCCAACACCATCTATGGAATGCACACGAGAAATTTTGGATACCTACAAGCTGGAATAAAACATAACCTCAACTACTACAATCTTTATGACTATATAGCAAATAGAGACTTCCATCAAGAAGCAACACAAGAGCACATGTGAGAGCATAGAAAAATGAAACCTGATATACCAATAAAGTATTATGCATGAAGTTAACTTTGAGGAATTTAAAGTACTCTAATATGTACAATATGCAATGGATAAACTTAATGTAAGTGCTTAAGATAAATCCCATTTTCTTAGATTTATAATGTATCTCCGTCAATATGAGACAACTCAAAATATTTTGTCTCCTTACAAGCAATGATGATATATGGAGCACTCAAAAGTGCATAAAACTTTGAATGGTGTCATGGTTAACCTCTGTCAGAATCCCATTTTAATACCAGACCACCCACTTTGAAAATATTATCTCTAGCCTTTCTAATAAACCATTTTTTGGTTAACTTATGATGAAGTTCTAACCTAATCATTACATAATTCCTCAATTCTTCAAGTTAAACATATTCTTCCATTCGATTTATTTTTGATCCATTCCTAAAATTCCAACTATTGTGCCTCCTCTAGTGAAGATAATTATAAAGATAAAGGAATCCCAACCTCCTTTCCATAGAAAAGTTTGTAAGGTGAAGTGCCAATTCCCTTCTTTACTGTTATTCTATTAGCTTAGAGGGCACACAAGACCTTTGTATTCCACTTCCTCTGGTTGATATCCATTGTTATTTTCATTATTTAAATTAAATTATTGTTAGTATACTCTGCCAATCCATTTCCCTGAGAGTATTAGTTGGAAGAAGTATTCAAATATATGTCAAGGCCAAGATCCCAATAATAAATTATAGTCCCTAAGAAGGTATTTTCATTATCAAAGATAATAGTTTGAGGGATTTCGAACCTTGTCACAATAACTTCAAGGAATTCAAGGATAACTAACTCAGTGTTTTCCTTAATTATGATAGCTTTATTCCATATGGTGAAGTATTTTATTTTTTTCAAAACCCACTTGTGGCCAACACTTGGAGGATTGATCATACCAATGAAGTCTAGACCCCATTGGGAAAAAAATTTAGTCACTTAGATTGTATGGAGGGGAATAACGACCAAATGCTTTATGCATGTGAAGAAGGTATAGTATTTACATTTTCTAACTCATTTGTGCACATTACCAAACAATCTAGGCTAAAAATATCCTTCTTTAATGATTTTCACTAGTGCTTCTTTGGTAGAGAAATATCCATTGAAGAATCCATCATGAAATTCTTCTAACGCTTTATTGACCTTCCTATCATCAATACATCTTAGTAGCACACCATCAATGTTTCTTTTGAAGATAATTCCATCAATTAGCGCATATGGAATGGACTATAACCTCAAATGTCTTCTCTTTTCATTTCTCAGGCCAAAAGGGTATGTGCTAGAAGATAGGAAAGTTATCGTAGTATCAATCTAGTTACATGCATTAGATACATTCTCATATTTCTCATCTTTAGCGCATGGAGGTTCCTCATCTATGAACAAATAAGTATCTTGACCATTTTATGCATCCTCAACAAGCTTCTCACATGGTGCACTTGCTATTACCATCTTTTGTCTTTGATAGTCACATCATTCTCCACATTCTGGTCACCCATCTAGATCTTTTATAACTGATTTATGATCCCATAATGAATTCTCTCACACTAAAGTGTTAAAGTAGAACTTTGATGTGGTTTGTAGAGATCATACTCTAAAAATAATTGTGTGCACACAATATGGAAAAGACCTATTTTTAATGTGATTTAATTTGAATTTGTAATCCTTAAATTTCTTATTGAAGAAATGCATTGGCTATTCTAGTCCTTAGTAAGTTTTTTGTGTCAAAACAACAACAATACTAGTATCAGCTCTATATGCATAAAGGAAGAAATACTTAGAATAATTAGGGTTGATAAGTTTTTAGGCTCAAGAAATTTCTTGTTTGATCTTGGTAAACATATCATTTCCTTTTGTTGTTCACTTGAAGACTAAATATTTTTTGAGTATGAGAGTGATAAGCCTTATCAATCCCATAAAGTTAGGAATGAATATCCTAACAAATTTTATCTTCCCAAGGAATAATTTCTAGTCCTTTTTGTGAGTTGGAAAATAAATAGAGTAGATGGCTGAGATTTTTTAGGATCAATAGAAATTCCATCCTTTGAAACAACATATCCCAAAATATTTCCTTGAGACACAAAAAAATTACAGTTCTAGGGATTAAGAGACATCCAAATTCTCTACATCTCTTAAATAATTTCTCAAGATGATTGATGTGATCCTTGTTATACTTTGAGAAGATAGTTTTCTCACATGCAAATAAGCAAGGACATACTCATTGATATACCCATTAAAGGAAATGTCCATTGCTCTCTGAAATGTGGCACCTACATTTTGTAATCAAAAATTCATTTTATAATAACCATATGTTCCCCATTTTGTTGTAAATGCAATATTAAATTGATATTCTTCCTTGAAAATGAGCTGATTGAAACTTGAGTATCAATTGAGCATGGATAAACTTTCAGCACTAGCTGTAATCTACAAAATAGACTTAATAGAAGGAAAAGGATAATGATCTTTTAATGAATATTTATTCAAATCTCTAAAATCAACACAAAGTATGATTTCACCATTATTATTTCTCACTAGAATAATATTTTCCACCCAAGTAGAGTATTTTATAGGAAAAATTATCTTTGCCTCAATTAGTTTGGATAACTCCTTCCTCATAAGGGGGTCTATTTTAGGATTAACCAGCTTTTCTTTTATTTGATGGGTTTAACACTAGGATGAAGATAAATGGAATGTTGAGAAAAACTTGGATAAAATTATTTGAGATCCTCATAATCCCATGAGAAGATATCACTATAATTTTGATATAATGATATAAAGTCCCACTTTTAATCTTATACACTTACCTTCCTAAGAAACAATCATCTGTCACATGTAATAGTGAATGGTTAGCAATTTTCTTACTTTGTTGTTATGTTTTATTCTTCTCCTTTAAACTCATCATAAAGATTGAATATATACTCTTTTGGGCCTTAGAATATTGGTTAAGTACAAAAGGATGTATGGACGTGTAGGGCCTATATGAAGAAGGGTGTGCGGGGTAAATATATGTAAGAAAAGGTTTTAGAAGGGTTTATAAGAACCCAAGGCACATGCGAGGAAAAGGAAAGGGTTTTAGGACTTATCAATATTTGGATTTTAAGGAAGCACTCAAGAAAAGTGTGATTAACTGAGAATGCGGAGTGGATAAGGTGTCATCCTATTAACTCGATGGTTAAGGAAGGAATATTCCATGTGATGGAAAGATCCGAGAAAGACATCATTGTAGAAAGTGGAGAGCTCAGATGGGAAGAAGCGTGATCCATTGAAGGACCACATGGAAACTTGGAAACTGATCTATTACTTCAAGAAGGCATGGCGGTGGATGCTAAAGCTATATATAGATATGCTTGGGTAGAAGGAAAGAGGAGGGGATTTTGAGAAAAGTGTGTGGTCACTGTCATCACATAATAATTAAAGAGGAAAAGCTATGTAGAAATAGTGATGGGTTCTAGGGATTCTCATTAGGAAGGCTATAGGAGAGATGACATATCTAGAGGGATGGGTCTATGAACATATTTGTAATCTGGAAAGCATAGTTTAGGATTCTGATGTATAAGTCTTATCTGCATTAAGAAATTTGGTCTGTAATGACCTTGAGGAATGTAATGTGGTTACTGAATAGAGAGTAATATGAATATATGGATTTCTTTTAAAATATATACATTGTTCATGGGTATAAACCCTAGTTCCTTTTCTTTGTATTATCAAATCTGTTATCTATTTGATATTTTCCTTGTTATCTAAATGGATGCATTTATATAGTAACTCATCATAAAAACCTCTAGAATGAATGCATGGTTCTTTCCCTTCTTGCATCTAATATTTTGTCAGTATGGGATGTATTCTCACAAAATTAACATAAAGGAGGGGCTCGACGCCCGTGCATGCCTTGGGTGAGCACCCAACGCCCACTGGGTGATAGGATGATGCACATGGGATTAGACTATTATTTATAACAACATAAAAATGACTACATATTGTTTCCATTGTTAGGACCTCTTTTCAAAGTTGTTATGAGAAATGACATACATCTTGGTACCTGTGATGCGTGATGACAAAACATCTGACCTTGGAGAGTGTTGAAGCATGGTTCAAGAGAATGGAAGATGATTTTTCTCAAAGATTCAAAGACTTTGGACCTGAGTTTGATACACAAATATGGGTAGAAGAGAAGTTGTACCATGAATTGTACGAGATGTTATTATATTGTTTTCAACTAGAACTATATGAATGGATTTTAGCATATGCATCTAGATCAAGCTGGTACTATAGATCATTCATATGGAACCAAGATGATTACCATAGGTAGCAGGATGCATATCGACTTAGATGTATGTTGTTGATCACTTTGGTGGAAAGGATTCCGATAATTTATACTCTAGAATACACCATTTTTACGTATTCTTTCCCAAATTTTGTTGAGTTCGATTTTTGAGGAGCTCACAAGATCATTTTTACATGTTATCCATTTGGCTATGAAGAACTTGATCATTACCCTAAGTTTAGAGGAATTTCCTATGGCCAACTATGCTTCTCTAAGTGATGGGTGAGGAAGCTAGGGTGGAGGAATATGGAGGACATTATGGCTAAAAAGGAAAAGGAAGAGAGATAACTCAAATATAGTGAATATCGGGAAAGGGAGATGGCTAGATAATGCGAGGTCAGGTGTGATAGATCTATGGAGGTAGACATTATGAGAAGGAGTTAAGGTTCACGCGAGATGACGTCAAACCTCGGCGATCTATGCTACCCCATATTGGAAAGCACATGAGAGAATCCCCTTTAGATTCTAATGAGATTTTGTCGCATGGAGAAAGGAGAGTTTTCGGCGTGCTTCGAAACCACACAGTGACCAACCCCTAGTGCTTGGTTTTCTAGATCAAGGAAGAAGTATTGCTAATCTGGTTGGTATTGGTGGAAGTAACCAATCTACGTATAAGAGATATAATTTATCATTTAGGATGTCCATGTCCACATAAACCATTCCCATATTTGTAGGAATTTTTGGACAAGGTATAAATACAAGAGGTTCGGGTATCACGTCAGGAAGTGGCATTGGACACACAACTCGTAGCAGGACAATATCACAAACCATCAACATGTAATTTAGTGGGACATTGGGGACACTAAGAATTACCAATTCGAGGCCATTTGCTTTGACTATAGGAGGTGGATTTGGTGCTATAGCAGTTGGAGGACCTAGTGGACCTAGTGGATCTAGTGGATCTGGTGGGTCATGAGGGACAAGACCTGGTGGGTCTAATGAATCTGGTGGTGTAGGAAACATAGGAGGAAACAAAGGTTCTAGGTCAGGTGGATAAGGGCCTCAGCCACCCCCGTAAGTATTTTTTGAGATGTATTTACACCTACTAGACTATATAGGTATTGAGAATGCTGCAGAGCATTTTCACAAGTGTGAATTACTATGGCATGCAAAGGGGATCACTAACCTAGAGCAAAAGGTGAGCCTATTTATTATTGGGGCATGCGCATATTTGGTACCATAAATATGACCCCCACCAAATGGCCATGGATTACACTACATTGAATAATGCCTTCCTAGCAAAGTTCTATATACCTGAGTTCGAGAAAAAAATCATCAGTTCCTTGAAGGATATCCAACAAATAATGGAAGACGATTGTGCGAGAGTATGACGCATGGTTGAAACTCTCTTATCAAAATTATCGTATGAAATACACCCCTCTCAAAGCATGCTCAATGGTTTATTAGGGGATGTATAACACTATTTAGAAGGGTACTATCACACAAGACTTTCACAGACCCAGCATGCAATGCCTTGAAAGTAGCCTTGTGTCTTGAGGTGTTAGAAGCATTGATACTAGTGTGATCCCTTTTCAGAGGCTCAAATTGCTACAATGGCCAAGTAGTTGGAGATTTTTTTGAAAATTTAGTGCATGAGGTTCGTAGTGGTCTTTGGTGCATAGAATGTGAAGTGGAAGGGCATACAAAGGATAGTTTAGCTTGAAATTTGGTACATGCCATTGGAGTAGACTGTGAGATTTTCCATGGGGATCATGATGTAAAAAGGTGTCCTCTACTACAACACATAATCTGTAATAATGTTTCTTGCTATTGCAAGATTTTTTACCTCTATAACCCATGATACCAAGGATTGTAGGTTGATTGACAAGATTCATAATGCTATTGATCTTGGTGTGTGCCAGACTAGCCTTGCAAGCGGTTTCAATTATGACGATCACTGCTTATGAAGGGCATGTAGAAGAGGGAGAAAAAGAAGAGGTTTTCATGGTCATAGTAACTACTTCACGACAGAGGAAGAAGTGAGTTCTTGTGAGGAACTTGTTATAATTGTGGGTCTACAAATAGCTATAAGTGTGAGTGTCTTGATCTATTATAGTGCTCATGGTGTAAAAAAAAATAAGTACGAGTTGTTCCCTAAGTTGTTTGAGCACACGAGCCGACAATACTGGAAAGAAAAAGGCCTTTGGGATGGTGAGCATAAAGAAGTATGACCCTCGGTGGATTTCAAGAGTGGTGCATGAGTCTTGATTAGAACTTGTACTAGTGACAACACAAGTAGAGGCTGCATGCACAGGGAATATGCCAAGAAAGAAACTAGTTGTTAGGAATGAAGTGGTACATGGGAAGTAGTTAGAGCCTACTCATCGAGAAAAAAGTGTATTAAGAGACTATGTATGTGATTCAAAGTTTACAAGGGAGATTGAATGTCTAAAGGAGGAGTCAAGACACTTGGAGAAAAGGAAGAATGTAGAGGCTCCTAAGAGGGATCTATATGAAGTCGGGGAAGTATGTAGGATTTCAAGGAAAGAGAATATTATTCCCTTGCTAGGAAAATGGCTACGAGAGAAGGTACCATGCACGGACTGGAGCATGAAAGGAATTTTTGCATGCAAACCTTCCTCCTCACAACCTTGAATATGATAAGGAGATCACCTTGAATGTATTTATTGATGGTTGGATTCTAAATAACATCCTCATCAACACAAGAGTGGAGGTCAATGTTATCACCTTGGATGCATGACATCAAATGGGAAGGCCTACATTACATTCATCTTCGAATGTGCTATATATGGCGAATAAGACAAAGGCAATTCCCATTGGAGTCTTGAAGGATGCATTTATCACTATTCAAGGAGCCAAGTTCACTGGGGAATTTGAAGTCTTGGAACTCGTCGAGGAAGATAATTTCCCAACATTATTTGGGTTCCTTGGTGTTATAATAACAATGTCGACACTGTAGTTTAATAAGGGTTATATTAGTTTCAAGAACAAGGAAGAAGGGGTGATCACCCCTTTAACATATGGGAAGTCAATGCCATTTATTGAGCCCTTAGGAGAGGAATTCCTCAACAAAATCTATGTGTGCTCCATCATAAATCACGAGGTACTTCATCCTACTGAAGGATTCATCCAATTTTAAGATTCTCGGTCGATGAGTGATACAACTAGCATAACATGCGAAAATTGGGCACACAGGACTTATGAATTGATTGGGTGAAAATTGAAAGGATCTATAATAAGGATGAAAATGCATGCTAGTAAAGTTCTTGGGAAGAAAGAAGCTACCAAGTTACTCTAGAGGAGAAATCCCTAATGATTTCTTACAAGAAATGAAGGCTCAGTGGAAAAATTAGGATGAAAGAAGAATTATGCTCAGTTATAACTTTCTTGGGACTATAGTGCATTAGTGGGAAACACATCATGCGAGTATCTTGTAATAGCGCGAGGTAAGATTCACATTTTTGTAATAATCAGTAAAAGCATCACACCCATTGTTATCCAAGACTACCATGGCAAGGAACCCACCTCTTCCCATATCCAAGCATATGAGAAGGCCTTGATTAAGGGCTCAAAAGTGTTACCACCTTCAGTATGGGTGCATAAGTTATAATCCACCTTACAAGGTTGTGTGCATACATGGTAGATTCACTATTAGACACACCGTTAGATAGAGAATTGGCACAAATTAATAGTATATCTCATTTTAGAGTTTGAGTATTGAAGTACCAAGCCATCGGTGGATAAGGAATTTCAAGTTGTCAAGTGCCTCACAATGGGAGATAGTAATATGATAGAAGATAGGTTCTTTGGAGTTTCGGGTGAACCTTTTTTGGAGACACGTCTCAATGAAGAAGAATCAAAATAAATACAGCTTGAGTTCATGTGCATTGAAAAAGGAAAAAGGAAATATGGTCTATGTAGCAGATGGTGAAGAAATGGAAATTTTGAAAGCTAACCATTCTGAAGGTACATGCAAAGTCATAGATATTACTGATGAGTGATTTCCTACCTATCATGAGCCCTTGAAAATAAATAAGATTAACATGGGGATAAATACAAAACCTAAGGAAACTATCATTGCGGATTATTGGTTGGAGAAAGAGGTTTAAAAATCATTGATCTCATTGCGTGATTTTCAAGGAATTTTCCCACGAGGGTACCATGAGCTCAAAGGTGTTCACCATTATTTGGGGGAGATGAGGATCAAGTTGAAGGAGGGTGTGCATAGGATTTGAAAGAGATCCTATCATATGAATCCAAACTTATGCATAAGATTCAAGGAGGAGATAGATAAGATGATAGCGCCTAGTATCATTGAGGTTGTGGAAGAATCATAATGGGTAAGCCCAATGGTGATAAGCATTAATAAGGATAGAAGGATAAGGACTTGTGTTGACTACAGGGACTCAAACACAATATGTGTCATTGACCCTTTTATAATCCCATTCACTGAAGAGATTTTGGAAGGAGTAGCCGGGCACAAGGTCTATTCTTTCATGGTAGGTTTCATTTTAAGATACCTCTTGGAAATGGGAGTTCGAAAATACCTAGCGAATATCCCCAGACTGGTTTTATTGAAAGGATATTTTTTTGGGGTTTGTGTGTAAATGTTTCACTTGACAAAAATGCTATAGATGCATGATGGGAGGTTTTTGTCACACGTCGAAAACCTTGCGATGCGTGATATCAAATATTCTATCATTCGTTTGTAGCCTCCGCCCTCCTATCATGTGTCTGCAGCCTCCACCCTCCTGTCCCGCCTCAACACCGCCCTCCTATCACGTGTCTATAGCCTCCGACATCCTATTGCATACAAACACCACCCTCCTGTCGCGTGTCCGTAGCCTCCGCTCTCTTATCGCGCATCAATGAAATATCCTTGTCACTGGCTACAAATTTGATGAATATATATATATATATATATATATATATATATATATATATATATATATATATATAACTACACTTTGTGTATTGGCCTCTGTTGCTTCACAATTTTATTATTCTTGATAATAGATATGCCCCTAAGTGGTATGTGTGAAGTAGAAGTGTTTTACTTGGAGAATAATATAGGATTATATAGGGGATATATTTCAAACATAGGTAAAGCCAACCCCTAAAAAAATTAAACTATAATTTTTAGGTGAAAAGGTCATTGACCCATGCAGGAAAAATCAACTTTTAAAATTTTTCCTAAAATGGAATATTTACCATATTATGAATATTCACCACCAAAACTATCCATGTTTCATGGATGGGTTCTCAGGGTATCATCAAGTCAGGATTGCAAAGGAAGACCAAAGAAAGACAACTTTCACCACTAAGTGGGGAATCTTTTCCTACACTGTCATGGATTTTGGATTGAAGAATGCACCTTTTGTGTTCTTGCACATCATGGTACAAGCATTCCAAGAATTTATCCACAAATTTATTCAATTCTACCTAGATTAATGGAATGTGAATGGGTTAGTGAAATACCATTGTTATAATTTGAGGCTGATGTTTGAGAGATGTTGGCAGCTGAGGATTTCCCTCGACATTAAGAAATGTGTCTTTGCTAATCCATTTGGAACCTTGTTGGGACATATTATATGTAAGGAGGGCTTGTTAGTAGATCCCACAAAATTTGTTGTTATTATGGGATTGGGAGAGCCTACTAGTCAGAGCATAGTGTGTAAATTTATTGGGCATATGGGGTACTATAGGAAGTTCATCAAATGATATGCCAAGATTGTCATGCCCTTGGAAGAATTTCTAAAGCACAAGAGTGCCTTTCATTGGGGAGAGGCACAACAGAAGGCATTTGACACTTTGAAGGATAAACTTGTCATTGTGCCCATACTATGCTTTCCTTCTTGGGATAATCCTTTCCATGTGCATGTTGATGCCTCAGGAATAGCCATTGGTGTAGTACTAGCACATCCCCTGGTGAGGGATTTTGATCATCCCTTTTATTTTACAAGTAGGAAGTTTACACTAGTAGAACATAATCATACCAATCTCGAGTGCAAGGAGGCATCAATAATCTACACGCTATATAAGTTCAGGCAGTATCTTTTGGCAACACCTTTTATATTCTACACAGATCACATGACATTGAATTATTTAGTAAATAAGCCCATTTTGTAAGGGTGCATATGTCGTTGGGTTCTATTATTTCAAGAGTTTGAGTTCATGGTGGTTATAAAACTAGGAAAAAGTAATTCAAGACCTAACCACTTATCAAAGATCGACTTAATAGAGGATGTGCAAAGTATTGAGGATATAATGTCAGACATGTAATTATTTAGGTTCCAGCGTGCACCCTCATACTTAGAAGATATTGCGGTATTCATTAAAATAGGTTTGGCTCAAGATGGGATGAAGGCTTTGGAGAGAAAACAGTTAGCAATACACGTCGCACCCTACATGTTGATTAGTGGAGATCTATACAAATTAGGTTGTGATGAGGTTCTGCAATGATGCGTATTAGAACATGAGTGCGTAGTGATTATGGAGGAAGTGCATGGTGGGATTGTAGGAGGGAACTATGTAGGAAATGCAACTGCGTAAAAGATTCTACTCGTAGGGCTCTGGTGGGAAACCATCTACTAGGATTATATTGAGTTTTTCAAAGCCTGTGACCATTACAAGTGCCTTTGGAAAACACTGGAAAGAGGGATGAAATGACCTTGTGGCTAAGCTAGCTAGCTTCGAGCCATTTGAAAAGTGGGAAATCAAATTTTAGGACAAATTTCACCTGCCTCGCAAAGGAATGGTTTGCACTAAATAATTAATTTCACTAATTACTTGACAAGATGGGAACAAGCGGTGCCTACAAAGGATTTCACTACAACAAAAACTGCTAGAGTTTTATGGGATAACATAATCAGTAGGTATGGATGTCCTTTGAGCTTGACAAGTGATAGGGGTAAACATTTCTTGAATAAAATGGTTAAGATTTTGTTAGTATAATTTATGGTGGCCCATCACAAGACTACCCCTTATCACCCTCAACCGAATGGAACTATCGAAGTGTCTAAAAGCGATATTGAGTCACACGTTGACCAAGATTTGTGATGTTGGAAGACAAGACTGGGATGAAAAAGCTACTTGGCCATTTCAATGGATGTAGGATGATTCCCTACTATAAATAAGCCTTGTGTTTATAAATAAGGCAATATTGCGATCAGATTAGAATTTCCCTTTATGCATTTTTCTTTTCATTGTGTTTCCCTTTCTCGTTGCTTGTTCCTTTCTGTTGTCTTTTTTACACCTTATGCACCGGTAACCACATTATTGTCAAAAGATTTTGCATGCGCAAAGGACCACACATCTATTTTAGTGTGAGGTGGAGTAGTGCAAAGTGAATTATAAGCTAGCAGTAAAAGTTAAATGGCCCGATTGAAGGATAGAAAGTGCGTGGGAAAATGGTGGATGAGAATGGTTGGTGTCAGGATAAGGCTTAATAAAGACCATGTACAGAGAAGGAAAATAACAAGAACCACATGAGGTAGGATAGGGAAAAATTTGGGTAAAGGAAAGAATAAGTGCCTTGGCACCACCAACACACATGTACGAGTCTTGGTCGATAAGGATTTTTGTGTGAAGTTTATACAAAGTTTTTCACGTAGGATTAGGTGCATGGGTAAGGGTGCTTAAGGTCAGCTTTAGTGGAAAAATCCATATCTAATTCTAAGTGCATTGGTAGGTGGCATAGCATTTATTATTGGAAAGGAGGAAAAATCTATAAGTATGAGGTCGGGAGAATCAATATTTTACTGTGTGATTGTAAAGTGGTAGAGCTCTTGTGAACTAGGGCATCTAGAGAGATTTGTGTGAAGGCATATAAATCATAGAGATCTAAGTGCACAACTAGGTTGATCTGTGAACTGTAGTGGAAGGATTACACAGGTGTGGGGAGAGTTCTTTCGGAGTATTCCGTCTTGTGGAAGGGTTTTCCTAGTCAGGGTTTGGAATCTAGGGTGCGGAGGTAGGAGGATTATTTGTGGAGTTAAGCCTTAGAGTTAAGCATAGTAGAGCAGAGTAAGGAGGAATTTAAGTTTTAACCTGACAAGTAGAATGACACCAAAGAAGGAAACCATCTCACCAAAGAAATAGAAGGGCAAGGGAAAGGAAAAAAAAACACGTAACTAGTTCCAATGAAGAGTGGTATACATAGATGTATTACCTAGATGGAGTGTTTCTAGGAAAAGAGTGGGAATCACACTTGAGGAAGATGGTCGTAAGTGACTACAATCATCACATGAGAACTATAGAAAAAGATATGGTGTTGGAACTAGTTCATCTAAATAACAAGAGGACATCAGAAGGAATGTTTATCTATAGTGACGAAGTGAAGGTGAAGTTGGAGAAGGTTGGGTTGCTGCAACTATATGAGTTGGCCTATTTTGGAAATCTCAGGTGGTTATACCAGTGGTTGATTTTGCATGTACATGAAGACCACTTATCTTTTGTAGGCTTCCAAATGTGCATAACTCCTCAACTCATATCAAAATTCACTATCCTAAATAATAAAAGAGACTCCATAGATGACGACTTGGATGGTAAGGATGTCATCAAGAAAATTGTGGAGGCTTATGACAATAAAAAGGGTTCACGCTATTTTGATATCATAGATATCCTTGAACCTATTATGCAAATGGATTCACGCTTGGTTGCCAAGATAAATGAT
Source organism: Taxus wallichiana var. yunnanensis (assembly GCA_018340775.1). Taxonomy (NCBI): domain Eukaryota; kingdom Viridiplantae; phylum Streptophyta; class Pinopsida; order Cupressales; family Taxaceae; genus Taxus; species Taxus wallichiana. Next base: position 66,757,957 of record CM031234.1, read on the forward strand.
CAAGAAATGTGGACACAATTGAACAAGGCATGGCTAAATTATGCTAAAATATCTCTAAAGGTACCATTTAAAACTTAACTACCTACATTGTAGATAAGATCATTAGTAGTGCGTATGAAGGAGAGAAGATATTATTTGGAAACATTCTCCTCACCACCATCTTCTTAGAGATTAGATTTCCCAATGGGCTAGAGAATTTCGTATGGGAGTATCCAAAAGAAAATACCTTTCTTGTGAAAATGTTTGATAAATATACTTGTGAGACCATGACGACTGCTCACAAGGCATGCCTAGAAAAATGGTATAAGTAGATGTGCGATGCATTCAAGGAAAAGTGGAGGATACCTGAGTAGTTTCCCACACTCGTAGATGGGGAAGTGGAGTTTGTTTTATATCAACATTTTTGTATTGGCCATTTCACCTTAATAAGATGGGACTAAGAGTCCATGGTGTAAGCTACCATTTTCTTTCACCATGTAATACTTCCAAGTGGGGGTTAACCATTTTAAGGAGGACAAGAGACTAAGGTTTGACCTTAGTGAGGTAGATCAAGACCACCACGAGCTGCACCAAAATCTCATATATCCAAAGAAGCATGCATATGTGGAGAAATATGTCTCCCACAAAGTGTAGATGATAAAACCAATAATACTTCTGATTTGAAGGGTCATGTAGCAAGGGTATATCTGCGCATAAGGAATTTTTTTGAGAAGGGTGCATACTTTTGAAATGATGTCTCCATTCTAGAAGATGCCATAGGAAGAAATAAGGATGCACCAAAGAAGAGGGAGAGAAAAGAGGTGCAAGAGAATAAGGCACTAAGTGTGCAAACAACACAATCTGTGGGCATTCTAGAAACAAACATTAAGCCAAGCACTTACGCACACAGGAAGACATCCCTAGTGGAGAAGACCCTAGAAGAAGAGGCACCAGAGAAAGAGTATCCCCTCACAAGATAAGAGTCACCAAGAAAGGAATCACCCGCTGAAGAGAAACAGAGGGAATAGTCTCCTATACTAGAATCGCCAGTTAGGAAGAAACAAAAATGTAGCAGAAAGGGTAGAATCAAAAGAAGCGAAGGACTTGGAGGCCTACAAGGGAAAGAGAGATGATGAAGAGGATGAAGAACTTCATAATAATCTCATGTATGATAAACAAGATTCAGAAGAAGAAGGAAGTGAAGGGAAGAATGGAAAGGAAGAAGCAGATTCTCAAGGAAAAGGGGTGAGAAAAGAAGTAAATGCAAGAGATCAGAGGACTCCAAGCCTCACCAAGGAACACATAGAAGAAGGAATAGAGAGAGAAGTGGAAGGAATCATTGAAACATTAGTGGAATAGAAAGTAAAGTGTAGCACAGATTAAGTGATGAAGGAGATTGAGGAAGAAAGCATTGAAAAGGAGTATGGTAGGATGGGCAGAGACCCCACCTAATGGTAAGCTTTCAAAGGTTACATTAATAGGTGGAAAGATCATGGTGGCAGCCCAAGGGAAAGGAATGGGTTACATCAATGATCCAAGAAAGGTGCTACGTGCACGCTTCAAGCACAACGTGCCAACAAAATAACTCGTGGTCATGCCCTCATTTGACGTAGAAGGCACATACCCACAAACCAGAAGATGTTATCTTGGGTGTTTGAATCCCATGTCGATGAACCTAAGTTCAAGGTAAGCCAAGGGGCACTAATGAAGATGTCAAAGATAAAAGGGATAAACCCCCTAGTTAATGCTCAACGGTTTTCAGATGGGAATGTTTGTAATGCACTCAACAAGGTTTTAGTTGAGGTTGAGACCAAAATTTTGGAAGAAATGATAGGGTGAGATTCCTAGAGGTAGAATTGGAGAAGGAGGATGAAAATTTTAAGAAAAGAAATGACCTGAAGCAAGAAGAGCTAATCAATGCATAACTAAGGCATGAGCTAAAAGAGGAGAAGGAAAGGGTGCACAAATTACATAAGAAAATCAAGATGATTATAGATGTTATTGTTTTAAAGAATCCTAACCTAGTGCCTCCCGAGCAAAAATATAAATCAACCTTGCAGTTCCTAGAGGACTTAACTCACACCCTCACTATGGAGAGGTGGCCACTCACCTTAGAGTCCATAGAAGAAGCATTAGTGCACTAAGAGAGAGAAGACAAGATAAAGGTCATAGGGATTTTTGCTCAGTATACCAAACTCCTTTCCAATGTGAAGGCCATCGCACAAGTTACTAAAGTTTCCTATGATAATTGTGTTGATAGAGATAGAGTAGCAAGCATCTTGGTTGCTACACATGAGATGAAACTCAAGGAGTTCTAGGAGAAGAATAATGGGAGTAGAGTAGAGATGGAAAATATACTTGTTGAATTAGAAAATAAATCAAAAGCTATCGAGACCTGCAGGTACAATAAAAAACCAGCTAAAGGAGTTATATCCCTAGATCACCCACAGAATGGATGCACTCAATTACCTTGGAAATTAGCAGGATAGTATTGTTGATATGATGAGTTCTAAGGGGGAGGAGCTAATTTTTGAGGAGGTGAGTGCCCTAGTAGGTTACCTCTATCAGTAAGTTCAGAATGAGGTAGATTATTGGGAGAAGTTTGAGGTAGACAGTAGAAAGGATTTCCCACTCCTCCATGAACAATAACCAAATTCTTCTGCGTGCCCCATTATTTAATTCATTCCTTCCTCAATCTTCATACCTTCATTCTTTATTCTAACTTTTAAAGTCCTCCAATTGAAGGAAGGTGTTCCCATAGATGAAGAATAAGCGTAGTGTGGGGTGATGTTGGGCCTCAAAATATTTTCTAAGTATAAAAAGGTGCATCAACACACAGGCATAAATGAAGAAATAAATTCAGTGTAAAGGTGCACATGAAAAGGTTTTAGAATGTTTTATCAGAACCAAAGGCACATGTGAGGCAAAGGAAAGGGTTTCATGACTTAGCCATATTCGGATTTTAAGGAAGCACACAAGAAAAGTGTGACCAAAATGAGCATGCGTGATGGATAAGGTACCTACCTAATAACTCAATAGTCAAGGAATGAATATTCCATGTAATGGAAGGATCCAGAAATACATCATTACAAAAATTGGAGAGCTCGGATGGGAAGAAGCATGCTCCATTGAAGGACCACATGGACACTTGGCAACTAATCTATTACTTTAGGAAGGCATGACGGTGGATGCTAAAGATATATATAGAGATGCTCGGGTAGAAGGAAAGAGGAGGGGATTTTGAGAAAAGTGTGTGGTCATTGGCATCACATAGTGATTAAAGAGGTGAAGCTCTATATAAATAGTGATGGGTTCTAGGGATTCTCATTAGGAAGGCTATAGGAGAGATGAAATATCTAGAGGGATGGGTCTATGAACATCTTTGTAATCTGGAAAGCATAGTTTAAGATTCTGATGTATAATTATTATCTACATTAATACATTTGGTTTGTAATGACCTTGAGGAATGTAATGTGGTTACTGAACAAAGAGTAATATGAATATATGGATTTCTTTTAAAATATATACATTGTTCATGGGTATAAACCCTAGTGCCTTTTCTTTGTATTATTAGATCTGTTATTTATTTGATATTTTCCTTGTTATCTAAATGGATGCATTTATATAGTAACTCATCCTAAGAACCTCAGAATGAATGCATGGTTCTTTTCCTTCTTGCATCTAATCTTTTGTCAATAGGGGATGTATTCTCACAAAAATCACATAAAGGAGGGGCTTGGTGCCCGTGCGTTCCTCAGGTGAGCACCCAACACTCATTGGGTGATAGGCCGGCACACATGGGATTAGACTATTTTTTCTAAGGACATAAGAATGAATACATGCTCTTAGGTGACCAACCCTTAGGGTAACTTATTTATCTTAAGCTAAATAAATTTGTAATTATAGTTTTTTTTTATTATTGGCAAATAGTTTTTTGAAAGGGACTATACCCTTGTACAGCAAGGCTCAGAAGCCAGAATAGGAAAATAAAGCTCGAAAAAAAGGATCAACATCCTGATATAACAATAAGGACCAAGTGCAGAACGCAGTCTGCAAAGAAACAATCAACAAAGCAACACAACAGCAAATAAACACCTGCTGGACAGTGATCAAACAGCAAACACGCAGGTGGTCAGCCACGTAAATGATAACAATGTACTCCGGCCGACCACTAACGGAGAAAACAACCAGACGATCATCACAAAAGAGCCCAACAAAAACTGACAAGGAAGGAACCAACAAAAGCAAACCAGCTGCAACAAAACAGCAACAAAACAACAACACAGCTGCCTAGCAACTGCGTAGCAGGCCATAAGCCAAAATGTAGCAATGATAGCGCCCAAAAAGACAAGAATCAAATCTTGTCCGATATGGTGGGGGATTTAGATTTGGCATTACCCTTCTTTTTCCGATCCACCACTGTCCATTCCTGATTTTCCACATCCACTACAGTCGGAAAAACTGCAATAGGTTTGATGGGGGAGTGACCCAAATGGGAGGTCGGAATATCTTTAATCACTGAATCAGCAGCCTGTAAAGAATAATCTGGAGGCTTCTCTGTATTGGTCTGTGAATCAACCATGATGGGTGAGTTAGCTTGCAGGGGGGCACTCGAATCCTTAGCCGGATTTGAGTCGATTGTAAGATGTTCAGGTAGAGAATCCCTCCACCAGGCTGTTTTGGTCTTACGTTTGGAGTGTTCACAGTCATCTGTAACATGACCAGTTTGGAAGCAACGCCTACATCTGAAGGCAAGTCTCTCATAGTCTATCCTCTGCACCCAGAGCCTGGCTCCAATCTGAAGATTGATTTCTGCTGGTAAACATTTGGAGGTATCGAGATCAACCAGGATTCGAGCATAAGTAGTATGGGTTTGAATGGAGGTCTTATCATCAACTGCTACACATGAGCCTAAAGTATCCCCTATAGCAATGAGACAAGATCTGTTCCAAAGCTGCAATGGGAGTCCTGGTAGACGAACCCAAATCGGGTAGGTATCAAAAGACTCCTTTAATGGGTCGAAAGATGGATACCATGGTTTGGACATAAGCCCATGTTCCCCCCAAACCCAATGTTGACTAAAAATTAAATCCCTATCTTCAGGGGTTTCAAAGACAGCAATGAAGTAAGCTTTAGCACAAGGATAAAGCTCAATCTTACCTTGTATTTTTTCTCTCCATCTCTGGGCTATCCAGTCATGAAGCTGAGAAAGCTTAGGCCAAAATTTGTGAAATCTGCATATGAGCCCCAGATGGGAGAGATTTTCCTCCTCCTTAAGAACCTTTAGAAGTAAATCCTCTTCGATTTTCAGCGTCGGGACCTCCTGGGAGGGTTTTAAGAGCTCATTTCTGACATTCTCCTTCTGTTTGGAGACCGCTGAAGCATAAGATCCGGACCTATTGTTGCTGTTTAGATTGTCCTGGTTCTGGCTTACCCCTGTACCTCTTCCTCCATCACCAGATCCACTCTTAGTCTCTTGCAACCTGCAGTTACCAGTATTGAGTTTTAAAGGAGATAATGAATCTTTGACTGAGCCATCTTTACCTGTCCCATGAGTGAACACCCCTGTTTTGATATGGGGGTCTTGGTTAGTATTGCAAGCCATACCAATCCATGAGATTGGTGCTTTATTTTCCTCTACATTTTTGCATCCGCCTCCCACAGATACCACTGGTTTCTCGCCGCCATTAATAGGGACCTCATTTCGAACTGAGAGGGGCGAACCTCTGGCAATGCTCGTGCCTCCTCGAACCCTTTTTTTAGATGAAGCCCGCGTAGAAACCATGGTAGCCGCGGAACAGTCGCGGAGCAATCTCGGAGCAGTTGCGGAGCAGCCGCGGAGCAATCGCGGAGCAGTCGCGAAGCAACCGCGAAGCAGACGCGGAGCAGCCGCGGAGCAGTCGCGGAGCAGACGCGGAGCGGGGGGAAAACGGATTCAAATTTTTGACGAATTTGTAATTATAGTTGTCATGCAAATAAAAGTGCATTTTGAAGAAAACTCAACCTCATTTTGAATAAATTACAGAATTTTCACATCACTATCAAATAATTTCCAACTAGTTTCATTATCTAGAATTTATGGTTTAAACACCAACTTTATGTGTCATCGATTACCATGAATTAAATCCTTGAATGGTGAGAATTGTGAACCAAGAGTTGTCATTTATCCTTTTTTTGTTCACTTTCTTGGCACCACATGTAGATTGAGAGCATTAAATATCTCTAAGAGGCCCCAAAATACGTGTATATAATATTTTAAAATCTTATTATTTTTGGCACACTTCCCTATGACTTTTGGATGAAAAATTTAGTTTCACCAAAGATCTCGTAATGTATTAATTTGTTTCTTTTCAGTAATAAGAAGACCATGCACAAATGATTCATATTCTACCACATTGTTGGAACATGTAAACTAAAATATATGCACAAAGAAGAACTTCTTATTTCTTGGAGAAATAAAAACAACACCTATTTCATCTCCATTTCTACTTGAAAACCATTAAAGAACATATTTCATAGTCCAAAAGTATTATTTTCTTTTTCTTGTGTGGTGTAGGAAAATAAGACTCTTCCTCCAAAATATAGTAGGTTCCAAGTTCGGTGTCCAATGCTGTATCATGTATATCAAAATCATGATTATCCTTATCCCATTCATCTAATAATGCAATTTGTGTATTGAAGGAGGAATATGATACTCTTCTAAAAATGATTCTTTCTCTTAGTTTTCTTGGATGAGATAATTTTCTTAGAGGATAGAAATTCCATATGACTCAACATGATAGGAAAATAAAGGATCAAATTGTATGGTAAATTTGGTACCATACCTTGTTCTTAAGAGCATATGATACCAATATGAAGACAAGTAATAACCCACCTTGGTAGTGAAATCTCTTAATAGAGAAATGGAAAAAAAGGAGAAAATTTCATGACAAATACATCCTATGTTAAATTTATACTTGGAAAAGCATGAAGGGTTAACTCAAGATCCTTGATGACTCTTAGGATGTTAATAGTTGAGCCATCTAGTTACAAAAATCCTTTAGAATAGGGATGCACTTTATGCCTAGGTTATCAAAAATAATTTTAGGAATAACATAACTATTGGCCCCTAAAGCTATCATTCAATTATGAACAAGATTTTTCCCAAAATTAAAGACATAGAGAAGGGTAGAGTCTTCATAACGTTACTTACTTAGTTCTCCTCTATTTATCATAGATTGAAAACAACCCGAGTTCTTTGAATAGGTGGATCAGATTCGAGAGATTTGTGTATGAGATTCATGAAAAAGGGCATGTTGTGATGGAATATCCAAAGCATCCCAAATTTTCACATTAACATTTATTTTCTTGATATGATCAACAATGTTGAAGTAGAGACTTATGGGCTAGTGCATTTGAGGCAAATAATTAAGATTTTTAAAAATTTTGAAGGTGGTAAAAGTACTTTCGGTTGTGGAACAACTTTAGTTTCCATAGAAGGTGCACATGGAACTTCATGTGTAACCTCATGTGAAACCTATCTCGTACCGAGAGACAAACGTAAATAGCTGGGTAGATTTGTGAATTTGATCACTCTCATTGGTGAAAAATGAAGGTTTCACAAGAGTTTCCAACAATCTCTTCTTGGACCTTGTGTTGTTAAAGAACTGTTCCCATGGTATTTTTGAAATATCCATGAATTGAGTCATTATGTAGTATTCATTAACCCCAAATAATAGCATATTAGTATCATGGTTGAATTATTAGGATTCTTCATTGGTAGATTCACGTGCTCATATGGATGGTTAGTGGTAATTGAAGGAACTCGAATCATGAAGGATTACATGCATAAAGAAATTCATGTAGTCTCATTGATTATGTGGATGATTGCGTGGAAAGAACCATTATATTTCATGGATTACATTGTTTTACTTGGAACTAATGTTTTACTTGAGCTAGGAGTAGGAAGATAATGAACATGGGAAGCAGTCCAAAGAGAAAGGTGTGTATTTTTACCTGTCATCTATAATATTTCTTATTTTCCCCATACTTATGATTCGTATAATGATTTTTAAAGGGCTGATAAATTTGATTGAATCCTTTGTTATAATTGTTTCTAAAATATTGAGATTACTATTTTTGTAAGGATATAAATTTATTGGACATATTTCTAATAAAGGATGTCATTTCTCCATATTCTTTCTACTTTTGGGGAGAATAGGATGTGGAGTTAATGGGTTTGGATCTTTGCTCAGAATGAGAGCAATGGAAGTCCTGGGAGACTTGAGGTAATTTAGGAAACAAAGGAATAGGTAATCCAGGATCTATCTTTTTAGCTTATATTAGGTAATTTCCAAACCTAATGGATATTAAATAGGCATCATGAAATTACATATAACACATGGATTATATCATAACAACAATGTAATAATTCAATTCTCTTAAGAAGTAAATAAAATAACCTTGTGGATTAGGTCTTAAGAGGAGTGTAATTATATCCCATGTATTTTGAAATCGGAAGTTAAAGTTAGCCATGAGTTCATTGGGATCTCTCTTGATTGTTGTGAGTTTTTCTAACAAGGAAATATTATTTTCTTTCTCCTTAAACTGATCACAAAGTGTAGTGCCTAGTTCATCCTAGTTGTGAATAGAGGTAGATCTTAAAATTCTATAACATTGAATAACTTTGCATTTGAGTGAAGAAGCTAAAATCTTGATTATAAAATCATCTTTTACTACTAGATGAACTAACTAGACATTTGCAATGTCTTGAATATGATTAGAAAAATTTGTATGATTCTCACCACTTTGAAGAAGGGAATTCTCTTGAGTGTATCTATTGGTATGTCATGTTACACATTGAGAGCTAAATGACTACCACCGTTGAATTTGATAAAGGGTAGGTTTATCGATGTGCCATAATTCGATGGGGCTCACAACTCTTGAAGAGCACGTGAAAGGTCTACTAGGAGGAGGAGTGGAAATAGATATGCACATGGGATATGGAGATTTACATACTACTTTGCATCTTCTTTTCCTTGGAGACAACTATAGATATTCAAAGGATTCACCACTAGTTTTGCTTTTTCTTATCGAATCCTTCTCATGAAAATGGGGAAACAAGACTATTGTATAAGGATTGAAGTCACAAGATGTGTTGAAAAAAGCATCCAAAGGATGGAAATAACTAAAGAACACACAAAAACTTAGAAAAATGTTTTAAAGTACATAAAAATGTCCCAAAGCGAGCATGAAAAAATAGTTGGAGCTCAAATTTCAATCACACTGAGTCACAAAGATCCAGGATTTGAGGAAACATGGGACTGTCTCTAAGTTATGGGAGTTACTCTTGAGACAGAGCTTTGGATAATTCCATCCTCCTCTACTTATTCCTAAATCTAAAACTACTCCTAAGAAGGAAAATACAACTATCTAACTATATTATATCATTCCAAGGGACCAGGAGAGAAGGAAATCCATAAAATTGAAATCCTAAACTAAGGGGAGGTGATAGCACCAGAAAGAAAGGGAAAGAAACTCTCAAATGAGTGAAAATAATAAGGGAAAATGAGTAAAGGGATGGCATACATCTTGACATAAAATAGAACAAGATTCAAGTTCTCACTTCCATAGAGAAAAACATAAAAGAAACCTTGTAATAGATGTAAAACATGCAAAACACATGAAAATTAAAAAATAATGGAAAGAATATGTAATAAAAATAGGTTACTAAAGATAGTAACCACAAAAAAATAACTTTTATTGCTTGAATGAATGTATAGTCCACTATAGTTGAGGGAGTAGGTAAGAATCAACATGAAGTGGCCCATATTTGAGGCCTATAACTCAAAATGAAAAATAAAATACTCTTATTAATGACCATACATTCCAAGAGGGTCTAACCTTTACAAATGGGCATTATTTTATAATATATAGAAGAAGGGGAGAGAAGAGGAGGGAAAAGAGAGGGAAAATCAGATTTAAGAATCCAACCACAAAATAGAGGAATTAAATGTTTGCAAGTTAGTCTGTAAATATGTAAAATATGCCTCCCCATGTCATATTTCTTTTGGAATAAGGAAAGTGGCCATATCCCATGAAATCTGAGTCATTTAGTTGACTCTAATTGGACATTAATTTCCTAATTCATGTTTTCACATTTCCATTGTGCCTCATATTTAAAGAGGGGGCCCCATCCATATATAGAACTCATTGTGTTGAGGAGGGAGACTTTCTATAGTCACCAAATCCTAATAAAATATGATTTTGAATGGTCTATAATGTAGCCTTGTTGGTGATAAAATTTGTATGGTGGAAAAATCAGGTGTCTCCACCAATGTTGTGGGGCTACATGCTCTGCATTGAATGGTACAACTCCCATTATTAAATGTCACTAATCCTAATATAAATGTTGTAGGTTGCCAAATTAGTTTGGGATCATAAAGGGAAACTCCATTGAACCTGTGGAAAAGTGCTTATACGAGGGTACAAGTGAGTAAGTTAAAACATTGAGGAGAAAGGGAAAATATTAGTTAAGGAATATTATGGTCGTGAGTAGATTGTAGAGCTTCACACCCATTAATCGGAGTATTTCAACATCCAATATAGAAGAAAGAAAAATGAAGCGGTTAGTGAGACAAACAAAAGGCACATAAATAAATAAAAATTTGAGGCTCATTCCTCGAATATTTGAATCTTTTTGATCACCATGCTTACAAAGTGCATACAAGAGGAAAATAAAGGAAAAACAAGGAAGATAAATAGAAGAAGTGTAGATTTTATTCCATTTGTAGTTATGAATATAAAGATTCAACGAACTTATCACAATTCACAATGCTACATAGTAGGAGTTCTTAAAAATTTGGAATCCTTATAGAAGATATGCCCACCTCTTATGGCATGTTCTTTGGGATGTAGATTATTCGACATGTTGGAGGAGATATGTAGTTGAATTTATCATAGCCACTATCCTGGTAAATGGTAAAACAAAGAAGCTACTTCCCATCATAAAAATGAAGTATATTGTTTAACAATCAAATGACCCAATGATAGACATATTGTGCCCAAATTCTAAATCAGGAAACTTCTTCATGACTGTTTAGGGGGATCTTGAGATGCCTTTGGTGGAGGAATGTCCAAGCATCATACATCCATTCAAAGAACACAATGAATAGTTGATGAAATCCAATTTTGAAAGGGTTTACTTTTCGTGGGACGAAGGTGTAGAAAAAGTTTCTACAATGGATGTTGAGATTGGTAATGAGAACCTTGACTTGTAACAAATAAATCTTTAAGTGTTGAGAGATGCAGACCAAGAAAAAGGAATGATGATCAACACCTTCTTAATAGAAAACTTCAACATTTTCAATGATTCTCCTGAGGATCAACATGATTCTTCATGTGATGAATGTTCCAATGAACTTGAAGTATTCTATTTCTCATTAGAAGAAGATGACTATGAATACAAGAATGGCAATGTACATTCACCTCTAGAAATTGAAATGGAGCATACCAAGAAAATGATGATTTCACTATGGAAATGGACCTCTCAATGTTCGGTGATCAAGAACGGGAAGATGAAGATGATGAAATTTCAGCTCCAGTGTTGTGCTCATTTCCTTTTCATGAGGATGAACATATTCTCAATGAAAAACAAAGAAATGGATTATTTCTTGATCCCAAATTTGATTTTACTTAAAATAGAAACCTTCTTTATAGATTTCAACCCTTTAGTAATTTTCCTAATCAAGATACAGATGCCCTTGACACAAAGATGAAGGATAAATCCCAAAATGGAAAAGGAAAGGAAGATGACAATTTTTAGGTTAGAGACCCTATTTTAAACTCATTCTCTTTCTAAGAGGGTAATTCAATGAAAGTAACACACTATATAGGGCAACGCATGAAAAAATATTTGGATAATGAGAAAGGCCACTTCATGGAAAATTTAAAAAGAAGTTAAATTAATGAGGAGTTACATGATGCCAAAATTCATGAGACATCTGATGAGAATCAACCCATAAAAATAATGGTCATGAAGCAGATGCATAATGAAGAAAAAGTTTCTCATTGAAAAAATGAAAATGCCGAGTCAAGAACAATCAAGGTATGTCTTCATGACAATGGCAAAAAATATGCAAATGAAAATAACCTAAAGTACAAAGAGAATCCAAAAAGAAGTTGTCAAAGTAATGAAGGAGGAATAATGTACAAGAAGGATAGAAATCAAGATAGATTTCTCAAGAATATGATATAAACCTGTTAATGGATTTACATAAGAATGACATTCAGTAACACCCATTTATGGGTTAGCACTAAATTAAAATTCACATTTAATTGAATATAGGTTGTCCCCCAAAATTACATAAATGATTTAGATTGTTTACCTTGTTTTTGTTTTTAGTTTCCTTTCCCTTTTGTGTTTCCCTCATTGTGTTTGTGTGTATGTGTGTGTGTTCAATACATAAAGTTGTTTAGCCTATCTTTCTAGTGACTCCAGAAAGTCCAAGCGATAAGGCACTGGTCCACAAAGAAAAATTTAGATTCTAGGATTATCATGTTATGTCCTCACTATTCTCAATACATACCATTCCCACAAGCTAGAGCTAGTTATTGTCATGCAAATGTGCAAAAGGAAAATTTCCAATTTTCAAGCATGATAACAATACCCCTATGTCTAAATTTCAAAATTTTACCCCTCCAAGACACCCTAGGTCTCCCATTATTAACACCAAACCTTACTCAATCTGTGTAATGGTCCTCAATTGTATTTCCATCCAATTCCCATAGGTGATTTAGAAAATAAAATTCAATCCCCCTAGGTGATTTTAGGAGTTTGCGAAGAACGCTAATTTTGGGCAATTTTGGGAAGGGCTACCATTGGCATTCCTAGGACTAGTGCACCCCTAGAGAGAAGAGAAGAGGAGAATAATTCAACATGGAGATGAATTAAAGTTCCAATAACATCAGGGAAAATATTTTGGAATATCCAGGGAAGATTTGGAAGTTTTGGGGCAGATTCATCAGAAACAAGTTCTCAAGCATAGGTAGTGCATAGTGTTAAAAAAATCACTGAGATTTGAGATGTGATTCAAGGAGTTCTATAAGAATTTTGGAGGTAAAAATACATCTTTAGAAATTTAATTCATATATCTACAAGATGGTGGAATCATATTTTTCACAACACCTAAGTGAAATATATTTATATCTAGTTTTTACCACGCTCATTCATAGAGATAGAAAAAAATCCTATTTTTAGGGAATAAATGGAGTAATAAATATATTTTACCACAATAATTTTATTCAAAAGGAAATTTTCAGTCAAATTCATATAATTTTTTTCAAAACACTCCATCAGGAGCTCAAGTTATCGCCGTCACAAGTTGGCCCAAGGTGAGTGTTCCATACTTAGCCAATTATTAAAGTGGACATGTGTCAGCTCCAGGATCCTAGCACATTTTGATGTCCCTTCAATTACTCTATAAAAGGGACATAGGGTATATTTAAATTTTCCCAACCTTTTTATCCCTCGATCACTCATGGGACCCTCCACATTGCCAGTTTAGCCCCAAGAGCTTGTCAAGCCTATCCTCCTCACAATGGACGGATGACCGCCAAGTGTCACAACCTGGTGTGATGTGAAAATTGATGTATTTTTCATCATTTTAGCTAATTTTTCATAGGGAAAACAAAAATTTTCCCAACTCCATGAAGCTTTGGAAATCCAAAATTAATAAAAACTAATTATCGTGTTACTTCTCTATTGTTGCCCGTGAAACTCATTGCTTGAAGAAAGTTACAGAGAACTTGCAAACCTCCATTTCCCCTCCTCATTTATTCTTCCCTCCATTATTAATACAAGTGAAGGACTACAGTAAAATTAAAAATCTATCTTTTCATCTGCCACCATGTCCATTTAGTCTCGAAACCCCTGATGAACCAAAATGGTAAAATGCTCATATCTCACAATTCGGAGCACAAATTGAAGTGAGGTTTTTGTAGAATTTATTATTTTTAGAGGGGATAAATATGAAACAAATAAACTATAAAATTATTCCCTATATTATTAATTATATCAAAAATCCATTTTGTGTCCTAGTTTCTTCTCCTTTGATTTCTCATTTAATCAACAAGCTATTTCTCCAAAATCTCGAGGAATTTTTTTTCACGATCCAATGTGGAACTAATCACACTATGAAAATTGATGGAAGTGATCCTTGAAAAAATCTGAAAAAAAGTTTTGCATGAACTAGTTTTCATGCCATGAATTCCCTATTTTTTATGGATTTTGAGGGATTTGTTTTCATTTTTTTCTTCCTATCACATGAAAAAAATCGGTGAAAAGGTAGTGAGCTACCTCTTCACTTCTCAAGGTTCGAGTGGGTGAAATTACATGAAAAATTAGAGGGAATGATCATTGAAAAATATAGTTTCACATAAACTAGTTTTCTTTCCATGAATTCCCTATTTTTTAGGGATATGGAGGGCTGTATTTTTTGTAATTATTCTTCCCCTGCCAATGAAAATCTCATTTTCTAACTTTTTCAGATGAAGGAATTACTCAAAATTTGGAGCATGGAACCCTGGGATAAAACCCATAATTGCAATACCTATTTTGTTGCAATCTAACACCCACAGTGCACTTAATAAAAATGGTACACCTTCCTACATAGGAGAATACTACTTCAAGTAAGCCACCGTCTAAAGAGGCTATGAAGAAGGTGGTGAAAATAGAGGGATTATCACAAGAAAAGTAATCGAAAAGGTCATCTTGCCCGCCATTGACACATTAAAAATAGTAAGTGGTTTCATAAGCCATTTCTATAAATAGCTAGTTGGTCCAAAAGGTGAGAGGAACACAGTAAGAAGAAGGAATTAAATTGATCATATCTAGTTGAGGCTAGAAAAATTTAACTTGTACACTTACCAAAAATAGTAAGTTACCCCATGGATACTTACTAAAAATAGCAAGTTGTTCTCAAAGGGAAAGTATGGCACAATGGGACATAGAGGGATAATCATTACGGTTGATATCACCATATGGGGTTTAGAGAGGAAAAATCTAAAACATATTATAGATAGTAATTTATCCCTCCCAAATGTATTAAGTGTCAAGGAAACATAAATTTCCAGTCCACATGTTGGTATAGTTTCTCAAGTGTGATCAATCATGAAGATATGGTGGTTTTTCATGGTTTGGAATGATCATCTCATATTACAGAACAAGAAATCCATCATGGAAATAAGTTCTTCATGAGGTGTTTTTTTCCCTCCATCCCTTCCCTCTTCCTCTCTTTCCCTCTCTTCTTTCTTTCTCCATTCTAATTCTTCGTTATGCTTCATCATTATATTTCGTCTTATTCACTTAAGTGACCTATTTTAAATTTGTAAAACTATTTTCTCAAAATTATAAGATAAATACTTAATTAATGGAAAACGAAAAGTCACAAGAGGAATACGAAACAAAAATCATGTGAGGGAGGGGAAAGGTCAATTCAAATTATATAAATTGGGATGGCTTCCCCATTCCAAGGGATTCTGAATTTTGAAGAACTCCTACTATGTAGCATTGCGAATTGTGATAACTTGGTTGAATATTTGTATTCATCACTACATATGGAATAAAATCTACAGTTATTCTATTTCTCTTCCTTGTTTTTTCCTTTATTTCCCTCTTGTATGCACCGTATAAACATGGTGATCAAAGAGAGATTTGAATCTTTAATGAATGATCCTCAAAAAATAATTTTTATGTGGGTTTTGTTTGTCTCACTAACCACTTCATTATTACTTTCTTCTACATTAGATGTTGAACTACTCTGGTTACTAGGTATGAAGCTTTGTAATCTACTAAGAAGTAATCTTCCTTAACTAGTTTCCCCCTTTCTCCTCAACGTTGTAATTTACTCCCTTGTACCATCATATAAGATCTTTACCACAAGTTCAGGTGGAGTGTCCCTATGTGATCCCTGATTGATTTATCCAGCCACAACATTTAGATTAATATTAGGATTAGGTAAATTCAATAATGGTATTTTTACCATTCAATTCAAAGGGATGTATCCCCATGAACATTGGTGGAGACACATGATTTGTCCACCTAAAAAAATTTCTCACCAACATTTTTTGGTGACTCCATTGGGGAGAGATTTTACCAAGTACTCAAAAAGGAATCTCTGCCCAAAAATCATAAAATAAAAAAGATACATAAAAATATAAAAATAAAAATATGAAAAATAAAGGAAGTAGTTGGATGATCAAAATCCTCTTTGCAATCCTAACTGAGAAATATGCACTTTTCAAGAGTTGAAAAAGAAGTAGTTGAAGCGAAAAATACCATGGCAGATAAAGAAAGAGAAAGACTACAACCCATTGTTCCATGGGGAAGGAATACTGGTCCACTTGCTCTTGCACCTCCTCTTCATGATCTTTTGATGTTCTCTCATAAGAACCTTCCAAAATTTAAAGGTGATGGCACACAGATTCATGAAGAGCATGTAGCAGCTTTCATCACCACATGTGGTGTGTTGGGTGTCAAACATGAAGACATATTTGTTAGATTGTTTATAGAATATTTGTAAGAAAAAACATTTGAATGGTTCTATTTCTTACCAGCAAGGTCTATCACTTGTTGGAACGATATAAGAACCAAATTTGAAGCTAGATATAAAAATACAAAATAATGTTAGGATATCTTTGTTCAAATACTATAAATGAATATGGAATCTACAAAATCTATGAGAGACTTCATATCCAGGTATAACTAGAAAATCAGAAGGATTCTTGAAGATGTCGTACCTTCTAAAAATAATCTAAAAAGATTCTTTATCAGTGTTATGCAACTAGAAGTTGGGTTCTTCCTGAGAATATCTCAACCTAGAGATTTGAAAGAAGCACAAGATTATGCTATTGAAATAAATGATGATCTAATCTTGTCTAGTAAGGTAAAGAATCCCCATGGTAAATAGAAAGGTCAAAGTTTGAGTTCAATACCCACTAATTCCGTGATTTAAAAAATGGCTAATGATATGTTTTCCATGAAGAATAAACTCTCTTAGATCATAGGAGCACCTCAAAGGCTCGCCTTGGAAGCCCCACTAGTCAATGCAATGTATGGGAGCTATGAGGATGAAGAAGAAGAAAGTTTTGAATATGAAGAGGAAGGAGAAAGTGAATATGCTAGGATTGGGTTTTGTGAATGCATGCTTGATGATGAGGAACCCACTAATAGTTACTCATATGTAGTATTCACCCAATCCCAAAAGGTGAAAGAAGGCTCTTCTTCCACTACCAAAACTAAGAAAGTGAATCCTCTAATGGTGAATTTGAGAAAGATAACAATGAAAGGAGGATTATCAAATCCTGATTCAATAAGGATAAATGAGAAGAAGCGTGAATCCACCTCAAAAAATAATCCTTCTTCCTATTTAAGTAAGTCCTCTACTTCTTCTCTTGGAAAATTAGTTTCCAAAATAATTGTGTTAATCTTGACATAACCCATTATTATTCCACCACCTTCTCATCCTTAGACATTGTTGACCATTTAAAAACCCAATACCCAAATGTCTACATTTGAATACTTAAGAACTCACCCTAAACAATTGGAGAGAATAATTCAACATGTCAAAGGTAGTAGCCATGTGGTTCACCAAAATCTTAGCAAATTAATGAAATAGATAAGGGTAGTAGGCCAAAGAGGAATACATGTTTGTGATGTTGGTTGAAGGTTGTGCATGCGTTCTGATTTCCTTATCCAATTTTACTACGAGAGCTCCCTTTTGGCTAGGAGGAACTACCTATAAATGCAAAACAATACCACCAAATAGAGTTAAACAAAACAATGAGTGGACTACCTAACATAATCTAGATTTGGGAAGCGTGATGCTTCCTGAACAGGATTTCAATCAAATTTTATATAAAAATATTAATGTTAGTTAAATCATACATGAAGTAAATATCCTATTGGAATTGAAAATATTTAGGTATCTTATACAAAACAATAAGAAAGTTCATTCAAAAGTTTGTTTAAGGTTAAAACCGAAGGGTCGAATGGTTGGTGTTGAGTTGCAAGTCTAGTACTGGACTGCGGGTAATGCAGTAAGGATTAGAAATTGTTCTAGGCTATTGGGGAGTGTGTATTAGCTCACTGGTCTAAGATATATTGCTAGACATAGTAACTGTGGTCAGGTGACTAACTTATACCGGTTAGGTACGGTGATCAATGTTGGTTAGCTAAGCGGCGTCGAGGGGAAATTATCATAAAGTTTCTACAATTGGTTTTCTAGACTCCCTGTGATTATACATAGGTTGGAAATGGTGAGGGTGAGGTTGTAAAATGGTTCTGAAGACTAACAGATTATCAGGAGAGGGTGAAAATGGGTGGAAATTCCAAGTATGATCAGGTGATGGGTTGATGGAAAGGAGGAATTATATGGTGTGGAGAGAAATAAACTACAAAGATGAATAAATAAATCTACACAAAGAAACTAGATATTTAATGTAGAGATGTTAAATACTTACTGGAAAGTGGATTGGAGAACGTAGGTGATGAAGACGATGATTTGTAGAAATCCAGAGAGAAGAGTTTGTTGTATTTGTGTTACGGTAGATTGAATGTTAGTGCCTCTTTATTGTGAATTTTTATCGTGAAGAGGATGATGAATGGTGACTAATGTTGGTAGTGCTCCCATGTGTCTTCTTTTTCCTGAGTGCTAAAGAAATTTGAGTGCTCCAAGTCTCTGGAAGAAATAGATCCTAAATCAATTGAACAACCTAGGAAAAGGCTTTTGGAAACGTATTTAACCTAACCAGAAATGGTTAGGTGATTGACGTCGGTTGAGATATAACTAGCATCGGTCAAGGTAGGAATATCTAGGTTGGCCAAAAATAGCTAGATTATTGCTATTTTTGGCGTGATCTCCAACCTTCTGCCGAGTCTCGAGTGATAGATCATAGCAAGATAAGTAGGAATCCTTTTAGATTTGTTAATTTGAGTTAAGTATAGGTGTTGATGGTGAATCACAGCACCCCTGAATGTCTGCAACTCGATGGGTTGAGACTCTCAGTGCAATTGCATAACATGGAGCTTTTCCCAAGTGTGGGACCTTGCGAAATCGGAAAAGCTCTCTGGATGAAGGCCGGTTCCTATTCCTCTGTTCAGATGCACACATAAAAATGTAGAGGGTTTACTCAAAAACCTAATCTAACTTGCCAAGGAGATAGGGTAAGAAGATGCATAAAAATAAACCTAAACTAACAAAGGTGATGCACCAAGGAATGAAGAACAATCTGTCTTGCCAATAAACACAAACCATTAAAATGCAATGCAAGATCATGCACAGATAAAAAAATTGTAGTGAAAGATCAGAAG
Source organism: Taxus wallichiana var. yunnanensis (assembly GCA_018340775.1). Taxonomy (NCBI): domain Eukaryota; kingdom Viridiplantae; phylum Streptophyta; class Pinopsida; order Cupressales; family Taxaceae; genus Taxus; species Taxus wallichiana. The sequence continues at coordinate 66,777,284 of CM031234.1, forward strand.
GATGCAAATGAACATAGAGAGGGTTGAGAATCATCCACAGACATGTGTTATTTTCTCCAAATATTGATACAATACACTACAAAATGCCAAGAGGCAAAGTTGCATTACAGTTTTAGATGGGAGGTTTAAACTCCACAAATTCACTGCCAAAGAGAATAAGGGAGGGGAAAAACAAGAATGTCCAACCTTTTGAAAGAAACCCCTCCTTACAATTTATAGGAAGAATGAGAGAGAAAAGAGAGAGGAATTCCACATCTACCCCAACCACCTCTAGGTTGCATTTAATTCATCTCATTATGGTGGTAGGCGAGAACCCTAGCAAACCCAAAAAGTGGAAAACTATATTTTGCATTTTTAAGAACTTTTTCCACCCAATTAAAGATATCCAGTTGTAGTTGGAAAGAGGACCTTGTAAGCTTTCTGAAAAGTCCAACCTTGCATGAATCCGAGCTCCCTGTGAAAAGTTATGGCCATCGAATATCTACACCTGTGGTCGGCTTCCTATCGGCACTCAAAATGTTGTGTCTCCTGAAGATGCACCTTTTACCTGCACCTTGGCATGAATTTTGTCATGTAGACACCCTCTTACATACACCAAGTGTGCATCCATTTCCATTTCAACATCCCTTGCTATGCACCTTTTACCTGCGCCTTAGCACGACTTTTGTCATGTCGACACCCTCTTACTTGCGCAAGAGCGCATCCATTTCCATGTCAACATCCCCCTTCATGCGCATTTTACCTATGCCTTGGCGCGATTTTTGTCATGTCGACACCCTTTTACCTGCGCACTAGGGTGCGTCCATTTCCATGTCAACATCCCTTCTTTGTGTGCCTTTTACCTACACCTTGGCGTAACTTTTGTCATGTCGACACCCTCTTTTCCTGTGCCAAGGCGCATCCATTTCCATGTCAACATCCCTTCTTTGTGTGCCTTTTACTGCGCCTTGGTGCAACTTTTCATGTCGACACCCTCTTACTTGCACCAAGGGCGCATCCATTTCCATGTCAACATCCCTTGTTGTGCGCCTTTACTGCGCTTTGGCCATAAATGTCGGCGTACGAGTTTCTTTGATTTCCATATTCTTCCATTTATCTATATCTACCTGGGGTTAGATATTTACAATAGTTTGGTGACTCAATGGGATCACCTACCTACTAGGTAGAAGATCAGTGGCCTTTTAGCAATCCATTGGGCATGGAGTCATAAGTAATAACCTGAAACCAACTTGATCTCTGATCCCGAGCCTGGTACCGCAACTCCTTCTTCGAGAGCATGCTGAACTGTAGAAAACAACCTGAGAGCAACAAAACCTATGCCGGAGCACTTAGGGAAACTAAAACCTAACTATAACAAGACGATGTGCATACGCACTTAGAGGAATTGAAATCTAGGCTAATATTTACAAGGGTAAACCTTTTCCTTTTAGTAGCAATGTTTAAGATAGATTCATTAACTGGAATCGGGAGTTCTTCTCCATCCAATGTAGAAAATTGGAAGGCATTACTACTTTTACATCCCGTGACCATATAGGGGCCACTCCAAATGGCATCAAACTTGGAATGCCTTCCTGGTTTTTCCCAATCTGCATCCCATTTCAGAACTAGATCCCCTTCCTGGAAGGTCTTTGCTCTTGCCTTCTTATCAAACCATCTTTTACTAAGGCCTGATCCTTCTCAATTATCTGAACTGCATGTTCTCTTATTTCTTCCAATTCCATCAACTCTGCATACCTGGCCTCCATTGGTTCGAACTCAGACAACTCCAACTGCTTCATGAGCTCTAATGCTGGAAATTCTAATGATATAGGCAATACTGCCTCTTTCCCATAGACTAACTTGTAGGGAGAATTACCTATAGATCTCTTTGGCATTATCCTGTCAGCCCATAATGCTGATTTTAGCTTGGTATGCCATGTCCTTTGGTTTTCATCCAAAGTCCTTCTAATTATTCTTAGCAAATTCTTGTTCGTGGACTCTGCCTGTCCATTACCCTGTGGGTAATAGTTTGAAGAGGTGCTCAAATAGATTCCATTCTTGACAACCCATTATGTAATCTTGGAACCTATGAATTCCAATGCATTATCTGATATGATAGTGGCCAACATACGAGAATCTGGTCACTATTCCTTCATAAAAGTCTAGTATGTTAGACTCATTTGTTTCCTTAAGTGCTACCACTTCGGTCCACTTGGTGAAATAGTCCGTTTCCGTGAGAATCCACTTATGGCCTTGGCTTGAGTTTGGGTTGATGACCCCAATGAAATCCAATCCCCATTACATAAATGGTTGATCAACCAAAATTGGGTGCAATGGAAGCACTGCTAGTCTTTCCTTTCCCATGAAGAGTGCACATTTCTTGCACTTTCTTATCCATGTATAGCGATCCTTTGAATAGTGTGGGCCAATAATACCCTGCCTTCATTATCTTGAGAGTTGTTACTCGTGGGGAAAAATTTCCTCCAGAATCTCCATCATGAAAATCTCGTAACACCCTCTCAATTTGACCTGTCTGAATGCACCTCAGTAGAACTCCATTGACGTCTTTTTAAAAAAAAACACCATCAACAAGCACATATGGAATGGCTTGTAATCTGAAGTATCTTCTCTTTTCTTTGCTCATTTCTAGAGGGCATAGGCCTGTCTGCAGGAAGTGTATCATATTCTGAGTCCAACAAGGAGTGGGCACGTCATCATCTTCCTATTCTTGACAATCTGCAGTACCAAGATAGTCTCTTTTTCATCACCCGCTTCAACTTGCCTACTCAAAGCTAAGCTTTGCTCACATAGTCCTTTTCCACGTACTAGTTTCGTGACCTTGATCTCGATGTCATATTCCATGACACGGGTTATCCATCCTACACATTTCTCGTTTAAATCCTTGTTTAGAAGGAAGTGCTTGACTCCGCATGAGAGACCAACAATTGGATCTTTTTATTTGAGACTAGGTGCTTGAATTTCTTTAAGCTCCTTATCACTGTGAGGACATGCTTTTCAATGAAAGAGTACCTTGTTTCGTATTCCTCTAGGCCTTGACTGAAGAAAGCAACTGGTTTTTCTAATCCTTATTTGTTTTGTTGTACCAAGATTGCAGAAATTGTGTCTCCACCACCGAAGGCATATAGCATGAATTCTTTGGAGAACTCTGGATTGACGAGAGTTAGAGCTTGAGATATAGCCTTTTTACTGCCTCAAAACTTGCCTTGCCTTCAGGTGTCCACTTAAATTCCATGCTCTTCTTTAACATCAGCGTTATTGGCTTTACGAGAGCTGCAAAGTTTGGAACAAACCTACGAACAAAATTGATCCTTCCCAAGAAGCTTTGAAGAGCCTTCTTGTGACTTGGCAATGGCAACGCTCGAATTGCTTCAAATCTTTCTGGGTCAATCGTTAATCCCTCCTTTGAAACAATATGGCCTAGAAGTTTTCCTTCGTGAGCCAAGAATATGCATTTTTTGGGATTCAATGATACCCCAAATCTTCTACACCTTTGAAATACCTGCCTCAGATGAAAGAGGTGATCCACTACATTTTTGGAGAATATGGTGATGTCATCAAGATATATCAGAACTATTTTATTGATCAACCCCTTGAATGCCATATCCATTGCTCTTTGGAAAGTGGCTCCAACATTTGATAGCCCAAATAAAATCTTCTTGTAGGCATAGGTGCCCCATTTGGTGGTGAAATCCATCTTGAACTCTGGTCATCTTCTTTCACCATTACCTGATTATACCCTGAGTAGCCATCTAAGAGAGAGAATCTCTCTCAACCGGATACCACTTGCAATTTTGTTCCATTGAAGGAACTGGGTAATGGTCTTTAAGAGATGCCCTGTTGAGGTCTCGGAAGTCTACACACAGCCTGATTTCTCCACTCTTCTTCCTGACTGGAACCAATTTTGCAACCTAGCTTGAGTGCTTGATCGGGAATATAATGCTTTCCTCTATTAACTTGTTTAGCTCTTTCTTCATTAGAGGCTCAATGTGAGGGTTGACTAGTCTTTGCTTCTGCCTGATGGGTTTAGCATCTGGATCCAGTTCTATGGTATGTTGTGCCAACTTCAGATTGAAACCTCTCAATTCTTCATAGCTCCAAGTGAAGGCATCTGGAAATTCTTGGCAAAGTTGTATGAAATCTGATTTCTCCTGCTCAGTGGCCGCTTTGCCAATTTGAAGTGTTTTGCCTTCCCAACCGGAATTGGCTCGAATCTCCTCTCTTGACTTTGTATGTTAGCCTTTTCCTTATGGAACTCGGTCGTTAGGGTTGAAGATAGAATCCAATGTTACTAAACCCTTGGGAAGATTGTTTGTCTACAAGCTGCACTACTTGATCCCCATATTGCTACTCTAATCTATCCTGATTCCTAGCTGAGAATTCAACCTCTTCTTGTAAGAAATTGACGATCTGTTGATCGTTCTCAAACACCTGCCAGCTTGTGTTATTATCTAGAACTGCTGGCCTCACAATCACATGGATATGTGGCTGCATTTTTTCCCTTTTGATGTTGTCAACCACATCAAACGTTGCTCCAACTGCTACGAGCCTATCTGCAGCTTCATTTTTCTTCCTGGGTATGGACACGATGTTGAAAGCTTTGAAATCCTCAATGAGGTCCCATACCCTATTCTTGTAGTTCTTCAACAAGTCATTATTTTTAGCATGTTGTCCCCTGACTTGGTTGACGATCAACTCGCTATCCCAAAACACTGCAAGCTCTTTATGCCCTTTTTCTGTCCCAATGAAGTCCATGAATCAATGCTTTGTATTCAGCCGTATATTGTTTGAACAGGAAAACTAGAAAAAGAAAGTTGAATAATATTTGATGCCTTGAGGTGAAACAAGCATAGCTCCTCCTCCTATACCTTGCCTACTCCTTGATCCATCGAAAAGAATTTCCATACCTCATTGTCATCCTTATGCTCTATTTTGGTGATGCTAGGAATAATTTGGTTTTCTTCACGTATGCAATAGAATCCTAGCTTAGATTCTTCTACTTCTTAGTAGGGATCAAAAGCATGTACCTTACTTGCCCATTCATCAAGAGTTAAATATGGGATGCTTCCAACTTTGGTGTCGGTTTCATCACGTGCTTGGATAATCTTCTTGATCAAATGCTGAACAGTTGGCATTGATTTGGCTTGGAGTATGAGGCTCAATATGAAAGTTTGCAATTGGTTCAGATCTGATTGTGACCTTAGTACCATATCTTGTTCTAAACAACATGTGTGACCAATCAGCAGATAAGTAGCCTCCAATTCTAGCTATGAAATCCCTTGATAAGCATAGGGCAAATAGTGGTGGCAAATCTATCACTGACACATCTTGCAAAATGGTAACGTTGGGGCATGCATGCAAGGTAAGATTCAAACTTTTAATCACTCCCACCGTTTGCTACTGCTGTCCCATCCAATTGCACTACCCCCTTTGATATGACTTCATATTGGAGACCCAGCTGATCAGCTATTTGCTTGGGCATGACATAACTACTTGCCCCAAAATCAATCATGCAATTGTGTACTAGTTTATCCCCAATGATTAATGAAACATAGAATGGAGGGGGTTTCAAAACTTTACCTTGTTGTCCTCCATGATTCCCTTCAGGCTGAGCAACATTTGTGAGGACATTCTCTTGCATATGGACCTGCTGGTTCGAAGTTGACCAATTCTTCATGGCAGCTTGTAGAAGATCTCTTTGTCTGGGATGGATAAAGATTCCCACATTGAAATGTTCACATGTGTCTTCTTCATTTGATTAATGATGCTAAATGGGGATGAAACATCTCTTTGCTGTCCTTTAGGCTGCGCATTCCTTTCTTGTGCATGGGCAGCAACAGCTGGCATTTGAGTTGGTTTAGAAGGTGGTTTGGGCTGTCCTTGCATGTTTGGAGCTGTATTTTGCTTACCGACACCTTGTGGAGTGATGGAAGGTTGTAGATCACTTGGAGCCAATGACTGCCCTTCGCCAATATTCCTCTTCTTTGATCTTGTGTTAGCTGCTACACTCTAAGAAATTGTTTGATTCATGCCACAAAAATCCTCAGCTTGCCAATTCGCAAGTGTGGTATCATTTGAAGTTGTGTGTTTTACCTTGAGATGTCCCTTGTTGCTGATTTGTTTCTTGACTCACTTCACCCTCAGCGCGCCGATATTTGTCACTATCAAGGCTTGGTTCAAAGCACCATTAAAGCACATAGATTGGTTGTGAGGTTCATTGCATGGAAAACACCAATCATACTCTTGAGCTATGTTGTTTTGGTGACACTAATGCTTTAGAAGTAGATGCAACATTGGGGTTATAGGGATGAAATGGTCTATTAGTGGGAGGCCTTACTTGGCTTTGATTTTGATTTGACTGGTGGTGACCTATTTTTTTGGTATGGGGCCTAGCTTTTGTAATGTGCTTGAGGCTAATACGGTCTAGCACTTTGAACTTGCTTTGTCTTTTGATAGTCACCATCTCATTTCCAAGGTTATGCAATTGTTTCATAACCTCTTGGAGTTCATTTGAAGCGCTAGAGGATGAAGTAGAAGTTTCATTTGAACTTTGATTTCTAGGAGTGGGAATAGGAGCCAAAGTGGGTGCTTGACTAGTGCTTGGATTTTCTAAGTTTGGATACAAGGGCATGGGAGGCCTAGGAGCCAACTTACCAGCTTGAATAAGACAGTTTTCAGCCCTAATGGCAATGTTATAAGCAGCAGGTAAGGTTGTGCCTCCCATAGATTGAATTAACATAGAAATATCAGAATTCAAAGCCTTAAGATAATATAGAAAAGAACCTTCATCTGTTGGCCTAACGGCCACTGGAATCCTATCCCAAGACCTTTGAAATTTGAAGTTAAAAGTCGACCAATTTGCTCATTGGGACCTCTCTTGATAGTTGTCAATTGTTCTAGTAGAGACAAATTGTCTCCCTTTTCTCCAAGCGCTCATGGAGAACTATGCATAAATGATTCCAATTTTGGATAGTTCAGCTCAAGGCTCCTAAACCATTGCAGTGCCTTCCCTTTGAATGAAGATGCCAACAATTTGACAGCAACATCCATTTCATTTATCTCATGGATTACACAAATGTTAGCAATGTCTTTGACATGATCACCAGGAGTGGTATGATTTTCTCCAGTGAAAAATGGAATGTTCTTCAATGCTACAATTGGAACTAGATTCTGTGCATTGAGGGCAAGTGGGCTGCTGCCAGTGAAATTGACAAAGGGATTCGGTGGTTGCGCCATTCTGATTGGCCTGAGAACCCTTGTTGATGTGAGAAAAGGTCTACCAGGTGGAGGTGTAGACAAAGTCCGGTTAGGTGGAGATGGTGATCTTCGTGGTCTTCTTCCTCTCCTTCCTCCTCCTGGTGATAGTTGCAAGTGGACAAATAGCCCCTCTTCTTGAGTATCAGATCTGGTTCAAATTCTTCTCATATGCCTGGGCAACTTTTACTGCTATACCACTAAATTCTACCCCTTCGGAGTCACCAGATGTGTTAGATAATGAGCCTCAAAAGGCTAGCTTATGCCAAGTTACACACCAAACCTGACAATATTAAAAATAGAATTTAAAACTTGAAGGACCCAGAAGATACAGCTCTTCAATTTGGTTATGGGGGTATTGTTGTGTAGCTACTAATCTCCGAAAGGTACAGGTGAAAACTCAGGTCATGCAAGGCAACTGGGAAAACCTGAAATACCAAAAACCATGAAATTTTGAAAGTCAAAATCTCAAAAATCTAAGAATACCCTTTTGAAGATTATCCCCGATCTATCAACTGGTGAAATTTTTACTTGTTTTGAGCAAGTTAAGCCCTTGAAAATTGATTTCAAAGTTCAGCCTGGAAGGTGAAAAATCTGAAATTGTAAAACCTGCAATTTTTAGTCCAAATTTCTTGAAAATTCCTTCAAATCTTGTGGAATGACCTCTTTGTCCCACTGGGCATGCCAAAACTGTTGATGGCGAATCAAAGCACCCCTGAATGTTTGCAACTCGATGGGTTGAGACTCTCAGTGCGATTGCATAACATGGAGCTTTTCCCAAGTGTGGGACCTTGTGAAATCGGAAAAGCTCTCCGGATGAAGGCCGGTTCCTATTCCTCTGTTCAGATGCACACATAAAAATGTAGAGGGTTTACTCAAAAACCTAATCTAACTTGCTAAAGAGACAGGGTAAGAAGATGCATAAAAATAAACCTAAACTAACAAAGGTGATGCACCGAGGAATGAAGAACACCTATCTTGCCAATAAACACAAACCATTAAAATGCAATGCAAGATCATGCACAGATAACAAAAATTGTAGTGAAAGATCAGAAGGATGTAAATGAACACAGAGAGGGTTGAGAATCATCCACAGACATGCGTTATTTTCTCCAAATATTGATACAATACACTACAAAATGCCAAGAGGCAAAGTTGGATTACGAGTTTTAGATGGGAGGTTTGAACTCCACAAATTCACTGCCAAAGAGAAGAAGGGGGGCAAAACAATAATGTCCAACCTTTTGAAAGAAATCCCTCCTTACAATTTATAGGAAGAATGAGAGAGAAAAGAGAGAGGAATTCCACATCTACCCCAACCACCTCTAGGTTGCATTTAATTCATCTCATTATGGTGGTAGGTGAGAACCCTAACAAACCCAAAAAGTGGCAAACTATATTTTGCATTTTTAAGAACTTGTTCCCACCTAATTAAAGATATCCAGTTGTAGTTGGATAGAGGACCTTGTAAGCTTTCCGAAAATTCCAACCTTGTATGAATCGAGGTCCTTGTGAAAAGTTATGGCCATCTCGAATATACATGCTAGGGTCTCGCTTCTGTTAGCGCTCAAAATGTTGCGTCTCCACGAAGGTGTGCCTTTTACCTTCGCCTTGGCGTGACTTTGTCATGTCGACACCATCTTACCTACGCCAAGGGTGCATCCTTTTCCATGTTGACATCCCTTGCTATGCACCTTTTACCTGTGCCTTGGCGCGACTTTTGTCATGTCGACACCCTCTTACCTGCGCCAAGGGTGCATCCATTTCCATGTCAACATCCCTTGCTGTGCGCCTTTTACCTATGCCTTGGCATGACTTTTGTCATGTCGACACCCTCTTACCTGTGCCAAGGGCGCATCCATTTCCTTGTCAACATCCCTTGTTGTGTGCCTTTTACTGCGCCTTGCGCGAATTTTTTCATGTTGACACCCTCTTACTTACACCAAATGTGCATCCATTTCCATGTCAACATCCCTTTCTGTGCACCTTTTACTGCGCTTTAGCCATAAATTTCTGGGTCTGAGTTTCTTTGATTTCCATATTCTTCCATTTGTCTATATCTACCTGGGGGGAGATATTTACAACAATAGGTTTAGACTAATTCCTTGTTATTTAGGATAGGTTTAGACTCGGTCTTAGGTCATTAATGAGGTTTGAGTGGGTCATTAAGTGAGGTGGATAGGTGAGGATATTAATTAATTTAATTAAGATAATTAGTTTAATTAACATGTGCACTATAGGACATGAATAAGTATGATATGGTTAGTTTAATTAACGGGGTTTAAAGGGGAGTATGGCCCAATTTTAGTGTCCACATTTTGCCCTTTTTGTAGTGTAGCTTGTATTTGTAAGTGAAACTGAAAAAAATAGGAAATTGGTGTTCCAGGTGTGAATGGAGGTTAGATTTCCCCTAGTAGGGCTGATAGTGATATTTCCCTAAGTGTGGGTGGAGGTGATCCCCCTCAAACTAGGAAATAATGAGTTGTTAGACGGAAATGGTGAGTGGTTTGATAAATATGTAAGCGATGAAAGTGATGGTATCTAGGTTGTAGGTAAGGGTATGGGAATTTGGGGTAATAGGTAATGGTCAAATCGGGTAATAAGTAATGGAAATCAAATGCACACACATGTATAGATAGTGACATAGTACTAGGTAGAAGAGAATGTAAACTCTACATTGTCCAACATCGATATGTTTATCCAAACAAGGTTGAAGTGATTCAGTTATCCAAGGTACAAGATATGGTCAAACACAACTTAGGTTAGGTGTAGGATTGTTTAGGTATGATCCGGTGCATCAAAGTTTTGGCAGGACAAAGAACATGAAAATAGGAAAGGTAAGGTCATTAGGCTGAACCACACGGGTAACAACATCACAAGGTATAGTGATTACATGAGTTCAAAGGTCATAAAATGTAGTTCTAGTCAAGGTATGTAGGTCATGGCACGGGTAAGGCTGAGGTATAGGTAGAGTTTTAGATCAGTTAGGTATGATTTGGTCATGTTGTTGGGTTTGATTTAATTTCCATGTTATTGGTAGTATGGAAAATAAATGATGATGTATATTTATGTTATGGTTTAAACTTCCAAATATTTGATATCATGGAATGGTGAACTGATTGATGTATGATGTGATGAAATGGTAGGTATGCATGTTTGTATTAATTTCCAAGTGTTGTAGAAAATGGAAACTAACTAAGGTAGAATGTGAATAGGAAAATGGGGAAAATAGGTTAGGGTAAAGAGTGGACGAGCTAACCTCCAAGGGCCCCATGCCCTCGAGTGCTACAAAGATATCATCGATGAAAAGGGGCCTCAGTAGCGATGCGGTTCTCTTGGAAGCTAGGGAAGAATATGATGAGGATAGATGAATGGGTCGAGTAGGTTTTAGGCATGTTTTGAGTCTAGGTCATTTAGGCATGGTTGATTTTAGGTTATTTTAGGAATGGTTGAGTTTAGGTCAGTTAGGCATGGTGATGTTGGTGAAAGAGGAATTCTTAAAATGTAGGTGTCGATGGTCTAGTCCTATATAGGAGAATCAACAAGTAATGAAGAAGGTGAAGGGTAAGAGGTGACCAAAAGAGTCACCTAATTGGTAAGAACCATAACAAGTATACCATACCAAATGTGGGATTATGAACGTAAGACCCTAAAGGCATTTCTTGATTGACTATTCGAAGGGTGAAGAAAGTCACATGATCATGAAATGTCGCATTTGCAGCACGTCCCTTGAGTGGGAAGAAAATTAGGGTGAAAAAGGTGATGAGGTGAAAGCAGGTTGGTTTTAGTGTAACCTAGTGTGAGACAACATGCCTATTTGGAAAGAGACCCAAGATCAAAATAGGCAAGTCCATGATGAAAAATTTAATCTTTTCCTTTTTCTTTTTCTTTTGTTTTTGTTTTGATAGACTGATCAATGCGGGAAGTCTATGTGGGATGAGTAGATTTTCTCCTTGAGGTCTTCATGAAGCTGATCAATGCAGGAAGCTTCTGAATATTTGATTTTATTATTTGTAAGAATAGTCTTCTTATTATGATAGACTATGTACAATATGGCTAACTTGGTATAGTTGTCCTTCGAGGGAGCAGTCTATTTATAGCAGCGAGATAGAAAGCGTAGATGTCCTTTTGAGGGATTCATCATTTTTCTAGAAGTTTGACTCAAGGATTTGAATCCCATTTTACTTTTGAAATTGTTTTTCTTTGGAATTTTAGGTCATGGACAAGACTATAGAGACTGATAGGCTCTTGTGTTGCAGAAAAAACCATAGCACATAGAGGCTAACTATGAAAGAGAGGGTTTAAGTGATGAATGACCATGGGATTCCATCTTGAAAAGATGAAAAGTATCCATGAGAATCACGCCATGAGTAGAGATGTGGTACTCATATTGAAGATAAGGCTTAAAAGGTGACGGGTAATCACATGATTCTTGTTTAGTCATTGATCCTTAAAATAGGTAAAATAGAAAGGTGGATGGTGCTACGAGGACAAGTCTTTAATGGATAGAAGGTGATATAGGACTTGATTTAAAAAAGAATGGTTAAAGATGAAAATAATTGAGGGGATCATGTTTGGGTTTACCTTCAACTTAAGACAAAAAATAAGCACCGATCCATAGGTATGACTAACGATATAGAGTCCAAACCAATTAGGAGAAAAAATTCCCCATTTACTTTTTCCTCTTTTTGTTACATGTTGATTTTCCTTTAGGATGAGGTCACCAACCTAGAAGGTTCATTCATGGACACATTTATTGTAGGCACGTTTGATACATTTTTGGTAGATTTGGAGGTGATCAAGAGCATTGAGACAATGTTCGTCTAATAACTCAAAAAATACCAAATGGTCTTGGTGAAAGTCATCATCATTGAGCATCTCTTTAAGTGAGATACAAAGAGATAGAATCTGGAATTCAAGAGGTAGAACAACCTCTATACCATAGACCAGAGAGAAAGGTGTGGCAATAGTTGAAGTATGAATACTAGTGTGATAAGCCCATAAGGCAAAAGGAATGTGCATATGCCAATCCTTTCTAGTATCGTCAACAACTTTCATAAGAATTTTGTTTAAGGTTTTTTTGGTTGATTCAACTTGGTCATTTGTTTGAGGGTAGTAGGGTGAAGAAAACTGAGTTGAATGCTAAAGGCATCACAAAGATTTCATAAAGTATTATTTTTTAGCTATTTTCCGTTATTAGTGATGAGACGATGAGGAACAACAAATTAACATGTGATGGTTGATGAATTCATATATTTTCTCAGATTTTGTAGATATAAGAGGTATGGATTCCACCAATTTAGTGTGGTATTCGGTAGTGGTAATAATCCATTTATGGCATTGGACGAGAATGAGGATTGATCTTTCGACAAGATCCAAACCCCATTGAGAGAAAGGCCAAAGGTATCATGTAACTGTAAGGTGTGACTAGGCATGTGATGAAGATTAGAATGTTGTTGGAACTTCACACAATGTTTGACATAATCACAACAATCATGGTTTAAGGTTGGCTAGTAATAGCCCAAGAGGAGGATGTATTTATTGAAAACTAAACCATTGAAATGATCTCCACAAATTCCATCATGATATTCCTTGACGGTGTATGGAACTTCATAACTTGTAAGGAATCGTAAGAGGATACCATCAAAGCTACATTTATAAAGAAGGCCTCCCATGATGACATAACAAGAGACACCTTTGAGAAAGGATCATTGTCCATTACGAGTAAGGTCTAGAGGTAGAATTGAAAGGGAAAAATAGTCGAGTAAATTACTTATACCAAATATCAAGTGGGTCAGTTTTAATGGTTCCAACAAGGTTGCCATCTCGAAATAGATAGGAAGTTGATTGTAGATGTTGTCTTGTGATAAATATTTTTGAGTCAGAGGTTAAAGCGGGGATTTTAGAAGCAAGATAGGCCATGGTGTCCATAAATTTATTAGTAGAACACGGGGTGGTTTGAAGTTCAAAAAGGTAGTCAAAATTATGTGAACATGATGCTTATAATTCGGAAGTATCTCGTTACAATACTTTGGTATATACCATTAACTTGATTTATAACCAGTTGGGAATCACCAAATATATTAATTTATTTAACGTCTAAGTCAATGGTGGTTTGAAGGCATAATATGAGTGCTTCATATTCGAAGATATTATTAGTACATTCAAAATCTAGTTTTAAAGATAATGACATAGGCTCACCATCAAGAGGAATGAAGATGACTCTTGCACCACCCCTATGCTGACATTTGGAACCTTTGAAGAATAAGTTCATCTAGTAAATGGTATCATCCAAAGAGAGGGTAGTAATGGATTCATCTAGAAAATCGAAGTTATAGGATTGATTTCCTAAGAGGGGAGCATCTACAAGCTGGTCAGTGATGGTTTATACTTTGACATATTTTTGATGAGTGAATTATAGGTCTAGGTCCAAGAAGCATGATCCAATGTGTAACACATTGATTATGGTAAGGATTTGCATACATGTGATGTAAGGGGTTAATATTGCTTGTGAAAAAGGTTTTGTGGTTAAGTAGGTAAAGTTGAATTTTAATGGTCAACCCGGTGGAGGAGCCTAAGGAGGAAGATTTGATGGTCAAAGTGGGTAGAATGGAAAAGAAAATTCAAGAGCTTAAAAGTGTTATCAAAAATATGGAAAAAGCTAAGGGAAAAGGAAAACTTCAAAATGATGATGAGGAGGGTGTTATTGCTGAAGTGTTCAAGAAGCTTCAATCTTTGGATGGCAGAATGGGAAATGTAAATAATGACTGCATCCTATCTACACTTAAAAGTATTTACAATTTCATCAAACAACATGTTCATAGTGTATGCAGCCTCAATGGAATTACTGAAGACATTTGGGGTCCCAAAGAGAAAAGAGATATGGCAATTGCTCAAGCAGATCTGAAAGACCCTTCTCAGGCCACATCCATTGCATTCTTTGTCTCATTGTAAATGATCAAAACCAAGATTAACAGGGCTATCAAGTAAAGTGGAGCTATCTTTGCTGTTTCTTGGTTGCAAAGTTCTTGATGATTTGGTGGATTTGGTGTTGTTTTTTGTCAGAGATATTCTAGGATAGATATCTCTTGGTTGTTTTTTGATCTCTTAAGCTGTTTTTTGGATCATTGTACATCTGGATCCTTTCTATTAATTTTTTGTTTTATCTAGCTATTGAGCTCTCTGAGGTTGGTTATTTTTTTCTTCTCTGGGTTATTTCTCCCGCTTCGGGTATCTGGCTTTTGAGCCCTTTTGTATACAGGGTATAGTCCCTTCAAAACTATTTTCCCTTAATAAAAAAAAATGTTGAAGTTTAATGGTGATAAAAACTAAGGCTAAACATATTTTTTCAGTGAGGGTGTATCTAATTTTTAGTCAAAAGGTTATGGATTATATAATAAACCTCTTACTCTATGTGTTGCTCATCACGATAAATGAGCATGGTACCCAAGGAATGATCAGTAGCAGAAATGTAAAGGTAAAATGGTTGGTCATCCTTAGGAGGAATGAGTACAGGTGGTTTGAGGAGGTACTATTTTAAGCTCTAAAAGGATTTATAGCATTCATCATCCCATTTGAAGGAGACATCCTTTTGAGGAGATGTTGAAATGGATGGCAAGTGGTCGAGAAAGTTTGTGAAATAAAGTGATGAATAGATCATAACTTGCATTGCAAACTAAGAAGTTGATGAAGATTAGTAGGTGGATGAATTTAGAGAATAACCTTGATTATAGTGGGTTCAACTTCTATGCCATGAAAAGAAACAATAAAACCAAGGATATTTCAAGAGAGAATAGCAAATACATACTTCTTAGGTTGAAGGATAACATAGTACTTGATGAGACGATCGAATATGACCTTCACGAAGGTAAGGTGTTTGGCTTGAAGTTTGGATTTGGCAAGAAGATCATCAACGCAATCTTCTAATATGCGATGCATGATGTCATGAAAGATATAATTCATGTCTCGTTGATATGTAGCACCATCTTTCTTAAGGAAAAGGTGCATGAGTCAATAGTAGAAGGTCCCCCAAGGAGTGATGAAGGTGGTTTTGTGTTGATCTTTCAAGGTGAGTATTATTTGGTTATAACCGAGAAACCATCCATGAGTGATATCATCTCATGGTCGACGAGTAAGATCAACTAGTTGGTTAATACTAGGTAGAGGAAAGTTGTCTTTAGGTCAAGATAAGTTAAGGTCGAGAAATCTGTGTAAATGTTAACTAGTTAACCATATTTATATGGGGTGAAGGAATAGGTGAATCATGATATGTGTAGCGACATGATGGACAATAGAACGAAGAAAAATATTTTTGTGAAAGAATTTGGATGCACTTTGAAATTTTAGTGAGGTTTTGGCTAGCTCTCTCATGTGGACCATGTTGATCTTGAATGTTGGAGGTAGATAAAAAGGTTGTGGAGGTGGAGATGCAGGTCGCTGAATAGGTAAAGGATGAGGAGGTGTGGTGATAGGTGAAGGTGGAACATGGTCCTCATCTAGAAGATCATCGTCATCAAAATTTTCTTCAGGAGGACATAGTTGGAGTAGAACAATTTTAAGATCCTTACAATTTTCTACATCATACCCTGGCACATGATGGTAGGTGAAAATTTTAGTCTCATCAAACCCTTTTGGTTTGGGTTTGAGTGGGTCATAAGGTCTAAGGGGTGGAAATGTGATGACGGAGGTCTCTAAAAGGTTAGCTAGAATGTTGGCATAAGACCCTGCCAATGGATCACAATGTGAGGTGAGTGTGGGTCTGGATTGAAGTGTGGGTGATTTTGGTGGGAGAGGCATCACGAGAGGTGGAATTGGAGGTGAAATAGGTTTGACCCATTGTTTTGGTAGGTTTTACTATTTTAGGTTTTGATTGTACCTGCTTGGGTAAAGGTGTAGTAGATGAACTAGTGATAGAAGGTATTGTAGGCTTAACTACCTCTTTGGAGGGTAGTGGGTTTTTAAATTTGGTTGCACCTTCTTGGGTAAATGTGAAGAAGAATTATGTGATGTGTAAGGTAAGGCGGATGGCGAGAAAAGGATGAGTTATTGAAGGTGATAAAGGAGGCGCAATGAAGGTTGGTGATAGAGGCAAGGTGAAAGGTAAGGGTTGAAGCAGAAGGAAATTTCATAGGTAATTATGAGGTTACTTGTAGGTGGTGGTGATATAAGTGGTATCAAATGTTAGCAATATCCTTATTTTAGTGCATGACATAGGTATTCATGTTTTTTGTTGGTAAATGTAAAATGTAATTGTTAGTGGTGGTTAGTATGTGGTAAGTTAGTAAGTTAAATAATAAAACAAATAGTTTGTTTTATTATTATATTGGTGAGTGGTTAAAACCATATGGGTGTATGGTTGTATATGCATACAAATTTTGTTGGAGAGTTTGTTATGAGAAGACTCCTATATATATGGAGTGCTTCCATTGTAATTGTATCCCGGATGATTTGAATAAACAATATATTACTCCAGTGTTTTTTGTTTAATCTTGCTCATTTAATATCAGTGGTATCAGAGCAGGTATGGATCAATAAGAATTTGTGAGGTGCAGCAATTATTTCTGATCATTACAAATTCTCTAGCTCTAGAAAATGTGTATCTACCCAACCTTTGAGCTCAGTGGAAGCGTGGATGTTAAAAGCAACATTCAAATTGCAATAAAAGGTTTCTATTTTTTTTGTTTTAAAAATATGACTATTAAATTGCATATTCTATAAAAACCCAAATACCAAATCGTAGGAATTTTTTGGGGTTTTTATTTATATTCTGAGCATGTTTTGTCAAAAAATTGGAAAAACCCAATTTTGGTTGCGCAGAAAAATGTAAATCATTAATGACAACTTACAGATCTATTGTTTCATGTATTCTATCTACCAAGGTATTGATCTACATGATTTGAATATCGGTAAGTTCTCTGTTATTTTTTTATCAATGGATACACTAAAAATTTTGGTAGATAAATTCAATGGAATTAAATTTCATACATGGAAAGTGAAAATTCAAATGCAACTCATGAATAAGAATTTGTGGAGGATTGTAAATGGGCAAGAAAAATTACCATTAGATGTAGCAAAATCATTAGAATGGAAAACAAGAGATGATAAATCCAAAGCCATTATAGGCTTAGCTATTTCAGATATTGAATTGCACTATGTTGATCTTGAGAAATCATCAAAGGAAATGTGGGATAATCTAAATAAACTATTTGGTGCAAAAGTAGTCAATGCAAAGTTTTCTTTAAAAATTCAGTTGTTTAGATTCAAAATGGATGATGGAGTCACCATGTCTAGTCATATTAATGATTTCAGGTCTCTCACTAGACAATTAGCATAAATTAGTGCTCTGTTGATGATGAAGATGCAAAATCCATATTACTAAATATTTTTCCTCCCAATTACATTAATGTAGTTTTTACATTTGGTCAAGTGTCTTCTAAAACTCTAGAGTGCATGATTTCATCTCTCGTAGCTGAAAAAAAGAGAACCAAAGAAGACATAGATGAAGAAAAATCTTTATACAATAGAAAGAAGTATAAGAACTTATCCAAAAATGAAGGACAAGTTGAATGCTACCCACTACAAAAGAAGGGGCATAATTATTCATTATGTAAAGCTCATGCTCAAGATGTGCTAAGTGGAAAAATTGACAATGAAGTCAATATATCAGTAGATGAAGAATCATCAAGAGAAGAGGAACCTGAACTAGGTGAATGTGTATACATGTCTGAAGACTTCTTATATTAATAAGTAGAAGCGGCCCCATTGTTCAATAGGATGGAGGAAAATTAGCGTCCTCTCGTCAGTTGCCAACAATGGGGCCGCATCTACTATGGTAACATGTGTGAGTGTGTGTTTATTTCAAAGTGTGGTGTTTTTAGAATAAATGTTTTATGGAAACTTCACATTGTGGGGGGGAAATGATACAAAGCTTCAATTTGTATGTGTGGATTGTTATGTTTGCACTATTGTGGATTCCAAAGTAATCTCCTGAAGGTGAAGATATGATGAGGGCCAAAGGATGCACTGGCACATCGTGATATGGTTGTAGGTAAACCATTTGAAAACCTTCACCCCTTTGTGGTTTGTGGTCAACCAATGGAAAACCACCTCACTCTCGATTTTGGTTAACCGATGGAAAACCAACTTGTGGTTTGTGATAATCCAAAATAAAATCACATGATCGTGAAATCAGGTGCAGTGTAGTATGGAGGTTTTCCCCATGTTCACACTAAGGGGGAATGTTAGGAATATCCTTAGTTTAGTGCATAACATAGGTATTCATGTTTATTGTTGGTAAATGGGTAAATGTAAAATCTAATTGTTAGTGGTGGTTAGTATGTGGTAAGTTAGTAAGTTAAATAATAAAACAAATAGTTTGTTTTACTATTATATTGGTGAGTGGTTAAAACCATATGGGTGTATGGTTGTATATGCATATAAATGTTGTTGGAGAGTTTGTTATGAGAAGAATCCTATATATATGGATTGCTTCCATTATATTTTTATCTGGGTGATTTGAATAAAATGTATATTACTCCAGTGTTTTTTGTTTAATCTTTCTCATTTAATATTAATGTGGATAATGGTGAAGGTGTATGCTATGTAGGTAAGTTGGGTGTAATAAAAGATCATGATGAAGAGGTGGGCTGTTGTGCTTTTGGTTTTCCTTGGATAGGAGGTTTCTTGGCCAAGGTTGACAAGTGAGGTCCTAGGATGGAGGGCAGTGGTGAAGGTGATAGAGGAGTAGTGGGTGAAATTGGTGTATGTGGCCTAGAAGGTTGGGTCTTCCTTTTAGGTGGAGGAATAGTTTTTACGTGGGTTTGTGAAGATGTGGCTAAGTCTAATTTGATAGGAGGGTGGACTAGGATTGATGTTGGCATGACACCCAATTTTTGATGGCTTTGGATGCGGGGAAGGTATATATACTGGAGTTGGTTCTTAGGCATAGGAAAAATTTTGGTTGTTGGTAAAGGTTTGGATGTAGGCAAGGGTGATGAAGAAGAGGCCATTTCAATAGGCATGGTCATGGTTGATTTGGTCATCTGAAATACCTTTGGATAAATTGTGGAGGTATCAGTAGATGATATTTGCATTTGGGTTGAAAAGGGTAGCCAAAGACATCCCCAAAGCATGGAATTATCAACGTAATCCAAGAATTGCCCAGGCATGAAAATGACATTTTTGTAAGAGGAGATGACATTGATTTAGTAGTAATCCCTATAAAGTATGTCTGTGAGATATGGAATTGGTTGGCTTCAGACTTTGTGGGTAAGAGAGCCAAGAGAAAATCAATGGGATCCTGGAAGGCTAATGGGGAATTGTCACCAATAGGAAGTGGCACGTCTAAAGGATCCCCTATGGGTAGGGGAGATGGTAGGTGGGATGAGGTAGGTTCCTCTTTTAGTGGAGAGGAAGGTGAGGATGACTCTCCCATGGGTAGGAGAGTTAACACCACAGGTTGTTCATTAGGTTGC
Organism: Taxus wallichiana var. yunnanensis; assembly: GCA_018340775.1. Taxonomy (NCBI): domain Eukaryota; kingdom Viridiplantae; phylum Streptophyta; class Pinopsida; order Cupressales; family Taxaceae; genus Taxus; species Taxus wallichiana. The sequence goes on from CM031234.1 coordinate 66,797,008, forward strand.
GAGGTGGGTGGTGAAATGGTATTTGAGATATTATGGTCTCCTCTGTGGGTGATAGGGGAGATGCGGGGAATCCTCTGTGGGTGAAGAATTAGATGAAATAGGATCCTCTGTGGGTAAAGGATCTCATGCTAGAATCTCCTTGATGGAGGGAATAGGAGGAAATTGAGGAAGGGCCGATACGATGTCAAACACAACATGGACCTCATGGACATTATTTTCATTAGTTGAAGGTTTTCTAGTTTGGTTAGATGATGGGGTATGGTTAGGGAACGACTTCTTGAAGATATGCAAGTTTTGATTAGCTGGTGTGTTTGGGTTGTCTAAGAAAAGATCTTTATTGTCTAACATTTCCTAGACAATGTTTTTGAAGGTTATACAATTACCATCGCTATGGCCTTTAATGTGATGATAGTTGCAATAGTCATGTTCCTTGTACCATGTAGGCATAGGATGAGCAGGGTCAAAACCAGTATGTGGTTTGATGGGTGGTAGAGAAATTTCTCTAGCTTTAAGAAGTTTTTCTAATACTGAAGAATAAGGCTCCCAATTGGAGTGTACTTTTGTTTCTCTCACATGAACTGGAAAGCTTGAATGGGAGAAAGGTTGGAAGAAGGTTTCAATTAATTGGATGGGTGAGATGGGCCGATTTTAAAAACTACTATGTTGGCAGATCCTTTTGCTTTGGAATAGTTGTTTTGTGGTTTTGAAGAGGAAGAAGCATCATTGGATTTGAATGCAGCATTTTTGTTATGTAATTGAATTTTCTTCTCTTCTATGACATGGATTTCAAGATTTCTAGCCATGGTGAATGCTTCATCAAAGGTATAGAAGGTTTGGACTTGGAGATTTGGTGAGATGTGCCTGACACAAGCCCTAGTGAAAAACTCTATAAGCTCGGTTTGAGGTAGCTGGAATGTAAGCTGGTTGATGAGGCTCTTCCAACGAGTGAAAAATAGGTGATTTTGGTGAGTACAATTCGGTCATGGTGATCTCCTTGAAATTATTGATCAAAAATGGTCCAAGAAGACTTGAGCCACTTGGTTGAATGAATAAATGGAATGTTGAGGTAAACCACAATACCAATCCAATGATGGTACCATTTAGGAAATTGGGAAATGTCTGTAAGATTATAATGTCTTCATGAGAGATTAAATAGCACCCATGTTTGAAATACCGCAAGTGTTGTTGCGGGTCCTCTTTGTTGTTGAACCGGTTGAATTTGGGCATTTCCCAATGTGTAGGGTATAGATGAATGGGAATAGATGGATGAATGGGCTCATTGCAGATTTCATCATATGTTAAAGAGTTGTAGAGCCAGAAACCAGTGCTTCTAATGTTTGCATATTTTCCATCATCATGTTAATAAGGTCGTTGGTAGGTTGTGATGACTAGAACTCCCAAGGTATAAGAGGGTTGGTGATGAATATATGATGTGTATGTAATTCCAGTATATGGTTGTGTTGAATATGAGAATTGCGAGAGGGAATAGATACCGGGTGGAAAATATCCCAAATAGGCAATAAACAAGATAGGTGGTTTTTGGTGATATGTGTAAGTAGGTGGAGGGATGTAGTGATCCTTGTAGTGATTGGAGGTAAAGAATTTGGGATGGTGAGTACGATGTTTTGGAATGGGGTATGTGTTGCCAAAACTATGGGTGGTTGTGATGTAATAGGTATATACGAGGTAGCGGGTGCGAGCAGTGCCTATGCTCAAGGTGGATGATGAAGGAATTGTTGACACTATGATTAGGTAAAATATCAACCCAAAAACCTGAGTATGATAGTGATGGACCCTAACACACTCATAAAAAGTCAGAATACACCAACTATAATTGTGGAGTGTGAAAGGAAGAAAGAAAAAATGGAGAACACGTCCTCACAACTCAAAACACAAATCAAGAAAAAGTTAAGAAACATGAAATCCTATGGGTGAATTTTATGTTTTATCTTATGTTATTTAAGACTGAATCATGAACATAATAATGTGTTTTGCTTGATAGAAGGTGTCCTATGAAAATCCAAGATCTAAGGATGGTTTCAGGTAAATTTTTGGTGGGGGCGGTCCTTTCTCTAAGATAATGACTAGACAGAGAAACTAGTTGGGTGTCCACTATCAATCCTGTGATCATTGACAACTTCTTCCAGGTAAGATGATGTTTAAGAAGATGTGTAAATTATGTAAGTGGTTTGGTATAGAGAGAGAGTGTGCAAGTGAACTACGATTAAATTATTCAACCATCAGTTGGGCATGAATTCCAGCATATAGGTTTCCTCAAATTAATGTGAGCTATAATGCAATAATCCAGAATGAAATGCAAGTGTTTTAAGCCCAAATCCACAATTACATTCGATGTAACAAATGGAGAACAGGAAGAGGGATGCTCTTTCACTAATGCAATGCAGTAAAAGGAAGACATGTTCTTTTTAAAGCACTAAAAGTATGATTTATTTTAGACAATAACAAGAAGGAGAATATTCCAGAGAAGAAAATTAATGTGAATAATTTTCGAAGGGAAATAAACACACAATTTTTTCCTAGGAATGAAAAATGCAAAGGAACCCTTGATGGGTCCCACCGGGCATGCCAAAATGTTTCACTAGATTCTTAGCAAATTAATGAAACAAATAAGGGTAGTAGGCCAAGGAGGAATACCTATTTGTGATGTTGGTTGAAGGTTGTGTGTGTGTTCTGATTTCTTGATCCAAGTTGATTGTGAGATCTCCCTTTTGGCTAGGAGGAACTACTGTAAATGTAAAACAATACCACTAAATAGAGTTAAACAAAATAATGAGTGGACTTCCTAGTGGAAGCTAGATCTGGGAAGTGTGATGCTTCTTGAATAGGCTATCAATCCACTTTTATATAACAATATTAATGCTAGTTAAATCATACATGAAGTAAAGATCCTATTGGAATTGAAATGATTTAGGTATCTCATACAAAACAATAAGAAAGGTCATTCAAAAGGTTGTTTAAGGTCAAAACAGGAGGGTTGACTGGTTGGTGTTGAGTTATAGGTCTAGTACAGGCTGGGTAAGGTCTAGTAAGGATTAGAAATGGTTTTGGGCTATTGGGAAGTGGGTATCATCTCGTTGGTCTGAGCTATATTACTGCATATAGTTCCAATTTTGGCTAATCGACCGATGTCGGTTAGGCAAAGTGACCGATGTTAGTTGGCTAACCGGTGTCGGTAGGGGAAATTATCAAAAAGTTTCTAGAATTGGTTTTCCAGACTCCCTGTGATTGTACAGAGGTTAGAAATGGTGAGGGTGAGGTCATAAAATGGTTCTGAAGACTTAGAGATGATTAGGAGAGGGTGAAAATGGGTGAAAATTCTGGGTATGATCAAGTGATGGGTTGATGGAAGGGAGGAAGTATATGGGTGTGGAGAGAAATAAACTATAGAGATGAATAAATAAATCTACACAAAGAAACTAGAGATTTAATGTAGAGATGTTAAATACTTACTAGAAAATAGATTGGAGAACGTAGGTGATGAAGAAAGTGACAAAGAGAAATCCAGAGAGAAAAGCCATTGTATTTTTGTCATGGCGGTTTTAACCTCTGTGCCTCTCTGTTTTGATTCTATGATCGTGAAGAGGATGATGAATGGTGACCAATGTTAGTAGTGCTCCTGTGTGTCTTCTTTTTCTTGAGTG